>MU853757.1:36121-701423 GCA_033297225.1 Diplogelasinospora grovesii
GGAGTGGCCACTTAATTCGGGGGGTACAGAACCGTCCGTGTTCAGTTTTAACTTTTTATGTGGTCTTTTCTGTTCTAGGGATTTTTTTTATTTTTTTTTTTTTTTTCCCCCCCCCCCCCCCCCTTCTTTTCACTCCCCGTAAAATGAAATGAAATGGATTGGGTCGGGTTGGGTTGGGTTGGGCCTCGCTAGGATGGGCCGGGGTGGGAAATGAGTTGGTGCTAACAGTGTGCAAACAGATCTGGGACTTACGAACTGGCTCAATCTACGACGCGTACGCCTACGATAACCCCATCACCAGCATGATGTTCGACACCAGGAGGATCGTCTGCGCCGCGGGCGAGGACGTGGCCAAAGTGTATGACAAGGTGGAAGGAAGGCACTGGGACTGCGGAGCCGGGATTGCCGAGGCAGAGGGTGGAGGCAAGACCCCGGCCATTATCGAAAGGGTGCGCATACGTGATGGGTACATGGTTGAAGGGCGGAGGGATGGTATCGTTGGCGTTTGGACTTGTTAGTTAGATAGGAGGAGGCAGAGAGGCTTGTTTTGTTTTTGGAGATTTAGTTACACACTACACACATTATATATGTACCAATGACAATGTAACAATAAGAATCTTATGATTTACAGTCTTGAATCTTCTTCTCACTCGCCGATTTTTCCTTAGCTAGTTTCATTGTCCTCTTTATGTTTATATAGGCAAAAGACTCCTGATGGTATAATAGACTCATAAATCGCGTTTAAATATATCACAGCAATATCATAGTCCATGTACTTCAAAATAAGGAGTAACGGATAATAATATTCTGTTGCTGCTCAAGACATGTTTACTAGATTCCCCCTTTTCGCCTAATAATAAAAACACTAATCCCAGTTCACTCCACATCCCTTATACAAGCTCGCGTATTGCTAAATCAAAGCACAAAACCCAACCCAGCTATGCACCGTGTTATACAAAGAAAAGACGCCTAAGCAGCATTCGCCAGAGGCGAAGGCTCGACGCCAACACGCTCCTTGCTGAGGATGTCAATCATCAGCTGCGAGGGCCTGTTGTCGCGGTAGACCTTCTGGTTCTCCTTGAACAACTGGACATTCTGGAGGTACTTGTCGAACAGGTAGGAACTGTCCATCGGGCCACCCTTAGCCTCGGGGTGGAACTGGGTCGAGAAGATGGGCCTGGTCTTGTGCATCATACCCTCGTTGCTTCCATCGTTGAGGTTCACGAAGTACTCCTTGAAGTCGCTAGGCAGAGTGCTAGCATCAACAGCGTAACCGTGGTTCTGGCTGGTGATGTGGCACTGGCCAGTGGTCAAGTCGAGCGCAGGGATGTTGTGGGCACGGTTTCCGTACTTGAGCTTGATGGTGCGGGCTCCAACGGCCAGGGCAAGAAGCTGGTGACCGAGGCAAATACCCATGACCGGGACCGAAGATGTCTCCATCAGACGGGCCAGGTTGTAGACAGTCTCTTGGCAGTGAGTCGGGTCACCAGGGCCGTTGGAGATGAAGACACCGTCGAAGTTGTCCGCAACCTTGTGAATCGGGTAGTTGTAGGGGAACACAGTAACTGAAGCACCCCTGTTAACCAAGCTACGCAGAATGTTCTCCTTCACACCGCAGTCGATAAGAGCGATGTGGAAGGTGGCATTGGGCGAGGCGACAACGAAGGGCGCCTTGGTGCTCACCCGCTTCACCAGGTTGATCGCACCAGGGTCGATGTAGCCCTCGTCCTCGTCGGCATCGTACTCGTCACCAATCGAGATCCTGGCCAGGGACGAACCCTGCTCACGGAGGTACGTGACAATAGCACGAGTGTCCACTCCGGAGATGGCAGGCACGCCTTCGCGCGCACACCACTCGCCCAAGCTCTCAACAGCCGTCCAGTGGCTGTACTGAATAGCCACGTCCGCAACAACAACACCAGCACACTGGATGTGTGGTGACTCGAAGTACTTCAGGAGGTTGAACTCGTCACGCTCGCTCGAGGGAACACCGTAGTTGCCGATCAGGGGCTGGGTGAAAACCAAGATCTGACCACGGTAGGAGGGGTCCGTCATCGACTCGGGGTATCCCACCAGGGAGGTGGTGAAGACAGCCTCTCCAGAGATGTTGGAGTTGGCGCCAAAGGCGGTACCGTGGAAGACGGGGCCATCCTAGAAGGGAGGGTCAGCTTGGGAAGTTGACCCAGATACAGACTCTAAGCACGCACTCTGATGGTGAGGGTGGCCTCGATGTTGTTAGAGACAGGCGCAGTGGCTCTAGAAGGACGGGCGGGCATAGATCTGCCCTTACTGCCCTCGATAGCCGACCTGCTCACGAAGCGAGTCTGGGTCGACAGCCTGGGAGGGGCGAGGCCCGAAGACTTAGGGAGGCGAGTGGCTAGGCGGGAGAACATCTTGAGTTCAAAAGTTTGTCGGGTATGGATGGTTATGCTTCGGTGCGATGGAAAGGTTTTATGCGTTTAGAGCTCTCCACAGATGGTCTAGCACAATTTGGGTCAGTACGGAGCGGTGAGTCAAAAGCCGGGGGCCAAGCGGACCTGAGAGATAATCCTAAAAACTTTGTTAGCTTTCCAGGTAGACAAATGCTAGATCTGAAGCATAAACATGTGGAAATAGATTGCAATTGGCGTCGGGAAGTGGCATCGCATCCCATAATCGGGACGCAACGCGGCGTTGTCATAGACGCAACGTGGATGGCGGGGTCATCCCAACGGCGAACCGTCGCACGTACCTGAGAAGTGAAGACTGACGGGCGCCCCTTCATAAAGGCAGATTGTAAGCGAGTCAATGCAAATGACTACGGCAGATATAACGGCTTTTTAAGTGAGAGAAGGTGCGATTGCTTCAGCAAGACGGCGTTTTAAGAAGTTGCTGGAATCGAGATGAGGCAGTTGAATTGTGGGAAGCGAGGCAAGTTATAAGTTAAGGCGCAAGAAAATTTAAGCTCAGTCATTGCGTCTGTCAAAGAGAATTTTTACGTAGCGCACCGTTTTAGGGAGCTTGCTATTGGTTGCTGCAGCAGATCTGGCGGCCGAGATTCGGGGCGGGGCAGGTCCACGGGCTTGGCAGCTTGGGAAGCTTCCCGCCCCTCTTTTATTCGGCCTTTGATGGGGACTTCGCATTGACTCTATCTTGGTGCTCTTCCGCGGAAGCCGCTCATCCCTAGTGTGGATTCAAACGGCGAAGTGACCTCTGATAGGAAGTTCGGATACAGAAGGCATCGAGAATCGAAGTATGAGCTCGGACTATACATGGCAGCATGGTTTAATTGTATCCAACAGCAGTTCTGCCAGTGACCGAGGCGATACTATACACATCTCGAAACAGCATAGAAAGTAAGAGCACGTGCAACTATAAAGACGCTTGTTTCCCTTGCTATACAAAAATCTAAACAAAGGTACCACTCTATAGAGCACCAAGTTCCTTGAGCTTAGAGATGAGCCCGTCCACATCCTCGACCTTGCCGCCGCCTTGCCTCGGTGGTGGTTCTGTTGCCTGTTAGCCAAGTGCCACCACTTACACACACATATCATTGGTGACTTACCTGTAACCTTAACAATCTTGAGCCTCTTCTCCCCCGAGATGCCAAAGTCCACGAGCGTCTTCTTCTCAAGGGGCTTCTTCTTGGCCTTCATGATGTTGGGCAGCGAGGCGTAGCGGGGTTCGTTGAGCCGTAGGTCCGTAGTAATGATCATCGGCAGCTTTGCCTTGACCGTCTCGACACCCCCATCCACCTCCTTGGTGACCACGACGTTGTCTCCCTCAAACGCAACCTTGCTAGCCTGCGTCGCCTGTGCCCAGCCCAACAGGCCCGCGAGCATCTGCCCGGTCTGCTGCGCGTCGTCGTCGATGCTCTGTTTACCGAGGATGACGAGGTTGCTCTTTTGCTGCTCAACGGCGCTCTTCAACAGCTTCGCCACTGAGAGGGGCTCCAGGTCCTCGCCTTCCTTGGTCTCGACGTGGATGGCCCGGTCGGCGCCCATGGCCATGGCGGTGCGGAGAATATCTTGCGCCTTGGGGGGTCCAGCGGAGATGACGCAGATGTCTTCGACGGGGGCCGACTTGCGCTCGCGTATCCGGACGGATTCTTCGACCGACAGCTCGTCAAAGGGGTTCATGCTGTGCTTCACGCCCGCCGTCTCGACGCCCGTCTGCGCCTTGTTTACCCGCGGCTTGACCTAACCACGACGATCAGCGAACCCGACTAAGAAGATTGAGCGCAGCGAGGAGACAAAGAAGCTTACTGCATAGTCAATTACCCGCTTCACGGGCACCAGTATCCTTAGACTTGACATTGTGCCTGTGTCTTGAGGGGCGGCGGCGACTTCAATTGCTGAGAGTTGCGAAAGAGATATGGGCCGGCAATGACGAGAGACAGGCAGTTTGCCGGACTTTGCGATCCAACGTTTGCGATCTCGGCTAGTGCCGGCACCCACCCACCAAGAAGACCTCGGACCAGGGTCCAAAGATTCACTCGCTCGCGCGCACATGCCGATGCCAGTGGGAACCCGAACAACCCTATCCCTAAAGTCCGGTATTCCGCTTGGATATCACAGCCCAAGCCTCCATGATGTCGTGCAGCAGGTACTCTGTATATATCACACGTATCGACGTTTATGATGTTCGGGGAGGATCATTTTTGAACCAAAATATGCCTCTTGCATTTGCTATCCATCCACAAAAACTCCTCCCTTCTAACTTGTATTGTACATAAACTCAACGAATCACCAATCATCCCACTCATCCTTAGCCGTCTTGGACGGCGCCGTGGCAGACCTGTTACCCCCCTTTCCCATGGCAGCTGTACCTATAGAGCTGCTACCACCACCTTGGTGCGTCCTCTGGTCGGCCAGATCCGCAAAGTCATCCCAAAACGCCCGCTTGCTCTCATCAATAGGAACCTCTCTGTACCCTCCAGCCGTAGGGCCCTCCACAAACCTCTCGATCCCTTGCTGTGCCGTCCTAGCTCCCGCCTGCGCAGTCTTTGCAACCTGTCCCGCCGCGGTCCTAGCCTGCGCCGCCAAATCTGACTCTGCTATCTGTTTTACGCAACGCCCCTTTTGTTAGCAACAACCCCTTCCACACTCATCCCCTTTTCTTCTTCATGATAGACACGTACCTGTCGGGCAGTAGGTTGGATAAAGTCATTATTCACCGTCTTGGCCGTCTTTGTAACCGTGCTCGCGAACCATCCAAACCCCTTGGTCAAGGCAGCCACCGGGTCCTTCTGCAACTCCTCAAACCCTGGAAGGGCCTGATCTCCTCCTCGGTTTTGTTGCGGCATAGGGGTGTTTCCAAACCCAGCGTATTTGCCTCCCTGGCTGGGATGCAAATCTTCTGGCCGACTAGCATTGTCCTGTCCAAGTCTAGCAAAGTATTTATCATCCACCTTCACCTTCCCTGCACCACCCGAACCACCACCACCACCACCGGGGGCTGGGCTTCCCGTCCTACTATTGCTGCTCAGCGGCGTGGTCGTCCGCGGCATACTCCTGGTCGGAGCTGCTGCCGCGCTCGCATTCTGTGGAGGAGCCGAAGGCACCGTGGGTTTCTCGTCAGGCACGTATTCCCTACCCTCAACCTTGGCACTCAGCCGTTCCTTCCACTCCTCCCCTACCTCCCCGCCATACCGCTCCGCGATCGTAGCATCGTCCCAGCTCAGTCCCCGCATCTTGGTGTCGCTATGGTTCTCGAAAAAGGTGCGCCAGTTCTCGTTGCCGCCCAACCGCATGCGCTCAATCTCGGCCGCCTTGAACGCGTCCATCGAGATGGACCGCACAAACGAGATGTGCACCCCCAACCCGCGATGCACCCCCGCACACGACAGGCAGATAAAGATGCCAAACTTCGGTGAGGCCCATTGCGGACTCGGCGCGTTGCAGTCACAGCAGATGTTGTTCTTGGATTCCTTTTGGATCGCGAGGAGCTGTTATGTAGACGAAGCAAAAGCGGGCGGTTAGCAAAACAGTGTTCCCAGGTTTCCCCCCTCCTCCTACATCAGAAAGCATGCTGAAAGTGAGAGGTAATGCACACACCTTCGACCTCGTCTCCGGATCCACCTCCCACATGGCTTTGGTAGCCATATTTCCGGTGGGCAAACTGTCAGTCGACCGAAATATAGATGTACTCCCGTAGGTCGCTTATGTTTCGTCGAAGAGGAGAAAGTGGGAAGACGGAGTCGGGTTCACAGTTCTGTGATTGTGTGTCGCGTGGCGCCTGCAACCGGCAATTTCGAGCTAGGGAACCTGGAAGTTCAACTAGCGAGCCCGTAAACAATTTAACGTGCCTTGTTCACACCGTGTAAACCAGCGATTCTTGTTCGCGCAACGCGTCGGTAACGATGATGCAAGGTAAAAGTCCGAACTCAAGTCTTTATATCTTGCCCAACTTCTATCGCTGCCACGAACAATGAGAGACTCGCGCCCTAGTAACGCCGCTGGCGGTCATTTCGCACAGAGCCAATAGTAACCAGAATCAGCCCTAAAAGGGGATAAAAGGCAGCTGTGGCCTCTGCGGAACCACCTTACTACCCCGCCAATAATAACTACACACTCGAGCCTGGAAATTATACACATCAGGTGCAATTTACCTGGCCAACCTCAAGATGGGCACTTTACAGAGCAGTGTAACAGATACCAAGAATGACGCTTCTTGCGTCTACTGTAACTGCAGAAAGATAACTTTTCCTATTTCCCATACCCCATCACCGGTGAGGAACTAGTGTACACCCCGAAGGAAGCAACAGAATAGAGGTAAAAGGTGGTTATCAACTACACGAGATGAAGTTTGTGAGAAATTAAGGGATATGATCTGCAAAAAGCCGCAAGATAACGATTCCTGAAGTCTACCCGCAATGAGCCTCTTTGAGAAGCCCGTGCAAACCCAGGACGCCAGGAAGATTATCCGCCGCTCAGTCTCGCTTTCGTACCCACCAGTGCTGCATATCTACCATAAGGAAAAATTCGTCCAATCCATGCCAAATCGTCAGGGGAAAAACACACGTGCCCAAGAGTAATACATATGAATAGGGTGTTTGTCGAAATGAACTAGCTTCTGTACCCGCATCTCTTTCGACGTAAGCGCGAGCTTGTCATGAATAGAGCCTTTAGGCGGCGGTGGCATCAGCAACACCGGCTTGCTCGGTTCCGTTGGTGGCCTCGCCCTCGGGAGCGTTGGCCTCCTCGTCGGTCTTGTCTGGGCTGTCAATAGCAACCTTGACAGCGATCTCCCGACCCTCAATCTCCTTGCCGTTCATCTCGGCCACAGCCTTCAGTTGCATCTCCTGAGATGCCAGGGTGACAAATCCGAAACCACGACCCTTACGCGGCTCATTGCGTGCCTGGAGCTTCTTGATCATGAAGCGGGGAATAGGCCGCAGAGCGATCTTGGCGGATGAGGGCTCATACTCGGCGAAGAGCTCCTTGAGCTGCAGAGGGAATTAATATCAACGGTCGCGGATTGAACCAGTAGAATTACTAACCTTCTCCTCGGTCAGGTCATACGGAAGGTTAGCCACCATGACCTTGGTCTTCGACGGGATACCGTCAGCCGGAGGGCCGCGCTCGCGGCGCTCCCGAGCAGGGCGGGCTTGTGGCTTGCCAGCCTTGGCGTCCTTGTCCTTGTCAGTGCGAGATTCGTTGGTAACGTCCTTCAAAGGCTGAACCTCGTTCGTGGTCGGGGCAGCGTCCGCCGCTCCGCCAGCGGTCTCGGCAGGAGCTGCTGCTCCCTCCTCTCCTTCCTTCTTCTCATCCTATTATGCTGTTAGCCAGAAGCATTGGACAGGTCTCGCAAATTAACTTACACCGCTGCCGCGTCCACCGCGAGCACGTCCACCACGTCCCCGGCCAGCCCGACCGCGGCCGCGGGTGGACTGACGGCGGCGTGTGCCATCAGAACCGGCACCCTCGCCATTGGCACCCTCGGTCTTCTCGTTAGAGTCGGGCTTGCGAGCGAGCTGGACAGAGACCTTGCGTTCGAGGATCTCCTTGCCAGAAAGCTCAACAATAGCACGATCGGCCTCGCTGGGAGTCGAGAGATCGACGAAGGCATAGCCGACCGGGCGGTCGGTGCGAGGGTTCTTCGGGATAGAAACAGACTCACTGGGTAGGAACCTTGATTAGCAACTGCGTAGAGCGATGCACATGGGAATAAAAACAGCCAGGTACGGTATCCACTCAGCCAAGAGCGACAGCAAGTCGCTTGGCATGTGTGGCATGCAGCCAGCTATAGACCGACTTTGCATCCAAGAGAAACGTCGAAGAACGATGAAACCCAATCCCGGACCCGCCAGACCGGTCACAACTGGACACCGTGGCAAAGAGATATGGTAACGCAGCGAAGGAACTTACACAAGGTAGCCCTTGAAGAATTCTTTCAACTCCCCCTCCGTTGTCGCATAGGCGAGGTTTCCGATGTACAGACGGCGACCTTCGGCGGCACTGGCAAGGACAGCATCGTTGGCGCCAGACTTGTCGTCGGCGGCATTGCCAGTGATAGAGGTATTGGCCAGAGCGTTGGTAATGTCATTGACGGCGTTGGCGGTAGCGTCAGTAACCTTTTCCACGATGGTAGACATTTTGACTAGTTTTGGTGTCGAGTGCTTGATGGGTTATGTCTAAAGAGTTGAGGTGACGAGGTGACGTGAGCTTTGTGGTCCGTCAAAAAGAGCTGAGCGCGGAAGAAAAATGAAGACGCTGACTTTGACAAACGAGCAAAAATTGAACTCTGGGTCTCGAGGGGGAGTTAGAAGGGTAGCTACGTGCCCTAGATGCCTTGAAAGGGGTGTTTGACGTGTGGTTGAGCGAGCTTGTGATCGATCCTTTGGACGGTTGACGAGGAAAAGGGAAGAAGGGGAGGATGAGTCGGCGCGCTCTAAAATTCAAATATTTTTTGCCTGGTGTTCGGGGAATTAAGCGAAAGGAAGGCGTGGCGGTAGCCAGGTACGTACCTTTGCCTCACCAGGGGCTTCAAAAATGTGCAGGGGAGGTGCAGACAACTGGACAGGACAAGGGTTGTATTGTGCGCCACGAATCTACGACTGGTGTGATAAACTTGAGAGAGAGCTTCGAATGAAATTTTAACAGTGGAAGAAAGCCTATGCTTCTTATGGTGTGAGCCAGATCTCTCAGTAACTTGGGACAATAGGGCTTCGTTTTACATCCAATTGTTCCAGAGCTGTCGCTCCAGCGAACCCGCACTGTCGGGCCCCGCTGCACATTGTTCTAGGACAGAAGGTACTGGTCTATTATTCTGCTGTTGTCAATAGGTACTTCTGGGGCATCCCTTCCTCGCATTCACTCCGCGCAATTACTCCATTTATTGAGAGACTAAGCTCCTCACGATTGAGTAGCAACAACCGTCTGTCAGTCTAGGAGGGGGGGCTTTCCTTATCTTGCTTTCACGGATCGGGAAGCGGTTGTGAAAAGGTAGGCAAGTCTAAAAAGGCTTGTTCCTTCCCAGGAGAATGTGGGGTGGGATAAACCAAACCACCCAGTTCGTGACTTCTCGATTTGATCCACAGTTGGCGAGTAGATACAAGACATGTAGACCATTGTACAGCTCAGCGTGGAGTTTCCCAAATGCCAAACTGCATAGGGAGGCGCTGGAGTTTCTCCCATAAACGCCAAGCTGTCAGTTCTATTGCCGACATAACAGAAATATCCTCATTTTGGGCCTCCTCGCCGGATTGGCGCTTTGCAGGTTCAGATAGGTGTGTTCGGGTGGATTTCGAGATTCATCGTTCGTCACAGTAGAATCCGATACCTAGGGCATTGTAGACACGGCTCAGCAAGTAAGGCAGCTGCGACTAAAGCGATGCGCTGGTCAGATTTGAAGGCAGCTTGGGCAGGTCCATCTCAGATTCTCTGTGCTAACAAGTAGTTAACCAAACTAACGATTTGACTAAGAAACCCAACCCTCTCGACCCCAGATTTTCTACCTAGGTTAATCCCGTCACGCTCGCATCGGACAGGCATCATGACATGTCTCATTCTCGCCGTTGCCAGCTCTACTGTGATGGTGAGTGCGCAGAGCTACGCTGCCGACATGCTGCGGTAACAACTTGCTGGCAGAGGCCAGTGACTCCGGGTGCAAAAATCCGACGACTAGGTACGCATGCCGGTGCAATAACCTGGTGTTTTGGAGACGGATTCATCACTGTGCGATTTAAGCTTGCAGGGTCTGCAACGATGCCAGCATTGTTATTGAATGGGGTAAAGAGTTCTAAATGTACTGTACTAACGCCAGAGCCCCCATTCTGTTGCACCTTTTTAAGCCGCAAGAAGAGGGTGTGTGGAGGGCAAGAAGATATCCACACCTCCAGATCACCAGCAGCAAGCATCAGCCGGGTGAGGCTGTATGCGGCTGAAACTAGGTCAGATGCGTCATGGTCGCAGCCTTAGCTCTCCAATCAAACCCCATTGGAGTGGATGAAGAAGTTCATTTGCACTCGCCGGATGACTGGCCTCAAAAATGGCGGCCGCAATGCATGGCGAGTTGTCACTTTGAAGTTTGAAGCGAGCTTCTAGATGATTCTATGAAACGACTTGTTTCAAGGCAGTGAAATCATCATCGTCTAGTTGAGAGGGGAAAAGGGGGTGCAAGCTTTGCGAGGCCGAAATTGCGATGCGGGGAATTTTCCCGTTGCAATTTCTCAAAATCTTTTGTGTTCATGTGCCTTGAGAGCACGTAATCCGCTTCTTCGGTAAGGCTATCAGCACGGCGGAAGCTCCAGCGTCTAGTACATCATTTGGTAGGTATGCGGGAGTCCGCGCTGACCGTGGAAGCATGCGTGCAATCAGCATGTGGCTGGTACGACCCACAGCACGGACAAGGCTCTGGTGTCGGCCTGCGCGAGTGACTCACGCCACACTGCATTATGCTGTGCAGCTGCCAGCCGCCATTACCATCACGTATCGCAGTTAAATCACCGGGTACAGTTTACTTTGTAGGTAGGAATGCATACAGGCCTGTAGTCTTCCATCTACGTCTTGTATAGAGAAGGTTAAATCCATTGGTAGATTCGATTGGGCATGCTGCGTGCTCCGTGGAATTGTAAACCTCTCCAACTTTTCTGTTACTCCAGGAGCCGACGGCTGCATTCGCCGCCATGTTGTCCTCCGTCGGTCTCCGACCCCCAAGGCCGGTTTCGGGGCCGATTTTAACGGCAGGCGAAAGAACTTCGGACGCCCCGTGTAGGCGTTATATCTCGTTCCCCAAACTATTTATGTTGAAAATTTATATTCATGACTTCTCTTCAACAATAATTACATTTTTGTAGTTATCGCGGTTGAGCTCGTAAACCGTTCTTGACAGTCGGTCATCCAAAAAAAAGCAGCTGCCTCGCCACCAAAAGACCGAGGATTTGCCGCACATCATTCAGTCTCATATCGAGCGCAACGAGAGCGCTGGAACGTCAGACTAATGTTCTAACATTGCTGGGTCTATACCACAGTCTCCTTGGCCGCGACGTTCGTATTGATTTGCACTCAGCAGATAAAGGCCCATTACAAAACCCGGGACTCGCCCAAGTCACGCCAAAGCGCCAGTCTCGGGGGTATCAGTCACTGGGAGGCGTCTTTGTCAGTACGACGTCCCTCCTCACGTGGCTGTTCTAGGCAGACGGCTAGTTTGTGTTGGGGTGGTGGGACTGGTGATATTGAAAGGGGTCTTGACGATAAGCACGATACACAATGGCTGATGCCAACGATGTCGGGAATGTGGCCGAGCCCGTTTTTATCGAGGGCAGGAGTATGGTGATCCTCTATGGATCAGAGACTGGAAATGGAGAGGAGATTGCCACAGAGCTGGGCAAGATGGCTGAGAGGCTGCACTTTCAGACCGTCGTGGACGAAATGGACAGCTTCAAGTTGGTATGGTGTCTCGGTTCACAGTTTGATGGGAAAATGCAGTATGATGTTAATCTGGCATTTAGACAGACCTCTTGCGCGCCTCCATGGCCGTCTTCGTAACATCAACCACTGGTCAAGGTGATATGCCTAAGAACACACTGAAGTTCTGGAAAAGCTTGAGGCGCGAAAGGCTAAACCACACAAATTGCCTTGGCGCTGTCAAATTCACCATTTTTGGACTGGGAGACAGCTCTTACCCCAAGTAAGCTCTCTCTGGCGTGGATCGTGCTTGCCTTTTGTGGAGAACCGATACTCGGATGCTGTTTCCTCTACTGACGCATCATTCCAGGTTCAACTGGGCCGCAAGGAAATTACGAGCGCGGCTCCTGCAGCTTGGAGCCTCTGAAGCTTTCAAAGCTGGGGAGGCCGACGAGAGGCATGACAACGGGTAGGCATCTTCCCTCCAGCATTTCTGTTTGCCATCCTCTGCTTTGTTCTCTCTGGCGACACCGCTTTCGTGTGCAATCCTCACCTTGCATATCAAACAACTATCAGTTAGTGGTGAGGTGAATTATGATTAGCTAACGTATTCCCTTCGGACGTTAGCATCGACAGTATCTACTTACCTTGGCAGCAAGAGTTTAGGGCCGCCCTGTTAGCCAATTATCCTCTGCCAGAAGACATTCAGCCCATTCCAGACGACGTCCAGCTGCCCCCTAAATATCTCCTACGGCTCGCTCCAACAATGACCGCTCGGGATCAACCTAGCAACGACCAAGAGGCAAGCTCGCTCACGGAGGAGGAGCGCAGGTTCTTCGCGACCAAAAGCTTGTCCGCCGCGCTCACCCACGTCGACCGTCCCAGATCCAAGGCAGAGCAAGTGCATGACGTAGACCCTCCACGGCGCAAGGCCGATTTTCCTGCACACATCGCCAGATCCGACGGTAATTGGGAGCAGAAGAATGGCCGCCAGGCCGACCTTCTCGACAGGGACAACGTCATCAAGGATCACCCCGAAAAATACCTCCTACAAAAGGCTCACCACACAGCTAAGTCCCTTCCGCCGCCTGACCTCATTCCGATTCCCAACAGTAGTGTGGCCCTGGTGATACGGAATGAGCGGGTCACGCCAGAAGATCACTGGCAGGACGTCCGTCATATCAGTCTTTTGGCAGATGTCCGCCCTGGCTTTCCACGGTGTCTTGCCGGCGCAACGATCACCATTTACCCCAAGAACTACCCCGAAGATGTTCAAACATTGATTGACCTGATGGGGTGGAACGGCACTGCAGACAAGCCCCTGGCCTGGGGTTATGCTTCTGAGCCTTCTGCTTTGCGGGCGCACGTTGGCTATCCTCGCCCAAGGCGGCTTCACGTCGATCAAGACAGAGACACGACTCTGAGAGACTTGCTAACGCACAACCTCGACATAACGGCCATACCCAAACGCAATTTCATCAGGGAGTTGGCCTTCTTCACCGATGACGTCCGGGAGCAAGAGCGGCTTCGGGAACTAGCGGCTTACGGCAATGAACAAGAGTTTTATGACTACACTTCTCGGCCTCGCCGCACCATCATTGAGCTCCTTCAGGACTTTCCGCGCGTTAGGATCCCATGGAACAGGGCTCTCGACTTGTTCCCCATCATTCGTGGTCGACTTTTCAGCGTCTGCAATGGAGCCGAATCGGTGCCTCCTAGAGCCACAGCGGTCGAGGTTGAGATACTAGTAGCGCTCGTCGAGTACAAGACTATCATTCGCAAGCCTCGCCAGGGCCTTGCATCTCGCTATCTGAAGCATCTACCCGAAAATACTCATATAAGGGTTAGCTTCAACAGCTCGGATTCTCTCCCCGAGACGGACAAGGTGACTGCACAACGACCACTCATTGCCGTCGCGACTGGCACAGGTATCGCTCCCATTCGGGCACTGATCCAGGACCGCAGCGCCTTCGCGGACCAAGGACCAACGCTCCTCTTCTTTGGGTGCCGCAATCGGCGGGCAGACTTTTACTTCCATGACGAATGGGACATGCGGGGAAATATCGAGGTCCACGCAGCCTTCTCGCGGGATCCGGTCAAGCCTTCGGAAGCAAGAGACTTGGATCCGTATGGAGAGGACGAACTGTGGCCAAGCCGACAAGACCGCCAGAAAACGCCACCCAAAGTGGAAAAGCCAAGCTTTGCTACCACAGGTCTCCATGTCTACGACTACGACAAGGGCAAGAACTATGTCCAACACCATATCCGGAAGCATGCGCAGAGGGTCGGCGAGCTGATGCGTCAGGATCCCATCATCGCCGTCTGCGGCACCGGCGGTCGCATGTCGGTCTCGGTGCGGAATGCTTTGTTTGATGCCATGATTCTCAGCGGCGTGGTCAAGACCAGAGAAGAGGCTCAGAAGTTCCTTTCCGACCCGCAAAGGTGTCTATACTGGCAGGAGACTTGGTAGCGGATGCTACTGATGACAAGGGTGTTTACAGGCTGGGTTTAGGATGCATGGGGAAGCATAGCGTGTGCGTTAGAAGTGAGTAGACCTCACGGAAGCGCAAAAACCCATATCAGGCATACAATGCACAAAATTTGATAGATATCCACTCTAGAAGGCATAGAGGTTATCATGAAGGAAGAATATGAGAATCAACAGCAGTCTTTTGCGGGATATTTCCTGTGGATAGCTACCGCCGATGCTAGATAAACTGGATACTGGAGTCATTTCCATACCTCGTGATAATTGTTACTTGTACAGAGACTTATTACAGTTCTACCTACATGCAGGCAGGTACGTATGCCCACTGCAACTATGTACGTCTGTCGTACATGGGGTGTTCAAGCCAGAAATACAGCGCTTGACTTCCACTGTAGCAGTGGCTGCCCGGGTATCGTTACAACCAATTCCTGATATGACCATAAACTGAACCGAGTTGAACCAAAACCAGATAAACCAGACATATACATAAACCCATTGTGACCCAAGCACCCTAAACCATATATGTGTACCAACCATATGTGTGTGTTGATGCTTTTTATATACTCCCTATTACTCCCATGTTTCCTTCCATACGCCAGGCATATACAAATCCCAAATACAAGCCTCCCAGATCAAGCCACAGAGCCCCGAGCAGGTTAGGTATTTTTGGAGCTCAAAGGAAGATGATACTCAAAACCACAGAAAGGATAGCCAAGATCATGTTGTCGAGACCCGGCCTGCTTTGCGTGGCGGCATCCTTAGTAGCAGTCGCTGTACCTGCTGTGCCTGCGCTCGCCGTGTCTCCCGCGCTGGGCGTTATCGTCGTCGTCGGCCCGAAGGGGTACGCAAACGTGATGGACGTCGATATGGCCACGCCGGACGGCCCGATGGTTATGGTTTCACCGCCGACGGTGATGGTGGTTTGTTGTGTGCCCCCGGGAGCTGACGGTCCGACGGTGTAGCTCGTCCCAGATATCACGACGACACTTGGGCCGATCTCTGTGATGGTGGCACCCCCGACGATGGCGAACGCGGTTTCCGTGCTCTTTGCGGTCGTCCCGCCGAGGGTGGTGCCGTGCACGGTTACACCCCCGGGCCCATATACAACGGTGTCGCCGTCGATAACCGTGCTGGAGGGGGAGGAGGAGAAGGAGGAGTAGGTTATCGTTGTACCCTGGATCACCACGACGGATTGACCGATGGCTGTGACCAAATCACCACCGGCCACCACGATCTCGGTGGGTGACGGGAGGGTGGTGAGGGAGAGGGTCTGGCTGGAGATGGTGACGCCAGAGGGGCCGATGACAACGGTCTGTCCGGACACCATCACGGTGGTTGGCGTGCTGGGGTTGATGGTGAACGAGGAGCCGGCGATGACTGCGATGGATGAGGATACCGTGACCGGTAACCCGCCGAGAGTGGTGGTCGTGGGAGTGGGGACGAAGATACCGCCGGTGACTGACGGACGGTCGACGGTAGCACCGGCACCCACTACTTTGGTAGGGTCGATGGTGAAGGTCTGTCCGCTCACCACCACGATCTGCGTCGGTGCGGTGGGGTTATCGCTGATTGTATTCCCGTTTATGACGACGGCACTGGGCTGCACCGCGACTGTCACCGGGCCGTTGGGGGTAGTGTGCTGCCCTTGCCCACCAGATCCTCCGTCACTCGCCGCGCCCTGACTGTTACCCTGATTACCCTGGGAACCATACCCGGGAGGGGGGCTGGTCGTTGCAGAAGGGGAGTCTTGGGCGCTGTTGTGCTGGTCCCGCGTAATCGGCTCCGCTGACACCCCGTAATTCGGCGTCTGTATCGTGGAGTACACCACCGTGGGGTTTTTGTCAGTGGTCAAAAACACCACAGTCGGGGTCGGACTAAATGGGTACGGCACGCCCGCGATAGTGCTCGTCTGCGACCCGAAGCCTATCGTCGCGGTAGAGGTCGTTACCGAGCACGTAACGTATTTCGAACCCGTGCCCGTCGCAGAACAGACAGATATCGTCAACCTCCCGGGTGATTTCGGCCATACACAAGAAGTAGTAGTAGCAGCAGGCGTGGCGATGGTAGGGGTGGTTATTGGGGGGTAAGGCTCTGTATAGTCCGAGGGATTGCCGTACCAGGTTATGGTACTTGTATAAACGATCGACCAGGATGTGACGGCCGTCGGCAGCAACGACGTCAAGTCTGACGCCTGGCAGTAGCTGACTGACGTGTCTGGCGGACTGGAAACGGTCATCGTCCATGATGATGCATTAGGATAGGTCGAGGTTGAAAGAGTGGTCGCGTTCCATCCTCTACTCGTCGTTTGGTTCCCTCCTGTCGTGGCTGTCCTTGTAGACAACCATAACGGGTCCGTGCTGGATGAAGTGATAGTAGCTGTGGTGTCTGTGGTGTCTGTCCCGTATCCAAAGTCAAAGCTGTCGCTGGAGCTGGCAGTGATCTGAACGGTCGTAAACTTTGGCGGGGGACCAAAGGCTGGTGGTGCCTTTGTTGCCAGGGGCGCCGTGGCTGTTGCTGTAGACCCGCCATTGCCCGGTCCATAAGTAACCCCTCCCCCTCCCACCGTGGGAAGCGACACCGACAATGTCGGGAGGATGGGAGGCGGTATCACCGGAGGAGTCGGCACCCAAGTATCAATAGGAGGCGGCTTGATAACCGACCCCGAGTTGGGAGAGATCGAGTTCCGAGTCGGCGTCACGGTGCGTGTCGGCGCATTCGTGTCCGTCGTCAGTGACAACCCACTCATGCCAACCTCGGGAGGATAGGGATATTCGGTCTGACTCGAGCCACTAGCGGTTGCCCTCAGGTCGGAAGAGCTCACTACTAATGCTGGGGTGGTGGCATCCGAGTTGCCCCCAGCATCTGTCTGAGGATCCGTTTGGCCCAGATCGAACGAGGCCGACTGTACTGTTGCTGCCGACTGCGTCAGTTTGACCGGCCCTATCGGAGGAGGTACAGCGCCAGCCAAGCTCGGTGTGGCGGTTGCGCTCTCCGTCGCCGATTGCAAAGTCCCAAACGTGCCGACTCCATCTGTCGTCCCCGCATTGAGCGTAAAAGTGTCCCCCGACGATGCAGTAACTGCCACTGTTGATATGGTTGGTATCGGCGGCGGTTTCTTTATGGGCCCTATCGGCGGCGGCACGGCACCCGCAAGACTCGGTGTGCTCGTGGCAATGTCGGTGACAGACTGGAGAGGTGCATACGTCTGGTTATCTCGCGGTATTAATCGACCTATGCCCGGGCAATGAATGTCAGAACCATGATGCTTCGTATGTATGCTTTGTCTGGGACAGACAGCTGGACAATGACGCACCTCCCAGTACCGTCTCGAGACCCAAACTCAATAGCACTGCAACAGAATGCAGCACTCCCTTCCCCGCAACCATGCTGTGTTTGTCCTGCCAGGACTCGTTTGCGTGTGGCACCGGTAATGGACGACGAGGTTATCAGTCCACCTCTTCCAAACAAAGCATCCAAGTCGCGATCCCACAAGTTGGTCACCAAAACGCTACGGCCATTGCGTCGAACGATGGTGTATTCACGATCAGAGGCCCACGAGCATCAATAGCAGGGCTCATAGGCAATGCTCACTCGCGTCGCGCAAAGTCGGGTGCACAACGGTTAATATGGGCTCAGTCCGGACAAGGAAAGATGGCGGACAGTTGCACGCCGCAGCGCGCTAACTAGAATCTAACGTCTGAACATTTTCGCCTGAGCTCTCAGCAGTGGAGCTGGGCGCTAGATTTAGAGATTTAGCAAGGGCTGTCGCACGCTAATCTTTTGAGCCTAATGGAACGCAGTGGGCCGATTGACCTGAGCTTCATTTGCGCAGCCGGGCTACGAAGATGAGAAGATCCAGCAGTGAGCAGTGCGCGCTGCCACGGCTGATAGGCGAGCCAAGGGATGCCCTGAAAGGGGCAACATGAGGATCTGTTAAGTGCCAGGGTACCTACCCCCTTGCTCGCGCCGCGCCCACCCCGGAGGGACGGGACTTGCGGGAATGGGATGGGTGGGCTCCTCCATTGGCCCAGCTCCATTCGGCTGCCCCAGACTCCATCGCCGCCGGGTACCGGTTCTTGCCATGAAGCTAGCCCCGCCAGGTGAAGAAGCAAAAAGGTCGTTGTGGCCCTTTCAATCGACGCTAAACGATTGAGGACTCGTTTCTTTAAAGCCCTGCATGAAGAAATCTTTACCATCACCAGTAACAATCTCTGAAAGATAAGATCTGTATAAAATGCGGATGAACACTTCGGACAAAACGGAGGTGTGGCTGAAATAAGAAAGGGCGAGGGAGAGAACCTGAGATTGCAGAGAGACAAAGCAGAGTGGGCTAGATGATGTGCATGCACTGGCTTGCTTCGGTGATGACACCCTGAGAAATCGAGGTCGGCGACTCGTTTACGTGGAATGCTGTGCTGCCACCCAAAAGGACAGTGCAGATATGCCTTAGCCCAGTAATGGAAAGAGCAAGGAAACTTCTCCCGTCCGTCCTTGCTTACGCCACCGGAGTACAGCAGCTCTGTCCGGCACCGAGGCGTCCAGCGAGACCCCTCCGCTTGGTCTGGGTCGTCTTCTCCTGCATCTCTTGGGTGCATCGCGCATGCTACCCAGCCCACCACCTTTGCTCGACCTGTTTTTCTGGCTGGCTGGCACTGCAAGCCTGCAACGGTTCCTGTTCAGCCGTCTGCGTCGTGCCGTCCCACTATTCACGAGGCGGTATACAATTGACAGGCCTTCGGTCCGACCAGCCTCGTCATGTCCTCCGTAAAGAAGGCGCGAACTCCAGACATCGCCGCTGATGTTGTTTCAACTGCTGCTGCTTTCAACTGGACGCTTTACGTAGTGCCCGTTGAAACGTGTAATTTCGTGCGCGTAGCGTCCGTCCAAGCAACTGTCTGCTGACAGACCATTTTGCTCTGACGATCCAGTGATGAGCAGAGTTGGGCAAGGGATGGCTGTAATTTCGACTTGTTTATGCCAACTCAGAGATGCCAGCTTCGTGGCTGCAGCAAATCAACTGCAGAGAGAGGGGCGCACGCGTCCCGATACCTCAAGAAATGCCTGCCCTTAATGGGCAGC
This sequence comes from Diplogelasinospora grovesii, assembly GCA_033297225.1. NCBI lineage: Eukaryota > Fungi > Ascomycota > Sordariomycetes > Sordariales > Diplogelasinosporaceae > Diplogelasinospora > Diplogelasinospora grovesii. The sequence continues at coordinate 55,517 of MU853757.1, forward strand.
AGGTGAGACCTGGTGAAGAAGCGAAGGGAGCAAGGATCGTCCACAAAGCCACTCGGCAATTGACAACCCTTTCACGCAGTGCTGACTGCCGACCCACTGCTATCTCGATTTCGACCTGCCCTGTCTGGGGCTTGATGGCATCTGCGATGTTGTGGCTTCCAAATCTCAGATGTCTCGGAACTTTTTAGTGCTGCGACCCTTTGGTTTGCATGCAAAGCTTGCTCGCTGTTGTGTCTCTTTTCTTGCTTCTGATCGGTAATTGACTCTTCAGCCCATTGAAGGTTCTTTGATGACGAGACAACCCTCGCTCAGCTATCCGCTTTCATGGATGAGTGCGCGCAGGAGAGTTGCAGAGGAGCTGAAGTTTGCAGATAACAAACTTGATCGAATGATGAGCAGAGACTCAATTCAGGGATCGTTCTGGCCGCATGAGGGGACGTTCCGTGACCAATGAGAACCGTCAACAAGCGAAGACTCTACCATCGCTGGCACTGGCAGTCGGCCTGCCAGCTTCACCTTTGCTTCTACCACTAGCGCGACAAGAAAATTCCGAATCAGGGTGACATCGCGTATCAGCGAATGTGGATAGCGCTGAAAGGGACCTTGAGCCATAACGAGAAGGGCCGCCTGGTGTTACATGCAGAGGATTGCGAAGACCTGACTCGACTCGCACGCCACTTGCACCCATTTCGTCAAGCGTGAGAAGAGAGCCCGTCGCTTGAGCGCGGTTAGGAGTTCACGGAGGCGCAAAGCACCTTCCTCTTCGAGCCATCAAGCGACTGAGACGCGCTTGTTGGTTCTTAAGAAGATCCTTTGCCCGAACCGAACGACTTCAACCTCAACATGCTCTGAACATCGCCAATCTCAACGCGATCAAAGGCTGCGGTGCTGACGCTGCCTACGCGTCGCGCAGCCCAAAGTTCTACTGCAGGTCGTGATACCCTGATTAATATGTCTATTCGGGCAACGACACAAGAGCGCAAACGGAGTTCTCTGGGCCGCCTCGTCTTTTGATGGACCGATAGCAGCTCCGTTACATAGCCTACCAGCGACAGCCACCAGAGTTGTTTGCACACGGGTTAGGAAGCCAGAGGCCGGAGGCAGGTAATCAACATGTCCGTCATGTGGCTTGTCTCGGTTGGGTTGACCACACGGCCTAGCATAGATGTCGTCTTGATTGCGGGTGTCGGCAAAATGGCGGCCTGGCAATTTAGCCAGAGTGGTCGCAAATTCTCAATGGCGAAATATATTACCTCTGCCGTGTCGGGCGCCTCCATCGTTCCTTTTCAGGTGATCCCTCTGTTCCCTCCCTCTCTCAGCTGGAGGGCGGTCAGCCAGTGAGGGGTGCCGCTTCTGCTTGGCATCAATTTGGCCAATCTATCTGCATCGGTCAGCAAACTTGTTATTTACTCGTCCGCTGCTTCTGCACTGCACTCGCATCCTTTAACTCGCATTCGCAAAGAGCGTCCTGCTGTATTGGGAATAAGACCGTCCATTTTCTCTACTCTTATCGAAATTGAAAGTCGTGTGAATCTTGAGCAGCATCCAGTTCTCTGGACCGGTTTCAGTAGTTTGCATACAGTACACACATGCGCACACATGGTAGTTTGCCCACGGTGTCGATGTCATGGAAAATCTAGACCTGGCGGTGCTCGCGTGTAAGTGCTCAGCGGGGCGTTTTGACAGGTTGCAGTGAGCCAAGGAATGCCGTTCCCCTTTACCCCAGAAGTCCGTCTCCCCGGCACTTGCATTCCGGGCGGGTGACGTGCTGTCCCCAAGCGAACTTCTTCACACCTCTCCTCGTGCAATACGAAGTACCTGCCTCTTTTCTGCCATGCGCAGCTGGAGAGTCGAGTTGGCGGCACCAGACTAATGTTTCCAACCGTCCTGTCTTATGAGACAAGTTTCCGCTGAGAGAACTGCGAGACAGCTCTGGACAGTAATAATCCGACTCGCAGTCTGAATAAAGCTTTCGCTCTTCTTGCGTCGGCCGAAGCCAGCCAGCAACACCAAGCTCGGCGGATTTGGATCATTCCGGTCGTCGAGTCAGTGGCGGCGCAGTAACTCTATGCTACGCTTCCACGTTTCCCCACGCTCGACGGAACCACGGGTGGTATGCTTTTCGTCGAGCTGGCTGGGATGCTCGAGGCCAGGCGGAGGCACATACGGACGGTTTATGCGGAACGGAGCAACCCTGTCGTTTCCCCAACAAGCTGACCATCGAGCAATTCGACTTGACATCTTCATCGACCGCACTCGAGAGGAGGCTCGTCGTTTGGGCAAACTCTCCCAGGGGCTTCGATCCCTCGCGTCGGGAGTGATAAGCCACCCAAGTCTCTGGGGCCACGTCCCCACGTGCTAGTCTTAGTGCAATGAACGCGTATTCGTCGATCTAAATTCCCTAGGCAAGCCCTGTGGATTACGTATGAGATGTCATTGTGGGGGATGTGTTTGTTCAAGCCTTAACTCTGGAGCTTCGGGTGCCCTAGCTCTGGGCGCCGTCCTGATGTCAGGATCATGTTGCTATTCATTTGCGCGTCATATAACAGATGGCTCCTCATAATAAAGTGCCGGGTAGCAGCGGAGACACCGGAGGATGTAGACTGCTGAACGTGAGATCGCGCTTTCTCGCGAAAAGAGGGGTACTGGGGTGCTTGTACCTGCCAGCACAGAGCCTGTAAAAAAAAGCTTGGACTTTTGCCAAAGCCCCGGTCGTTCGTTCTTTCCTTCCCCTGCCCAGCGGAAACGAACGGCGCAGCCTCTCCTTCCTGGACGTGTGTACTCCCTTGATTCCGTGCTGCAGTGACTTTCAATTCAATCGCGGCCAGCACTTTCCCACGTAATCCGTTCTTACTCCCGACCTTTGATCCCTATAGGTGACCTGGGCCCATTGGATCGTGTGTGGAAGGGTCCAGAGCCAGCCCGCCGATCTTTCCTGCGCGAAGCTAGGCGAAACTCGACAGCGGCCCTCCATCCGAATAGCTCTCCATCTGAAGTCCCGTTAGGTTCCCGTCTTGGTGCTCCCGTCGTCCCATCATTAGTCGGTCCCAAAAAGTGCTTACCACCACCGCATTCCTGCATTCCTCACCTTTTTGCTACTGCGCACCGCCGCAAACCTCCCCGTCGGAGTGAGGACCGCAGACAATGACGGACGGCTCTCGTGCAATTGCTGCCACACCGGTATAACCTGCAGCCCATGGAACATCGAGACGACCTCATGAATGTCTTAGGACCTCTGCTCTGGTGACAGACATCGCACGCGCGCCCGTCCCAGCGACGCCAAACCGGGCCAGGGTGCTGCAAAAATGCGGTTGCCCTACCTTGTGGCCGCAGCCGTTTGTGACATTCTGCTGCTGTCCGCACCGCAACTCGTCGGCGCCTCGAGTGCTCTTTGGATACAACCGTCGAACACATGGTATGTCATATGCTGTCATACTCTTTTGGTCCTGAACTCCCTTTCTTATCGACGTTCCTAGGTATGGCATCGACGGCACATGGTCGAACTTTGCGTTCGGGGTTGGGTCCCCATCGCAGATGGTCTACCTCACCGTCGCCACAGCTCTGTCCGAGATTTGGGTGGTCGAGAATGGTGGTTGCGTCCCAGGTAAGTGCTTGATCGGGGGGGTGTTGTCGACAACGAGCACCGTGGTTGACTTCTGTGGCAAGTGCAAATATGCATCAATGCGCGAGGCGGCGTCTTTGAGATCCAGGCGTCCTCGTCATGGCGATCATTGGGAGGCTGGCAACTTGGCATGAACTACACCGGCATGGAAGGCAACGGGGACTATGGATTGGAGACGATCGCTTTTACCAACACCATTACGCAGACGACGACTGCCCTGGATGGCACCCTGATCGCAGCTATTAACGACACCGACTACTATCAAGGCTTCGTTGGTGTTGGTGTGACTCGGGGCAAGTTTGGGTCCAACTTGACCAACCCTTTCATCTCACAGCTAGCCGAGACGTATGGCGATATTCCCAGTCACAGCTACGGGTACACGGCCGGCGCATACTATCGTGACGGTAAGCAGCCGCGTTGTGCTCTCGAGTCATACTGCATATCATTGTACTAACTGTGTTTGCAAAGTCGGTGAAACCAACGGCACTGTTGCGTCTCTGGTGCTCGGAGGCTATGACACGAACCGATTTGTGCCCCATGACACGACCTTTTCGCTCGACCCAGTGACTCGGCTACCGACAGTCCTGCTCCGGGGCGTCACCGCTCAGGTGTCATATCGGGATAAGGCGCCTACTCATTGGAACTCGTCTACCCAGGCGCTTGTCACGATGAACGATTCTGTAAGGGCGCTCGTCGACTCGTCGACGCCTTATCTGTGGCTGCCGACGGCTGTGTGTGACCGCTTCGCCGATGCCTTAAACCTAACATGGAGAGAAGATTTAGGGGTTTACATCTTTTCGGACGGAGCTCAATACAACAACTACCAAGAAGACACATCCCTCTCCTTCACTTTCACAGTATCTAGCTACGACAATGCGGACAATTTCGGTGAGCCGCTTGATGTTCCTGGGGTGGTCAACATCACAATTCCAACTGCGGCCTTTGCGCAGCTCCTTAGGTACCCGTTCAAGAATGTTATCCAATGGGGCGACTCGAGCATTCCATACTTTCCTCTGAAGCGGTCGACCAAGGACATCAACAATAACCAGTACATTATTGGACGAGTATTTATGCAGGAGGCGTACATTATCACTAACTACGACAAGGGCACCTTCTCGCTACATCAGGCCCTCTTTCCGCAAAACGCCGTATCAAACTACTCACTGCAAGACATTGACAGGCCGCCTGACAGTCCATATCCCGCCTATGTCGGCAAGAGTCCGGGGGTTGGACTAAGCACGGGGCAGACGGTGGGCATTGTGCTCAGCGCGTTTGCGATTGGGAGCGTTCTCGGGGTGCTGTTATGGTGGTGCTGCCGGCGGCGTAGGAGGAACGCGAAGAAAAAGAAGCAACAGCCTGCCGAACAGGCTGAGGAAGATAAGGAGGAGAGCGATTCTGTCGACGACGACCAGCCAAGAAGTCCGGTCAGGCGCATGTTTTCTGCCATGATCAGACGGAAGAAATCGAAGAAGCCCGCGGCGGTGCACGAAGTGGAGGGAAACACTGCTCAGCCGGTAGAAGTAGGCGCCGACGCACAACACCAAGTCTTTGAGCTGCCGGTGCCGCCTGAACCCGTCGAGCTGGACAGCCACGATGTGGGCGAGGAGGACGTGACAGACTTTGGCGTCGATAGTGAAGAGGGACTAAGCGAATATGAGATTGCACAACGGAAACTGAACAGACAGTTACAGGGGCCGGTGCCGACTTACTCGCCGCCAACGGCGCCGATGCCGCCGCCTGAAAACCACGACAAGATGATGCAAGACATCAGCCCAGTCGCCCACCATCGCCCGCATGACGACCCGTCACCGGCGTCATCACCGACATATGCTAACAGCAACTCCCTCCCCGATACTCTCCCCTCGCCCATGACCCCACATCCAGATTGGACAGGCCGTCATTTCGACTTGCCGTCACCCATGACAGTAGCACCCCCTGTCCGCTTTCACGCGCCACACTCTCCCACCAGCCCTTCCGGTCCGGGCTCCAGCTATTCACCAGTGTCTCCTGACTCGCCACATTATCCGCCAAGTTACGCGCCCTCGTCTCTGAGCCGCTCCGACTCGAACAATGTCTCACCTACATCTGTTGGATCTATGCGGTTGCCGTCTCCGACATACCATCGTACTCAGCGCACCCCTATCGACCCATCCCGCGTCATATGTTTGGGACCTCTTCCAGAGAACGTTCAGGTTCTCCACCAGCAGCCGTCATTACCTCGAATAATAACGCCAGACGGCCGTATTATAGAGCCTGGGCCGTCTTCGCCCCGCCACACTCAGGACAGCCTGTTGCCTACGACTGGCTCGTCTCGGAGACGTTCATCGCACGGTCGACGTGGCTCGAATGAGACATTGGGCAGCGATTACACTGTCGAGGAGGAGAGCCGGCTTAAAGAGGAGGAAATAACCAGACATTTGAGCAGGAGAGACCAAAATCACGACCACGGTGCTCACGATGACGACTTCCCCAGAAGTCCGCGGAGCATGGAGCGCATCGAAGCCGGCGATGAGCTAGTTCACGTGCCACAAGTAGCCGAGAAGAGATACAGCTGGGAGCAGGATGACCGGAGTTGAAACGCCAGACGGTCATCGCCACTTTCACTGAGTTGACACCTGACCGACCTTCCCTTTTTTATCTGTTGTAATCTATACATATCGACTTGCTTGACGCAACTTCGCTTAACCTCTTTCTTTTTCTTCTTCTTGTTATATGACAAATACCTCGTATATACTGGATATATACTGGCCCGGAGTTCTTGGGTTATTGGGATCAAGGGCGCTATTTATACCACGACACGACGGTCACCGCGGATTGTTTTGCGAGCGAACGGACATGGTCGGTTTCTTTTTTTGTCTATGTCAGCCTGGATCGGAAGGGCCAAGGAAATGGGGTTAACTGGCGTTTTCACGGGGCATTATCAAGTGCCGGTTCAAAAATGGTTAGGCAATTTTGAGCCAGGTCAATGGCAGGGGTGGCTAGCCTGTATGAGGGAATGAATTCCGACAGACAGCATCGTCAGTCAGTTTCAGACTGCGAAGCATAGAGACAGATACTCTGGTCTTGTATGGAGTTAAGGGGGGTTTGTCGGTGACAGAAGACAGACATCAGACTGTCAAACAAAGGCAAACGCTGTAAGAAGTGTAGAGATGAATTACAAAGACTCATTCAACTATCTGTTTCGCTTCCCGTTATCTTCCATATGTGTGTGTGCTTAAGCTGTCTACTGCGGCTTTAGGTTGGTCAGGTCCAACCATATGCGATAACTAAAAGTAAGAGATAACGATTTATTTGCTAGGAAACATCATTTCGAATTTTAAGAATACCTCTCGCACGATGATAGCTAAGTCAAATCAGATATCTCGCCACAACTGCGCGCGCCATGTGGAGTAAGTAGCATAATAGGATAGACAGATATATCTGATGAATTGCTTTCTACATTCTATGATATACTGATCTAGGTTAGCCGAAAAAAAAAGATCCCCAATGATTGAACAGTAAAAAAGGTAATCATCTTCTCTGTAAAACGACGACGAGACAACCTGAGTGAGGTCTTTAGCCTAGGGATGTAAAAAAAAGGTTATTGACGAACATACTGTAGCACCCCTGTCATCAAAGTAAGGTATATATATATATACTCGATGGGTTTGGGTTCGAAGCAAATAAATATTTGATTAAACTCCCACCCAAAAAAAATTTGGGTGGTTGAACTGAACATACATGCGCGTGTTGTTGAAGCGACGCAGTAAGTAACGAAAGTGAACTAAATAGCAAATAGCAAAAGCTGCGGAAATGACAGACGACGACGACGACGAAAATGATATAAACTAAACTACCTGACAAACGCAACACACACACACGCGCACAAAAGTGTAGATAAAAAAAACAAAACTTATTACGGTCCGTTCACACGACGACACGCTTAACAGTCTACACTCTCCTCTCATACTACAATAACAACAACAACAACAACCCTCCCCGATCCCGATCCCGACCCCGAATTCAAACCCACTTGCACTTGCCCTTGCCATTATTACCCGGTGATAGAAGAGGCGGGTACTCATCATCTCCCTGGATAATACCTAACCCAGCGTTGTTGTTGTTGTTGTTGTTGTTGTTGTTGTTGTTGTTGTTGTTGTTGAGCCGGGATGGGGAAGACGATTGGTTTCGCTGTCGTGCTGCTGCTGCTGCGGCCTCCTCCTCTTCCTCCATGCTCAGGCGCAAGGCAAGTACAAAATCCGCATCCTCATCGACGCCGACGCCAATCTCTTCTTGTGGGGCTGAAGAAGGAGAAGTACCTGAGGCCTCCGTGGTGAAACTACTACCCAGACCTCGGCTAGATTCACCGCCAAACTGCACAACTGGAGTACTACTGGCTGACGGCGACGGCGACGGCAACGAGCATGCGGACCGCTTCTTCTTATCCTTGCCCTTGCCCTTGACTTGAAAAAACTCGTACTCGCAGCTAGAGCTACGGTTTTGGGGAGACTGGCCCATGTCATTGACACCTTCCATCAGCGACAGACGAAGAGCGCGCTGGATCTGGGCTTCAAACTCGTCATCGTCCGTGTTGTTCTCCTCCTGAACGGGCGGGAGACCGAGACCAGAGATGCTCGCACCAGAGACCCCCGACCCGCTACTACGACCTGACAGACTCGGCTCAGGCGTGATCGTGTCGGTGGTGGTGCTGTCCGCCAAGGAGGAGGCCGTCTCGCCCATGTCAGCTGCCGAGCCACCAGTATCGCTGGCACTCAGGCGACGCTGCTGCTCGTCCATCATGAAGGACTCTTGCGAGATCATCTCTGCATAACGGATCGCCTCCTCTTCGGTTAGATCACCTAGCCCGACGCCGAATCGCTTACGCAGCCGAGCAGTCTCGCGCGAACGTTCTTGTTGTTCATGGCGGAGCTCCGCCTCTTCGGCAGCGATGTAGCCTGATACCGTGCCAAAATGGCGACGACTCGCGAGGCGACCGTGGATATCGGAGTGACGGAGACGTCGTTTCCGGCCAGGCGCCTGGCTCGTCGCGCTGTACGTCCAGAATCGGAGAAAGGTACCGAAGGACAGGACACCTCGGAGGACTGCCGGGTCAGGATCCAGGTAAATGGCACCGACAGCAAAGTAATTCTCGTTTTGCAGGGCTGGGTTCAAGTTGAGGATGTGCCGCGGGATCCGACCCGAGGACTTGGCGCTGAGAGTTCGGATAGGCTCCAGGGTGGATGCCAGAGGATCCCAGGCCTGGACGAGGCCGTCACTCCCTCCATGAACCAGATAGAGGGCCGAGAGCGCAATGCTGGAGATCTTGGGGGACTCGGTGTGGATGACCCGGATGGGGCTGATTGTCGTGGATGGCAGGCTTTCGCGCATGTTCCAGGCGATGACCGACCCGGCGGCGGTGCCCACGGCCAGTAAGCGGGAGCGCCGCCCAGGGATCTCCCCCGTGGCATTCTTGGATGCAGTCGTAGTAGGGCCAGCATTATTCGGAACCGGGCCCTGGTATTCGGAGTGCAGAGGATCCTCAAAGGCCGCCACAGCAGCATACGTGGACAGGTCAATTGCACTCGTAGTGATTTCCGTGCCCTCATGTTTTCCCAAAGAATACTCTGCGCATCGCCAGTCCTCGACCTCTCCAGGAGGAATTGTCGCGCCTAGCTCCGGGGAACTGTCCTCAACTTGACCATCTGGAGCCGGCCCTCCAAAGATTGAACCCTTGACGTCCTTGGGCTCGGGAGAGACAGGTGTCAGAGCTCCTGGGCTGGGTGTTTGGGCCTCCGAAACCTTGCTCCTCACGTATCTGCGCACTCCAGCAGGCTCACCATCCTCGTGTCCGCAAGTGATAACGAACACGGCTTCTCCAATCCCGTTTTCGTCACCTCCGGCAAAGTCAACCTCAAGTCGTCGGCGCATGTCCCAACCCTCGCAGACACTCCTGAAGTGAGCAGGTTTGTGCCGTAGAAACTTCTCGATCTCCTTAGCCTCGGCAACGATTTGCTCCTTGCTCAAATTCATCGAGTTAGCCGGAGATCGAGGCGAATACGCGCCACGCGTCGCATTCTTATCGAACTCATCTGGCCGTGCGGTCCGACGAGTTGACTCGATGAGCTCCCAATAGACGGTGCGACCATTATGCCAAGCCTCTCTGACCGCGTCTTCTCCCTTCGCTCTCACGGTAGGAGGAGTCGGCGTCTCAGTCAGGTAGTAGACCTCGCCGAGGGCGTTCAAAGCGACAGCCCACAGTCGCTTGAGGGACTTTCTCTTCTGATTGTAGTTGTCGTCGACCTTGATGTCGATGATGGGCACGCCGGGACTGAGAACCCAGCGAGCAGCGATATCGCCGTTGGAGTACCGTGGGCCACTAGACTCGTAGCCGAGAGAATAGCTGGTCACAACACCAAGCGAGGACCCAGACAGGATTCCGACCATGGACTGAGTCGTGGATGGGACAGCCGATGACTTCGCGATCCAGACCGAAGTGATTCCCTCCACGAGCTCGGGAATCTTGGGAATTTCCGGTTCCATGTCGATGATAGCGCTGTCGTGGCCAAGGTATCGGCCGCGTAGCTCGCCCGTTGCCCGGAAAAAGACACGCCCGCCAGGGAACCCCTCTCCGGTGAGCATACCATACGGTTGGCTCACGTCCATGATGTTGAAAACAGCTGCCGGACCCTCGCCCAGGCCGTATGGCTCAAGATCCGGGAACATCTCGTCCAGCTGAGCAGCCGAGAAGGGATCTTCCATCCCCCATTTCTCAACCTTGCCAATCGTGGGATCGCTGACGGTAGCAACACCGAGATCGGCAGAGCCGTGAATGACCCTCGGGCCCTTCTTGCCGCTCGTGAACACGGCGTGGACATTGGTGATCATCCATGGGAGCTTCGAATTGTACGTGAGCACGGCGCTGGCTTTCTTCGTGGCTGTGCGGGCAGACGATCCGATGCTGCCCGAGGGCGCGCCAGGCTTTCCTCGAGCCACGCTCCGCAGAAGACGCGTGCGCAGGAGGTATTCACTGCGCCAAGAGGCCACCGATGTCAGCCGAGTGAAGGAGCGGAACTCGGATCGAATCGTATCCGATGTGTCCGCGTCTGGATCGGCTCTATGAGACACCGTCAGGGCATCCTGTCCCGGGAAGTAGCGCAGGAAAGCCGTGCGCCACGCGTAAGGAGTCGTGACGAGGGCGTAGAAGCGCTTCGAGACCAGCGCCACAGCTCCGTGCGAGTCGGGGTGCAGGTGAGAAAGGATGTGTGTCAGGATCTCTGCCAAGACAAACTGTCAGTTTCTGATACAGAGAGATCGGTGGTCTGAACGGCGCGTACCGTTCGGGAAATCCGTCAACTGGACGCCATCCGACGGCGACCCAGGACGCTTGACGACCTTGAACCCCAGCGCCGGTCGGGGGGGCTGCCGCGAGGGTGATAAGGCTATAGCATTCTCGTATTCTGAGATGCGCTGGCCAGCAAAGATACTTCGAGCGCTCCCGGTAGCGGAACGGCTGTCGGCGATGTTCAATCTGCCCAGTCTCTGGTCAAGCTGATACGCGTCGACGCCACTTGCGGCTCCATCCGAGAGCAGAGGTGCCCCGGGAGACGCGCTTCGAGAGGACCACTGGGAAAGGTCGCCGTATAGACTTGGCTGAGAGCGAGGTGAGCCATGTTGGGAGGCGTGTTGGGTGGTAGGCTGTGGATTGTTGCTGTGATACGCTTGGTTGGAAGTCTCGGTCAGCCCTTGTTGCATAAAGTCCTTCGCTTGAACCTGAGAAATATGGCTTTTGACTGTGCGATTCCAATGTGCACAGTCGATCGCTTGCGCGCGAGTAGAATTTGGTAGTTCGGGTGTTTGAAAAACGGAATTGGCTCTGCGATCAGTGAATACTTCTCTGTGAGGAGGTTATGTGACGTGTTTGGGAAGATCCAGAATTCGCGTTTCCATCTTACTCTTCGTCGGACGTTGCCGGGCCCCTGGCGGGTTAGTTTTACCGATGATCGCCCGACAGCCCGGGCATTAGCAATATTCAAGCACAGTTTGGCAATTCCACATATAAATAGTTGAGAAGCTCGAGTTTTCTCAAAGGTACGGAGTATGAAGATTCCATTGTGTTGTCAGCAAGGTAGAGGTTGGCTTTGCGAGCGGCATTGCTGGTAGAGCCATACACGGGGCAGGTAGTGGTTGAGGCAGGCACGAGTACTCGGTTTCAGGCGACCATGATTCATCATTGAGACACGTCTCGTCTTCGAGTTTATTGCGAGTCTTTTCTTCATTGTGAGATGGTATACATCCGTACAGGCGTCCAATCGTCATGCGGTCATCCTGCCGTTCCTTCCACTGTATGTAGGTTCGGGAGAGAAGGCACGAGGCGAGACAAAGAAATCGGCCTTGCCAAAAGTTACGCTTCCCGAAAAAGTTCGTTACTGTTCACGCGAGCCGAGGGAATCTCCGGAAAGGCAAGTAGTTCCGCATCAAAGAATCAGAGAAGTTGGTCATGCTGGGTCTCGAGCACTACTTGGCCTTTGTTATTCTCTGTCAGGAGGACCAGCTGATGGAATCGAGGTTGTGCTGCGGAAACTCGGTAACAACGAATGGGAAATCTAGAAGCACACGTGGCCGTCCCTCAAGCGCTCAGGTTTATCCCGTAAAGCAGACACAACATCCAACAAAGCGACTCTGTTCGAAGCCAGTTTGCTCTAGCTATCATATCGCCCCTTTATGTGGCATGGGAGGCATCGTGCTTTGGTCACGGTCTAAAGTTTGCTCGGATGTGGCCCCATAAAACATGTCAGAACGCAAACAATAGTGCCGGATTTCGTGACTGTTTTGATCTGTATATGACCGATCAATTCAAGGGTTTTCCACCGGTTTCGTTTTAAAAAAGGTCGTGGCAGTTCAAGTGAGGCGTGAAGAAAGAGGGCCTGGCGCGGGACGGGAAGAGCCGTCCGGTCCCACCAAAACGTTTTAATAACGTCAGCGCCAGGAATGGAAATCGCCTTGGCGGAGCTGCTTGCTTGATGACATTCTCCGACTCCGTGAACAAAAAAAGGAAAGCGGACTCACAAAATCTTTGCGACTTCGAGCTTCACTTACGGCCCAACCGCGAATTCGAAAGCCATAAGATTTCATACTAGTGTGGGTTACATGATGGAAGTAGCGAATGCAATTTTCTCTCAATTTTGCGAGCTCTTATGAGCGTCCTGGTGGTCGCTCAATCAATCGCACCTTCAGTGCTCAGGTGTCAAATCTAGTGGGGCAACTCTGTTTGAGTCCTTTTTTTTTCTTTGGTGAAGGAGTCCGACTCGTTCGATGAGCTTGTTTTGTTGTTCCATTTTGCCTTATCCGTGGCCTGTGGTCCCCGTGGGGAGCTCGGACGGGCATCTTCGTCAAGACGGGAAAGCAGCACGTATGTGGGCTCTTTTTGGGTGAAAACGGACCCCTCAATCACCTGTGCACTCGGCCCGGAGAACAGGGGGCGGGGAAGCAGGAGACGACATTCTGCAGCAGTGAGCCGGCTTCCCCATTGGCGTGAACTGCGTCAACTCTCTGAACCTGCCGCTTTCGGATTAGGTCTGCTACTGTCCGGTATGCCGAAAAGGATTATTCGATGCGCGCATCAGTGCCGTAAAAGCCAGCATGAGAAATAAAGGGCCTCGAGAGAGCAGCAATCAAGTCATTCACACGCTCCCAAAGAGGGAATCGTCAAAATGGCTTTCATGAACGAGTCGTGGGGTAAGAAGATCGCTCCTTGTCCAATGCGCTATGTCGGGTACGCGTTTCCTATCTTGTTGGTGGGGTGGCTTGATTTTCTGCGCACCACGGCCATCGGGGGCCATTCATGGATATTGTTGCCTCGGCATCGTATTTATCGGACGACTGACGGGCGGCTCTTTGACTCAGTTGGCATTTTCTGACACGGTCGTCGACAAGGTGTTCTACCCGCAGCATGGGTCAGTAGGCTCTGCAAGCACCGGAAACTGCCCTGCCAGAGGGGTTTTGAAGCGATTCAAGGGTTGATGTTTGATGAGATCAGCTTCGTATAGTAATCGAGTCGACAAACGTTGCCGATAAACAGAAGTATTCCGTCTACCTTGGCAGGAATATGCGATTAGTTAGTCATCGAATGCGACAACGGAGCTCAAAAAGAGACTTCAGTTTCGCACCTTCCTCAAACAGTCATGGATGCATAACAGAGAGAGCCGATTGATGAAACAAATTGCCGTTGATGGGGCAGTCGAACCAGAATGTCGGGTTGGATTGAATGACAAATCCTGGCCCGTCCCCTTCCCCCAATATCTGATGCATCCATCTGCGCGGATGACGTGGTAGCTGCTCTCGCCGCCAACATGCAGTCTGCACTACTGCAGCGTGTTCACACTTATGAGATCCCGTGCAAACGCTAAGTTTTCGTCGTAGGATTCATCGAGCAAGGAACGGCAGTGCCAGAAAGCGGTGAGAAGTGCACACACAGGAGAGCGAAAATAGGCTGAAGGAGGCGCAGATGGTTGGTTGGACCCGACAGTCTGGGACCTTTGTCAAATGACCCCGCCGTTTCTCGTGTTAGCAAGGACAGCCATCCATTGGAAGCGATAACACAAACGCGCGTCGACCGTCGACCACAGCTTTATTATTTTATGTAACCTCGGCGGTACCAAGACCGCTCTCCCTTGTCACCAAACCCGCGACAAGAGAACTCCAGGCGCTTCCAAGGCGCTTTGCAAAACTTGGAGAACGTCTAGGCTCCTGCCAGCGTTTGACACCTGAGGATCTCCGCATAGGTTGCACTGCACCGATTGAGAGGGGTTTCGCACACTGTGATCGTGGCCCTAATGAGGACCGTTTTTAGTGCGCTCTTGACGTAAATCCCGAGATTGTCAGCTGTCGGCCATTCGTGTGTGCCGCCAGTAGCGCCGCCGCGAAGGATGTGATGCGATTTTGGCAGCCTCCTCCGGGCCAACTTCGGTTCTGGACCAGTCCATCGGTCTCGACAGACATGGGGGAAATTCTTGTGGTTTGCGGTCCATCCCGTTGGCTAGCACCCATTGGCCGATCAATTCATGTTCAAGGGTGAGAGAAAAATTCCATTTGCTTGCAATGGTAGAAACGCATAATCTGGCGTATCCTGCCGTGCCTGCTCGTTGACAGACGGCATTAGAGAGTGGTGTCGACTTGAAACGGAATGGCCTGATTGTGGAATTGTCTACACTATCCTTAACTAGGCAGTACCTTGTCAGTACCTTGCCTGTGCTGTAAGTTCGCGCAATATACTTGGAACTTGTGAACGGGCATCAATCGGCCTGCAACTTTTGGCTTGTGGCCAGCGGCATCTGACATTCTTGTTCGAGTATGCAACGACGGGATCGATCATTTGAATTGAAGATACGATATCTCAGATATCACCTACCTTGTGTACGAGCACCGTGCTTCTCACAATCTCTTGAAGCCCTTACAGGTGAGGGGTACACCTTGACTCTGTAGTTATTCCGATTTGGGTCCTTGTCAATCCGTTTGCGAAGCTGAGGAGGGGACTGGGACGATTGACTGTGGTTCGTGCGGTAAAGACCCATTTGAATGCAACCATTCCCGTTCTATCCCCCACCTGCACGCGCTTTGGATTTAGATTAACGGGGACTGCGGATGATGCGATGATACGTTTCTCTGGGTGTCTAAGGTCTTCAACTGTGATAAACTGTCGCATTTGACGTGTCAGCGCTGGCAGGTCAGAAACCACGCCATGGTTAACCACAGCGAGACACGAGCGACTGCTGTAAATCGCGCAACATGAGAGGTGCCCCCAACATGCGTGCTCTGCTGCTCGGTCCAGAGGGCGGGAGCGGAATGCCCTGAATGGATTGGCTCTAGGTTTTATCCGGTATTTCGGAACACATGGCCCCATCACCAATGAGAAGGCCGCCTTGCCACGTCGACCCCTCAGGGCAAGACGATGTCAGATTGTGGTCACTTAGAAGGGGACATGAACCCATATCGTCTCGTGGGGAGCTTCTTGCTGGTGTGAAGTTTCAAGAAGAGGTCTATTGCTATCCTGCAACGCCCGCACCGCCAACTGCGACTTTCTTGATTAGGCTGGTCCATGTCTGAGATAATAGTTAATGATACGGCACATGCATAGCTTACCGCTAACTGCTACGCTTAGATCTTCATCCATGCGAAGAAAGACGTTGCCTTCCTCGGAGTAATATGCCCTTCACTCAATAAAGGCACCATCCTCATGTATCCGCGTTCAGTAGCAATCCCGAGTCAGTTGTATCGGACCGGAGAACACGTGCGAAGGGAATGACTCCCTTTTGTCCCGTTCGGGTCGGGATTTGAAGATGCGACATTGTTATCCAGGCCGTTACAAAGAGCCTCGGAATGGAGCGCCCGCCCCGCTTAAAGACCTGAAGGTGTTTAAGACACGGTCCAACGACAAACCAGCCATTCGGGTCGACCGTTTGGGCGGTCAACGCCTTTGTGCGAACTTATTGTTTTCTTATGCCGCCATGAAGAAGCTGCACTCGGGCCCGAATACCGTCGGGACAGCTTCTCGAAGTTATGGACTGAATTCATCGCCCGCGGATCTAAGAGCACTCCAGTGAAATGGGATGCAGGAGACGTTTGCTGGTCCTGCGTCAAGGGAGCGCGGGGCGGAAAGCAGCCGTCCCCCTCGCGTACCCAGGTGTCCCTGTTGGCGGCGGGCTTCCAACTGGCTTGTCTGGCCCACTTGAAAAAATCTGGGAGTCGGGCGATTTTCCCATTTCGATGGGAACCATGGCAGGGGACCCAGCCCCGTAAACCGCAACTTCCAACGGAGAGGCAAGAAATGCTACTGGTTGACTTCTGGGTTCGTCTAAAAGCTAGAGCCACCTGTCCGTCTTGTGCCTTCCCAAGTACTTGGGATTCCAAACCGTGACTTTGGTCAGCTAACGCTTTGCCAACGGAGCATTGTGCATGTTGCTCCGCTGCAGTGCGAGCGCCCGCGCCCTCTCTCTGTTTGCCTCCCACAAGGTACACCTGTGTATCCATAAGTTACGGGGACGTTTGGATCCCGTCTTCCTTGGTCTTGTCAGCTGGATGTTACCCACAGCTCCGGGAACTGCCAGTGGGCAGTGGCAAAAGCCAATTCGAAAAGCGCTTCCGCCTCCATTTTCTGGGCTCTCCCAGTCCCGTCGCTAGCGGTCGCAAGGCTTTTGATTCCCAGCTCTAAGCAAAAAAGCAGGACAGGGCAGGCGTGGGCCTAGACGGCATTCGGGGGTCTTGGCAGGCGCTATTGATAAGCGGTGGACGCCTGGTTGACCTCTTCCAAGAAGGGCTGCTTGAATGGTGTGCCCCATGTTCCACAATTGGCGTGTACCATGTCGATGCTATCGCTAGCGTGCTGCACCCTTCCTCGTTTCCTGTCTGCTGCTGGTTAGGTGTCGCTTCCTCTGCTTCTGCTGCGAGACTAGCCTCTTTCTACCGTTGTGTCTCCGCTCCCTTCTTCTCTGTTCCCTTCCCACACCAACGGCGCAGCTCCGCTCCTTCTCCCTTCCTTTCCCTTCCCGCAGAGCAGCCAACCCATTGCTGCTTCCGACGACAACCAAAGCGACCCTGGCAGGACATGGAGTGTTTCTGTCGTTAAAACAGGAGATACTGGAGAGAATTGCTCAGAAATCTCTGCGAGCGATTCGCCAGAGCAGGCATTATTTGAATTGACTGGGGTGTTTTGTTGGGATTCGCAGCGCTTCGGTTTTAATGCTTCCCGCGCGCCTCGGCAGCCAAAAGCACCACACATCCTCTCTCACACGACTTACAATCTGCCAAGTTTCTGTGGGAACACAGCATCGGATCTTCACCACATAACTCGCCTGGATTTCTTTGTGTTTCCCATCAACTGCACCATCCTACGTGGACTTGAACGCCGTTGTGGAATTTTCGCAGCTGTCTAGACCGTCATCACACCAATGATTGCTTGAGCCGGCCATACTTGAGGAACACCGATATCGTCAGCATGAGCTCGCCTGCGCAAGGGGGACCTTCGGTCCCTAAGGAGAAAGAGAAGAGGGGACTCGGGAAGGTTTTGCAAAGGGTCAAGACAGTGTGGAAGAAGAACGGCCCGTCCAAGCGCAATTCGATGATGTCTCCTACCGAAGCCGGTCCTTCGACTACTGCGGCTGCAACGACCGAGGGTGTCACTACGAGGTCAGTATTTATTATTGCCGTTACCGCCATGGTCCTGCAATTGTTCCCGCAACAGTCCACGGGCTTCCTTCAGCGTTGCCTCTGCTCATTGACTGTTGACTGACAAAAGACACAGTGAACCTGCACCGGCACCAGCTGTGGCCAAGGAGACTCAGCAGCCGCCGGCTGCTCCGGATGCCACCAGGGTACCGCGGTCTCAGATCTTTGAGGAGCGTGCGAAGAAGATTTGTGAGCGCTATGGTTTGGAGCTCAAGCCGAACGAGTGGCTCCCTAGCGAAGGACATGCTCTGCGTGTTGAGAAGCCAATCCGAATGCGAGTGCACCGCAAGTGTCACGTCTGCGACACAGCTTTTGGTCTCGGCAAGGACTGCCCCAAGTGCAAGCATACCCGTTGCAAGTCGTGCCCGCGTCTCCCGCCGAAGCGAACCGAGGCCGAGAAGGAGGAAAGCCGCAAGAAGCGGGCCGCCATCATGAAGGAACGTGCCGAGAACCCGCCGATTATCCCCGACTGGGATCCCTCCGACAAGAAGGTTGTCTTGCGGAGGCCGGCCAAGTCGGGAGGTCAAGACCTGGTCCACAAACGGCCTCGGCAGCGAGTGCGCAGGACATGCTGCGAATGCGAACGGCAGTTTTCAGGAGGCAACAAGAGCTGCGATAATTGCCAGCACGTGCGTTGTACAGATTGTCCACGGGATCCGTAAGTCTTCTGTCCCGTCATCTCATGTTTGTTTAGTGCAAGTCATCCGAGACTAACCCATCACCACCCAGGCCCAAGAAGGATAAATATCCTTACGGTTACCCAGGGGACGAGCCTGGAAAGAGATCAGGGTATTTCGAGTGTCACGAGTGCAAGAACATCTTCCACGCTGTGCCGTCGGCCGAGGTAGACTGTCCGAAGTGCGCACACCACGGGAGCGGCAAACGGATGACGCCGCGGAAAGTCGACCCGGAACCTGATCCCGAAGTGTGGAAGAACATACAGACAAAACTCGAGGAGCTGTCACTTAAACATCACTCATGAGTGTTGCTGGTGGGAGTGCCCGGAATAGGAACCCGGAAATCAAAAGTCGAGCGAGCGATGGTGGTGTCAGGTTTCTCCTTTGCTCGGATCTTTGCTTTTCTCGATGTCATCACGACGCATATTTTGTTTGCATTGCTTGTTCGTCACATTTAAACTCATGAAGTTGGATTTTTCGCTATGAAGTCCCGCATTTACCGACGCGTCGCGTTGTCCATTTCTCCTTGTTTCTCGTTACACGCTTCCTCCTCCCGACCCAGCCGAGAGGACGGCGGATAATGACGATCACGAAGTCCCCTTTTTCCCTCTCAGCACAATACAAAGTCACAAAACACCAGATACATAACAACAACGCGACCACGAACATCACCGACATCCAGGAGAACAACAGGGGGGAGCAATTGATACAGAGCCGCGATGAAGGGCAGGGGGTGATGGATGTGCATCTGCTGTGGGGGCTATCTGATACATTTCCTGGGGTGGATTGATTGCATCGTGTTGCGGGGGCCGTTGTCACTGTGGATTACTCTTTGTTTCTTACTTTCACTCTCACACAAACTTACTGCTGTCCTAAAGTAAAGCTTCTAGCGAAAGTGAACTACATGGTTATACCATATACCGGGTATTAACTAGCCTGGTAAACTAGGAGAATGACAACCACTTTCCCCTCTACTGTCCACCAATTCGACCTCGTGCTGTGCCGCAGGTCTTATAAATGTGCAGCAATTCGGGAGGATTCTCGGAAGACAAAACAACTGCCCGACTGTGGCGCATTCCTTCAACACCTTTAATGCGTGTGTGTGTGCGTGTGTGTGTGTGGTCGGGATGTCAGAAACCAAACTAACGCAGGAGGATTTTTTTGTGTCTGTCAGTCTGTCTGCTTTGTGAGGATCGACCCAATTTACCGGGAATCCTGAGGGGCTGGCTGTCATTATCGTCGCCACACATATTCTGGCGCACACACACACACACGCACACGGCAAAGGTAAGTCTGTTGGTTACACAAATGACTACTATGTACCGTAGTTTTCGCTTTCTGAGCAATCCCAGCAGAGTTTAGGTTCTTGTTTTGCAGCCTGCATGTGCAGTATGTACATACATATACGCGACTGAACCGGTCCACCAGTCACACAAATGACTACACTAAATAAGAACCTGGAAGTTTCTTTCGAGGCTAGGCTGTGGAAACACATTGACAGCAGCAAATTCTCTGCTTATTCCTTGGTGTGTAGTATACACAGTAAAGATGCACGGACGCATGACGATGATGACGACGACCTTACACAGTGCCATGCCCTGCGCCTAGTCTGCTGCAACCGAGGGCAAGGGACGGGTGGTGCCACGGCGCCAAAACGCCAAGTGGCATTTTTCATTCCATTCCATTGTCCAATGCCCTAGACTTACTGGCCCAATCCAATCCACCCGAACCTCTCTCTTCAAATTCCATGGCCATGGGGACGGGAACAGCCTCCACTGGGCTACAGGTAACACAAAGCCACGGAAAGCCTCAAACCAGATAATCGGGCCTATTCCCAACCGCACGCACTTCATCCGAGAAATGTTTCATTTCCCGTGCAGTTTATCCCCTGCTCTGGGTGTGTGATATTGACGCATAGTACCGACGTTAGTTAATAGTCCACAGTTTTTGCGTGATGGACGGACAATGGTGGAAGCTGGATTCCAGCGGCTCGGCACGCTAACTACCCACAGCACCTCACATGCCCATAAAATCAGAGCGATCGGGACTCGGGAGTAGTTTCCGGAACATCTAGCCGCTGTCTAGTCCGCTAAGATTGGACGCTAAGATTCCCAACGTTCACTAAATCAAAGGGTCTAGACTCCAGAAAATCCACCGACTAACTGTCCAACTAACGAACGTTTTCCTTCGGGCCCGAACTGTCAGTCTCTCCCTTTGACGGATCTGACGGGTTGACAGTTTATCTGCCCGTCTTGCCGCTTACCGCTGGCCCGTCGGCTGGTGGGTAGAACGGAACGGCTGACGGGGCAAGTCAAGTATCCACTTTCATTCACCGGTTTGCTTTGCTCGGGTCTAGAACATCAACCACCAACATGCATGTACATACTGTGTGGTAATCCGACCTGTGGTGAGGTTCTAGGCTCATATGTCGTGCATGATGCATCAATAGCTTTCCGTTCCGTTGGCTTGGGTTGGCTTGGGTTGAGTGTAAAATATGCGCGCGTGCTTATGTACTGTACAGGCGTTCCGAGGACTTGGGTATCCAATCCTTGTCCTTCCCTTTGTCTACACAGTACATACATGTACGTCTGTGGCGCGTCCTTTGTTGATACAGAGCAGCCGACACACGAGTCGCGTGGTACAGGAGGGGACTGGATGCGGACGGGATGATGACCAGGTGACAGGTCGCGGGCCGGACACGGTAGTTAACAACTCACCCAACGCAGCCCCGTGCTGGACCAGCTTGAGCTGAGGACTGCTTTGTACATACGCCTCACATGTATGTGCCTGTCCAGATGACCGGCCAGCCAGCCAGCCAGCCCCTAACTCATTAATACCTGACGATGACAAAAAAGAAGGGTCACAGAATTCACGTTTCCTTGCTTTGCAGGTACCACATTTTCCACACCCGCTTGCTCTCAAAAGACTTCTGCTATGATGGCAGTTTTGCCCTCTGTAGGAGCGGAACAAAGACTGCTCATAGAAGGCCTTTACTCAGCTAAGGTACAATACAGTACTATGAATGATACCTTACTTAGCTTTGCGAAAAAGGGATTTGTGAAGGGGTTTGTATCTGTGACTTAGACCCCCAGCGGGTCTTCTTTGGGCTCAAATAAAGCAGCAGGAGCCCACCACTAACTACCACCAGTACATACACAGAGAGACTTGGACAATGTATGTACAGTCTGTACTTAGTCCGGAGGCTTCATGCCATTGTCCAGACCCTGACCCAGATCCACCACCGCTCCTAGCCGGACAGAAGGAAGTTGCCCGCCCTGTTTTGTGACGCTATGAATCGTGCCCCCCTGTCGCTACTACTTCTCTTTCCTCCCTTGGTTTTCCCCCGCTCTTCTTCAATGAGTCCTGCCCTTCCGTCCCTAAACAGCTTCACTTTTCCCGTTCTGCCCCGCGTCCCCCCCCCGGCCCCTTAAGTGAATGTCACCAACTCTCGAGGCCACAGATCACGATGACTTGTGACCGTAACCAGAACAACACGTACCGTCGTCTAGACCACAATATAGATCTTAGTACCGCCCAATCCTGTCAACTAATCAAGTGGTTAGGTGCCCCGTGGCTCAGTGGATAATTAACAACACACAAGCCAAACGCTAGCAAGTAAAAGGCCTGGGCGAACTCTCTTGTCATTTAGGGTCTTTTCTTCTTCTTCTCATGCACACACTCTTCTCTGATTTCTGTTTCTTCCTCTAAAGGACACACTTAACGCATAAAGTTCACTGGATGGGGGGGTAATATATTCCACGTCCAAGGAAAAGTTTAGAGGTAATAACCTCGTGGGAACTTTGATCGTTACACACAGGACATCACAGTGTTATTTCCTCTCTGGCGCGGCTCGGGCGTCTACATTTAGCCTACCTCCCTTTTCCCTCATCCCTACTGTACATTGCACACCGCGTAGCAGTTATTGTGTGAGTGCCCCTTGCTGAGGTACATACATTCGTTCTGAGGCCGTCAAAGTGGTGGAAAACGTGGGCGGTAAAACGACGAAGACGAACTGACACCCACCCCTAACGGCTAATATACGTCGCGTAGTGGCCGTAATCGCCTGTCGGAAGGGCATGTGCAACGCCGGCTGCGCTAAGAAAGAAGAGGACGGGCTTCATGGCCGAGGGGTTGATAAGTGCTTGTTTCCTTTGGTCTTTAAAGAACCGCGGATCATAAAAGAGCCGTCACTCCCTCACTGCTCAGGATAGGAATCACCTTGTCTTTTGTAACCAAGTGTAACACGGAGGACATATGCCAACGAAAGCTCTGTGATTCATATATCGTCACGCCTAATGCCTTGCAAAATACGCACATAATTAAGCTACCTGCTGCATTTCGTCTGGCCATCAGGAAGAGAGACAATGTTGGACAGCCTCAAGCTATGTTTATTAACCGAACTGAAATCGCCGTCCTTGATCTCCCTTTGGTATGTGCTACCAGAAGATAATTAAACCCCTCAAAACCCGAAAGATGTTGCAGTACCGCCTACAGATAGACACGTCCGTTCTCGTTTCATTCCCATGCGTGATCATACACCCTCAACACCGCCCCCCCTCTGCTCTCTTCTCGCCCCCCCAACCCGTCCTTGGTCATACCTCTGTGAGAAGCACACCTTGAGAACCTCAAACACCCATACAACCTGATAAACAACAACAACCCCCACCCCGTACATCATACCCGCATCCAACAGCGCCACGAACGCTCCCGCAATGGCGTAGTAACTAGCCATCACTACACACCACCGCCACCTCTTGCATCCACACACACACCCGAACCCGCACCCGGCGAGATGGTGAAGCCAGACAGTAAACGCCGTCTCCGTCCACCTCCACAACGTCATCACAACCCAGCACGCCCACAGCAGCTGCACGCCCAATGTAACCAGGTATATGACCAACACTCCCGCTGTTTTCCCTCCTCTACTCGTGGTTTCCAGCCACGGCGTGAACTTGCGCTCCTCCTCCTCCTCCTCCTCCCCCCCTTCCTCCTTTCGTTGCTCCCTGTGTTTCACTTCTTCTTCTTCTTCTTCTTCCTTCTGTCCCGGGGGTACCGTCTTTCCCGACTCCACACGCGCAACAAAAGACATCGCCAACCACCACCACACCACCGAAAAGACACCAGCCGCCCAAAACGCAGGCCGCAGGGCGAACTCGCAGATATACGGGTCGAAACCGTGCTTCCACCATCTGGATACCATCGGATATCCGAGGTTTATGATGACGATAATCCAGAACCCGGGATCGCGGAGGCGCTTGCGGATGCCCCCGTAGATATGTCTGACGATGCCGTATCTTCGTGGCTGCTGCTGCTGCTGCTGGGTGGAGGGGTCATCATCCTCCATCATTGTTTTGGATACGATACTTTTTGTCATATGTTGCCAAGTAGCTTGAGGCCTCTGCGTTCCTCTCCTACAATTCTCACGGACAAGTTGGCGGGTAATAACTGTTATGTGCACTTCCAGACTTTAGCTGCTAAGTTCGGTGTGTTGTTATTAGCTGTCATATTCGCGCTTTAGTAAAAGTCGCGTCCCAACGAAGAAGGTTGCCCGAAGAAGTTGGTTGACAATGTCCCGTCACAAGGGTCCATGCCGGGACGAGGCGCAGTTAGTCAATACTGTAACCTTAACTAAGCAGGTAGAAATAAAACACGCGCAACCCCAGTCCAGACACTTCCAATAAATTCTCCGCTACGTCGATGTACCTACTTATACACACAACTATGAGGCTCTCAAATAATGGCATGCTAACCGCAACTTCCCGGAAAAACTATCTACGCCGTTGGATAGACCCTTCCAAACAGGATCTCTTCTCATGATGCCGCTCTAAACACCTTCAATCTTCCACCATACCTAGGGGCGCCTTAAAAGTCACAGAGGCAGCGGCACCGATGGCAGCAGCTCTCGTCTCCCGGCGGACGGCCATGTATGTGCCCAGCCCGCTGTGTTGCCTGTTATTCAGGAATGCTTGGGCGTCCTCGACAACCCCCTTCTGCACCGATTGCTCAAAGCGCTCCCGATCGATGATAGACATCAGCTTGTGCGTGACGTAGAACCTGCCGTGGACTTCTCCCTCGCCGCGTGTCGCATCCCGCTCGACCAGGATCCATCCCCACACAACCCTCCCCTTCTCAGGCTCTATCTGGTTCCGGATAGCTTGTTCTTCGAGGAAAGCCGCGCCGAGCGTTTCCGGGGGTACCATGGTGTTCGGGGCAACAGGCAAGGCCGCACGCACGACCCTGTAAGCATTGCCCTTGAACTGCAGTACACCATTTGAGGTAACACCCACCTCGGAGACAAGCATGACGCCCGGGGGCGGAGCATCGGCCGGAGCACCGCCTAGGGCCGGGTCGATGGCGGCACTAGAACCGGGGCCAGGGGCAGATGTCGTGACTCGAACTGGGTCACCTACCCGCACCATCTCCGCCCCAAAATAGACACCGGTGTACTTGGCATAGTTACGTCCGTCGGCCGTAGTAGCAACACCTTCCGCAGATAGTTTGTTGAAGGTCGAGAACGAGTCATTAATTGTTTTCGCTGCCATTTTGGACGCTTCCAGGCCGATCATCTGCATCCGCATAGCACGCCGCGTAGGGTCGGCTTCTTGGGAGCAGCGAGACACAAAATTCGCCCAGTCAATCTCGGTGAATGACTTCCCTTTCAGCTCGTCCATGGAGATCCCCGGCACACTAAACGTGAGGAATGGTCGCATCTCTATGGCGTCCTTCATCAGAGTCTGCTGGTTCAGTAAAACATGTCCTAGTGGGGCCAGGATAAAGCTAAAAGCACTGTCATTTTGGGCAGTGTTGTTGGCGTTCTTGGGACGGATAGCTAGAATTAGTCCCAGCCGCCAAGCCGTGTGCTTGTACCATACTATTTCGCCGACACGGAAGACGTTTGAAAGACCTGTGATGCCTGGGGGTGGTGCTGGCGGGGATCGTGCCCTCTGTGCAGGTTGTGGCCGTGGCTGCGCTTGCGCTTGGGTTTGTGGTTGATGTTGGACTTGCGGTTGTACTTGCGATCGAGGTTGTGCTTGCGGTTGGGGTTGGGGTTGAGGTTGAGGTTGAGGTTGAGGTTGAGGTTGAGGTTGAGGCTGAGGTTGAGGCTGAGGTTGAGGCTGGGGCTGAGATTGAGAAATACCTGCTCTGGCCGGCGGCACCGTAGATGCCTGTTTAGGTGGTGCTGGGTTTGGCACGGCTTGCGCAGCCATGGCAGGAGAAGCCGTACCTTGGGACTGGGCATCGACAAAGACGTTCTGCGGCTGTTTCGCCTTGCTTGTCTCGACCATCCTCAAGCACAGATCGCACGAGCAAGAGCTGTAGTCGGATTTGTCGCTGACTAAAAAGAGAAGATGCAAGACGAAGTCGCCCGGTGTTCGGTAGTTCGCCTTGGGCCCTGCCGGATGTCCATACAAGTAGTAGTCCCTGCCGCCATCTTTCCGGACAGCACATCTCAGCTCATATCCCTTGGGGAGGGCGGCTAGCTTGAATTGTCTTTCTGGGAACAGTCAGTCAGAACATGCCCACCTACGTCGCTTCCGGAAGGCTTCACAATGTACTCACTGTCTTTGGGATTGAGCTGATACGCGAGATGGCCGGCTGTGATGACCTCCCATCTCTCAAGCTGCTGCACGTCCTGGTCCTCCTTCGGGTTCAGTGCATTGTGGTCGAGATTGGCGTATCCTTTCCCGTCGCTGCGAGCGATGGTAATGGGATAGTAATCCTCCTGAGATGCCATTGTCGCCTTGCACTAAGCCAGACACGGGTCAAATTGGTTTCAACGTCTGTTCAGTCCTTCGAGGAACCGATAAAGATTGTGTTTATATGTTGGCCGTCATACCGGTATCGCTGTTGTCTGTGAATGCTGGAATTGTATCGTTTCAACAATAATATTACGCCCCCAATTCAGCCTCGCAGCTTTGCGTGAGCAACGCTGCGATTGAGGACCCTGCAAGCTACTTTGCATCCAAGAGATTATATGTGTTTGTTGAACAGTAACAACTTTGATGAACCGTTGGATGCTGTGGATTTTCTAGCAATCATTCCATAGAGTACGCGTCATAGATCTATCATCTCACAAGAGGAAGGAGCGATGCGATTTACTCACCCACAATCGTAACACAGCGAGAAGGCCACAAAGAGCTCAGATGGTGGCTTGAGCGAAGTGTTTTTGGCTTATGTAAGCAGCTGCGCCACACAGCCGATTACATGTTCCCGTATCAACTGGGCGGGGCTTCAGGTCCCTCTTAAATCAGAATGGTGCTAATAGACACAGAAACGGAATTCTAACAAAACTTTCAGGCCACGACCAAAGGCAGTGGTGAGCAATGTTCTTTACTGTTGCGTCGGTTTCCGTAAGCTGGGCTCCCGCATTTCACGACACTCCCGCCAGTGTTGTGAGAACCGCCGGACTTAACTCGCGGATCCGGACTTTGTCGCGAGGTTTCCACCGGTCTCACAAGCCCAGAGCCTAATGACGGCCGCATCGCCGCGCCTTCAGGGACTCTTTGACGATAAATGGCATGAGACGTGCCAAAAATGCGGGCGCCTGCCCGCTGATTACTGATCCCCGGGTCGGTGGTAGAGGCGTAACCTCCGCCCGGAGAACTGAGGTGTAACTATATAGAGTGGCTATCTCTGCACTTCCCAGGACGGAATTGCTACTGTATAGATAGTATGAGTTGTATAATTTGGCAATAGACCAACAACCCCGAGTGCTCTTTCTTTCCAGAGAGACAACAGACCGCCACTGCAACTCAGACTTAAATCCAGTGATAAGCCATGTCACAATTCGGCTTCGAAACTGAGGGCATCGACCTCGTCCACCAGTTCTCCGACCGTGTAAAAGGATGTACCTGTACGTTTCTCTCTTCCCCCCTTTACATGGCAACACCCGCTCATATTCCCTCTCTGTTTATAGTTGCAATAACAGGCCCAAGTGCCGGTGGTATCGGCGCAGAGACAGCCGTTTCCCTAGCCCACGGCCACCCTGCATGTCTCATCCTGATCGGACGCGCTCTGGACCGTATCCAGCCCACCATTGACGCCATCCATTCCATCGACTCCTCTATCGATGTCCGGTTTATCCAAGCCGACTTATCGTCCCTATCCGGCTCACGAAACGCTGCCCGTACCATTCTAGATGACACGGCCATTCCCAATATCGATGTATTGATCAACAATGCAGCAGTGATGGCTTGTCCTTACACCTTGACTCCCGACAACAAACTTGAGCTGCAGCTGGCAGCAGGTCATCTGGGCCATTTCGTGTTGACCAACCACCTCCTCCCCAAACTTCTCCCTTCCCCTTCCGGGCCCCCTGATGGAACCCCTCGCAGTGCTCGGGTTATAAACGTCTCCAGCGTGGGCAACAAGGCCGGTGGGATCAGATGGTCCGACCCGAACTTCACCCTCCATCCCGACGAATACTCCGAGTTTGCTGCCTACGGTCAAGCCAAGACCGCCAATGTGCTCTTCTCTATCGAGCTCAACCGCAGGTTTGCTGCTCGGGGGCTGAGGTCATGGGCTCTGCATCCAGGGAGCATCAGTACGGGGTTACAAAAACACATTACTCCCGACCTCGTCCGGGATGCCACACTCAAAGTATTCGGGACGACTACACCAAACATTAAACGGAAGACATTGCAGCAAGGGTGTGCCACCACCATCCGAGCTGCCCTCGATCCCCAGCTGGAGAATGAAGAGGGTGTGTTTTTGAATGACTGTCAACTTACCACGGATCCAACGTACATCGCTCCTTGGGCACTGGATAAAGAAGATGCGCAGAGGTTGTGGGGGTGGAGTGAGCAGCTTGTTGGAGAGACTTTTTAGTCAGTCTAGGTCCGGTGCTCTCGTATTGCTCTGTCATACATAGGTATTATATGGATTGAGACAACTAAGTGTAGGTGTGCTTGTAAGACATGTTCGAACAATGAAAGGATCGTTCAAGTGCCCCATCTGCGCCCTCGTCCATTCTCGTTACCAACACCCCGTCTCCTTTTCCTCAGTGGGCATGTGGTCTGGTTCTTTGTCACTTTGTAATGCGCTTAAAATAAACGCGGCGAACCACTTATCTACCCAGAGCTGGCGCCAAGCAAACAAAGACCACCGCGCCCGTTACTTGGTATAAGCAGCGGAAGCACTAAAGAGGGGATTGCCGTGTACCGGTCCAATAACGAAGCGAAAGCTGCGCGGTAATTAGACGCGGTCTGCAGCACACCACAGGTTTACTAAGGTGCTGACATGCGGGTGTATTATTACTGCACGCCCGGATCGGTGTGAACACATCTGACCTTGGCTCCGTCAGCCATCACAAGACACAATGGTTGAATGGACAAAGTAAAAATCAGTGTAAAAGGTATTAAACGCTAGGCGCGGTTCGTTTGGTTTGTGCGGTGTGCCGGTCAGTGTCAGCACTTGCAGCTACACCAGCCACTGCAACCAACTCACATCTCACCTGGGTAATAGTCAGTCGTCCAGTAATTCCCCGTTTGGGTATAATTGATGCCAAACATGGGACAAAAAAAGAGAAGTATATGTATAAAGATACAATGGTAATAGCTTGCCGTTCACAATGGAATTTAATAATACCATCATACCATGCAACACAACAACAAAGACAACACTTATCTCGACATCTCCTACATATTCTTCTATCTGTCCCCTCGTGATCAAACCCTCACCATCATCATCATCTTGCACCCACAGCATCTCTGAGAACCACTGCTCTTACCAGTTTGTTGTATCTCCACCAACACCCTCTTCCCCAACCTCTCCTCCAGTCAGTCTACACTTCTACACACCCAAGATGCATTTCACCTCCCTCCTCGTAACCGCCTCCATCCTGGCTTCATCCCTCCCTTTTTCCCCCGTCATGGTCAACGCTGCCCCCACCACAGCAGCAGCAGCAACAACATCCCCCTGGGACACCCTCTCCCTCACGCAACAGCTCACCCTGAGCGACCTGGCCTCCGACCGCTACCTCCTCCTCCCCAACGACACCGACTTCATGTTCGACTTCAACAAGACGCAGTCGTCGTCCCGCAACGCCGGCGGCTCGCTCAGCCTCGCAAACCGCAAGACCTTCCCCGCGCTGGTCGGCACCGGATCGTCCATGGCGGTCGGCGTGGTCACCGCCTGCGGCATGAACACGCTGCACGTCCACCCCCGCGCCGCGGAGCTGCAGATCGTCGTCCAGGGCCGCCTCATGACCGAGACGGCGCCCGAGAACGACGTCGTCGCCGTCGACTCGACGACGACGGCGGCAAGCGCCGCGTCATCATCAACACCATCAACCCCTGGCAGATGACCGTGTTCCCCCAGGGCAGCGTGCACACCCAGTTCAACCCGGACTGCAACGACGCCGTCTTCGTGTCCGCCTTCCCGTCCGAAGACCCCGGCGCGGGACACGTCCTCGACGAGGTCCTTGCCTTCCCCGACGACGTCGTCGTCGCGTCGTTTGGCGGGAGCATCGCCGGTGCCGACCTCGACAGGGTCCGCAAGGCCATCCCGATCTCCATCGCAAAGGGGGTCGAGGCGTGTCTGGCCAGGTGTAATATCAAGAGGAGGTAAAACACTACTACACACACAGACAAAGAGAGGATAAAGGGGGGAATAGGGGGAGGGGGGAATAACAGAAGGGGGAAAGGGGGTAATGGGGGGGGTGAGAGAGGGTTTCTGGGCAGGCAGAAGATGATGATGGGGGAGGGGGCTGTACGTTATATGGTTTGGGGGCGTTTTGTTTTATCTTGGTTATTATTGGCAAAGCGGTCGGGGTGTTAGGTTAATGGTTGCATTGTATTATTGGTGTTTTGTTTTTTGGTTGGGTTCAGGATTAGAAAGTTGTATGATTATTACTGCTTAATAAGTAATAGACTCTTACTCCGTTTTGGTATAACATTCCATACGTGAGCTTTCAGTGGCGTGTCTGATGTCTCAACAAAAGGAGCTTGAAGAGGATATCCATGTGTGCCACTGCCATCCATGGACGAAAAACACTGTGAACGCCAGACACGCCACTCGATGATGAGTGTTCTATCCTGCTGACTGACAGGATATGTGGTTTGCCTCACCTTGCGATATGCAATAACTACGCAATCCAAAGAGGGCTGAGGAGAAGTGCTTTCTTTCTTTCCCACAAAATCAGACCCCGAATAGCAAGGTGATCCTATCAAGAGAGATGCAAGTAAATGAATGCCGGGCCGGTCATGAGACCCTGAAGACCCTGAACTGCTCAACATACATCTCACGAGTCATCTTAGTGCGAACTTCCGTTCTCCCGGGGAATAATTTGAGCGTTCATGCAACAACCGGTACACAGAGACAAAGACGAGGAGTCAGACTTATAAACAGAAGAGGCGGAATATAGGCAAACGAACAATAAATCATAAACGCCCGGAATTCCGTGCCAGGCAGACGGCACATCCCGTCTTCGACCGTCTTTGTCTTTAGCCTATGAACATCTGACATTACACGATCAGGGGTCCACAAGGCTCACAGCCACAGGGCACATAGGGTTAACGGTCAAAGGAAGGCATTTCTCATGACAGGCACCCCCACAAGTCCTTTCCGGCAAGGAAGGAGTTGGCTCCATTGTGATGGAGTTGAGCAGAAGAAGGAGGAGACGCTGAAGGGAAAGGAGAAAACACAACAAAAGACTAACAATAGGGCCCCATAATGAAACTGACAAACTATAGAAGGCCAGATCTTATAGATGCTTTGCGAGACCCGCAATAGAGGAGTGGTCGATCGCCGAATTATAAACATCGCTCACAGTATGGCGATCAGCAGGCACTAGGGTTAGGGTCGTCCTAGGCAATATCAAATGGTCGTTGCTAAATTGCCGAAGGTATTTCTGAATCAGATCCACTGAATCGAACCTGCGGTTGTGCCCTTCGCTCCAAGTCTGGCGAGATCTCGGTGTCTGGGTTCTTGACATGAGTTCGAGTGCATGGCAAAGTTTCCATTGAGGCAATTTGCCTTCTGACTCGAGTGCGCGCCGCATGTTATCGGCTTTGTTAATGGTGTTGACAGTTGGCTGACAGGCCTATGCCAGCCATTGCCATTTCCTTGTCAGTGCTTATCGACCCCATTGTTTGTCAAGATGTTCGCCCCCCGGTCGTTCTTTTGCGTCCTGCAGAAGCCAAGTGTCTGTCATGGAGCTTCGAGAGCTTGACAACAACTCCCCGAACAATGATCCGTCTTGATAGAATCTTCAAAAAAGACTCGTGACAAAAGGCGCATATCGCCCAGGCGCCATTTTCTGGTCGCTCCCACCTATCAACTCGCCGCCTCTGCGCCTCAGTGCCATGACTGCCCGGCCACGTCAAATCGTCTCCACGATTTGACAAACAAATCCACCGAAAATCTAGAATCTCAGACCGGGGCGGAGATGTCATGCCCAATCGAGGCTAAACACAACCGTTCATTCAATCTCAATTGTGCGGGATTGAGTCTGCATTTGGGCTGCCAAGGCTGCATAGGCGATGCATTCGTTGGGCCCATCACCATTGTGCAGTCTCATTTCGTCAACCCCATTTTGGTGTTAGTGCCCCAATATCGGCCTGCATGTTCATTGGGCCAAGAGCTCCCGTTCCTGACCGTTCCTGACCGTTCCTGGCGTTCCTGCAGTTGACCCCTGTTAGCACGCTCCTAGTGCCGAGATGAGGCACCCGCGACCCGCCAGGGACCAACGCATCGCCAGCATGTCCATTGGGCACAGCCATGGGTTAACCCAGATTTGCAGGCGTTGTTCGCTCGCGCATGCTCCTCTTGTTGGTCCACGCGTTGACCATGCGAGCCATGCTCGTGCCAGCGAGAGAAGATGCGGGCACGACATCTGGCCACCCCTGGCCCGGGGGAAGCTTGGGTTTTTTTTCTCCAGCACAAACCAAGCTTTCGGCCTCTGTTCCCTTTCTCAAATCGGGACGTCCTCTCTTTTCCTGTCGCTCTTTTTGGAATCCTTTTTCTTTTTAAGACCTTGCGCTCCTTGACGTTGTCTGTAAGAAGACACTCGACCACACTCGTTGTCTCTGTACACCGTTGGCAACTCACGCGCCTTATCTTGCGAAGCCGAACTCGTCGTCCGCTTCCGTCCACTCCTTAGGCTGATATGCTTTGATACCGACCGATTCGACTTCGAAAACCCGAATAGCTGTGTGGCTTGTTATTTGCAGGACTGGGTTCTTGCTTGTGTCACCCGAAGTGGTCAACATACGATCGATTAGGAACGAGTTTCGAAACACGAGCACCATGAAGCTCACGACGCTGCAGGCCGCCATAGGCTCGGCCTCTCTTCTTTTCTTCGCGCAGCCGACTATCGCGACCCACGGGCACAGGCACGCACACGAGCAGTATGGAAAACGGCATGCCCACAGCCACCAGGAACTCGAGCTCGTCGAGGCACCAAAGGTCGAGAAGCGGGCCACCTGCTCGCTACCCAGTCACCCGGACTTGGTTCCTGTCCCCGGAGGCTCTAACAACGGCTTCGCCATGAGCCCGGATCAGTCCTGCACTGATGGCACTTGGTGCCCGATCGCGTGTGTGTCCGGCAAGGTGATGGCGCAGTGGGAGCCGAACTCGTCTTATGTTTATCCGCAGTCAATGGTGAGTTGGGATATGGTGGCTCCGACTTCGAGGATATAATGCTGATAGAAACGCTCCCAGAATGGCGGCCTTTATTGCAATGGAGGAGAACCTGAGAAGGCTTTCCCCGACGCGCCATACTGCGTTGATGGAACTGGCACAGTCTCGGCTGTTAACAACTGCGGAAAAGTCGTCTCATTCTGCCAGACTGTCCTGCCTGGCAATGAGGCCATGCTTATCCCAACAGACGTCACATCGACTTCGGTACTAGCTGTCCCTGGCCCGTCTTACTGGGCAGGAACCGCCGCACAGTGAGTCCACCCATGTGCTCTTCTTACTCTTGCTCGGGGTTGTTCTGACCTCTTGATAGCTACTATATCAACCCGCCTGGAGTTTCATCCTCCGAGGGTTGCATTTGGGGAGACGAGAGCAAGCCGATCGGAAACTGGAGTCCCTATGTTGCCGGAGCGAACACGGATTCAAATGGTCAAACCTTTGTCAAGATTGCGTGGAACCCGATCTTTACTGGCTGCGGACTATCCAACACCAAGCCGTCCTTTGGTGTCAAGATCGAGTGCCCCGGCGGTGGCTGCAACGGCCTGCCGTGCTCTATCGACCCTTCAACCGACGGAATGAACGGCGTGGACAGCCCGGTTTCCACCGAGGGAGTCGGAGGTGCTGACTTCTGCGTCGTCACGGTCCCCAAGGGATCTAGCGCCAACATTGTTGTCTTTAACACCGACGGCTCGACAGGCAACGCGCCTTCTTCGTCGAAAAAGCCTGTAACCTCTGCAGCGCCCACGACTTCCTCGACCCCGACCTCGACGCAACAGCCCACGACCAGCACCACCTCGACGACCCACACAACGTCTTCGGCGGCTGTGTCGTCATCAACAACAACAGCCACCTCGACCACATCTTCGGGCCCCGCATCTAGCTCGATGACCTCCACCTTCCTTGGAGGAATCTTCCACGAGAACTCCACATACACCGCGACTGGCTTCGTCTCGTCAGCGGGTACTACCATGGCGCCGATTCTGAGCACCGCCCCAACCGACGCGGCGGCTCCTGTCTCGACGACGTCCAAGAACGAAGGCGGCGCAGCAGATCAAGGACCAGGCGCTGCCATCGCCGGCCTAATCGTTGCCCTGGTCGCTGCCGCTGCCCTCTACTGAGTTGCCGTTTTGACGCTCCCAGTTTAATACCCCTTCTCACCCGCCAACAAGCCCTTTAGTCTTTATTCTTCCCGGATTTCTTCTGTTCGCTGTTGATACTTGGCCGAACCTTTTTCTTGAGGCAGCGCCCGAGTCTTCCACCTCATCAGTTACGAACGTTTTTGACGACACAATTTTTACCCTTCGACTTTCGGAACGACCCAACCTTTTCTCCGATTTCTTCGCCTTTCTTCGTTCAGGCTTGTTGGCACTTGTTTTTCGATTCGAGTTTTCCGTCCTTGGACCAGGGGATGATGGGGTGGTTGGGTCACCCAGCTCATTGGATCCAGCGACATTGTATCCTGTACTCCGACGACTTTGGCATTATTATTGAGAAACGCGCCAGTCCCCGGTCAACTTTTTTCCCCTCGTCTCCGCCATACCTACCTACCTCCATCGACCGTTACCCTGCCGGTTGTGCTAGTGTTTATTGTTAGTTGCAGTTGACCAACGCGTGGGAAGGGAAAGCTTCTGCAAACCTTCCACGCTGGCTGGCATTGCTGCCATTTGGCATTATATAATTTCGTTTCATTTTGCAGCCATCCTTTTTGGGCTTGCAGCCTTTGTTTCTTGGTGTTCTTTGCCGATATACCCCGTTTTATCTTTTCTTCTTGGATCGGACCGGTTGGAGGATTATCTTTCTTGGATATGTGTTGTTGTCCGGCTTGGAGAT
Source organism: Diplogelasinospora grovesii (assembly GCA_033297225.1). NCBI lineage: Eukaryota > Fungi > Ascomycota > Sordariomycetes > Sordariales > Diplogelasinosporaceae > Diplogelasinospora > Diplogelasinospora grovesii. Next base: position 90,482 of record MU853757.1, read on the forward strand.
TAGCGGAAGGGATTTTTTTTTATATATCTTCGGCTGGGATGGATACGAAATAAACTGGCAAAATTTGAGGAGGGCGAGATGGTGCGCTGAGCATTCTTCCCTACCGTCCTCGCTTCTCTTCAAAATGGGCATAGGGACAGCTCAAAGGTAGAAACGAACTTTGAAATGAAAATGACGTTTGACGATATGATGTGTTCCATCCAAGTGAAATGCATGCGCGAGGATGAGATGGAGATTCGAGAAATACAAGCGGGAGTGCCCAAACGTTGAAACGTGTTCACGCAAAACGGGCAGGCACGACCCAACGTGTGAGACCCACCGCAAATGACTGTGCAACACTCTAATGATGCGTCATACATGCCAGATCTAAAGCACCTTTATAGTACAACAGGGTATCGTGCAATAATGGTTTCCTTCCAAAGCAAGACATGTCTTAAAGCCTCCCTGCGTCACTGGCTCGCCCGCTATCTATGGTCCCCGAACCCAGCCAGGGACGTCGTTCATGTCTCCTGGATCCTCAGTGCTTTCTCCAGATTCGAAGGCATCCTTGGCCTCGTCTAACCCTTCCTTAAACCTCTCCATGATGGCCTCGTAAGGGCTTGGCCAGCCAGCCAATACGGCATTGCCACCCTTACGTTTAGCTCCTTCCACAGCGAACTTCTTCTGAGTACGTGCAATGAAGCCGTTCATCAAGCCTGCGTAGACAAGCGAAGCGACGATGGGCTCGATGTTCTCGAGAGTCGGTTTCTTGTTGCCGTATATCAGACCCGCGGATGGCATCAAACGTCTTGGTCCGCCCGGCGGCGGGACTAGGAGCGAGTCAGCCTCGCCCTCCGCATTCGCAACGGGCTTCAAGAAAATTGTGTTGATGTGTGGTGGCCGCGTCTTGGGCGCTGGCTGTGCTGGGACGTAGCCCTCGAGCAGCTTCTGCACATATGAAGCGGTCGTGACGAGGTCGTCCAGAGATAGAGACGCAGCCTTATTTGACGATTCGTCGACCGAGCCTTGCCACGTAAGCAAGAACGTCCTTCTTATGAACGAGCGCCAAACTAATTGCTTGAGACGATAGAGAAAGGTCAGATAAAGGCCCCTCTTCCACAGCCACTCTCCGCTTCGTGCCAGAGCTTGATGGAATGCTACGAAATTGCCCGACCGCACTGCGCCGCAAATCGGAACAAATATGTCGCTAAAGCCTGCTGCCTCGGGCCTTGCCAGGAGACTGCGGGATGGAAAGCGTCCCATGAGGAGGTTGGCTGGAATCCAGTATGTAAGAATTTTCCGGCGATGTTTCTGAAACTGCGGCGGGCACTGTCGGTATGCCTCTTCGAAGCACATGTGCGCGCGAAAGTAATGATCGTAGTCGAAGTTGAAGCGACCGAGATAGTAGAGGAAGGTGACCCGCTGAGACGCCGGGTACAGAGAGAGAGCCGGCCCTTGTGTTGACAGATTTGTGAACATCTGAACTGCAAGGCGTGATTTCTCGCACGCGAACAACAGCTTTAGTGTGAGGTTGGCAAAGAGGTAGATGGCCACCTTCTTGCCCTTGGGCGGCTGCCATCTCGTGCTGGATCGGTCCGTGAGACAGGAAGTGAAGATCTTTTGAATGATGTCGGCTGCGAGCTCGACAATCGACTTCTTCTCGCCGCCCTCGTCCCCGGTCATGTCGCCTTGGATCTGCGAAAGAAGTTGCGGTCGTCTTGTCAGGCCTATGACTAGCTTTGACAAAGACTCGGACAGAGATATGCTGGTCTGTAGCAGCATGTTGCCATAAGCCGGATTAGCAAGGGCATTTGCGCAGGAACTATGTGAGTGAGCGCACAAGGTCAGCAGTGGCTCGAACCGTGAGTACATACGCGATTTGACTTACATGAGCAAGTCGCTCAGCCGAGAGTGGACTTTGACGATGTCTTTAAAGTCGACATCGCGCCAGTATTCGAGAAACTCCTTGATGAATGAGTTGAAGCCAGGCCAAGGTGACCCCTTCCCGTCTTGGACGTCGTCCTCTTCTGGGAGACACTTGTCGACCAGCTTCTCGAGCGCATCGCTGTTTGCAGGGAAGTTGGACTTGAGTGCTTGACCCAGGTTGCGGTAGACGTCGATATTTGGGATCGTATTCTCGACCTTGAGCCAATTGCGTAGCTCATCGCCGTTTTGGGCGAGGACGAAGCGCCGAATGTTGGTCAAAAATTCGAGTACGAGATTCATCTTATGTGAGCTTCGCCAGCTGTCCCAGCGCTGGATTGCGAGTGAGATAAGGTGTTGAGTCGGACCAAATCTGGGCAACTCATTCCTGCTGCGACAAAGAATGGTGGCACCCCGAGTAATGTGGTATCGATGGGCTTGCCTGACGGAAGTTCATACTGTGCCCGATTTCCTTGGACTTTTAACCACGAGTATCGCGCGCAGCACAGAGGAGATGCACTTTGCTACAAATCGCCCTCGTTCATAGGACTGGCGGCTGAGTTGGGCCTACTCAAAATGCCCGCCGACTAACAATAGAAAGAACAATAGGATGAATAGACGTCAAGTCCCCGGAAACTCAAGTGAGATGGAGCACAGATCAACCCTTGACCCTAACCCTACAACTCAACATACCGCGGCTTCTCTACATGCAGTTGATTGAAAAGTCAACTCAGCTTCAGAGCTCGGGTATCGTATGTACATATCCAAATTATTTATTCTCATTCTTGACGGGCATTTCATTCTATACACTCTCAATTCTTTGCACAACCATGGCTGTGGCGGCGCCTCCACCGTTGCAGATGGCTGCAACACCATACTCACCGGGCTTCAGCTGGTGAAGCAATGTTACGAGAATACGCGAGCCAGAGCTTCCAAGAGCATGTCCCAGCGATATCGCTCCACCAAGCGGGTTAACTCTGGCATTCTCCAGTCCGAGTATCTATGTTCTGTCAGCATCTAACTGTTTACGTTTAAGAGTGGCTTAGTAAGAGAAGGGCATCTTACCTTCTCATTGGCCTTGATCACTGCTGCGAAGGCCTCGTTGAACTCCCAGTGCGCGACCTGCTCCTTGGTGATACCGGCACGCTCCAGGGCGATGGGAACTGCCTTGGCCGGAGCGATGGGGAAGTCGATCGGATCCACAGCCGCGTCGGCAGAGCCGCAGATGCGCGCAAGCACCCTGGAGCCCGAGCCGTACTCTTGAGCTATCGCCTTGCTTCCAAGCACAAGAGCACTGGCGCCATCGTTGAGCGTGGACGAGTTGGCTGCAGTCACGGTACCAGTGCCATCACGAACGAATGCCGGCTTCAGGGTGGGCACCTTGTCTAGCTTGACGTCAAGGTATCCCTCGTCGGTGTCGATGATCTTGTCGCCCTTCTTTCCCGGCACAGTGACGGGGGCGATTTCATCGGCAAAAGCTTTTGATGCCCAGGCAGCCTGCGCTCTCTTGTATGACTCGATGGCATATTGATCTTGCATCTCTCTGGTAATCTCGTATTTCTTGGCCGTGTTCTCGGCACAGTTGCCCATGTGAAACTGGTCGTAGACGTCGGTCAAGCCGTCCTTGATCAGGCCGTCTTCCATCTTGACATGGCCGAAGGCGGGCATGCCGCTAGCACGGGGTACGTAGTACGGCACCCTCGTCATGTTCTCCATGCCTCCCGCAACTTGTGCTTCCGACAGACCCAATTGGATGTTTTGCGCCGCGAACACGACGGCCTTGAGTCCGGAAGCGCATACTTTGTTGATCGTGATAGCTTCGACCGACGAGGGCAGACCGGCAAAGATGGTAGCCTGGCGCGCAGGAGCCTGACCGACATTGCCCTGCAGGACATTGCCCATGTAGACGTCGGTGATCTTGGAGACGGGTACTTTCGACTTCTCGAGCGCGGACTTGATGGCTACGGCACCGAGCTGCGGCGCAGAAACGCTTGTGTAGGATCCATTGAACTGGCGTTTGTTAGAACATTCCGTGCCAATGATAAGATAATACGAGGATTGCTGGGCTCTACCTTTGCTGTTGGTGTTCTCGACGCGGCCAGAATGTATGCATCCCGAACCTCTTGCCGCAGGGGTGCTTGCGACGAGAATAGCCGAGCTGAAGCGCTGCTTAACCGGGACGAGCTTCGCAAAGCGGTCCGTACGGGAGTTTGAAGCTGGCAGAGTGTCATTATGGGAGAATACGAAGAACTGACGCAAAACAGAGAAACTGGATAGAAAAAGAGGGCGCTACAAAGCAACAAATGGAGAAATGGTAGAAGACGAGCTCGTCGCATACCCGAGGGCCATCTCGAACCTGTACATCATTCCTTCGGCTTGTGACGGCAGAAGTGGAGTTCAACGGCAACGCCCCCTGCTCCCCTGTGCCCCGCCACTCTGGGGGATCTGACAAAGCTTCAACGCTCGATGGCTTAACGAGGCTGCGCTTCTAGACGCGCGAAACAAGCGGGCAAATCAAAACCCGGGCCACAGCACTCTGACAGGCATATACACGTACAGAGTGCTTGAGCCGGTTACTCAGACCATGTCCCAAGCTGGGCGTTCTTCTGTTTAGAAACACAGAACTCCCACGCTGAACATTATGAAGCAACAGCCATGCCCGATGGTCCGGCCGGCTGGGTGGCGGTCAAGCCAGGCCCTGCACGTGCCTCCCCCATCTGTCGTGTTGTTGATTGGCTGGCAATGCTCCGATAGATAGATAACGCTTTGTTCGTCGCCCCAGTGCCTCTTTAACTGCCTAGACTGCCGGTTTCTCTCCGCATTCCATCAGTCGTCCACACCGGCATCACTGGTTTCTCCATATTCGCAGAGTTTCTAAAGGCAGTTGTTCGCAGCGCCCCAAATCAAGTCCATCAGTGTCAGATCATCCACATATTACCCACCAATATGTCAACAGCTGCTCGTCGCCGTCTCATGCGAGACTTCAAGGTACGAGCGACCTCACCTTCGTGCCATCTGCGATCGAGAGTTCCTGATGCTTACAAACGGAACAGCGCATGCAAACCGATCCTCCCGCCGGCGTCTCTGCGTCTCCAGTCCCAGATAACGTTATGACATGGTGAGATTTTGGTATTCAGTGGACGGACTTCTTCAGTATCATGATTACCAACCTGGTTTTATAGGAACGCTGTCATTATCGGACCGGCCGATACACCTTTCGAAGATGGGACCTTTAGACTTGTGATGCATTTCGAGGAGCAATACCCAAACAAACCACCATCTGTCAAGTTCATAAGCCAGATGTTCCATCCAAACGTTTACGCTACCGGCGAACTCTGTCTCGATATCCTCCAGAACCGGTGGAGCCCAACGTACGATGTCGCCGCAGTCCTAACCAGCATTCAGAGGTGAGCAGACCGACCTCTCCGCTTGGCTCCAAGCTTCAGCGCAACACATGCTAACGGGTCTTCCCTCTATAGTTTACTAAATGACCCAAACACCGGATCCCCTGCGAACGTCGAGGCATCGAACCTCTACAAAGATAACCGCAAAGAGTACACAAAGAGGGTGAGGGAGACGGTGGAGAAGAGCTGGGAGGACTGATCACACAAACAGAGAAGGGGAAGGCTACGACCAAGATGCGTCCTGGAGCATGATCTGGGCGATCGAAATCACAGTCGAAGAGAAGCATACATATGGGAGTCAAGTACGCCCACTGGTCCATACACTATGTTTGAAAATTGGCGAATCGGCAAAGTGGGGTTCTGGCGTTTCGGCTTCCAGGACCACTGTCAGATGGAGGAAAGTTAGCGTGCAAAGCATTCGGAGGGCGTGCATTTATCAGGCGTTTTACATACAGTGCGATAATCTGGCGATTTATTATCAAGAGTTCCTTATCGGTGTGGAATGGAGGGGGTTGCCCGCAGGACAACGGCGTTCGGGCCCACAGCATACTAGCAAGTCAGTCTGCATTTACATAGCTGTTTTTTTCTGGTACATAGCACATACAATGCGTTAAATACAGTTAAAAAGAGACGCTCGTGTCATCGTGCCGTAGACGATTTGTATCTGGTTTTGTAGACTAAAGTTTCGCATGTGCTTGCACTGAGTTTAATCTTCCTTTAAATTTGACTCTTGACCCTGTGGCATGTGCCTTGGGGCTGACAAGACTCGGGTCAGGTTCTAGCGCAAGGTTCTGGGCCTTAGCGTGGTCCCCTCCCCTTCCAATGGCGGCATATTTGACCCGATGAAACGCCCCCTCAGGACCGACAACAGCGCGAGCTAGCGCGTCACTTCAAACTTCAACTTGCCAAATGGCACCTGTCCGCCCTGCGTAGCGTTCGCCTCGGTCTTTCGCTCACCGTGCTTTTCTATAACGTATGTACATGTCTGACTCCTAGTTGGTGCCCCTCACCTGGCCTTTCGCGTTGTTTTAGAACAATATCCATATAGATCTTTTTCTCTTGATACCCCGATCCTCGGATCCACGATTCACTTTTCCTCAACCCTTGTCTGCGACTATCGGCTTGGGCTAAAAGGCAGTCGTGTCTGATCACAGCCACTCATTCGCCGTACCTACCCCTGTCTCCTGACTAGACACGGCCTCGTCGGCGAACCTGACGCCCCTTTGTCCCTTTGACGGCGCCAACTCCTTTGTCCTCGCTGCCCTCGGTGCGCTTTAATACTGGACGAGGAGGCCGTTCTCATGAGACTGCTCTCCCGAGAGCGGGAACCACAGTGTCATCATGTCGAGCGCAAATAGTATCAAGGTCGTGGCTCGGTTTCGGCCCCAGAATAGGATCGAGATCGAGTCCGGCGGCGAGCCGATTGTCAGTTTCGATGGACAGGATACATGCACCATAGATGTGAGTCGCTGTAATACAAACATTGCTACGCCTTCTTCCGCCCGCTCGACCACTGACTTGTTCTCCCATTACCAGTCAAGAGAGCAGCAGGGCGCCTTTACTTTCGACCGGGTGTTTGATATGTCATGCAAGCAATCCGACATTTTCGACTTCTCTATCAAACCAACTGTCGACGATATCCTTAACGGTTACAATGGCACCGTATTTGCGTACGGTCAAACAGGTGCGGGAAAGTCGTACACCATGATGGGTACGAGCATAGACGACGAGGGGGGTAAGGGTGTTATTCCGAGAATAGTAGAACAGATCTTCGCCAGCATCTTGTCGAGCACAGCGAATATCGAGTACACAGTCCGTGTGAGCTACATGGAGATTTACATGGAGCGCATCCGCGATCTCTTGCAGCCGCAACACGACAACCTGCCGGTACACGAAGAGAAGAATCGCGGTGTCTATGTCAAGGGCCTGCTGGAGATCTATGTCTCGAGTGTGCAGGAGGTTTTCGAAGTTATGCGGAGGGGTGGCAACGCAAGAGCGGTTGCGGCGACCAACATGAACCAGGAATCATCGCGTTCGCACTCGATCTTCGTTATTACCATTACACAGAAGAACGTCGAGACAGGCTCGGCAAAGAGCGGCCAGCTCTTCCTGGTCGATTTGGCAGGTAGCGAAAAGGTCGGAAAGACTGGCGCCAGCGGCCAAACGTTGGAGGAGGCGAAGAAAATTAACAAGAGTTTGAGTGCTTTGGGCATGGTCATCAACGCACTCACCGACGGCAAATCATCACATATTCCGTACCGAGACTCGAAACTCACGCGTATCCTGCAAGAGTCGCTGGGAGGTAACAGTCGGACAACTTTGATTATTAACTGTTCTCCTAGCAGCTACAACGATGCTGAGACGCTGAGCACGCTCCGGTTCGGTATGAGAGCCAAGTCTATTAAGAACAAGGCCAAGGTCAACGCGGAACTCAGTCCGGCCGAGCTCAAGGCGATGCTGGCCAAGGCCAAGACGCAGATTACGACGTTTGAGAGCTACATCGTCAACCTGGAAGGCGAGGTGCAGCTATGGCGGTCCGGCGACGTGGTACCTAGGGAGAAATGGGTGCAACCCCTCACCGCTGACGGCGTGTTATCAAAAGCCACCGAGTCTAGCAGGCCCGCGCGGCCGTCGACCCCGTCACGGCTCATACCCGACAACAGAGCCGGGGCCGAGACGCCGGCGATCTCGGAGCGGGCCGGCACACCGAGCTTGCCCCTGGACAAGGACGAGCGGGAAGAGTTCTTGCGCCGTGAGAACGAGCTCCAGGACCAGCTTGCTGACAAGGAGACTGTCGCGGCCGCTGCAGAGAGGCAACTCCGGGAAGCAAAGGAGGAGCTCATTGTGTTGAAGGAACACGACAGCAGACTTGGCAAGGAAAACGAGAGGCTTACCGGCGAGGTCAACGAGTTCAAGATGCAGCTCGAGAGGCTCATCTTTGAGAGCAAGGAGGCCCAGATCACAATGGACGGTCTCAAAGAGGCGAACTCGGAGCTCACGGTGGAACTCGACGAGGTGAAGCAGCAGATGCTGGACATGAAGATGAGCGCGAAGGAGACCAGCGCGGTGCTGGACGAGAAGGAGAAGAAGAAGGCAGAGAAGATGGCCAAGATGATGGCCGGCTTCGATCTTACCGGGGATGTGTTTAGCGAGAACGAGCGGTCAGTCGCAGACGCCATCGCCCGGCTGGACGCGCTGTACGAGATGAGCTCGACCGGCGACCCGATCCCGCCTGACGACCTCAAGGCGCTGAAGGAGAAGCTGCTCGAGACGCAGGGTTTTGTGCGACAGGCTGAGCTGTCGAGCTACAGCGCCGCCTCGAACGAGGTCGAGGCGCGGAGACGGGCCGAGTTGGAGTCTCGCCTCGAGCAGCTTCAGCAAGAGTACGAAGATGTCTTGGCCCGCAACCTAGGCTCAGAAGACAAGGAGGAAGTCAAGGCGCGGTTGGCCAAGACGCTATCCGACAAGGCCGGTGCCCAAGTCGAGCTGGCCGAGGAGCTCAAGGCCGAGATTGCCCTGAAGTCGTCCGAGAACGAGCGCATGAAGGCTCTGATCGAGGACCTGCAGCAGCGCGTCAACAAGGCCGGTGCCGCCACCGCCGCCGCCGCGGCACCAGCAGTTCCTGCAGTAGTGCCCATGGCGAACGGCAAGACGGTGCAGCAGCAGCTGGCCGAGTTTGACGTGATGAAGAAGTCGCTGATGCGGGACCTTCAGAACCGGTGCGAGCGTGTTGTCGAACTAGAGATCTCGCTAGATGAGACCCGCGAGCAGTACAACAACGTGCTCAGGAGTAGCAACAACCGCGCGCAGCAGAAGAAGATGGCGTTTTTGGAGAGGAACCTGGAGCAGCTGACACAGGTGCAGCGGCAGCTGGTCGAGCAGAATTCCGCGCTCAAGAAGGAGGTTGCTATTGCGGAGCGTAAACTGATCGCCAGGAACGAGCGGATCCAGTCCCTGGAGAGCTTGCTGCAGGAGAGCCAGGAGAAGATGGCACAAGCCAACCATAAGTACGAAAATTTTTTATTTTTTATTTTTTTTTTTCGGGTCATCGCTTTCGCTCGATTTTATATATATACTGACAATTGGAAACAGGTTTGAAGTGCAGCTGGCAGCTGTGAAGGAGCGTCTGGAGGCGGCCAAGGCGGGTAGCACTCGCGGACTGTTGAACTCGCCTACGGGCCTGGGAGGGTTCAATATCGGTAGTCGTATCGCGAAGCCCCTGAGGGGAGGCGGCGCAGCAGACAACAACGGTGCAGGTGTTGTGGCCGCAAACCCGACCATCGCGAGCCTTCAGCAACAGAACAACCCACAGCCCGAGAATAAGAGATCGAGTTGGTTCTTTCAGAAGTCGTAGGTCAACAACGTCAACTTGAACTCTGTCTGTCTATGTAGAAGAGAAGAAGAAGAAGAAGAAGAAGAAGAAGAACGATAAAAAATAAAGATAAAGAAAAGGTTGTGTGGGACGAAACGGGCAATGAACAAACAGATGATCTTTTTGGAATTTATTTTTTTGAAGATAATTGTTTTCAAGTCTGCTTTTTATGCTTGAGACATATAAGGATATGTTTCTCCGTTTTAGTAGCTTATGAAGAGAGAAGGGGGGGGGGGGGGGAGGTGCATGAATGTTTTTCTCTCTCTCCCCAATTTGGAAGGGGAAAGCCCGCAACGGCCAACGGAGGAGGCAGACACGCAAGGCAGGCCTATATGTTTTATCGATTACGTATCATATATCCCGGGAGTGTTTTAAGTTCGTGTCACGTCGTGGAGCAAAATAGATATTTAGAAAGTAAAGCTGGTGTTGCTGCTTGTGGGTTAGACTTGGTGTGTGCTTGTTGGGTGGGGGACAGTTCGTCGAAGGAAGGACTGACTGGTGGTACACTTTTGACTTGAAGAATTGTTTGTGGTTTATGCGTTATGAAAACACCTGAGGGGGGGGGATTTTGCGTCGTGTGTGTGTGTGGAAAAACACCAGATGGTTATGATTTCAATGTCTTGCGTTGATGATGCGAATTTGCTTTCTAGTACTTATGTCCACCGTAGATACGTACCTTACTAATGAGGGGGGGGGAGGGAGCTTGCCCTCCTCCAAAATCTCCAGACACGCTTTGACTGATACGCTGGTAATCCAAGAAACTGAGTGCCCACTGATTATCCAAAACCAAAAGCCAAGGTACCTAAATAAGAAAATACAGCCGACCCTTCTCTTGCTAAATTCACTACCCACACAATAGACTCAATGGTACACAGCCTTCATCATCATTCTCCGGGACTTGCCATGATCAAGCTGATGAGCATAGCCGAACTTATGCCCAGACGCCCCCCAAGTCCAACCAACATCCGCAGGGTGACACCTTTAGCCCTCGACCAGTTCGAGGGTTTGGTTTTAGTTGCCCTTCCGCGCCATGAGCAAAACCTCAGGAATGACAACCGCCATGAGCAGCATGTGTCCAACGACGGAGATGGCAAAGACCTTGGCATACAGGACGTACAGCCTGATCCAGCTGGCCCGGCTGAACGTCGCGAACGCGTCCCGCAGGGTGACGTATCCCTTGCCGCCAACGACAGCAGGCTCGACCCTGCCCTCGAAGGACCTGTCGAAAGGGACGATGGTGTCCTCGTCCGGAGGTAGGAGGGACGCTTGCACGCGCACCAGCACGACCTGTGACGGGACAAGAACCAGGAACTTGAGCAGGATCGCAACCAGCGCAACGACCGAACCCTTCCACGCGGCGTGCTTGTCATACACGGGGACATTGTTGGGGTCCGAGGGGCTCCAAAACTCCAAACCAAAGGCCGCAGCGATGACCATGGGGATGCCAGCGGACGCAGTTTGCGCCACCCAGTTGAGCAGGATCGGCTGCCACGTCGCCTCGAATGTTTTGCGCAGGGGTGGGAGGCGGCGCCAGAACGGCCGGTCGCTGGGCTGGCTGATCACAAGATGCACCCACGTCGTGCTCAGCTGGACTAACGCAAGAGATGCCAGGAGGGTTCCGACAAAGGGAATGCCACTGAAGATTCCAGCTGCGAGGCCAGATGCGGTGGTAAGGACCAGCGCACAGAGTAAGCCGCGGAAGTACGACCTCCAACCTGCCACCCCGTACACCAATCGGTTCGTTGCTCGGAGAGAAGCAGTGACCGGCTTGGGTTCAGCAGAGGAAGAAGAAGTTGCAGCAGCAGCAGCGGGAGAGTCATCGGCCTCTTCGTGCAAAGCGACTGGTTCATAGGCAGGGGGGTTCGGGTCCTCGATCATTGCTAGGGTCGGATAGATTGCTCCCAAAGTATATCCAACCTAGATAATAATGTTAGTGGGGAACGTAGGGGACGATGGAGATGGTTTGGTTTGGGGGAACGTACAAAGAGCAGAATGGGGAGAAACACGATGGCATCCAGCAAAAGCACGGGGAATGCCCACCCGGGGAGGGTCATCTTGTCTTGTCCATCTTCTACGAAGCGTTTCGCCAGCGCGCCGTTGGCGACGTTGGATAGGATGTGATAGACCATCTTATCCCTCTACTGATATCAGCGTGTTGATGATAAGGAAACCAAAACAAAACCTGATGGGTTGGGTGGTTGAAAGAGATAAAAAATGAATGAAAGGGTTGACGTTAAGAAATGTAAAGGTCAGAAAGAGCCCCGCAGAAATAAAGGACTGAGCTGAGCTGACAGACAAGTCAGGTCAGGGACAATGGAAGGAGGAGGTGTTCTTGCTTTAAAGACGATCCTCCCACACACACACACACGGACCACTGGATGGAAGCAGCGGCGCGCGTCTGGGGTGTTGGGGGCCAATGACAGAGGGCGACTGCTGCCTTGTCGGACTTGTCGGACGGTGGTGGTGGAGGGGCAAGGCACACTGCACTGCCTCGTCGTGTGCCGCATCCGTACAGCTTTAACCAGTGTTAGACGGGATTTAAACACCAGGCAGGCCCGCCAAACCACTCGTTCAGAAGTGTCCGGAGACTTCGGCAGGGCAAAATGTGGACCGCCCGTTTGATGTTACATGGGCTGTCGCTGTGAATGAGCGCCGAGGTGGCGTTTAACTTGCCCGATGGAATACGAGAATGCGTGGAAGCACTGGACTTTGTCGCTACCATGCGTACCGTGCAGGGCAGTTCCATTGCCAAGCGGTTTCAGGAGCACTGTGGAATGTTCATGCTGAAAACACGCAGGATTTTGCACGACAGTTACAGTATTGATTGCATCAAATCACCCTAATCCATCAGGACCAGACTGTTCCTACGTAAGGAATGTGAGCGTTGATAACGGACGGGCAAAGCCAAGTTGACCTAGCTGGACCGTTAAACGTCCGCACTGTGCTATCGTAATTGACCGTTAACCCCACAATCACGCCTGAAATCCCCTCCACCACATTTCAGGTCAGCCAACAGTTTTACACTAATAACCCGCACTAATGCGTCAACCTCTCAGCCTTATGCATCACCTGCCTGCTGTGAACCATCATCGGAACTAGAACCCGACAAAGCTGCTACCCTTGTATTGCACACGTTTAAACTTCTTACTTTACGCACGCCCAGGTTGTGTGAGAAGCGATGTCAGCCCCAGGGATACCAAACCTCCTCTCCTCATTGCGGGGAGGCAGGGGTGGCAGGGGCGGCAGGGGTGGTCGAGGTAGAGGAGGTGGCCGAGGCGGCAGCACCACCACTTCATCCTCCCAGATACACGATACAGTTATACAAGGGACAGATTCAGACGCAGCTGTATCCCGTCTGAGCGCAGTCGAGTTGGGGTATCTAGACGACCCATTCGCGCGGTACTTTGTGCCTCAAGCGGCACCTACTACCACCCCTGGTGCTGGTGCTGCGAGACGACTTCCTATTATCAACAGAGGTACCCCCTCTCCCTTTATCTCTGCTTTCATATTTCACTGTGCTAATGTGAGAAAAAAGGAACATATACCCGCACAGCAGCCATCGACCGCCTGGTATCGCAATTCCTCTCATCTGCAGGTGGTCAAGCGCAGATTATCTCTCTCGGGGCTGGAACGGATACGCGCTGCTTACGGCTGTTCTCCCAACAACAACAAAATCATCAGCATTTTGGGAGGATAACGTATCATGAAATCGACTTTCCAGCAATCTGCCGGCGTAAACTCCAAACCATTGTGGCAAATCCCCAGTTGAGAGCGGTACTGCCCATAGACCCAACTTGCACAGCTACCCCTACCATACACCCTCCCCCTGCTTTCCCTCACCCACCTGCTCCTCTCACAAATATACCTCCTTCTTCCCTCAACGCCCCCTCATCCTCTACTTCTCCCCCTACCGCTTCCAAACCACTTCATCCTACCACCGCCCCTATTTTCCCTCCCCCACCTACTTCTTCTACCTCCGGAGAGGATGGTGGTGCTGTACCCTACGTATGGTCCACCCTCCCCCAAAACGGCTCCCAACTATTTTGCCATGGGCTCGACCTCAGGCAACTCGCCGCCCCCACCCCTCACAACCCGGTCACCCTCACCGGCCTGCGAACCGACCTACCCACATTATTAATCTCCGAGTGCTGCCTCTGCTACCTCCCCCCCTGGGAATCCAACTCCATCATCTCGTACTTTTCCTCCCGGATTCCAGACCTAGGCATAGTGATATACGAACCGATCCGCCCCGATGATCCTTTTGGGAGGATGATGGTCCAGAACCTGGCCGCCAGGAGGATCGCCATGCCCACGCTGGATGTGTACCAACAACCAGCAGACCAGGAACACCGCCTCCTCCAGTCCGGTTTCGGGGCGGTTGGGTATAAAACCGTGGACGACATCTGGGAATCTTGGGTCAGTGACGACGAAAAGGAACGGATAGATGAGCTGGAGAGGTTGGACGAGGTCGAGGAGTGGAAGTTACTGGCTGGGCATTATATCGTCGTCTGGGGGTGGAAAGGGCAAGCTTCTTTTTCTGAGCTGAGTGGCACATTAGAAACATAAATATGAACACCACAGAGAGAGTACACAGACGGGAGAACGGGAAATATAGCAGTCATCCAATTAAGAAAGATACCCCCCCCCTTTTTTTTTAATTTTTTTGCTACTCTTGCGAAAACAGGACACCGATGCTCCCCTCCTCCCCGGTACAAAGTCAGGGTACCTTGTCTAACCAAACGCTTTTCTCATACAAACCGTAAAGAAAATAATCAGGTCTAAGAAAACCAAGGTTTAATACGTATATATTTGAATCAAGTCACACATACATACAGACAGACATGGGGGAGAGAAGCTGAAAGGGGCAAAAGGTGACCTATCAGTAAGTTCCGCTATTTCTACATAGATATACCATAGGTATGTAACAGGAAAAACGCCTCCGCTACCAAATGACTACCCCGTTCCCGGGTATCTCATCTAATTCAACGCCAGTTTTCATAAGAAAAAAAAAAAAAAGAAAGAAAGAAAGAAAAAAAAGCAATACCAATCTAAAGCTCTTGCTCAAATAAGCCGCAGAGCGCTCTTGTACGGCAGCCGGGTATGGTTAAGCATCGCCCTGCTCTTCTTCGGGCGGGTCTGCAGCCGTCTGAAAGCCTCCTGCACATGCCGCGGCTCGACCGGCGTCCGCCCTTCGCCGGGGGGGTCGAACAGTCCCCCGCCCATGGTGGTCAGCTTGCGCTTCTTGTTATTCCCCGCGGCGGCGGCATTCTCTCCGGTTCTCTCCTTGAGCAGGTCCTCGTGATCCTTGATCTTCAACGCCTCCTCGGTCAGCGTCTGCACCATCTCGAACGTCAGAAAGCCCAGGATGTCGACGATGTCGTCCGACGGCTTGCTGTCGGTGACCAGCCCGAACCCGGCCCACTCTCGAAAACGCTTGCCCTTGCGGTAGGTGAAGCTCGCCTGTCGGAATTCGGACCAGGTGACGTACTCCTCTCTCGTCATGGCCTTTGTTCGCTCGTCCGCCTTGCGCAGTCTCTGCAGCGTGATGTAGTTCATCTCCTCCTCTTCCTCGTCCTCCTCATCCTCCCGCTCTGGCACCTCGACATTGTAGAATGATGACGGCTCCCACGGCAACCCGACCTTGGACTTTTTATTCTTCTTCGCCGCGTCATCCACGGGTCCCGCAGCGCCAGGGACAACACCCCCCACAGGATCCTCTCCGGCACCTAAATCGGCTTCGCCCCCCTTGTCGTCAGAGTCCTTGACGTTCTTGCGCACGTCCTTCCACGACAGGAACGTCCGCAGGCGCGACACCTTGGGCGCGTCGTCCCTGATCTGAAAGATCAGATCATTGATGGTGATGGATCGAGATCCCCGGCGCGCCGCCAACTCCGTACAACAACGTAGCTGTACGTGTTAGTTGACAAGGGTAAGTGGGGGGTGAGGGAGTGAAGGGGGGGTGCTCACAATCTCGACAACCTGCTGCCGCACAATATCCTCAATGATACCCGTGGTTTCTACCGACGGCTCGCCAGTCTCCCCAGAGACGTACATCATCTGTTGGATCCTATCGGTCAGCCAGTCCCGAAATAAGCTGTCGTCGTCGTCGTCGTCGTCGTCGTCGTCGTCTATCTCCATCTCGTCCTGCCAGCCGTCGTCGCCCACTTGGGCAGAAGTTGGCGCATCGTCACCATTGTCAGATGTCTCTGTATCAGGGTAGTAAGGAGGAATTCCCACAGCCTCATCGAACGCTTCCAGAAACATGCCCGCTGCAGACGGATCCACGACCCCGAGAGCACCGCTGTCACGCGGAGGTGGCAGCTCAAAGGACGCCGGTGTCGTGACCGCGGTAAATGGACCGAGAAAAGAATCGCTGTCACGCGGAATGGGCACCCCAAAAGACGCCGGGATTGTGGCCTCAGATGGCAACGCGCTGTCCGGCTGGGGAACAACCCCTGTTGCGCATTCCTCCTCACGGTCATCGTAAGCTATAGTCGACACGGTCTGATAACTCGCATTGGAGCCGAAGCTCGTGTTGGGATGGATTTCGGTATCCGTAATCTGCTGGTGCGCATCCGTAACCTGTTGGTTCGCAACCCATTGCACGGTATACGGATCGTACATGTTCTCGGCTGGACGCAGTGCAGCATGTCGCGCTATCTCTGCAGGAGGTAACAGGCCTGGCTGCTGAATTGCAGGATTGAGTGGGAAATAGGGCTGAAGCGCGGGAAGGGGCTGGTTGAGCACGCTGTTGTATTGGGTTGCTGCGCCAACGAAATGGCCCAGGTTGGGTCCAGCATGGCGAAAGAAGTCATCACGGTAGCGCGCGGCGCTGGAACTGCTGGGAGCTGGGCAAAACGGGTTTGCATCACCCTGCAACCAATCCGCTACTGGATACGGCGCGCTTGCCAGTCCCTGAGCCTGAGCCTGGGCAGCCGCAACATCGCCGTCGTCCAAAAGGCTCGAGCCGAGCATGCTTCGAAAGTAGGCAAAGGGTGCGGGAGCAGCTCCCCACGGCTGTGGATTCTGAATGACGGCTGGAGAAGGCTGCCGTTTGCCGTCTCCTAGGAGGTCGATTCCCCTGCCCGTTACCGAAATTTGGTGAAGTTGTTGTTGTTTGTGTTTCTGATTGACCTGTTTACGGTAAACTCTGTTTGTCACGCTGTAAACCCGCGCATTGAAGCCGCTGCGCTTAGATTCACCCTTTGCCGGGCCAGGCTGACCCCGTCTCAATCCCATTGTTCCGCCTTGTCTGATCTTCGAGATTTCTGCCTCCGCAACAGGACCAGCGCGCCTGGTAGTGTTATCCACCTGCTTCCCCTTTCCTTTGGGCGAAGATGGCGTCGCAGATACGAACTTGGGCCTCACTAACTTGATGCGAGGAGGGTTTCCAGTCCTGACATGTGGTTGGGACCCGTCAGTCTGCTCGGCCGTTGTGGGCGAAGGCACTGCGCGGGAGCCTGATGTTTGTGATGCCGAAGAAGATTCCTGAGATGTACGGCTAGGCTCGTATTGAGACACAGAAGCTGAGTCTGAGTCTGAGTCTTCAGCCAGTCTGCTGCGGTCGGTTGCAGAGATGTGGGCGAAAGTGTTCGACCGAGGTGTTTTATCCGATGGCCGTCTTTTAGATACTCGCGCTTTGGAGTCCATCAAGGGTCGAGAGTGAAGAGGCGAGGCATCGTTTTGCAGGCGTCCACCCGCAACTCTTGGAAGAGCGCGAGCCTGGATGGAATCCCTTGGCTCTTCATTGTTCCTAGCATTCACAGTGCCGAGTCCAGCCGCCTTGGCTTGAGGACTATGAGATGACTGCAAGGTTGCAGACGATGAAACCCGATAGTTGTCCTTCGCTGCGGCCCGCTGTGATTCATGTTTGCGGTTTCGGGAATCTTGGCGAACAATCTCAGATGCTGAGCCTTTCTGGTGGGTCGTAGTAGGGGCTGTCGATGCGACGGAGCCGCCTTGCTTCGGCTTCACTTGCCTCTCAGCCTGATCTGAGGGTAGTGGTTTCGCAGCGATGCTGTCCTTTGGCGGCCGGTGATGAATATCAGCGGGAACCGTGGTCTTTGCTGTGGTCAACGAGCCTTGACTCGAGGAGCGGCTGCGAGCCTCGAGGGCTGCGATCCTGGTGGATCGTCGAGATGGCAGTCGTGCAGATACTGCGGAGGCCCGACTGGTCGCTCGGGTACCGCGACCGCCGCCGCGACCGTGACGAGGCCTCAGACCAGAAGGCACGAGCTTCCTCTCCTTGGCCATAGTGAATCGGGCAAGGTGAAGTAGGGTAAGCCGACCTAATCCAATGGGACGGTAAAAAAAGGGGAGAGTTGTTGTTCTATCGAAGTCGACGTCGCGTTACTTGTTCGGAGAGATGTTGACCACGGCAACCCGCCACACCCAGTGAAGTGCACATGGAGTGGGTCCCTCACCCCTCGACTGTTATCTCTCCTCGATTTTGGTGAAGCAGATAGGGGGCTGGGAATGGACTTCACTCAAGTGAAGTAGGACCGTGACCGCATGGAAGCTGGACATGCGCGCAGCCCAGACCCAACCGCACCAAACCTCCAATCTGCTGATAACGAAATGGCATGTCTCAACCAATGCCATCCAGCGTCTCAAGCAATTGAGTCCTGAGGCTC
Organism: Diplogelasinospora grovesii; assembly: GCA_033297225.1. Lineage (NCBI taxonomy): Eukaryota > Fungi > Ascomycota > Sordariomycetes > Sordariales > Diplogelasinosporaceae > Diplogelasinospora > Diplogelasinospora grovesii. Next base: position 108,793 of record MU853757.1, read on the forward strand.
CTCCCCTTCCCGTAACTCCCATTGCCCTTACCATCAATTAGGCGTTCCCTTAATCGCAACCCCCCCAACAAGTGGCCATCCACTTCGACCATTCCCGCATCCACGCACTTGCATCCGGTCCGCCAATTCTTGCATTTCACGTCTAAGGGCGCCATTCCAAAATCCAAATAGCCCCAGGCATGATATAAATTTTGTTCCAGGACAGTATTTGGCACTCGCCAGCTACTGGACATCCCAATCCACATCCCAATCCACTTGACCAACCCACAGACAAAGACAGAGACAGAGACAGAGACAGAAGACGCATTAAACAAACACAGAAAACCCCGAAGTTAATGATCTGAAAGGGCACACACCTGCTGGATCTCCTGCCGATATTTATACTGTTTGTCCCTGTCGGCCATTTTGACGGCTTAGCCTTGTTCTGTTCTGTTGATGCTCGGTATTGCTGATATTATGGAGCCGCTCTATAAACGCGCTAATCGATTTCATATATATAAAAAAAGCAGAGTAGAGTAAAGGTTGTAAGTGAGAAAGTAGGAAAGTCGAAGACAAATTTAGAGGTTTAGAGATGATGATATGAATGAATGAGCTGAAGTTGGACAATGTCTTGGTGTTGCAACCCGCAGCAGCCCCGTCCTCAATCCACACAGCCCGCGACAGCCCGCGCCAACCCGCAAGCAAGCGGCCAAGCGCCATGTCGCGTCAGCCTCCCACACGGGCCCACCAGACCACACATTGTTATACCTACCTCCACAGGGAATACAAAGGTTAGTGCGGACAAGGGGTGGACAGGGGCTTGCTGTTAGATGATTTGCTAGAACCTTCGCTGTTGCCACAAACAAGCGCACTGACATGGCACTAACCTTTGTAATCCATGTGGAGGTTTATCACGTGCACTTTCTTCATGTACCGTGCATCCACTGTGCTTTCAACAGTCCGTGCATGAAGTGAACAGTGAGAGTGGACAGTGCGGGAACAAAGCAGCAGAAATTTGCAGCCGTGCACAGACCACTTCTAATCAATATATAAACTCGCTCAGGACCTCCCAATTTCAACTTTTCCTCTTTTTCTTTTCCTCGCCTTCGGGCATTTGGTCAATTTGAAACGATACAGAGAAGATTAGCATGGCCCCTGCACTAAGGATGACACGCTACTCAAAGAGACGCTAAACATTTTTTTTTTCGCTGTACTCGCGGGCTTGCCTCGCGATATGGAGAAGAAAAAGCTCCCGTTTACCATTTTACCTGCTCCCGCCGCCTTTGCACTCTTTGTTCTGTCAAGTTGCGTTGCCATGTACGATCCGTCAAGGTGTTTAGCTTTCTACTCTGTATTAGCAAACAATGTGGGCGCTTGACCGGAGTTCTGACTGATTTCATTTCATGGTGCTTCATTTTGTGTTTACCTTCCACCATTCTCAACATGTCCATGTGTGGTCGTACGCTGCTGAAACGTTTTCACATACAGTCAACGCACCCCTCCATTCTGCTGATACTGCACTCACTCAGAGAACGGCGAAAGATACATCCACGCAGAAGAACGCAAGGTAAACACACAACAAATGTATCATTTCACTCATGTACAGGAAGGAATAAGAGGGCATATGTACAGAAATTAAGAGGGTATCCTTAACACCAAACACTCCCACCACACCAGCACTCAACAACCTTTCCCACTCATCATTCCTCAACCACCCGTTCTGTGAGAGCCTTCATAACCCGCGCATAAAACTTGGCGGCGTGCGGTCTGGGGAACGTGATCTCTTCGACCAGATAATCCGGCAGCATGTCGATGAGCGGTCTGTCCCGGCTGGGGTCGAGCTGCGGAACGTAGAGGAACTGCGCATCCTCGTAGTTATCCGACGCGCCGTCCGTCGCGATGGACAGCTTGAAGTGCAGAGCTATTGTCTCGTCAGCATACGTCTTGATCACCTTTGCACCACCACTACCACCACCAACCCCCTGCCCTTTTTTTTGGTGTGACTTACTTCCGTTGCGTCCAGTCTGGATGCAATCATAGACATCTTCTCCACCGTCCCTCTTCACACCCCTCACGATCAGACCCGTCAGGTCACCATACAGATCCTCCTTCATCTGCGCGGTCAAGGTAGCCTGCTGGGCGTTCGCTGCTGACGCGGTTTGCATATGCATGCCGCCCTTCATAGTGCTACCTTTCATCGCGCTACCGGGCACCATCCTCTGCGAGGCAGCTGCTGCCGTCGCCGATGCTTCAGCTGTCCGTGCCGCGGTGAGCCGCATGTTGAGTGCTTTGATCTCCGTTTTACTTTCAGCCAGCGCTGTAGTTAATTCTGTTACCTTGGTCTGCAAGCCGTCTACCTTGGCCTCGCTTGCTTCGAGCTGTTTCTTTAACTTCTGTCCGTCTTTAGCTAGCTCCTTTTGCCCCGCCAGCTCGGCCTTGAGGCTTGCGATTAATTGATTTGCCGCTAGTACATGCATTATTAGCAATACAAGTCATAAAGTAGGGATGGAAGACAAGACATACTGGCAGATTTTTCTTCACTCTGCTTCCGCAACCTGTCAAAGTTCTTCTCGGCCTCCCGCACGGCGATATCGCGCAAGTCGCGGTACTTTTGCTCCAGGCTTTCGTACTTTTGCGTCATCTCCCCTAGTCTCCTACGCAGTGTCACATCGCCGCCGTCCAAAGACGAATCGTACAGGGGTGGTCTTTTCGTTGGGCTCGAGGCTGCTTGTACTCGTGCTCTCCCTGCTGCAGAGTCTAGAGAGGAGTGGCGGACAGGTAGATCCTCTACCTGCTCTTCTTCCTCCTCCACCTCTTCCAGATCGATCTGCATTTCTTCCGGCTCTTGTGGTGGTTGTGTCTCTGGGATTTCCATGGTTTCTTCAGGTTTTAGTGCGGCATCGCCCTTCTTCGCTGCTGCTGGTTTGCGGCCCCTTGGTGCACGAGCAGGCTTTGTTGGTGGTTGCGAGTCAGGTACCTCTTTTACCTCTTCCTCCTGCTGTAGCGCCCTTTTAGGACGGCCGCGGGTCGTCTTTGGTTTCGCAGCCTTATCATCGGCATCAGTCCCCGGTGGTGAGGCGAGAGCGGCCGATGCATCTACCATGATGCTGTCCCCTTCAGTTTCTTCTTCCTCCTGCGCCTTCTTCCCTCTGCGTCCGCGCGCCGCTGGCTTCTTTGCTGGCGCATTGCTGTCGCCTGTACTGTCCTCGACCGCCTGCTCTACGGCAGCGGCAAGCCGTCCGCTGCCGCGACGTGTTGTTGTTGCTGTTGCTTTCTTCGGCGCTTGTTTCGTCACCTTGTTTGCTGGCGCAGCTTTGGCTGTGGCTGCCTGACGACCGCCGGCGCGTGTGCCTTTCTTTGCTGGAGCCATTGTTTTGCCGAGGCCTACTCTTTTTGAAAGGGGTATGATATCGAATGCGCTTTCGCCCGCCAATCCGTCTTCCGAGTCCGAATCCACCAATTCCAGCAGGTTAGAGCGGACTTTCGCCCTCGACATCGATTGTTTTCGTTCACTTTAGTGAGTATCGTACGTGTTGTTTATGCATCAATCGGTCGATTAAACAGCTCGCTTTCAATCGTAGGCTCCGAATTGGGTGCGGATCGTTGAATTGCGAGGTGTCGCGTGTTGCGGAAGCCGCCTTCAAGCGCGACGGGACATTGGACATGCAGAAGCTGAAAGTAAACAGTGCGGCTGTTGGAGGGGGACGGTACTACGGTACGTACCTCCCAGACACTAGCGCCCCACCTATAAACGCTAAGATTTATCGGTCCACTCAAAGTGCCATTCTCGCCCCGACACGTTATCCTGAGCCACACCAGTGGCGCCGGCATACTCCGTAGTTTTACGGATACAGCTGTAGCCGTTCATATAAGATCGCGACCGCCGAGGTCTGCACTATATACACAGTTTTGCGACGGACCTTCCGACTACCTTACCTTAATCTTCAAGTAGCATCTGTTACCCAAGCGTAGGGTATAAGAGCCACTTCAACATGGGCGAGCGCCGGCATCTGAACGAGCTCGTGTCGGGGCTTATGATAGCTGCTGGGGTTAGTATCTTCGCGCCCGCTGCGCTTAGGACCAAACTGCTAACTTCCCTTTCGACGATATCCGCGTACTTCATATTCCGAGACGTCGTCGCTCCATATCTTACAAAACTACTCGACCCGGAACGCGAGAAGCACGAGGAAGCGAGGTTAAAAGCCCAGCAAAACTTACAACGGATAAAACGGTTACGAGGACCGCCGCAAGCAGGGGTGGAAGGGGATCCCAACGTCAGCGATGCATCTAGACACACCGCGCGGGTGGAAGACCTCGTTCTTAACGAGTATGAGAACCTGGTAGCGATGGAGGTGGTCGCGCCCGAGGACATACCGGTCGGCTTTGACCACATAGGGGGGCTGGAGGAGATCATCGAGGAGATAAAGGAGTCCATCATCTACCCGCTGACGATGCCGCATCTCTACTCGCACGGCGGTGCGCTACTGTCAGCGCCCTCGGGTATCCTGCTCTACGGGCCGCCCGGGTGCGGCAAGACGATGCTGGCCAAGGCTGTGGCACACGAGAGCGGCGCCTCCTTCATCAACCTGCACATCTCGACTCTGACGGAAAAGTGGTACGGCGACTCGAACAAGCTCGTGAGAGCCGTCTTTTCGCTAGCGCACAAGCTGCAGCCTGCTATCATCTTCATCGATGAAATTGACGCCGTCCTGGGGACACGGAGAAGTGGCGAGCACGAGGCTAGTGGCATGGTGAAAGCCGAGTATGTGCTCTCCGTCTAGCTATCGCAATCCGTATGCTGACAAGAAACAGATTCATGACTCTCTGGGACGGTCTCACATCCACCAACGCAGCGGGCACGCCGGCGAGGATAGTTGTGCTAGGCGCGACAAACAGAATTAACGATATCGACGAGGCGATCCTTAGGAGAATGCCCAAGAAGTTCCCCGTGCCGTTGCCGGGGAGAGAACAGCGCCAGCGCATCATCCAACTGGTCCTGGGCGACACGAAGCGCGACCCCGAAAATTTCGATCTGGACTTCATTGCAAAGTGCACGGCGGGAATGTCAGGTAGCGACATCAAGGAGGCATGCAGAGACGCGGCCATGACGCCTATGAGAGAGTACATCCGAGAACACCGCGCATCTGGGGCCCCTATGTCGAGAGTAAATCCCACACACATACGCGGCATCCGGACTGAAGACTTCTTTGGTCGCAGAGGAGGCGGTCAGGTGCTCATGGAGATGAATCACTCGCGCCGACCCAGCGGTGCAACAACGAAATCACAGCCGAAATCTTCGAGCGACGAGTATGAGGATGTGACGGAGGAGCAGGATAACATGACTGCTGCATCTCAGGATTAGGCGGGCTAGTGGTAGAGGAGTGATAGAAGCAGCGAGATTGAGGGAATTGTACGAGAAGCAGATTACGACACCTAACAAGCGAGGTATGATGTGTTGACGGAATTTGGCGTTTATATGGGCTGTAGACTATCACATTAGACGGCTAGCGAAAACATATAATTGTAGAGGTGTGCAATCTGTTACCGACTTGCTTTGCCTAGATACCACATAGCCTAACGGACGACGCTCTCTGCTCCATCCAATGGATTAAAAGGCTCTCTATATAAGGCCCTCCAACATTAGAACATTCCATCAATTGGCCGGGGACCTTGGCGCAGTTGGCTAGCGCGCAGGTCTCATATTCACATGTGATCTGATTAAAACATCAGAGTAATCCTGAGGTCGTGAGTTCGAGCCTCACAGGTCCCATGTTTTATTCAAACATGCCGGAGCATTTTATTTTTTATTTTTAAACACCATCTTTTTTCATGCACTGAATGCGTCGGTAACCAAAGCTCTACGCCTCACGGTATTGTCGACAAGCAGGCAAGTTACGGATACAGTGAACACATCAAGTACCGCCCAACGGCGCGTCATCACATTGAACGTTCATGTGTAACGGGCAAGACAGTTTTCCTTCCTTGGCGTGTTCTTTTTTCGTCCCACCAGCGTTTCAGCGCCCGACGCCCCTTGAACGCCTGCCGTTCCACAGCGCTGAGCACGTCATTCTAGTCCGCCCCACAGCGGTGTCTTGGGCTGCAGATAGCCAGGTACTTCTGCCACCGCGGCACTTCTGTGAGTGCTCGGGTATCCCGGCATCTAGACCTTACCCCGCCCTCCGCCGTCGGATGGGAAAAAAGCGGTCGAACTACGCATTGCACAAGGGGCAATGGCTCCGCGGGACATATCCACCATATCGAAGGCAATATCCAGCATCGCACAAGCCCGGGTGTTGTGTGTTGACTCACTTTGTACACCGAATTCGCTGTCATCGCCCGGAGGACTCGTATATCTGTATAGATTCGAGTCAAAACCTAAGCAATTGGTTATATTTCGTGGTGCATATTGCATTGGTGACAGCGCATCTGCACCCCGCACTTGTACGCATCCGAAAGAAGGAACTCTGCGCTCTTCAACAGCGTGCCGAGTTGAGGAAGGACAGCATAAACAACCACACATACACAACATGGTCGAGACAGCATTGAAGGCGGCCAACAAGGCCCTGCAACAATTAGACCTCGACGGCCACGACCTCCCTCCCTCGCCAGCCCTCTCGAGCCCGAACGGCGGTCGGAGGCGCTACGCCCTCGCTACCGAGCTCGTCTACACAGAGACCAAGGACCAGTATGGCGCCTCGAGCATACCCATTTATCAGAGTGCCACCTTTAAACAGACCTCGTCGAACGGCGGCAATGAATACGACTACACCCGCTCGGGAAACCCTACACGAACACACCTCGAGCGGCACTTGGCAAAGATCATGAACGCTTCTCGAGCGTTGGCAGTAGGCTCGGGCATGGGGGCTCTGGACGTGATCACCCGACTACTCCGTCCGGGAGACGAAGTGATCACAGGCGACGACCTGTACGGCGGCACGAACCGGCTGCTGACCTACCTCAAGAACAACCAGGGGGTGGTCGTGCATCACGTGGACACGACCAACGTCGACCGCGTGAAGGAGGTGGTCTCGCCCAGGACGGCGATGGTCCTTCTGGAAACACCCACGAACCCCCTCATGAAAATCATCGACATCCCGACCATTGCGCGGGCGTCCCACGAGGCGAATGAAAAGGCCTTGGTGGTTGTGGACAACACCATGCTCTCCCCCATGTTGTCCAACCCCCTGGACCTCGGGGCCGACATCGTCTATGAGTCAGGAACAAAGTACCTGTCAGGACACCACGACATCATGGCCGGCGTGATCGCCTGCAACGACCCCGAGATAGGAGACAGGATGTACTTCACCATCAACGCTACCGGCTGCGGTCTGTCGCCCAACGATTCATTCCTGCTCATGCGGGGCGTAAAGACATTGGCCATTCGCATGGAGAAACAGCAGGCAAACGCCCAGAGGATTGCCGAGTTTCTTGAGCAGCACGGCTTCAAGGTCCGGTACCCGGGCTTGAAGTCCCATCCGCAGTATGACCTCCACTGGTCCATGGCGAGAGGTGCGGGTGCCGTGCTGGCGTTCGAGACTGGCGATATCGGGTTGTCGGAGAGGATCGTCGAGGCTGCGAGGCTCTGGGGCATTAGCGTCAGCTTCGGCTGTGTGAACAGTCTGATCAGCATGCCCTGCCGCATGAGCCACGCCAGCATCGATGCGAAGACACGCGCAGAGAGGCAGATGCCCGAGGATATTATCAGACTGTGTGTGGGAATTGAGGATTGCGATGATTTGATTGACGACCTCTCGCGTGCTGTAAGTCCCCCCCTCTCATTTTGGCCAATTATCAGAGTGGTTGACTAATGACATGGGTAGTTGGTTCAAGCGGGTGCTGTGACGTTGACCATGGACGGTTTCCACGCAAAGACCGTCACTGTCACGGCTGAGACTGACAGCGGAACGTCGTCGGAGTAAAATCCCTTTTAATTTTTTTTTTGGTTACTGTTATCTATCATCGTATCGGGCCTGAGCGTGTAGTGTTTTACTTCTTTGGGGAAATATATCAAAAATTCATGGGCTAAAAAGGGGAAAGGGAAAGGGAAAGGGGCTGGGCGAACAAAGGTGTTGGTGTTGGGGTGGTTGGTTTATAATCTGAATTGCAATTTTTCTACTTATCCAAAAGACCTCTCTCTTTTCTGTTTTGTTCATAAATTATATACATTGGTCTCGATCCATTTTGGTTTGCAGGTGCCCTAACACTAATATGGATAAGATGGCTTTCAGGCAAAGACTAACAGAGCGGGACGAGCTCAGGTTAAAAACATTTTTTAGAAGAGTTGTGTGTGTTGGGTACGTACCATCTATTACTTTATATCTATATCGGTTCCTACATATACCTATTTTTTTAGCGGAGCATGTTGGGGGGGGGGGGGGACTCGAGTGTGTTGCCTATATGTGTTGTTGTTGTTGTTGTTGTGTTTTACTTTCAGGGCACTTTGTCTCTTGTCTGTCTGCATGAGCATGAGCATTTTACAAAGCTGAGCAAGCTGAGCAAAATTATAATGTGTGTGTGTTAAGCTTTGGGGAGAAGTAACCCCCTAACCCCCCCGCGTTTTTTTTTCCCCCCCAGATGGTCAGGGTTAAGGAGCAACGAAATAAGCAAAGAGCAAAAAAAAGACGCTCCGAGCGGCATGTGCAGGGTGTTGTTACTTAGGAGATGAATTCATAGGTATCCTACTAAAATATTTATCCTAAACACAACACACAAAACATATTTTCTTGGTTTTCTTTTTTTTTAATAATAAATATATTGGACTTCGGGCCCGTTTAGTTAAAGAACTAATACTGCTAGTACAGCGAAACAGGGCACATCAGTTTCGTCCGTTTATGAAACATCTACAAAAAAGCCAAGCTAAGCCAGCGAAAAGCAACGCGAGATAGGGCTGTATGGTGGTGGTAATCCTAGTTTTTTACTGACGCAAGTTCGTCTCCCCGGTCACCACCACCACCACCACCACCACCAGTACCTGATCACCACCGCATGGACATTGGAAATGAAATTCTGGAATCAGCATGTGAAACTACAAGACCTAGGGCCTTGTGGGGGAAACCGTATGTAGCTTCTTTTCCCGGGGGGGTTGTTAGCGTGATATGAGTTAGGGTGGGAGGGGGGGGAGGTAATTACACACCCAGTCAGTTCACCTCTGTTAATTATCGGCGCCCTTCTGGACAAGAACCTCAGTGATGGTCAGGTTCTCACGATTCTGCTCGGCATGCCAGAGGAGGAACATGAGCGACGGCTCTTGCCCCTCCTGCTCCTGCTCCTGCTCCTCCTCGTGCGGGTGCCAGTCGCAGTCACAGTCCCCGTCCCCTCCTCCTCCTTCGGTCAGGGGCGGGGTTGGTGGTCGCGAGGAGGGGGAGAGGGAGCGGGCGTATGAGTCTGGCGCTGCTGGGTCTCCCCGGCGAGTCCCGTTATTGGCGGCGCTGCTATATACATCGACCAGGTTAGCCCCATTGGATAGGTTTTGGTCGCTTGGCTAGGTTTCTTCTTTCTTTCCTTCATCTTCTCTCCTCTTTTTGTCTTTTTCTGTCCTTAACTCAGTTGTAACTGGTATCAAGCTTCTATTAAAAACATCACAGGAGAAAGTTGAAGATACATGCCCTGGAGGGTACCCTCCGCCCTCTTCCGCCCTCTCTCCAACAACGTTAGTGTTGGCGGCAGTGTTGGCAGCTGGGGTGTTACCACCCTTGCTCTGGCTGTGCTCGCTGTGGGGCATGGTTACCGCAGCAAGGTCGTATCTCGGGGTTGTTTCCTTGGTAAAATGGTTTAGGTAGGCTGAGTGTTGTGGGAGTGGCTTTATGATAGATAGGTAGGGAGGATTGAGGTTGGAGGGTAAGTGAAGTTTGAGCGGACAACAAAAAAGAGACAAAAACACACACTGAGTAAACCTAGCAAAAGACAAAAACACTCTTGGGGAAACCTGGAGAAGTAAAAACAGCCTTTTCTTACCTTCTGATGAGGGTGGGGGGGGGAGGCTCTTATATATATAAACCTTGTTACATCCCATATTGTTCCTTAAGGAGATACTCGAGCAAAGTACCTCGCGAGGGAAGCTTCACGCGGAACTTGGTGAGGCCCGGTGTGTCACGTTATTGGTACCCAATGCTCCGGAAACCCTTTGCATGTCGTGCTACACAGCTAAGCTTGAATCGGTTCAAACGAAGCCTAGTGAGTATGGATATCAGGGACATATATACTATGTGTGCCACACCAGCGAGCGCCAAGGCCCACTAGCGATATCTTGCCGTGAAGTTAGTCATTGGTCACGGCGTTGGTCGCCGTCCCGTGACATACATCCTGCTTCGTCGGGTTCTCCATGTTCTGGTGGTACAGGTGGATGAGCAGTCCCCTGCATGGTGTTTGTCGTCTGTGGTGGAAGTGTGCGATATGAAAGGAGCCGGTAGAAGGAGAAAATGTAAGAAATACATGACCTGCTGAACCGTCATGTTCTTGCATGCTTGTACACTGCAGGGGACTTGTCTACAGGCCAGAGGGAAGACTAGGAGTAGTGTACAGAGTAAGCCAAGACGGAAGGAAGGTGGAGGACAACGGCGGTGAGCAGTCCTTTCTGGGGGCGGTGCGAGATACAGTGCGGGTGCCAGAAGCTGTCATTTTATGACAGGGCATAGCTCCGTCGTCTTACACGTTGATATTGGCTTGGCTTGCGTGACTTTGGTGACACCGTTTGAGGAAGCTTGCCATGCATCACTGATATGCGTGGCTTGCAATACTTGAGCCAATGAATCGTGAGTACATAGTAGCAAAGATCAACGAGGAGAGAAGACACGGGGGAAAGGGAGAGGGAGTGGTGGGCAGCAACATGATTGCCCCCCTCCCCTACCCCCAGTTGGCCTATGGACTGTATGACCCGTACCTGCTCAAGTGTTTCTACCCTGTTGCCCGGACTCGCTTGTTCCTGCCGCGGGAAGTCCGAGACTGGGCACCTTGGAGAGATGTGAGAGGTATTGCGTGGTGGCTTCCGTACCAGTTGGTAGACTCCCTTTGCGGCTCACTGAAGACGACTTAGGGGCAATACATGCGTGTGAGCGTGTGTCTGATGCAATAGAGAGAGAGGCAGTACATGCGCCTACAAGTGGATGACCATGTTGCTGATCTACCTGTTTGTGCCGCCTTGTACCTGGCACTCACCTTCTCATTGAGTTCCCTAAGCTTGGCTGCCTGAGTTCCGCTTCTTGCCTCGTCTTCTGTGATGTCCCGAGGAAATGCTATAATGCAACCATCTGTCGCTTGTTGTGATACCTCAACGCGGAAACACACTATGAGCGTAACTTGCCATTATTCTCAAACGACGGAGTCGATATGCGAGAGTGTGGCGCGCCGGTAAAGCTCGTCTCGGCAGTCGGGCGGTCGGGTCCACGTTAGGGCGCTCTCTTCCCGATGGTAAATATACGTACTCGGCTACTCGCCGAGGGCGGGCTCACGTGGGGGTCGCGAGTCTAGGTTTTTCGCCGTTTCGTCGTTGTGAAACAGCGTGCGTGCGTCTGGGTGAAAACAAGGATGACGGCGATACCTCCGTGTGAGGCTGGCGACAACCGGAGAAACGAATATATTACAGATGCACTGCAGTCTGCGAAGCCTGCGCTATTGATTTTACTACAGCTTGACTTATCTTGAAATGCTGTGGCAGGTACTTGCTGCAAGTTTCCGATCACGAGATCCCATTCCGTGATCGAAGTCCCATCTTTCTCTAGCTCTTCTCATAGCTGTATTTTGGTTGGGTTGCCCGATATAGAATGCCGAAGCTGCCGTGTCCTTCATTCTCGATCTTCATGTCTGTTGTCGTACAAGGGAGGGAGGAGCATTGGTTAGTCTCCTGTTACTGTGACTAACAGAACACCGATAGCCACCCATGAAGTTTGTGGTCGTCCCACAGGGTCCAATCCTGGTCAAAAAGACTACCCCAGCCCCCATGTCCAATGAGAAACCGTTCCGGGTCGTCTTGCGTCCAGGTCCCTGTTTTTTGTCTACTATGCCCATGCTGTTGCCCGCCCAGCACAATATGCTTTCTCTGCCCCATTCCTTCCCCGGTTCGAAGATGTTGCTTTGCCGAGTCGTACAATGTACTGTACATTTGTGAAGTCCCATCCCCTGTGATCGAAACTACTCGAGGCAAGGTAGGTAGATCGAGTACAGACCTTGTCAACTGCGGCCATACGGTAACCTGCCACGCCCGAGCTCTCTTGTTGACGTCATGAAATAACCTATTGGTAGAACGGAATATCTGCCAAGCACCCACGAATGAGAATATTTAGGGATGTGGGAATACATACTAGTCCCGACCAGGGGGCAGACTCTGTATTCGCCCGTCGCTTGCATAGAGGAGATGCTGGAGGACAAGACCAGCGACATGTAATTCGTCCGTTTGCAACCCAATGAGAACACTCCAGAGTGTATATTGTAATGCCGTGATGCAATAATGTTTGCTAGCTAGCCACCGCCCATCCCCCTTTCAAACACCGAAACTCCCGTGCCGTGAATGCGCGCGATAATACAAAGAAAACACCGGCCATTCTAGACCGAGACAGACAAAGAGGCCAAAGCATGCTAAAACTCAAACCGTTCCGGCAAGACGATTGGTGCCACGAGGGTCCAAACATACATTGCGTAGCACACCCACGAGCTCACGATCTTGACCCAGCTTGCCCACAGCGTGCGCCCGACCGTGGCAAAGTCGCCCTGCTTCTGGTCGTCCCAATCCATGGTCAGCAGGGTCGCCACCCAGGCGGTTGCCAGGAAGAAGATGATGTGGAACATTGCATAGTTGTACTGCGTGCTCGAGCGTTCGTCGTCGTTTGCTGTGTTTGCACCGCCCGCATCGCTGTCGTCGTCGTCGTCATCCGATAGGAGCGCATCGGCCGGGAGACTGCCCTCTTCCACGGCTCGGCGCAGCGCCTCGGCGCGCATCTCGCGACGGACGTTGCTCGGCTGCGTGGTCACAAGGTCGTGCTCGTAATCGTCCTCCGGCAGACGGATCTGTCCCTTTCCGCTTCCACCCATTCCAAGACTCTGGGTGGCCGCCCGCGTTGTGGTGTAAGCAACCGTGAGCATCGTCACGATGGCGCCCACAACAATGGTCGTCGTCCGCGTGCCTTGTCCAAACACAAGCGGGTTGCAATGCCTGTCTTCCGTCTCGTCCGGCTCCATCGAAACGGCAGACATGGTCAGATAAGTGCAGTAGACCGCCACCATGGCCGCCTGTGCAAGCCCGGCCTTGGGGTTGTGTTCCTGCACGGCCGGGTGGACCGAGATGGCCGAGACGGCGATCCACAACAGCAGATTGATGGTGATGGCTGCCTGGTTCATCGAGCACCCGCTGGATGCGAAGAAGATGTACTGCACGATGGTCATGGCAAGCGAGGCCAGGTACATGCCCAGCGTCGAGCCGATCAAGACGAACCGCCATACCCTCGACTCGCTGTCCTCAATCTGCGCCAGGCAGTACTCCGCCCAGTTATGTGCCAAGTCGACCAAGAGGATGAGACCGAGGATGAGGAACAACATGGCGCAGAAGAGCGCAACGTAGTTGCCCCAGAACAAGAAGAAGCCATCCGGGATGAAGAAGGTGAGAACGATCAAACTGAGCCAGGCGATGATCTTGGGCCCCCAGAAGCCGTTCTGGATGGCCGCGCGGGGGTTCTTTGACGAGTGCACTCCGAGCATCAGCCCTGCCAGGACCAGGTGGAACAATCCCAGAGCGAAGTTGATTCTGTGGACGGCCAGCCAGCCATAGCAATCCCCCTCTCCGCAGCTAATCTTGACATAGTCCAACATCAGGTGCTGCAACTTCTCGATCGCCCATTTCGTGAGCATGATCCATGATAATATCGAGTTGACGACGAGGATAAGGGCGTAGGCGATACGAGTCGCGACGCTGCAATGGTGAGAAGCGAGCGTTAGCAAAGCGCAAAGCAACGGACAGCCGAGGGACCCGGCATCACCAACCTATTCCCGCATTTACCACACGCGCTGCAGACGACGGAGCATGTTGCAGCACCGCAGCAGCTGGCCGCAAAGGATATGAGCTGCAGAGAGAAACCGGTTAGCACCATTCGTCCGCGAAAGATTGCGACAATAACGTACCGTCCCTATACTCGGCACCGCCAGGAACGGTATCGAGAGTAGTGCGCCCATCGCGACGGTTGGTGGTTTTCGATATCAACTCAGTAGATTTCCAGTTGCGTGACGGGTGTCGAGTGTTTGGTTTGACGCCTGACTATCACCAGTTGCAAGCCGAGACTGAAGTCGTCAACGCGAGGCAACGACGACTAACTGCGACGGCGGTTATGAGTGGGCCTTGGAGTGCCAAGAGATCCACGTGATACTTAGGTCATCATGCAGGTCCGACCCGCTCCTGCCAAACCTTTGGAAGCCCCAGGGCATTGGCTCGCAAGCTGTTGCCCACTTATACCTATCACATGCCATACCCACAGCAGGCACCGTCAAGACTTTGTACCCCAGGCCCCGGATTACAGTTAGAGAGTTATTGCACAATGGAAAGCCTTTTATAACTGCTGCACTCAAAATATTGGTACAGCATTGTTTGTCTCTGTTGACCGTCTCTAACAGCCTTGCGCGTGTCGAATGAACACTGCTCCTTTATCGGACAGCCTAATGTGCCGTAACCCGACAAACCAATCACCTGCCAGAATAGGCCTGGCAGTTGCGCGACGGGATCAACCGAAACCATCAATCATCGGACCAGAGACACAGATAATAAGCACAACCACCGACCGACGATAACTGACTACAGCCCTCCTTCAACTTTCCTAGTCTGCCCTATACACGAAGGATGCAAATTTTGTAAACTGCGCTCCTCTAGCCCGTTTTCGCGTCCCTACGACGCACTTCTATCTCGAACGCCGCAGGTATCGCAGGAATGATAAGGTGAAGACACGCCGCCCGTCATTCTTGGCAATCCGAGCACGATGCTGGACAGGCAGCTTCACCGCGCCCGCGTGGTGTCGAGCGTGGCCGCGACGATAATCTCACTTGCCTGCGGTACCAATGTATGTGTCTACTGTCCCTATCGTCGGGCGCATTGCAGCGACGCAGCAGGCTGACGATTGGCGACCTGCAGTATGTGTATTCAGCATGGGCGCCTCAATTCGCCGACAGGCTGCACCTCACGGCGACGGAAAGCAACCTCATCGGCCTCGCGGGGAACCTTGGCATGTATAGCATGGGTGTTCCGATCGGGCTGTTTGTCGACCACCGAGGGCCCCGGCCGGCCGTCATAATGGGATCGCTGCTGCTCGGGCTGGGGTACTTTCCCTTCCAGGCCTCCTACGACAATGCATCCGGCTCCGTGGCCTGGATGTGCTTCTTCTCCTATCTCACCGGTCTGGGAGGGTGCATGGCGTTTGCAGCAGCGGTCAAGACGTCGGCGCTCAACTGGCCGCATCACCGAGGGACAGCCACGGCGTTTCCTCTGGCTGCCTTTGGCCTCAGCGCCTTCTTCTTCTCCGTCTTTGGGAGCTTCTTCTTCCCCGGCAACACGAGCGCTTTCCTCATGCTTCTGGCTGCCGGCACTTTTACTCTGACCTTCACCGGCTTCTTCTTCCTCCGTGTGCTGCCGCACACGCCTTCCACCTCGTATCACGTCGTCCCTACGTCGGGAGCTGGGCTCTCTGATTCGCAGCGACTACGGCGCACGTCCTCCGACGAGTCCAAGATGCATCGCCCTCATGGCGGTGGCTTCCCGGACGCAGAACCTGGTACGTCGTCGCCCGCTACCTACAACACAATCTCCACGAGCTCGACCCAAGTCATCGGTGAACCGTTGAACTTCGGTGGCGGCAGCGACCAGGCGGCTGACATCGAGGCGGCCCGTTCTACCGCCGCTACGAGCGTTGACTCCGATGACTTGGACGAAACGTCGTCCCTTGTGTCCAAGAATTCGTCGTTGCCAGGCGATGTGTTGGTGCAGAATAGTGTTGATATGGATCGTTCGCATCGCGTAGATATCCGTGGCTGGCGTCTGCTAAGCAACATCGAGTTTTGGCAACTGTTTGCCATTATGGGAATCTTGGCGGGCATTGGTCTGATGACCATAAAGTACGTTTTCCTCATATAGACAAAGGAAATGGGCCTGGCTAACTTATTGGCAGCAATATCGGGCATGATGCCAATGCCCTCTGGAAGCACTACGACGACTCGGTAGACGAGCCCTTTCTTATTAGCAGGCAGCAGATGCACGTCTCCATTCTGTCTATCGGCAGCTTTACGGGGAGACTGCTCAGCGGTAAGACCGTCCACCAACTCCTAACGTTTCTACAGCCGGGCTAACTACCTGCAGGCGTCGGATCAGACTTCCTGGTTAAGGTCCTAAAGGCGAGCCGTGTATGGTGCCTTGTGTTCGCCAGCTTCATTTTCTGCATTGCGCAGGTTTGCGCGCTCAACATCACAAACCCGCACCTCCTGGGATTCGTCTCTGGGCTGTCGGGCTTGGGCTACGGCTTCTTGTTCGGCGTGTTTCCCTCTATCGTGGCCGAGACTTTTGGTATCCACGGTCTCAGCCAGAACTGGGGGTTCATGACGCTCAGCCCCGTCTTATCGAGCAACATCTTCAACCTGTTTTACGGCGCCGTCTTTGACGCCCACACCGTCATTGGCAACGGCGGCGAACGGACATGTTCCGACGGCATCTACTGCTATCGAGACGCGTACTTTGTGACGCTCGCTGCGTGTGGTCTCGGTCTCGCAGTTACTCTCTGGGTGATTCGGCATCAGTCCCAGCAGCGTCTCCGGGAGACGATAGGCAAGCGAACGGCTGAGGACTAGGGGCATCCTTATGTTTCGCTGTGATGAGAGAGTACAAGGGGGGGTGAAGCTCGGTGGTGGTGGAGAAACCACTACTACAAAGATGAGTTTTAGGATGGCTTCAAGTTCATCATCATATAACTCTACATGGCGTTTTTACTAGGGATCATTGGCTCAGCATTGGCGTTTCTTTTTGGGGGGGGGGGGGGAAGATTGGACATACAGTATATTAGATCGTAAGATTGGTGGGGGAGTTCTGAGGCTCAAGGGCCGGACCTTTTAGTATGGGGCATTGTGTTTATCTTAACTAGCTAGAGAAATTACAAGTACCAGTTAAATATAAGAGTAGATAGTTATCGCGCTGGCTGTCAGTATCTTCTTGCCTTTATGAACACCGCCGGATAAAAAAGACCCTAACCCTTAATAGCCGCATATGCTCCCAGCTCAAGGGGGGTCCAGTCCAGCACGGCCCCCCACATACCAGAACTACCCCAGAGCTGCGATAAGGATTAGATTACGGATTGATGATTACCGATAACGTTTCCCCCGAATGTCCCACCGTTCCCGACATATCTACAGATCGCGAAGTTCGCAAACCACCTAATTCAATTTAGATTTTTGAACCGGCGGGGATTGGGTAGGGCCACACACACAAAACCGAAAAGATGTTGTCGTTTATATTAATCCAGAACCGGCAGTACGTTTCCATTCCCCCCCCACCCCTTCCCCTTCCCCCTTTCTCCCGTTTCGCGCAATTACTGACAGTTATGTTATGGGGTGGTGGTTGAAGGGGCAAAACCCGCCTGGCGAAGTGGTACGTCCCCTACAGCGACGACGAGAAGATCAAGCTCAAGGGCGAGGTTCGTTAATCCCCTTCCCTCCCCTTACTTTTCCCTTTTGTGTATTGCTGCGCTCGGGGGGCTAACAACGCTGCGCTCTCTTAACTAGGTCCACAGGTTGGTCGCGCCCAGAGACCAGAAATACCAGTCCAACTTCGTCGAGTTCCGGAACCACAAGATCGTGTACCGGCGGTATGCGGGGCTCTTCTTCTGCGCCTGCGTGGACACGAACGACAACGAGCTCGCCTTCCTCGAGGCCATCCACTTCTTCGTCGAGGTGCTGGACGCCTTCTTCGGCAACGTCTGCGAGCTCGATCTCGTCTTCAACTTCTACAAGGTCTACGCGATACTCGACGAGGTCTTCTTGGCGGGCGAGATCGAGGAGACGAGCAAGCAGGTTGTGCTTACGCGGTTGGAGCATTTGGATAAATTGGAATAAACACCCACCCACCACACACATATACAAAGAGGGATGGGGGGGACCCGGGGGGGGGGGCACCGGGGGGGAGCGCACAGAGGGAAACAGAAGGGAAGAACACCCAAGGGGGAACACCAAGGGAACACCAAGGGGAAGAGAGGGCATACGACATTGGTGTACATACAAAAGGGGAAAGGGGGGGGGGGGGCGGGCAGCAACAGAGAAGGGGAAAAGGGCCCCCCCGGGGGGGGGGGGTTTGGGTCGAGGGGTAGGAGGGATGAGGGAGCGTGAAAATGGAGAAAGGAGGTGGGAGGTGGGAGGTGGGAGGTGGGGAAGGGTAAACAGAAAGAACCAACCAGACCACATACCACATACCCATGGGATAAACAGACAGAACAGGAAAGCGCAGAGAAGAAAGAGCCGTACTTAGGGAGGAAGGAAGCCCAGATACATCAAGACGAACGAACTTGGATGGGGAATATGAATCAGCAGAGCAAGGATCGAAACGAACGGCGGACGGAGGAGGAGTGGTGGTGGTGTTACGAGGGGATCACCATACCATATCACAATGAAAGAAAGAGATGGATAGATAGCCTTGGAGGACCATTCCGGAAGCATTGAAGAGGAATAAATAGCGGCGGCGGAAATGTCAACATTCAGAGTCGTTGGCAAAACAAGACAATGTTCATGGGCTGAGAGAAGTAAGATTCGAACAGTATTAGTAGCCGGATTTGCTGATGATGTATATAAGTGAACTTGGTGGCAGAGATGGGATTTAACCCCTGACCTTGCGAGGGAAAAATAAAGAAATTTCACTGCATTTTTGATGAATTAAAATTCCCGAATCCTCTAAATTACAATGCATACTGTTAGGGCAAGGCTAATAATATCATAGAGTGGGGTGCCGGCGGCTTGATCGTCAGCCACTGCTGTCCATTTCTAACGGGCAGCGAAACAGAACCAATCAAGCCATAGTCAGGTCGATGTGTGCCTGCCCTCCCTCAAGTTTATATGTGACCGGCCGCTTGAGAGCAGTATCATCCCTTTCCTCACAGCTCTCAGGCTCCAAAAACTGAATCGCGGTGTTGCGTTTGATGTGATTCACCCAGACATTGTCTCGGTTTTGGAACAGCCTGAGAACCTCCTCGTCGTACGTACCAGTGCCTTCAAGATTCTTCCTGCTCACACCCACCTCAACAGGAACAGGGGCAACAGTAGAATCCGATACTCTCTCCTTCTCAGCTGACTTCATCACCTCGACCACCGAAATTCCCTGGACCGCTGATGATCCCTCCATCATCTGCGGCTGAGCTTCCCGCCTCGCCATCCCCCTTTGGGATACCGCAACGCTGACAGAACCAGCAGTGCTTGGTGGTTCTACCTGCAACGACGATGACGATGTCACCGACTCGGCCCGACTGTCGTGGTCAAGTTCTAGTCGTCCCCAGGACGCCAGAAACTCGTCGGCTTCTCTCCTAGCCAGTTCCAGGGCAAAGTCAATACTCTCTTGCGTTGGCTTCGGTTCGGTGTTTCTTTGCGCCCCGGACTTCTGCCTCTGACCGGGAGCCCTGCGGTTGCTACGCATTATGAGTGGTGAATCCATGTCTCCCTCATGCTCATCGTAGTAGGATAGCCGCCCCTCTCTGTCGCCTTTCCGTGCTAGGGGCAGAGATTTTGAACCAGAACATTCCGCCTTTGCATCAAAATCTCTGTCCCTTGCTTCTTGAGCTCCTTCATATGATGCACCATATGTAGAGAGACGCTCCGGGTCACGCGCATGGAAATCTGACCGGCCACAACCATCGCCCCTACGTGGTGATATAGACCGGCGGGCAGAGGTGTCATGATACGTCGGTCTGAACCTATCCCGTACACGCTTATCTTGGTGGGAGCGGATAGGTGAGCGGCTCCGTGAGCGGCGGCCAATACCGAGACCACGAAGATGCTCTCTTTCCCAGCCCCAGCGCAGCGTATCTGACTGTTTGGACGTACCTGTATTAATCTCGTAGTCCAGTTCCAAAGGCTGCACTCTCTCAGCGGAGGTATCAGCAGCGATACCCGCTCGACGCCTCTGCTGGGTAATCGAGTTCGGGTCTTCATTCTTTGGGCATAAGCTCCGCCAGTGTAAACCTGTCTGGTTGCAGATACTGCAGATGTAGTCCCTGGCCGGCCGCGTGTCAAATTCTGGGTCAAGGTTCGTTCCACAGTGGTGGATCAGATGGCCTTGAATACAAGTCAACACATATCGAATTCAGGGTTGTATGAGCTAGCTCTTACCAGATACCCCACAGCGGTCGCAGACATATCCTTCAGAAGGCTTCAGGTCATTTCGCACCATCTTGTAAAGGGAGACCTTTTGAGAAGAATGGCCATGTTTTTGGGCCTTCTTCCTTTCGGCAACCCTCGTATCGTTCTTGCGTTTCCGGCTTAAAGCCTCGTCCTCGCCGAAAACCATCCTGTTCGCCCCGGTCAAGAAACGCAAGTCTTGTTGCTCGTCTTCGGTTTGAGTAGGTAGCGTTCCGCTCGGGCTGAGCTCGGCCACCCTGGGCGTCCACTCGTCTACGTCGATCACTTCGTGAGGTGCCTGTCTCTTATTCTTCGTCGACAAAGGGATTCGGTCTGGATGTATATGACCCCAGTAATCTCCCATGCTAACATCCTTGGTCGGCATATGCGTGTATGCCGGACGTAGTGCGTCAAGAACAGCACGATCTGTGTGACTCTCCTTTTCAGCAGTGATCTTGCTCAGAGGCTGACGGCCCAGAGGCCGACCGAAGATGCTGGCAATCTCGAGCTCAGCAAGGTAGAGCCGGCGGGAGCTGGCAGGCTCAATGACTAATTGCTCAGATTGCCAATCCTTAAATGAGTCGCCAACGGCATCATCATCGTAGCTGCACATCCTGAGGAAGTAGCACCATGACTTGATCTCTTGGCTGAAGGCACCCTCGTCAGAAGTGTCGATGACCAGGAGACGCTCATTAAGCCATGCTACGAAGATGTGAAGTAGCCTTTTCTCAGATATCTCCGATGGAAAGTTCTTGTCAATTCTATCCAAGAGCTGCATGAGAGAGATATCCCTCAGATGTTCGAGCCCGAGAAGCTCAAGGTTCTGCCTAAGCCTATCGGTGTGGTCCATGCTGAGCGAAGGGTGGATATAGATGAAAAGGTTCCTATTAAGGATGAAGATGTTTCTCCTCTCTGGAAATGGCTGGCAGAAGGCCGCAATATTGTGCAACTGAATGTACCAGTCCCTGACTCGGGTCAGAAGTCCGGCAACTCGAGCTGAACGAGATACTTGACTCGATCGATGGGCTGTAAATTCGTAATTGCAAGGGTCGTGATGAATGAGTCCCGAGGGACTGTCGAAGTTGTAAGGAAAGGTGACGACAAAGTGAGAGCCTGAACACCCTTGAACTCCGAGAACGACGGAGGAAGATGCCAGTCGTGGCGAGCTGCTTTGCCCTCGGAGGCAGGGGTAAACACCACAACCTTGAGGCCTCTGTACAAAACGATACTAAAGCAATGACCGCGTCTTCAAGGCGCCGGTAACAGCAACGCGCTGTGCAGTGGCCAGGAGAGATCAGAAAGTGACGACGCGTTTGTGTGGTCGAAACAGGCGAAGGAGTTACCTGAAAGAGCGCGGTGGGTGTGACGCGAAGGAAAGGGGCGATTCACTTCGGATCGAGTACCAAACAAGTATGATATGTGGGGAGGGGTCACGGTCGAATCTGAGGGCCACATGAACTAGCGAACTGCTCTTGGCTGGGACATGAGAGAATAATTATCGGTTCAGTCAAAGATGTCGGGGCAAAGATACGAGTGTATCGATGATGGACTTCAATCCGAGAACGGGACTATTGACGGATAAGGGAAGGTGCGCAGTAGGTTCCCGAGGGCTCGGAATGATGAGAAGAAATACCACGGGTCGAAGTGGAAATCATTGGAGCTTTGAGCTATTTCGTGCGAGGATAAGGTAGGTGCCAGATGGAATTCTTCATCGCCCGCGGTTTGGACGGAGAGATCTCGATCGTCTGGCACGCGGAAAGGGAAGGAGCTGTTCACCTCTCCGGGAAGGTGCGATTGACTTCACGGACAAGTCCAATAACTGCGAGTCCACAGCAGCCGCCCACTGCGGCTGGACTTTAGAGGAAACTGCTTTATCGAACCAGTGGAGCCGTACAATCACATATTCAAAGTTAGATAGCTGAATGTCCTTAAAGTAGGAAAAAGATATTCCAAAACCATGCTTGTTGAATCATAAATAAGAGATGCCTGTTAGCACAAAACGAAGCCCAACTCCCGGTACCAAACCTTACCAGAGCAATCAACGCAATCCGACGCGCCCGCGATCTGCCAGTGGAGGGATTCTCCCCGTTAACCGCCATACCATCAAGGGCCTCACCTCTTGAGATTCGCGAACCGTTTCGCTAGCTCGTCCACATCAGGGATCCCATCCGCTATGCCCCCTTTCTTTTCCACAGGTTTCTTCGCAATACCGGCATTGACCATCTTCTGATTCGGCTTAAGTGGTGTCGAGTTGAGCGTTACTTTCGGGTGGATGTTTTCAGTCGAGGGGCTTGGTGGGTTGATATGTAAGGGGCTGCCTGGGCCGAACGTCCTCGGCGGTGTTGCCTTACTTAGCTCCGCCCGGGCGTCAGACTCGTCGTCTTCGGGACCATCAGGCGCAATCAGCGGTTCCTCGAGATTCTTCTGCGCCTGACCACCGCTCGGATTCTCGTCGTCATCCAGGAAATCCGGGGGATCCCCCAGCTCCTCCTTGGGCTTCCTCGGCCAGTTTACTCCGTATGCCTTGGCAATCTCTTCCAGGTATCCGATCACGAGCTCCTCTTTCGGTGGCGTCACGCTAAGCTTCTTGACAACCTTCTCTGACACCTTGCCATCCGAGTTCTCCATCGCCTGTATGACAAATTCCTTTCCGAACTTTTCGGCCAGGAGGGTCCTAACCGTCTGTAGCTCCTTGATTTCTGTCTTGGGCGCCGCATATATGATGCTCTTGACGGCCTCTTCGAGTCCAAGGTCGCACGTGGGCGCATCGAGAAGGCCGGCACGAGCTAGTAGCAGTTCGCAGTAGAGCTCGAGGATCTCGTGTAGCTCGGTGGTGATGTCGGAGCGGATGATGTTCTCGACGCGGATCCGTGCCGAATCGATCTTGCCAACTTCCAATAGCTGCGCCATTACCCTCCGCTGGTTCTTGCCTAGTGCTTCGTCTCGTTTCTGCGCCATGCGCAGCCGCGCGACGGCTAGCTTGAGCTGGACTTTGATCTTGGTCTGCTGAGCTATGAGCGTCTGAAGTGTTAAAGGCCTCTCGAGTTAATATGGTTGCTTACCACGATATTAGCTGATGGAGGAGGCATTTTGGTGGTTGTAGCATATGTTTTACACAGGATGTGATGACGGGTGATGCTCCTTTCAGCTGGCCAGTTAGGCGTCTTGGCTCCTTGGCGTTCTTTGAGCTCTCATTTCTCTGCGCGGTGGGTCCATTCCAATGCCTTACGAAGGCTGGGGCCAAAAGTGAACAGGATCCCCCAATTGGCGCACAGACCACACAGTGCAGCTCAAAATGGCCGAGGCCAGCCCACTGTAACTACAGTGGCCCATCTCCCTAATATAGTAACTGCCATAGAAAATCTACATCGTTAAGATCAATCCCATCCTCTTCAACTTCTTCAACTTCTTCTTCTTCCACCCCTAGCTCTATATGCAGAGGGTCTTTTTTTTTCCTTTGCGCTGTAAATCTGCGTGACCTTTGATTGGTTGCTTAGGTGTGCAGGAAGGCGCGGGCCTAAAGGCACATGCAGAGAAGCCGCGCCACAGCTGGTCTTAGGCATGCCTTGAATTTTTACAGCATCCGGCTTGCAGCCAAAATACAGTGTGGGAGTAATAAAGTTTACGTTCGCACGGTGGCACGGACCATACCCTTGTTTGCGTCCTGTTTACTTTTGGCCCCGGCCTTCGTACTGCCCCGCGTCAACGTGACCCCTCTTCCTGGGAGCTTCCTCCGGTTCATCCAACAATTCTTCCCTCAGTTTTTCTTTCGTTCGCACAATTCCTCCTCACATGCCGGGCGACGACGCGACCGACACAGTATGGCAAATCCATCCCACCGCCATCAATCGTCCCTAGAGGGCTTGATTGATTTTTCCGCGCAGCCTTTGTTTGCAACCGTAGACGAGCGTACGCGCGCCATTGATAAATTCCATCGCATCGTTAGACATTATGAAGCCAAGGAGCCAACACACGGGCGCAACAACCAGTACAATCGCCCCGCCCTCGTTCGCCTCACGTTTGAGTATGCGCGCTCGCCCGAGTCGCAGGACAAGTTTCTGCAAGCTTTTTTCAACTCCATGGCCCTTGGGATGGAGGATGATGGCCCCGACCTCGGCGACGACGAGGTGGCGGCAGATTTTCACTCACTGTTGTATGGTTTTGCCGACTATCTCTTGGACCATTTCTTCCTACCTTGTACGTGATCACAGGCCTCCACGTTCATCTTATGCTGAAACCCTCCCCTATATACCACGCTGCAATCCAGCGGGTCCAAGGGCAGGAGGAGCACATCCAGAGTTTTATGGGAACACTAGATCGCGTATCAGAGCTACGGAGCACCTGTCTTGTCCGGGATCGCCATCGCTGTGTGATCACGCGTCAATTCGATTCCCAGGAAGCGACAGAACGGTGGAGACAGTCTGGTTCTGACGCAAAAGACGACGATGGAAATATGCTTGTTAACGACATCCAGCCTGCTCATCTAGAAGTAGCGCACATTCTCCCCCATTCCTTGACAAAAATGGGCAATAACTCGCAATTGGTTTGAGACCCTCTCTCTTAATATCAGACAAACGCCAATCTTAAGAGTACGACGACTCCAGAAAAGCTGCACTTTCCATCTTGAACATGTTTGACAACGGTGTGATCCATCTCATCGAAGGTACCGATATCGATCGACCACGTAACGCTATTACCCTAAGCCACGACATGCATCAACACTTTGGGGGGTTTCGGGTCTTCTTTGAACCTGTGCCAGACGGTCCGCCGCATACATACCGTATTGGTACCTTTCTCCCTCTTTTCATAGTGGGTAACCAGGTTCCCGTTACAAGGAGCTTCTTTAACCATCCAACCATCGACCCCCCGTCGCCGCGGCTTCTCGCAGTTCACTCTGCCATCGCCCACATCCTCCACCTCTCAGCTGCGGGGGACTATATCGAGACTATCCTCAAAGATATGGAGGAAAAGATGGTGCGGGAGGACGGATCAACCCAGCTGGGCCGCCTTGTAACGCTCGGCCTGCTTATGTCGGGATAATATACTTGTACGCTTAAGAGCGCTTGAGCGTAAGCCCCTGCGCGCATGTTCTATTTGTGGATAAATAGTTTTTTATTGGTGTGTAGTGCTGGTAATGGTCGTGCTTTAAGGAGGTTGTGGGTTTGAATTCTGTGTGGTTCTTTACGACATAATGAAAGTTCTAGGCCTGGTTGTATATATATATTTTACGAATGTTTTTGACAGGCATCAATCGGCGCATGATCTCATCAGTGCGGGTCTCGTCGCGGCGGCGAAGTGGGTAAATATAAAATCCACTAACGGTTTTTGTCTAACGGCCTTTGCGCCCGCGCGCTCCATGGTGATGTCGGGGTGGAGCCGTTGTGAGTATCGGCACCGCGCAGCATCCGCGCAGCATGGGACGCGGCATCTGCCTGGAGTAATCGCAATGCTTGTCGCACAAGTGTAACCACCGACTCGCACCTCTTACCATGAAGGAGAATCCGTGGGCACTGCCAGAATGGGTGGTACAGCTCCGGGCCAAACTCGGCCAGAATCACCTCTGGCAGAGAATGACCAAGCACACAATTGCTGTTGGTGTCGCGTTCACCATCGTGGTCATTCCCGCTGTTGCTGAGGTGTTTGGTCCTGCGGCCTTCCTGGCTCCCATGGTGACCGTCTTCGGGCATTCTGGTCAACGGCTGGGTCAGATGGTCGAGGCACTCATCTTTATCTTGCTCGGCGCCGTCATTGGCATGGCCTGGTCGACGCTTGGGCTGTATCTGTTTAGCCTGCTTTACCACACGAACGAGCCGGCGGCGTACACGATCAAGGCGATATTTGTGCTCATGGCAGTTCTCTTCCACGGCTATCTACGCTCCCAGAGCCCAAGACTTTTCGTCTTCCTCTGGATCGAGTTGCTAGTAACGATAACTACGTTGCTGAACGCGCAGACTGCCGTGTCGAGGGAGACGGCTACGCAGATATTCTACCCCTTGCTCACGGCGTTCGGCGTGCTTCTCCTCGTTAACGTCACGGTGTTTCCCGAGTACTCTAATGACTTCCTCGGCTCCACCACCATTGACACGCTTCACCAAACGGAGAGCGCATTCAAGTCGGCTGTCGAATGGTTTGTCGAGCCTCCTCCTGAGCCCACGGAGCAGGATGGGAGCGCCCCCCCACACGAGGATGGACATGAGAAGGCGGCGGCAGCAGCGAAGCCAGCTCAGACGCGGGTTGCGCGGCTCGCCGCTCTGACTGCGCGCAAGGAGAAGCTAAGAGCGAAGCTCGCCGGTTGCAAGAAAGCATATGAGGAATGCACGTTTGAACTCAGCTACTCGGTGCTCCCTCCGCGCAGCCTGAAGCCGATCATCAAGACAGCCATGAGCAGCTTCACGCGGAATGTCATCACGCTCATAAGTGCTTGCGAGAGCAAGTACGTTCTCACGGGCGCCGGGGACAAGAAGTCGTCGCAGACAGAAGAAGAAGACGAGTCATCATCAGCTGGAAGCTCCTCCCCAGCCTCCCCGAGTAGTGCGCACGGCGTGGAAGTTTCAGACGATGACATGATTGGAGAAGAAGAAGAAGAAAGCGAGACTCGCCCGGAGGAGCTGCTGGATGATCGGACCAAACCAACGGCAGCAAAACCAGCCGTAGCCACCCTCGGAGACAAGATCAACCTCGCCAGGCCTCGCCGGGAGATCGAATCGGGCGATGCAGAATTGCTCGAGTCCTTGCTCAGCCGCGTTCGAGACCCGTTGTCAGAGCTTCTGCGGCAGGCCTTGGCCGCGATTGAGCTGCTCGTGCTCTGCCTGGCATGCTGCTACGATGTCAAACGATTGCCCAACGGGGCACACACGCCGAAGGGCATCCTGCTCGAGGAGGTCGATATCCGGGTGGAGCATTTCGAGAGCGCCATTGCCTCGTATGACAAGTCTTCGATGGAAGCACTCGGCAAAGCGGCGTCGATAGAGGATGCAGATAGCAGTCAGGTGTGAAGGACTTTTTTTACTCCCCCCTCTGATGCCAAATCAAATCACTCCCCATATAGATTTGCTTATGAGGTTTTTTTTTTTTTTTTTTTTTTCTCCTACAGGTCGACATAATGCCGCGAATCGAGATCTTCCTGATCTCCTCTGTATTGCTGAGCGTGCGTCAGGCAGCTTCCCAGACACTGCAGATGCTCAAGCACGCAAGAACCCTCGTCGAGCGAAGAGAAGCGCGACGTGCTGCCGGAAAGAGACTCTATTTCCCCAAGAAGGTGAACTGGAAGAAATGGCTGTCATCCGACGGGGACAAGGATGTCCAGACGCTCCCGCAGAATGCCCGCAAGGAAGCTCGGACGGGCAAGGGCACGAATTCGGACAAGAAGAGCGAGAGGGGGGGGGCGAACGGCGACTATACCGACGATGACTCCGACGCGCTGCTGCAGCACAGACGGAACGACGAGGAGGCTGCTGCTGCTGCTGCTGCGGGGGAGAAGACCATTCAGATATTACAGCGCACCGGAGCAGCACCTCCACCACCACCACCACCTTCCACCACAAAGCAGCAGCAGCAGCAGCTCAAGAGGCGGCAGAACAAGCCCGGCCAACAACAACAACAACAACAAAAATCTGGCACCCCAGCATGGTGGCGCGCTCGCGGTGCAGACCTGGTTGAGTCCGTCACTGGGTCGGAGCACTTGGGGTTTGCCATCAAGCTCGCCATTGCCGTGTTTCTGGTCAGCTGGCCAGCATTTTACGGTCCCTTCAACACGTGGTACGTCTATTACCGAGCAGGATGGGCGCCTCTGCAGCTCGTCCTAGTATTTGAGGTAGCCATCGGATCATCGCTCTGGATTTTTATTGTCCGAGCGTTCGGGGTGGTATATGGCTGCGTATGGGGCTATCTGGCGTACGAAATCGGCCGGGGACATTTGGTCCCTCTGGTCATCATCCTTATCCTAGGTGTGATCCCTTCAGCGTATGTCCAGCTCGGAACGCCGTATGTCAAGGCCGGCATGATTGCCATTATCTCCATGTGCATCGTTGCTTTGGGTGAGCCCCCCCGTACCCCCCATACCTACCTGCGGTTATTAATGTGTGTAGCAACGGTACAAAGAACAGGTGCGGCGTGGGAGAACTTTACGCGACGGCTCATTGCCTTCTTGGTGGGCGGTATCGTGGCGTTGATCGTCGAGGTCGCCATCTACCCCGTCCGAGCGAGAGACAGGCTCGTAGAGTCGCTGTCGAGCTGCATCACGCAGATCTCGCACATGCAGGCGTCCGTGGCCACGGGTATCGAACACCCGGAACGGAAACCGTCGCACAAGCGGCTGGAGGCGAGATTTAACAACGCCAAGCAAAAGGCGCAGTCTGCGTTGAGCGCGGCGGAGACGTTCTTACCATTCTGCCTCAGCGAGCCGAGGCTCAAGGGGAGCTTCAAGACGCTCCAGCCGATCTACAAGGAGATCATCTACGTCCTGCACCAGATCATCGATCGCATGGATAATACCATCTCGCTGAGGAAGGCGTACGGGAGTTCGATACTGGAGGACCTGAACCCGCAGGTTTATGAATACCGACGGAACGTCGCTGCCAGCGTGACGTTGACCTTGTTCGCGGTCGACGAGGCGCTCACGACGAAACTGCCCCTGCCGCAGTATCTGCCGTCCTGTCGGTCGGCGCATGTGAGATTGGTGCACCGGGTGCGGGAGGTCCTGCAGAGTCAGTCGAGGGGTGGGGGGGCATCGAGAAGACCGTCGGCATCGACGCCTGGAGGTGGTGGTGGTGGACACGGTGCATTACTACTGCCCGGGAGTGGAAACATGAGCTCTTGGTCGCTGAACAATCCCGACTTGGATGAAGATGTAATAAAGAGGGCGACGCAACCCAAGTTTCTGAGCTGGAACGCTGCGGCTGCGGGGCAGATGGAAATCATCGAGTATCTGGAGGAACTCGTGGAGTTGACGAAGCTGCTGGTCGGGGTGAATGCGTTCCGCAGTGGGATGCTTGAGCGGCCGAGGTATCGGAATTATGCCAGGAAGGTGCATCATCAAATTCACAAGAGAAAGACTGAGGACGGGGAGGAGGATGACGGGGGTGGGGGTGGGGGTGGGGGGCCGGGAGGGTGGGCAGGGACAGATGGAGGAGGGGGAGGAGGAGGAGGAGGAGGAGGAGGAGGAGGAGGAGGAGGAGGAGGAGAACAGAATGAAAGAAGGGGGAGCAGTGTTGTTGGTGGTGGGGCGGTGGTGGTGCAAAAGGTCAACAGCGCGGTATTACATCCCATATCGAACCACCACACCACCACCAAGGCTCGGACGATGTCGATGTCACTCCCAAAAAAGAGGAGGAGTGATTCCCTACCAATATCAACAGGCAATACGGAAGGAGAAAGGGTTAATGTGTTGCAGAGGTTGAGGAGTGCAGCAGCTGGGAAGAGAAGGAAGTCTGGGGCCACAGTGGGTGGGGGAGGTGGAGGGGGAGATGGTGCTGTACTTGAGGAAGAAGAAGAAGAAGAAGAAGAAGAAGCAGTCGAAGAAGGGGTGGCAGAGGAGGAACCAAGAAATAATGGTAAAGAGGAAGGGGGAGGGTTATTACCGCCGAGTCTGCAACGCGTTGAGAGCAGATTCCGCCAGCAGCAGCAACGTAGTAACCGACGCAGTAGCAGCGGTCGGCAGATGTCGGTGACCATGATGACATTAGGGTTGCACGATGTCAAGGGGTAAAGATGTTATTGACTTCAACGGATAATGACCTACATGTTCAACTTGTTCATAACTATGCATGCTAGAAACTACTGCGTTTCTGCTTTTTTTATGCTGTGCTTGCTGTTATGTTCACTTCTGATGCTCCATATATTACGGTTGAGTACGTTCTAATTATTCCGGGTCTACTGTTCGTCAGGTTTTTTCTTTTTCTTTTTTTTTTTTTCAGGACGCACGCTATATATATATATATATATATATACCTCTTTTATGTCCGTTTTTTTCGTAGTACATACCCAGCCCAATCCACCGCCCCTTCTTCTTCTTCTTCTTCCCCCTTTTGGTGTTCGAAATCATCACCCTCCCTCCACGTACCACCACCACCACCACCATATTCCTTCCGCGTAGTAGTCTCCAACCCACAGAGATGTCTCATGGTCGGTCTGCCGTGGGGGCAGTTCCAGGGTTTATCCATCTCGCCCATGTGCCGCACGACCTTTTCCATCTGTGAGAGGGACAGGGCTTTGCCGATCATGATGCTGCTTCTGCAGGCACGCATGGCGAACATCTTGCGGACTTTGGACGGGCGAGGGACGTACCCACCGACACTTCCTTCATCCCTATTTGTGTTGCTGTCCCCCAGAAGGGAGATCAGCTCTTCCAAGTCTGCCAGCGAGAACGTAGTTTCCCGGCTCAATGGCAGACTAAGCAGCTCACACCGTGACCCGACAGGTTTGTCACCGCTGGTGTCGACACGAATGTTGAACCCGTTTCTCTCCAACGCCCAGAGATGGTCAATGACGATCTCTTCCTCGACGGCCGTGAGCTCCAGCTGCTTTGGCGTGACCAGCCGTTGACTCTGGACGACGGTTTGGGCCTGTAAGCGCTCAAAGTTGTATTTCTCGTCAGAGGCGTGTTGGTCTATGATGAATAGCTCATCCCCTTCCTTATCGTCATGTGGGGGGCGGACGGCGATTATGAAGCCGAGATTAAATTGTCCGATGATACGCATGCGGTGAAAATCGGACTTGGTGATTTTTAGACTCAACTTTTCTTCCGCTGTGTCTGCTGCTTCTTCGAGGGGATTTGGCGAGGAGGAGGAGGAGGGCGTTTGTGACTGGGTAGGTTGGGATGAAAGGGGTAGTGGTAGTGGGCGTACGTGGGTGTGATATTGAGTGAGAAGTGAAGAGATGGTGGACTCGTCCATGTTCAAGCGTTGGACCAGACCGAGAGTCATGTCTTTCCGTTTTGACTTGCCCTTCAGGAGGAGCTTGGCGCGCTTTTCTGCTTCTTCTGCCGCTTCTGTTGCGGGAGCAGTGGGTTCGGCTGCTTCGGGTGGTTGTTCTGTGTTGTCTTCAGCCTCATCAGGTGGTGGTGCAGCGTCGTCATCTTCTTCGTCTTGGCCATTGTCGCTTTCAGGTGACCGCCCAACGACAGAGACATGAGGACTGTTGGCGTCATCCTCGACTTCGTCGTCGTCTCTTTCACCGGGGTCAGGCAAAACGCCGTCGACCGAACGAGAGCGGGCGGCAATCTCCTCATCACAACTCCCTTCGTCATCCGGTTCTTGCTCATCTTGGGATACGAACAGACCTTCTTCATCTTCATCCTCTTGCCTCTCTTCTTCTGGTTCTAGTTCTGGCTCTTCCTCCTCTTCCTCCTCCTCCTCGACATCCTCATTCACCATATCAGCGTCTTCACCCTCATCCTGTTGCTGCCGAGCTGAAGCTGAAAACAATTGGGTCAACCGCCCGCCGAAAGATGGCAATGGAGCTGCACGCTTCCCTTGCTTGCGTGCTGTTGTTGCTGCTTTCCCAGTCCTTTGGTCCAGTCGGAGACGTTTGCTAGGTGATCCAATTACGCTCGTAACGGTAGAATCACCGATCGTGATGGTCGCAACCTCCTGAGTGGACCGTTTGAATGGCCGTACCGGCGAAAGGGTAGATCTTGGAGCCGAGGGTTGTGACGGAGGCGGTATAGCAGGTATTGGCGGCTCATCCTCTTCAACTTCCATCTCGTCATCATCAGGGTCTTTTGCCGTGTTGGGCCGAGAAACTGTGGGAGAAACAGGGGGAGATTTGCCCTCAAGTTCAGCAAGCCGCGCATGGAAGTCCCTAACCCTCACTGCCTTGTAGTCCGTGGTCTTGATGACGTCCTCTCTTGGCTGCTCCACCGAATTTTCCTCCTGTGGTTCAGCCTGCTCCTCATTGGGAGCATGTGCTTTATCACTGCCATCGGCCTCTGCTTGCAACAGTTCGGACGCTTTTCGGAAATCTGTTTTCTTGGCTAACCACCGCGCCATCAACGGTGAGCTTTGGGCGTCCGAGGCTGATCTCGATGGGAGGGCTCTCTTGCCCAGACTCCTTGGAAGAGTTTTGGGCTCATCCTCTTCTTCGTCTTCATTCTCTTCATCCTCATCGCCATCAGCAGCAGCACCATCCTCTTCTTCATCTCCATCTTCTTCCCCTGTTATTCGACCGGCCCTTGTTGATCGCCGCGGAGTAGGAGCAGGTCCAGTGCTACTCCTATCTCTAGATCCGCTAGGCGTCGCAGAACGACCAAGCGCCGGTTTCTTAAACGGCGTTTGCCTTTGCGTCGACGCCTGCGCCACCGGGACCGTCACGTCCTGTATCTCGAAGAGTTCTATGAGCGACTCCCTCAGGTTTGCGAGCATTTGCCCCTGATCATGCAGCAGGATGGTCCGCTTGTCCGGACTGACGTTGACGTCATAGAGGTGGGTATCCAATTGGATGTCAGCAAAGATAAACGGCGACTGAGAGTTGTTGTAAGACCGATACACCTCGTTAAAGACTTTGGCAAACTGCGGTAGTCCACATGGTCGCCCGTTGACATAAAACATCTGCCGATCCGGTGTTTGTCTGCCCTCCCCATGAGCTGGTCGAGATACATGCCCCTTAATATGTATCGCGGTAGTGCCGTCGCCTTCTACAGCGGTTCGCTTGTGTATTGGGCCAGTCGCCGTAGGCGTCAGCTCCAGCTTGAGGTCCAGCGTAATCAGGGCGCTCATGGTCTTGACGCCAAACACGTTGATGATGTTCTCCCGAGTAGTCGGGTTCCCTCGGGTAGAGAACAAGACCATGCGTTTACCTTTGGTCGGCTGCTGACTGACGGTGAACTTGACGCCTGTCTGTATGCATGCATACTGGTTGAGTAGGGCAATTACTTTGGTCCATTCTCGCTTGATGTTGCGTTCGAGCTCTCGCCGCCGGACGGGCAGGTTGTGGAACAGCTTCTCGACATAGACAGTAGTGCCTTTTTGGCCAGACACGACGCCCGTGCTCTTGAGCTTTCCGGAAACTTCAAACTCAAGCTTAGCTGCCTTTGGTGCCTGCTGCTGCGTGCATGTTACGATGGAAAAGTGTGAAAGAGCGCAGAGCGACGAGAGGGCCTCTCCACGGAAACCAAAGGTTTGCAGGGTGGAGAGGTCATCGTAAGTGGACAACTTCGACGTATAGTGCTTCAGGGCAACGGTTTCGTAGTTATCGGCTGCGATGCCCGAGCCATTGTCCTGAACCTCTATCGCATCTAGGCCCTGGTTCTTAAATCGGACCTCTTGAAAGACGCCTTGTTAGCAACGCGGTTTCGGCGGCTTTATGATAAGGTGTTTGCATACCGATGGCGGTTGCTCCAGCATCAATGCCATTTTCAACAAGTTCTTTTGCAACTGAGCAGAGATCTACTATGACTTGGCCGGATTGGATTTGATGGATCTGGAGGTACTGGTTAGCTCGCCTGATGCAAACATGTTGTCATCGTCTGTTCAAGAGGCACGCACCGTGCTCGAGTCAATTGCTTTGATGGTCGCATTTGAGGCCATAATCGAGCACTTCTAAGATATGCACTGCAGGATGCCCATGCTATCGGAAATTTAATTACTAGTCGGCAGCTAATGTATGCCGGTGCGCGGATGCAGTGACGGTGAGGCTGCCATCGGGAGACGCGACGTGCGCAGCGGACCGCGACGCGGAGTTTAATTACCCCGCTACGTGCTGCCTGACCACGCGGACAGGCACAGACAAACGTTTATGTTTAAACACTACGGCGACAGCCTAACGCAAAGCTTAACTCTATTCTAGCCTGCTACTTTCAATGGGGAGAATAAACAACTGTCTTATCGCCATGAGGATTATCCTTATCAATTTCTGGCTGCCCCGACAAGTTCGGGCTGCCGAGGATGTTGAAGCGATGCGGCGGGGTGACCAGCCTTCAAGAACCCCCACCTCCCTGCATGGCATTCGTAAGCGTCTAAATATATTCGAGAGATCGGATAGCTGCAACGCCGCCATTGCCCTTTAGATGACCAATGCGGTTGTTGACTGCTCTTGGCTGCGCACGGCGTTGTTTCAAGCTGATCAGATCGCTCGGCGGCTGTCGTGCAACCCACCATGTAATCAAGGGATGCGGAACCCAGGGAGCCATTCCAACCTCTTTTATTGATTGAGGCTCACCTGCCGCCTGCAGCGCCACCCTCCAGCGTTCAATGATAGGCTTGCTTTGGAGGAAACAAAGCCAGAGCGTGACTGGAAACTGAAAACATCTCTTCAAATACGCATCTTGTTCTGTGTCCTCCCGTATTCTGCACTGAGTCTATCCGAGTCGGATACACAAAGTGAGGAATCAACTTTCATCCAGTATTGCTTTTCAACATCTGAAAGAGCGAGCAACTGCAGATTCCGTAACGACCCATCCTTGCCGGTGGATGCGAATTCGTCCCGAGAGCGGTCAATATTCCTCAAGCAACACCCGTTGTTCCCGGCAGGATAATGTCAGTTGGCGAGGCTTGAAACGACGTGCAGGGTTGATCATATGACGTTATGTTTCGATGTTCGGCTAAGGTTACATTGAACGAGGGCCCGCCTAGCGAGCACGAGATAACTGGCAGCAAGTTCCAAGTTTTCTTTCGGAGCTCCTCAGGGAGCAGGGAGCTAGAATGCCAACCGCTCGGGCTATTCTCGCCCTCTTTCCTGTTGTGATCCCCATCAGAAACCCAGATTTTGATGTGGTGGCTTTCAGCCGGCGCTTTGCGAATTCGGCGCGGGATTTTGCGAGACATATCCCGTCTACGGGTCGGACGATGTCATGTTGAGCTTCTGGGCAGCACAAGCCTCAAACTTTAGCCAGCATTAGAACTAACTAGTTGAAGCCCCATAGCTGCGTCAAAAAAATTGGCGTGATAAGAGATAAGCATGCAGTTGGGAGCATCAGAAGCACGAAGCTCACCTTTCACTCGTCACGCAAGATGCGCTAGTCTGGCAGGAATGCAGGTGCATCCGAGCTCATGTACTACGTAGCTCAACGGCGGCCAGCTGCCAAGGTTGCCTTAGCCTCGCCGCTCTCATGATAACAACATCTTGTTACAATGATCGAATGGCTGATTTGCGGCCGTGTTACAATGGATATCTCAGTGCGGGACGGCAGAATCCCCCGCTCCAAGAGATTCGGATCATGGGCGTTCACTGTAGTCGTGCAGGAACCAGATAAGGAAGGAGGCAGATCTATCTAGATATCATCCGGTAAGATCCTCGATGTGAGAGATGGCTACGAGCATCAAGGAATGGGATGCATGATGACGGCTCACGTCCGTATTCGTGAGGGCTTCCGGGTTCACTTTGGGAGGATGCATGGTTGGAACACCGACGGAGCTGCAGGAGTTCTCAAGAGGAGATGGTGGAAGGTTGCAGGCTGCAAGATAATGGTAGGATTGGGTGATGGGAGTTGCGGGACGCACCCGCCATGGTCCCTTATTCACAGACTGCCCTCTCCGGTCTGCATTAGACACACACCGGTGAAATAGGAAGGAAAGAGGCAAGGGATATTTGTTGAAACGGAGCGATCGTAGTTGGACGCTTTGCCTCTCTGATGCCGTATTTAAATTTGACAGGTGAATATGACGAACTCCAAATATGTCAATCCTTTGTTGGTTCGAAAACCTGGATTTTGTAACATTGGACCCAGGTCGGGCAATCAGCGGACCCGTGGACGGTGGAAAATCGGTGCTTCCACTTGCAGAAGTCCATCCCGTCGCGGGCACCGTCATTGCGACAGACGGACGGGCCACGAACCCATTGCACTGATACCTTATCCACAAGCCACTCCTTCGCCTAAAACCACTCCATCGAATCAACACAGACTGCAGCGAGGCCAGTCGGAATGCTTGTTTTAAGCTAAGGCGCGACTAGCAGGTAT
This sequence comes from Diplogelasinospora grovesii, assembly GCA_033297225.1. Lineage (NCBI taxonomy): Eukaryota > Fungi > Ascomycota > Sordariomycetes > Sordariales > Diplogelasinosporaceae > Diplogelasinospora > Diplogelasinospora grovesii. Next base: position 144,992 of record MU853757.1, read on the forward strand.
CTTTAGTAGCGCTGCTGATTGTCCGGATTTATTGGGTTCTTGCAACCAATGCTCGGTTTACTTTTTTGTCAAGCGTCGTTGCGAGTTTTTTAATTAGAGGCTACCCGCACATGGGAAAAGCTTGGGTCGAGCCCACCCAGCTGCTCCAGTGGAAGGACAAGGTACGTACCGTACCTTTTGAGCCATTATCAATGAGCCAGAAGTCCAATCCAGGTCCATGACCAGCATTTTCGACTTTGGATTCCAACCTCACTCGCTTGGCAAAAATCGAAACAGAAGCGCATCGTGCCACATCTGTGGAGGCTTTCGCGCCACGCATGCTGGAATGAGAGGACGGTCGTCAGGATCCTCAGAAGACGGTGATCTTTCTCCTGTCGAGGCTCCTAATGTCAATTCCACCAAGGCGAATGCTGCAGATAACAGATCCCCGGCGCCAAGCCAGTCCCCCAGCAAGCTCGATCGCCGCCTGCGTAGTGCAGACCAACGACCACCCTCTTCCGCGAGAAGTCGAAGGTCCAGCAATATCAATTGGAAGATCGCAGACGGCAGGAATGGATCGATAGCGACGCCGCCTTCACCCGCAAACCCGCTGTCATCGCATCACGCTCTCTCCCTCCTCGGCCCTCTCGCGAATGGGGGGGATAACCTCCTCGACGAAAAGATGGAAAAGGTGCAAGACACGAAACTCGCAGGGCGGCGCCCTCGATTACGAGGTCCCTGGGGAATCGGCTTGTTAACGCTCGTCACCTCGCTCCTCGGCATCGTGCTTATGGTGTCCGTCCTTAATTCTTCTGTAACGCGACAAATTGACCCGAAAGGGTGTCGCATGTCTTACATGCGGCCTTCGTACGCGAGACTGAACGACTTCGACACGGAGCACACGCGATTCGCGAGCAAATACTCCCTCTATCTGTATCGCGAGCAGGGCATCGACGATGATACAAAGGTTGGTTTCGAGCTTCCAGAAACAGATTCGGGGCCAGCGCAAACTCAACTCAGGCTCCAGATGCTAACATGCCATCACGCGCTGCAGATAAGGGGAATTCCCGTTCTTTTCATACCCGGCAACGCCGGAAGTTACAAGCAGGTTCGGCCCATCGCCGCAGAAGCCGCCAGTTACTTTCACGATGTCTTGCAACACAGCGAAGACGGTGCCAAGGCCGGGGTTCGGTCGCTGGACTTCTTTACCGTCGACTTCAACGAGGATATTACTGCCTTCCACGGACAGACCCTCCTCGATCAGGCCGAGTACTTGAACGAAGCGATACGATACATCCTGTCTCTATATCTAGACCCACGCATCTCCGAACGCGATCCCGACCTTCCCGACCCAACCTCGGTCATTATACTGGGGCACTCGATGGGAGGCATTGTCGCGCGGACCATGCTCATAATGCCTAATTACCAGTCCAACTCGATTAATACCATCCTTACGCTCTCCGCTCCTCACGCTCGACCACCCGTGTCCTTCGACGGGCAGATTGTCAAGATCTACCGGGACATCAACGACTACTGGCGGCATGCCTACTCACAGCAATGGGCCAATAACAATCCGTTGTGGCATGTTACCCTAGTGTCGATTGCAGGGGGTGGCCTGGATACCGTCGTGCCCTCAGACTATGCGAGCGTCGAGTCTCTGGTACCCGACACGCATGGCTTCACAGTCTTTACCTCGACTATCCCGACCGTTTGGACAAGCATGGACCATCAAGCGATATTGTGGTGCGACCAGTTCCGTAAAGTCATTGCGCGCTCGCTTTATGACATAGTGGATGTCAGCAGGGCGACGCAGACGAAACCGAGGGCGGAACGGATGAGGGTGTTTAAGAAGTGGTTCCTTACTGGGATGGAGGCGGTTGCAGAGAAGACGGTGCCTCTAAAGGAGCCTTCCACCCTGCTTACTTTGGAGGACAACTCAGATTCCATTATTGCTCAGGGAGAGCGCCTGGTTCTTCGAAAGCTGGGTCCCAGCGGCGGCAAAGCGCGCGCGCACCTCCTCCCCATCCCGCCCCCAGGATCGCCAGATGTAAAGCGCTTCACCCTTCTGACGGACCAGACGCTAGACAATGCCGGTGGAAACGGGAAGTTGGAGGTTCTCTTTTGCAGCGTATTCCCTCTGCAGCCTGGTCAAGCGGGGATGGGATTCGCAGTTCACATGGACCTCTCTGGAGAAAGTACCGGGTCCACAAGGTTGGCATGCAAAAGCGCGGCGTCTGACGTCGTGACGCTGCCTGCATCATATCGGTCGACCCGACATCCCTTCTTTATCGATGGAGAGAGGGAGACTGCACCTTTCTCCTATCTTCAGTACGAAGTAGACGACATTGCGGAGCACCAATTCGTGGCAGTTATAGACAAGGCCATCAATCCGACTCCGGGTTTCGTAATTGCCGAGTTCAGTGATCACTCCCAATCGCACCGAACGAGGCACATCAGCCTGCGCCGCTTGCTTGCTTTTGGCATGAAATTTCGCCTCCCCTCATCGCGACCAATGGTGACAGAGATCAAGATCCCATCGTTGCAGTCGAGTTTGTTGGCATACAACCTTGAAATCGGTAACCAGGCCTGTGGCGGCGACGCCGAGCTTTTCACGCCATTAGTGAGGCAATACCTCGTTGAGCCTTACGAATCAAAGTTCTTTGTCAACGCAAGGCAGGTCACTGTCAGCCTTCACGGAGTCGCCCCCTACGTACCCCCGCCCCTCACGAGAAGAGGTGCCGAGGATGGACTCAGCTTTCAGTTCTGGACTGATCCCACATGCGACTCGAGCATCCAGGTGAAGCTCACCATCGACGTCATGGGCAGCTTGGGCAAGCTATACATGCGTTACCGAACCGTCTTTGCGGCGTTCCCCTTGCTCGTGGTAGCTCTCGTCCTCCGAAAGCAATTCCGCATTTACGATACGACCGGGGTGTTCATCTCATTCTCGGAGAGCTTAGACACGTGTTTGAGGCAGTCCATCCCCTTGATGCTAGCAGCTCTTACATTCCTGTCCCTGTCCACGGGGAGTGGGAGCAACTCATCTTCTGCACCGGCAAGCGGGAGCGCAAGTTTCTGGCATTGGAGGAACGCCACTTCCTCGGCCATTGACTTTGACCAAAACGACCTCCTCATCGGAACGCAGGATGCCTTCTTCTGGTTCCTCACCCCACTCATCGGGGTAATCTGCATCGGCGTGTGCACGGTGCTCAATTATCTTACTCTCGCCCTCACGCAGCTCCTGAGTTCTGCCTTCAGTCTGGTGAGCTTCCGGCCCGGGTGGACTCCTCGAAATAACAACGAGGATAGCAGGCGAAAGGCTACTCCTACCTCTGGGTTTCTACCCACTTCGCCTCGGCGACGAATGATAACCACTGCGATCTTACTATTTTTGGTCTCGACCTTTATCCCGTACCAGTTCGCGTATCTAGTTGCGTGTTTGGTGCAGCTGGCGACTACCGTCCGCGCACAGCGTCTTGCGTCGGACCTACGATCAGCCGCGAACTCGAATTTCTACAACTACGTCCATTCCATTTTGGTCTTGATGCTTTGGGTGCTACCCATCAACCTACCGATCTTGGTGGTCTGGATACACAACCTGGCGGTTCATTGGTTGACGCCCTTTTCGTCCCACCACAACGTCCTGTCCATCATGCCGTTTATCGTGCTCGTGGAGACACTCACCACGGGGAAGATGGTCCCGCGAGTTAATAGCCGACTACGACATCTCACCAGCGTGTTGTTGTTCGGTATTTCGATATATGCGGCAGTCTACGGAGTGTCGTATGCCTACATGCTGCATTACCTAGTCAATCTAGTGGCGGCCTGGTTGGTGTTGATACATTCGACCGGGTCGGTCGACAGCTGGAGCCTCTCGGGGCTCAGCAATCTATATGATGTGAAAGGAAACAATGTGGGGAGTAGTGCGGATCTCAAGAGAGGCAAAGAGCCTTGACAGACCCCTACCACTACCACCTCACTCCTGGAATGAATATATTGTTTAGGGAGAGAGGAGGGAAAGAAAGTTTTTTTGTTGCGTTGTTGTGTGTGTATAATGTTGTGTTGTTCTCGAAGTTACCTTTAAGATGTGCTTCGAGAAATTGTTGATACCCCCTTGTAGTAGTGCGGGCAAAGCAAATGTTAATTACTCTCATGAAGAAGAACTCTATTCATTACTACTCGACCACCAGGGGGAAAAGAAATTTCTACTGGTGGGCAAATGTACATATAAAAAACATATATATATCTGGGTAGAATAAAAAAGATTCCATTACAAGTTTCAAAGCCGACCGACATTCACACTCCGCTTGATTAGTTTGCATACTGTGTGTTGCTTAATCACAGAAACAAAGCGATATCCGTACTTCTAACAGTGGTTCGCGTCACCCACAATTGAAGCCTCGACCGCTGAAGTTGCGATTGACCTAACCAACAACAGGCTTAAAGAAAAAAAAGAAACTCCTAGAAAAAGCGATTCGGGATTTAGAACCAAATACGGACTACTTTCTATCTAGCCTTTCGTCTCACTTCCGCGGCAGATCTTTTCTACGAACTTTTTCTGAATTATGTAAAATTATTAAGTTTTAAAGCTTTGATGAGTTGTGCGCTGCGGTTCTAATGAGAAAAAGTGTAAACCTTCGATATAGTGGGAAACTAGAAGTGGTAAAACACGTAAAGCAAAAGCATCAGTGGTCTAACGGTTAGGATTCAACCCTTCCATTATCCTCTCGCAAGGATGCGCAAAAAGGTTGAGGCAGGGGTTCGACTCCCTTCTGATGCATTTAAGCATTGTAGAAGCCGTTTTTTATGTTCTCCTTTCTCTACACATATTAACTTACACATATTAAGTTAATCCTTTTTTTTCTTCTTCCTCACTTTATGTAAATTTTTTTTAATTACTCAATGTTTTTTTTGCCCGACCAAATGAACCAGATGGGAGAAGATGGGAACGCAGATTTTATACTAGCAGTCCCACCGGGATGAATCCCATCATCATTATTATTAAATCACTCCAACATCTTTTTTTTTATGTATGTATGTATGTATGTATGTACAATATAGCAAGGTAAGTAGTTAGTGGGTTGGGTATCATCACGGAATGAAAAAAAAAGAACATAGTTGGACAGTCATCAAACAAGTTCATATATTACGACTACATAAAAACACCAAGACGTAAAACGAACGACGCCGAGACAGTTAAAAATGCTTTAATCCACAAAGATATATATCCTCCCTATGCTATAAATGACTTGATCTAGATCTGCTGCACGTAATACAACACACACACACACACACACACACACACTGATCTAGATTTGATACAAAGCAGGGGACCTAAACACAAATAACCAACATATTCCAAGTGTCCTTCGTGTGTGTCGAGGTGGGATGGGAGGAAGGTGAAGGTTTAGGGTTTTAGAGCTTGGCCTTGGGCGCCTCGAGCGTGGGCAGCAGTAGCTCGCGCAAGTCAGCCGCAGCCTCGTTGAGGTAGAAGCTCATCTTGTCGCTGCCGAGACCCTTGGAGACGATGTTGAAGTTGATCCTACACCAAACCAGTCAGTAACCAATCTCACAATTTTTGTTTCTTTTTCACTCCGCTCGGGGCGGAAAACGCCCACCCAGGGGAAAGAAGCAGGACTTACGAGTTCTCGTTAATCATATACGCAATCCCAAAGCCCTGGTCGATAACCTGACTCCACCCGTACCCGTTGAAGTACTCCGACGACAGCTGGCTCGTGGACAGGTACCACGAACTGCTGTAGGCGTAGGCAGGGTCTTGATAGAGCGCAGGAACCTCCTGGCTAGGCTCGAGTAGCCTCTTCAGCCCGAAGAGGTGCCTGTCGACTCCCTTTCCGTCGCTGGCGGCGCTAATGTATTCCAGGTGGGCATCAACCGCTTTTCTGAACAGCTGCACCTTCTCCTTGTCGTCAATGTCTGCCGACTCCGGACCGGCCATGGAGTTGCACCAAGCGACAGATTCGTCAGACACAGATCGGCAGGTCTCCGTCCGCCCCTGCTGGAAGCGTCTGGTGGCGGCCGACTCGTACGTGGGCCGGTTCTTGCCGTACATCTTGTAGTATGCCAATTGGATAATCATCTGCACATAAGCGTCAGGGGAGCACTTGAACTTCTTGATCAGCCCCTTGCCGTAGCCCTGGTACGCCTGGACGGCCAGTTCGTGTTGGCCGATCACGTCGTTAAAGTCCTTGACCGCGCGGTCAATCTCCGCCTGAACTTCTTTCGTCACCTGGAATTTAACGGCCGCCGGCTCGGGCAGGTTCGACCTGACAGAAGACTCGGAAAAGTCCAGCTTGTTGTTAAAGATCATGTTGTTCACGTAGTCGTTCAGACGGTGCGTCGGGGTGCCGTCCATCATGCTGTGCTCGCCCATGAAACCCGAGGTCCCGTTGTCGTTGACGATGAACTGGATCGGCTTGTCGTACCACCTGTTCTGTCCGTCGCCGTGCCAGTACGCGTGGGCGCGCTCCTCGAGCGTCACGGGTGCGGCGTCGTCGAGGCAGACGACAAATGATGCGGATTCGATCGCTTCCAGGGCCTTGGCGTTTTGCGGGTGTGCGGAGAGAAGGACAGCGCGGGCGTCGGTCCAGACGTCGCGGTTCTCAGATGTCAATGCGCCCACGGCAGGTGCTCGGGAAGAGGCTAGCTCGTAGACACGGCGGAACGACTTCTCCAACTCAGAGTTGTTGAGCTGCTTGCCATCCACCTCATGCGCCACCTTGAAGAACTGGTTCTTCCGGATGACGAGAATGTGCTTGTTCTTGGCCTCGGCGGGATCGAACTTGACGTGGTAGTCGGCCGGCTTGGCGGGCACGCGGCTGCAGTTGAACATCCACTTGTAGCTGTCCATGCAGATGGGCAGCTTCTTCATGTACTCGGGCTCGAGCGTGCCGCTGTCGACCTGCTTCTTGAACTCGAGCGCGGCCGTGGTGATGGCGGCCGCGCGCTTGGCGGGGTCGCGCCGCTTGCGGTCGTCGCGGTGCGAGTAGAAGTAGCTGACGTAGGGCACCACGGGGTCGCGGTAGCTGAGGTAGGCCGCGTCGTTCCACCACTCGGACAGCCAGTTCTTGTGCTTGGGGTCCTCGCGCCGCGCGATGAGCTTCTCCTGCAGCTTGCGGCCGGGGCCGTTGGGTGCGATGAACTCCTCGACCGCCTTCTTGCTGGCCTCCAGCTCGGAAGGCGACAGCAGCGGGTGTAGTGTCTTGAGATAGCGCGCCGCTGTCTCTTCTAGTGTCGGCACGGGGAGACGGGGCAGGGAGTCTTGGAATCGCAGCATCGGGCCTTTCGACTTGTCCTCGACATAGCCTGTTGTTCGTTTTGCGTTAGCTTCCAGCACCATCTCAGCAACTGACTTTGGGAATGCGACAACGGACCTGCCGGGAGGGAGCTGTTGCTCCTTTTGCTTGCTGGTGCCATCGATACTCGCTGCATGACAAAGACACCGTGTCAGCCTAGCAACAGCTTTACATAAATCACGCGCACAAGAACAAGGTTGGACAAACCAGCGGCAGCGGCGTCTTGATCTGATTCAGTATGTTTTTCCCTAGAGCTGTAGACCGGATACCAGTCCGTGCGATCGAGGGCAACATCCCAAACGGCGATTCTTTTGGAAAGCGAAAGTGTATGGAACCAAGGATCACAAGCAAAAGGGTCTAAACTAGGCGGAATATCAACAAAAAGACAGTCGCGAGCGCAAATACCGCAAATACCGCTGTGTCAGCGAAGGAACGGCTACTCCACCGGCAAAGACGAACTGGATGGAACGACACTCACGAGAGCCTAGGCTCTTTTCTATTCGGCCGGCTTTCAGTACGTGGAATGGAGGTGTGGCCGAGCTTGGAACCGGGGCAAAGCGGGTATTGCGGTAGTCCGAATGACCCCTCCAGCCGAGGCAAAATAAAGTTCATTAGCCTCCCACAGATGGACATGGGCATTGCCGTGGGTCAGACGAGGTCCGGCGAGTCAGCAGCGCGAATTGAGCGAGTAGCCCCCACCATCGGCTCGAAGCCAGCGTCGGCCATGCAAACGCTTTGCCGACCGCTACCTCATGAGCCACATCTGCGGGTCACTGCGGGTCTTTGCGAGTTAGCGGAGAATGGGGAAATCTGGAACGTTCACATGCCCAGACACACGCCAGCAGCTAACCAGCAGCAGCCTTTATTTTTCCTATGATGCTCTGGCGCGCTTATCACCACAGGAAGCTGTCTACATTCGTGTGAAGAAATCCACGATTCGCGAGCCAAGCCCAAGCCAAGCCTTTCCTACCCAGATGTCCCGCCCTAATCTGCGGTAATTGATACAGGTAAATAAAGCTTCCCTTTTCATACAACCGCACAAAACTCACAACACCACCTTCAAACCCTCGGACTGTGCTCCGAAAACCGTGACGCCAGTAAAGAGCAGAAAAAGAAGATGGACAAGAAAAAGAAAACAACAAAACGAGGACGTCAAGGAAAGAGCTCACGAAACTCCCGGCGAAGCGAGGCGGCTCCTATTCATCATGATTAGTTCCAAATAGGGTAAAAATTGGGAAGGTCAAAAAAGGGCCTCGCACAATCCTGCTGATAGGCCTGCGGGAAAACAGACGGGAAAGTGGGCGGGAAAGCCCTTTGCAACGCGGTCATCTGTCCCGAAGAAACCTAGGCTTCGTAACTCTTGACCGGTCCGTCGGCGCTTAGAGGCTGCACTGAACCGACCGAGGGCGGGGCCTGGAAGCTCATTCTGTCGCCATCTGTCATCAGCTCCTGGGCCATTCTCATGCCCTGTTCGCCGCCGACGGCGGCAGCGGACTTGAGGCCTTCCTGCACCTCACGAACGCGCCGCTTGAATGCCAGCCGATCCAGAAAGAGCTGCTGCCTCGCCCGCTCAAGGTCCCGTCTCTCGGCCTGCAAGATGGACTCCATCTCATTGAAGTATTTAAGCTTCAGCTCCATCTTCTCGAGGGTGATGTTCACTGCCGCCGACACGAGTCGGGTCATCTCCCGTTCCTCATGGGACGCGAGCCCGCCTGCTCTCGCTCCGATCGTGGCTAGGGGTATATTTGCGAGCAAATTTGTTGTAGTCCTGGTAGTGGTCGTCATGGTTGTGGTAGTTGTGACCTCGTGCCGGATATCAACCTCCATCGAGTCTTCGCCCTCCTTCTCCTTTCCTTTGCCGTTTATCTGAGCAGCGCCATCTTGTTGCGGCCCAGCCTCCAGCCTGTTGCGCAAGTTCTGCTTGAGCAATTCGGCCGACTTGTTGGCAGCGGCTGCCGTGCTCGCGGGATCTGCAAGACTGGCGAGGAAGCCCACAACTGACATAACCGGGTTGTCGGCGTGGCTGAACGGGAGCTGCCCGCCGTGGCTGCCCAACATCTGCAGGCCAATCGGAGCCTCGAGCTTCTCAGATTCGAGGTACTTGTCTTCGATGTCGAGCTGCAAGAACTGTAGCACACATTCCTCGCGCGTCCTGGTGCCGACGTACTCAGCAATCTCGCCCCAGTCGTCATCATACCGCTCGAGAGCCTCGAGTAATCTAAGAATCTCCGCATCGCTCCAAGGCGCATCCCGGTCGAGAACTGATGTATAAGTAGGATTCTCCATCCGGGTGTAGTGCGAGGTGGTCTGGTTGCCCGGCAAACGGCCCTCCAGATAACAGCTTGGGCACAAATCATATTTGGCCTTCGAGTTCTGGTCGGCTTGCGAGCTGTGGTAGTAGACCCGTGTGCAGTCCACCCCGCAGTTGCAGCAGTTCACCTTCACAATAGGGGCTTTGGTGAGTTCGTCCATGCCGGAAACACCATTAGTGGTCGGGGTGTCGCCGTTTGTCTTGTTATCTGCCTTGTTGAGCTTGTTGTTCTTGGCGTTGGCCTCGTAGATATTGCGGCCAACTTCCAAGTTAAGCTCGCTCTTTGGCGCTGGTGTTGCACTTGCTTTCGCGTCAGTGTCCTTGTTTTGCTTGCCATCAATAAGAGCCGGATCCGCTGCTGGCTGCCACGGCTGAAGGCCACGAGGAGTATCGCAGATGATCTTGAAGTGGCCGGTGAAAGGAGGACCGACGTGAGACGGCCGCTGCTCGGCGTCAACCTGCTCATGGTTAGCACATACACCTCGGGCGTGTGGGAAACCAGTAATGCAGAGCTCCTTACCTGATAGTTAATCAAGCCCCATTGCTCCAAGAAAGCATGGACGCGCATGATGGCGCAGACATCACCTGCCAGATTGCGTCTGCAGGCAGTAACTGTGAGGTACTCGACCGGGTTCAACCGGTAGGCATTAATCATAAAATCACGGTAATCTTTGTAGACAGCCGGCGTCTTGCTTCGATTCCTGTTGTTGAAAAATTCGGGCAACGCCTTCCTCTCGATGTTGTGGATGGTATTCATGTCAAACCATGTGCTGTAACTCGGGAGGATGATTGCGTGTGTCTGGGAGATCAAATGCTCGCGCGCAGCGTTCTCAATTGCCTCCTTGCTCTTCACCTCCGTCCCAGCACCGGCACCGTTCTCGCTGGCGCCCTCGCCATTCTGACCCGCCTCGTCCTTGGGCGCATCGCCCATCTCCTCGTCCTCGTTTGCGGTGGACTCGGCAGGGGGTCCTTCGGGCGCGTCAAGCGGATTGTCCGACGAGGTACCAGGAGCAGGTGTTGCGCTATCTTGCTTAATTGCAGGTTCAAGTTCTTCGCCCATGTGGACGTCTATGAAGTTGCCAATCTGTCAGAAAGCTGAAGAGGTAAATGACGATGACATTACACGTAGACCTACCATCACCGTGGTTGTTCATGTTAGAAGACTCGGCGGGGGTCTGTTGCGCCAACATCGGGTTGACACCAGACAGCGCACCATTGGCCGATGTGCCGTAGTTGACCGATCCCTCCTCCATTGCGACAAAGCGAGGGCTTGGAGACGGGACGCGGTTCAGGCTCTAGAATTATGGGAAGGAGAAAACGGACAAAGCGAAGTCAATGGATGTCGCGAAAGCGCGTCCCGATTCGTCCAGGAAAAAAGCGCTACTGCCGATTCTAAATTCAGAAGGATCGAAACGTGATGGTTGCCGGCGCACACAGCTTTGTTGCGATGGCTCTCGGCGGGTTCGTGATAATTACACTTAGTCGTCGCGTTGGAGAAATATTCGCGCCAGGCCAGCAGGGGAAGGGACCGCTCAGGCCAAGTCAGCCCGCCGCAAAAGGCTGGTCACGTGCTGAGTCATGCAGTTTCACCAGCCACACTTCTACTTTCTGGCACTTTGCGCATGCGCCATTGTTGATCGTCCAGGTACGAAGTACCTCCCCCAAAGCTGACCTCGGGCCGGCGCAAACCGTCATTGATCCACCACCGGTTTCGCCAAAAGCTCAAAGATAACCGTTCGACGAGTCGAACATCTTCTTCCTCGGACCGGGCCTTGCCACGACCGGCGCCTCCACGTTCCTCTACGATATACAAGACACAGCAGCAGTTGCGAATTGCAATTGCAACACAGCAGCGGCATCATGCTATCAGCCGGCGCCCGCCGGGCACTTGTCTCCGGACATGCTCGTCCCAGGTTAACTGCGACTGCGATAACGACACCAGCGGCTCTCCGTCGGTTACTGTCCGCGCTCGCGATCCTTGAGCAGAGGGAAGGGAAGCTCAACCATGGATCATTGAGCGCCATCACCGCCGCGAAGAAGCTCGGTGGGCCGATACATGGCTTTGTCGCCGGAAGCAACATCAAGCCGGTGGCAGAGGAGGCGGCCAAGGTCGAGGGTGTCGAGAAGATCATTGCCGTTGACAATGCGGCGTATGAAAAGGTTCGCACCTCTCTCCCTCTCCAAGTCCCCTTTCCCACCACTTACACGCTACTATAGGGCCTACCCGAGAACTTCGCCCCGCTACTCGTCGAGAACATCAAGAAGGGAGGCTACACCCATGTGATCGCGGGGCACACAGCGTTCGGCAAGAACCTGATGCCGCGGGTCGCCGCCTTGCTAGACTCGCAACAGATCTCCGACATCACCTCGATCGAAGACGAAAAGACCTTTGTCCGCCCGATTTACGCCGGAAACGCCATCGCGACCGTTGAGTCATCCGACGACGTCAAGATCATCACCATCCGCGGGACCGCGTTCCCGGCGGCCGAGGTCGCCAGCGGAAGCGCAGCTATCGAAGAGGGGGCCGACCCGAAGGTAGAGAGCCCCACGGAGTGGGTGTCCGAGGACCTAGCCAAATCAGACCGGCCTGACCTCGCTACCGCGCCCCGGGTCGTGTCCGGTGGACGAGGACTGAAGAGCAAGGAGGACTTCGACAGGGTCATGCTCCCTCTGGCTGACGCTCTAGGAGCTGCCGTCGGAGCCTCAAGAGCGGCTGTGGACAGCGGCTACGCCGACAACAGTCTGCAGGTGGGACAGACCGGAAAAGTGGTCGCGCCGCAACTGTACATGGCCGTGGGCATCTCTGGAGCGATTCAGCATCTGGCGGGTATGAAGGACAGCAAGGTGATTGCTGCCATCAACAAGGACGCCGACGCGCCCATCTTCCAAGTAGCCGATGTCGGACTCGTAGGGGATCTGTTTGACAAGGTGCCTGAGCTCACTGAGAAGTTGAAGAGTTCGTAGATATACAACAAATCTAGATAATGTACAAGTATATGTCCTCTCTTTATGTGCACATGTGTGTGTGTGTGGGTTAGTCAAGGACGGCGAGCATGTCTGTCGTCTTGGTAAACTTCTCCCTCTCTTTTCCAGCAGCCTTGCCGCGCTCCTTTTCAGCGCTGTCGATTCTCTGCCAGTCCTCCCATGATACCACTTTACCTTTGTTAGTAGCTCCTGTCTCACTCTTGACTGCCTCCCACCCTGCTGCTTCTTTTCCGTCCTCGTTCAGAAACTGTACGGGCTGTTCGGAAGAAGTCCAATCCTGAGCGATGGCATCAGCAGTAGCGAACGCATCCAGCATAGTAGACGCGATGACCCCCGTAGGTCCTCGTTTAACCCATCCGGCACAGTACATCCCTGGTAGTGCAGCAAGTTGCATCGCCCCCCCTGCATCTCTAGACTCCTGTAGGACGCGTCCCTGGCCATCGTTCCTAATAATCCCTCGAGACTCATCGAACGGGACCCCAATCTGCGAGAATTCTGGCAAAGGAACGGATTTGTACCCTATCGACCGAAACACCACTGAGCTCTGGATCTGTACCATTTGACCTGTGGGAACGGGGTATGCTTTTGGTGTGAATGGTGACGGTTGCAGTTGTGTTCGTTCCAGTTCAGTTACCCCAATCCTCTGAGGGTCACTGGGTAAGGGGAGAAACTGCTTGGGAGAGAGGCAAAAGTCCAGAGACCATGACTTTGAAAACTTTGAAACGTCCGCCGGGGTGATCTGCTTTTCGAGAATGATGTCCATCAGCCGTTTTGACGCCCGCGGTAGGCTCTTGATATCCTCCGGTATCAGAGACTTGTCGATGGGATGGAAGCCAACGTCGGAGAGACGCATCAGCTCTCGTATTTCCTTATTCGTAAACGCGGCCTATACACATGGGACATGGGTTAACACACACACACATATAAATATGGAAAAGGGAGGGGGGTGGACTTGGACGTACTTGCATCGGCCCTCTGCGCCCGACAACATGCACCCTCCTAACTTTACTCTCCGACAACGTCTGTAAAGCATGTTCTGCTATATCCGTCTTCCGTAAGACGTCGACATCTTCCAACAGCATGCGGGCTACATCCAACGCAACATTACCCTGCCCGATGATGACAGCTTCATCGCCTTGAGTAAGGTCGGGGTTTAGGGAGGAGTGTTCGGGAAGGCCGTTGTACCAGCCTACGAACTCCCTTGCTGAATAAATCCCTTTTAGGTTCTCTCCGGGGATGTTTAGCATTCGATCCTTGGAGGAGCCGTAGGAAAATACGACTGCGTTGTAATGACGCAAAAGGGAGGACAGGGGGATGGTGCTCCCGTCAGGGTGGTCAGATAGATTGCCCACGGAGACGTTCCCGATGAACGTAAAGTCTGGAGAAGCAGCTACTTCCTCGAATTTTTCTTGGCAGTTCTACAACAAAATTAGAAATAAGAGGTGTAAGGAGGGGGGGTGGGTAATTGTACTTTGACTTCGGGATGGTCAGGAGCGACGCCGAATCTCACCAGACCAAAAGGTACAGGCAAGGCCTCGTACATGTCGACCTTTGCACCCCGGATCTTGGACATTACGCGATAAGCGGTGTAGAATCCTGCCGGGCCGGAGCCGATGACGGCCATACGGAAGGGACGTCCATTGCGGGAGGAGACGGCCTCCGAGTAGTATCGGGCGTGCCGGTATAAGAGACGTCTAGTTGTTAAGGTTGAGGTGTGAGGTCGTCGCAAAAATCTTGCACAGGCACTGCACCCTGGCCGTAAATGCGACATTTCGAATGTGTTACAAAAGCCAGATTATGGCTTATTCAAATTGAATCAATTAGGTACTGGGCGTCGATATTCGCCATTACAATATGTGTGTTACATGTGTTTAAGTTTACTGGGTGAGGTTGAGCTATGAGTAACTGGCCCCGGCGCGGAGCTCGGAGTTCTCGGTTGTGACGCTGGTTTTGATTATCGGGCATTTTTTATCGGGGGGCTGTTGGATTGCCGGGTCTTGGCGGTCGCTGTGCGCTGGGATTCAGCAACAGGGGAGCTCACGGCGGGGAGCAGCTTCCCTCTCTCCCGTCAATGGCATCATCGCAATTGAACTCAGACGCTTTGCGCTGGCGCAAAGCTACACAGCAGAGGCAGGCTACGGCAATGAGCTGCTCCTTGAAGCGCTTACCCTAAAATATGTCTTACCTGTGCGACGAATCGATATTTTCCAAGGAAGCGCCCTGCATGCAGCCGCAAACAGCCCATCACTGTGCCTGGTTGCCATGCCAACTAAGAGGAATGTCTCGCACTCAGCTGGATCCAAGGTTTGCGCCTGCTCTAAAGCTACCTTATCCAGTGCCGTCCCGTCCCTCCTCGTAGCTTGCTTCCATCTTTAGATTGCAATCCAGTCTGTGTTAATGCAAACTTTCTTCATCCTTCACTCGCTTTTTGTTGCGCTGAGCGCGACGTCCACTCGCAAAAAGGATGGCTCCACCGCCGTACATGTATTCAGCAGTCAAGAATGACGAGCGCTTCCCTCAAAAGCCGTTCGACCCCAAGGCCGTAACGCGCGCCAGTTACGAGAGAAAGCCGCCGAAACCAAAGCAGGAAGGGCCGCTTGTCTCATTCAATCGCCATCCCGAGTATGAAATCTCCCTTGCATTCCATCCCTTGCGCAGGTGTTTTCTGAGACAGCGCAAGCGGAGGGGCAGAAGTAAACAATGGCTGACACAAGACACAACAGCGCATACGAGGCTCTGGGTCAACGAAACATGAACTTCAAGCGGGTGGGCCCCAGGGCCAAGAGCTGGATCAAGGGATCAAGATGGGCGCAATGGTTTCTCAGAATTCTTGAGCTGGTTGGCGCCGTTGGCCTGCTCATCTTGATGATTCTCATCAACAACGTGGATTCTCTGACTGGATGGGTTATGCGAATTACGGTACGCATATACCCCACGCTTTCATCCCATACATGTTCATGGCACCTCTGCCTTATTGTACATTCCGTCCGAAGCTAACCTATCATTCACACTTATAGCCCGGCGTGGTGATGCTTCACTGTGTCTACGCCATCTATCATCTCTGGCGACCAGCTGGCGGGCGAACCCCGGGATCTTCCGCCGCCTACCACACCTTCGCCGCAGTCTCCGATCTTTGCGTGCTTCCGCTCTATGCCTACGGAGCTCTGTCTGTACGCAACGCCGGCAATGACTGGGGGACACTTCTTAAGAACGAGCTTCTGACTCAGAAGTACTTTACCCCGGCCGTGTACTACACCCTCATCGCAGCCGGTGGTCTTCACCTGCTGTCTCTTATGATCTCGCTATGGCTAGGCGTCATGTTCCGACGCATCGCCATGATGCCGCCAGACATGAATCCCCTCGAGGACCATCTCACGCGGCGCGCACACAAGCGGAACAAGTCTTCAGTCGCGACAGCTTCTACCTACTCCGAAAGCGAGAAGCGCCTCGACACCCCGCTGGAAGATAAGCGTCGCTCCGGACAGCCTTATGAGGACCTGGCCAGACCGCCAACAATCCCCTTCATGCACACCCGGCAATCTTCAGAGTCGTCCCTCCGCAGCAGCAACCGTGACTCACGCGGTGATTTGCCCAGTCGGCAGTATCAAGTTGCCCCCGGCTCACCACGCAACTCGGGAACTTCACAGGACCTGAAACGCATGTCTGCTCCCCCGCCACGATCCTCGCAGCAGCAACGTGGTTCTTACACGGAAATCCCTCTAAGCGACAGTTCTCGTCCGAGTAGTTATGCCGGCCGCCCGAGCAGTGGCACCGTCGCCTCCTACAAGGCATCGCCCGTGCAGGCTGCTCAAACTGCACAGCCCCGCGCAGCTAAATTCTCGGAAGCATGGTACGCCAGTGACTCCTTGATCAGCCGCACGCAGCAACGGACCCGTGCGATGAACAACCAGATGAACAAGAACAACGCAGCCAGCAAGAAGCGCGGCACCTACGAGACGCTAAACAACAACAGCACGCAACGACAACGCTGCGACATGCCTAATGAATCTGGTTCTGAGTCTGATTATGATGATGATAACGTCTATGACGTTGGTCTCGGTATCCGCCCCGGCAGAAACGAACAGGTGGATAGCAGTGATGAGAGCAAGGAGAATAAGAATGTGACGACGGCTCATCCGAACCCTCTGCGCTCGAACCCCTCGAATACTGCCCTGACATCATCATCCTCCTCCTACTCCTCACCAACAAAACCAGCAAAGAAAGGAAAGCCACTCCCCAAGCGGCCCTACACACCGTCACCGTACAACAACAACGCTCTTTCCGAGGTAAACCTGAATGACCGTCGGGTTTCGGGAGATATTACCGACACAACCGCAGCAGTGGGAGCATGGAAGGGCAGGAATAGGGACAGTTCGATCCAGCCGGAGACGGGATTCTACAGCAAGCCGTATGGCGAACTGAAGCCTGGCACACCGCCGCTGATGGTGGGTGGTAATAGCAACAGCAGCAGCAGCAACAGGCAGGTATCATCGGGTAATGATTACTATGGGGACCTGGGTGCCGGTGGGCAGATGGGTAGACGGCATGTGAGTGGTAAGGTTGCCGAGGAGGGTCGGGCGGGACCGCAGCAGAGTAATACGAGGTGGTCTAGGTACAGCGCTCTCAATGAGTAGGGGCTGAAAGAGCAGGGGCTGGGTGGTGGTGGTGGTGGTGGTGGTGGTGGTGGTGGTGGTGGAGGGGAAAGGGCTGGAAGGGCGGGAAGGGCAAGGAAGTGTAAGAAGTTTGTTGGGGTTTAAAGGAGCAAAAGGGAGTTTTGGGTTTTTTGTCATTGTGTATATGTTGAGATATCCGGATGATGGTTTACTACGATGGATGACGGAGGACACGGCTTGGAACTACAACAGAGGAAAGGAGAAAGTGATGATTTCATAAAGAGAGGAAGTTGTTGGCATGTTCATGTCAGGAAAATAGGACAGGCTGGGTGGAAAAGGGAGGGAGGGTGGATAGATGGATGAATGTAGTGGGAGGCAGGCAGGCAGGGAGGAAACGGTGGATCTGTAATGAGTTTTGTGGACCGACCGGACCTTATGGATAAATAAATGTATGTATGGATGGTTTATATCAGGGGCTTTCTGTCTAGGGATTCATGAGTAAATGTTTCTTCGACATCAAGGGTACATTACAAGTAAACTGGGTGTGTGTGTGTGCATGTCAGACGCCAAGTTGAAGATTCATCAAGGCTTTGCTTGAACAGCTTTTGTCAAGTGATCTAAGTAGTTGCCTGCCTGTGTGCCTGGTTTCCGTCCATTGGACCAATTTATATATTAGATATAATTTACCCCAACCACCTTCATAGGTATTCAGTGTATTAGTTCGGGAAAGGACCAGAAGAGAGTGCAACTCTATCCAAATACTCAGCCAACCGATCCTCCACCCTTACTCCGTTCCACATCTCCCCCCCGCCTTCTTTATTATTATTCAGTGTAGGAACACCAACCTGCTCGATCGCAAAGGACGCAGCTACTGATCCCCACGCGCAAGCCTCTTCTATGCTCTTCCCCCTGGCCAGTGCTACCGCTAAGCCACCTAAAAAGGTATTCCCCCCACCGGTTGGATCCACTACCTTTTTGGGGGTGGTATGGTACGCAGGTAACCACTTTTCGATACCAGGGTCGACCTCGATCTCCTCTCTCGCCACATGCCCCTCGTCATCTTGCAGCAAGCCCGCAAAGAGCGCCTCCATGTCGGTGTCATGCTGTAACCCGCCGCGAACATGCTCTTTTTTCTTCCTCTTTTTGGGTTGTTGTTGTTGTTGCCCCGGGGGTGGTTTCTTGCGGCCGCCGTTCTTGGCGATGTAGCACCCCTTTTCCCCGGCCCTTACTACCAGTGTATATGACTGCAGGGGCATAGATGCGAGTAGTTGCTCGCAAGCCTGCTCGACGGCGGCAGTGCTGATTTCACTTCCGTCGGGGGTCAGCCCGTCACTACCCATGAACCCTGCCAGCTCGGCATGGTTCGGAGAGCAGATGTCGACGAGCGGGAGGGTGTTGGTGCAGTTGAGCAGCTCGTCGGGGGTGCAGAGGTCCGGCACGGGCTCCCAGATGATCAGGGGTTTTCCGGGGTAATCTGGCAACGACCTGCGGCGGGCATTGATGTCCGTGACGAGATCGCGGCACCGGGCGGGGCTGCACACCATGTGTATAGCTTTCGCCCGTAGCAAAGGGGAGCAGCCAGTGAGATCCTCAGCGGTCAGGCGTTTCTTGGGGGTCGTGTATCGAAATTGCCGACGCTCAGAGGCGTCGGTATAGCCGTTCCACCCGCGAGTGGTGAGACGGTTGGGGTCTAGACGGAACACGGCCGAGGTGGACCAGGTGTCGATCAGGGTGGTCATGGACCCGGGGAAGTCACTGCCCTGGTCGATTATCCAGCCGACAGACTTTGAAAGGGTTGGCGGGGGAGAAAACAGACGCGCGCCTAGGGCGGAGTACGTGCCTGCCCCGCCCAGGATGTTGAGAGCCGGTGGTTTCGGGGGGAGGTATTCGATTTCATCTTTTCATATGTTAGCACCGTCATAAATAAGGAGGATCATGGATGTTGACTGTCACTTCAAGGATGGTGGCATGAAGTGGGAATGGCGGTTGAGGAAATGACATGTACGTTAAGGGAGTGACATGCAAAAGTTTCACACGTGGATGAATGGGATAATCAAGTGTGATGGAAGTAGAAGTTATGTTGTTGAAGAATCATGTGCCTGACGTTCAGCCGTGAGATGCTAGTTGTGGAAAGGCTTACCAATGATGAACATGCCCAGCGTGACAAAGTCGATGTCCTGACATTTCTCGCCCTCATCCTCCACCACTTCTACTGCATCCACGTTCTGCGCCATTCTCTGCTGATGACCTTCGGAATTCACGGTCATGTCGACAACGACAACAACCTCTGGCTCGACCGCTCTCGACCTCTTTGGCGGGGTTGAGTCGGGTGCAATAACATGTGCGTGCTGAAGTGCTGCTGCCCGAGGTGGAAACACAGAAAGGTACCGATAATGCAAAGCGGATCACCGCATAATCGCCGCCGGACGCCGAATGCAGTATTGCTGCAGTCCGTTCCACATTCACTGTAGAACCGGATTCCTTTATTTGTTGTTTCTTCCTTTGAAAGACTGCAAAAACACAGATGAAAGGAAAGCAGAACAAGTTTGTTCTTCAAACCCCCATCATCCCTGGTACGGGAGCGGGCATGAATCAGGCAAGGCTGATGATGGTGTTTTGCAGTCGGTGAATCCATGCTGCCCCCCATTTCCTGGTTCGGTAACGTGCATGAAGCCCGCCTTACCTGCACCTGCATGGTCTGCCCGCTCGCCCAACTGTAGTGGATTGAACGGATGGACTTCACTAAAAAAGCAAAAAGGGGCCTCGCAGCGGCCGTAATACGCTGCCCGGTGCCCTATAAGATGCTCTAACTGGCACACGACTCTCATCTTATTAGTGTTTGTATGCAAGTGTTATCTTTCTGGAACCATATCGAATGAGACCCAAGACCCATGTTTAAGGCGGTCAGTATGCGAGATTTACTGCATATCCAATGCTTCGTAGGAGCCTGGAACTGCACAATGAGCTGCTGTCTACTGAGCTTACGGCTGCAGACAGTAGAAATCTGATGCCGCCTAATAGTACGCGCGGAAATGGCAGGCAAAAAGGTTAACAAGACGGGACAAGGAGCTACCTACCTACCAAGGCTCCAGCTTGTGAATCCGTTGCACCGTGCCTGTTGCTCCCCTCCATTCGAGGGGCATCAAACAGATCGGCCGGCCGCTGAAAGCTCCAGCAAGCCCCACCGAACCCAATGGAGCTGAATCGGCTGGAGCTCCAGCGAACCGTCATAGGTCCGTGCGTCTTAGACCCAGGGGTTGCGTCTGCTCCAGGCTGTCAAAAGTGCCCCAGACTTGAACCTCTGATTATGCTAAACATCCACGTCGAGCAGTTTTGGACATCCATTTCTTATATTCAGATTGTCTTTTCAGACCAGCGACATTTTTGCGTGTTTGACCGCCCAAGTATTATATCCTAATTTCCAGGGCCACCGAGCCTCAAGCTCCCCAATCAAGTTCAGGGAAAGGGGGCAACCGAGCACCCAACACCAAACACCTGACATACGGCCGTTTCGCGCGCGCGGCTTTATCCTCGAGTATATAGCTACCACGAGCGTTTCTGCCCAACATGGACCCTCAAAACAGAAATAACATAAACAACTTGACGACTTTGATCAAGAGGCAAGCGTCACCCTTCCTCCAGCCAAAGCCCCGCCAAACCATAGCTCCCGGCGCAAAGGCACACGAACGTAAGCTAACACGAAGTCATACAGACTCGAGGCTGCCACCTCTCGTCTCGAAGACATTGCGTCATCAACAATCGAGCTTCCCCGTGATTCGCTGGCTTCGCCCAACTCAGCCGCGTCCCCTCCCTCCGCGCCGACGCCGACGCCGCCCCCGCGAGCTCCCGAGCCTGTGCCCGAGACCGTCGAGGAATTCGACAACTTCATCAACACATCCGTCCAAAAGTTCGTCACTCTCAGCAATGGGCTGGGTGATGATCTGGTCAAGGAGCAGGCGAAGCTCGTCCTCAAAGGCTTCCAAGAAGAGCGCCGCGTCCTTCTGGTCGCAACGAAAGCCAAGAAGCCCGACCTAAGCGGCGCTGGTCCCGATCAGCCCGTCTTTCAGGAGCTCTTGCAACCTATCAACGAAGCTCTGATGGCTGTCCAGTCCGTCCGCGACGGGAATCGGGGGAGCAAGTTTATCGAGCACCTCAACACTGTGTCTGACGGCATCATGGTTTTGGCCTGGGTTACGGTCGACCACAAACCCGCAAAACACATCGAAGATTGCCTCGGCTCTGCCCAATTCTTCGGAAACCGGGTGCTCAAGGAATACAAAGGCAAGGACCCGCAGCAGGTGGAATGGGTGCAGTCCTTCTTCAAGATCTTCCGGGATCTGATGGAGTACGTCAAGAACTATTATCCCAACGGCATTCAATGGAATCCCAAGGGTACTTCGCTCAAAGAAGCTATGAAGTCGTTGGAAGAAGCTGAAAAGTCCGCCCCTCCTGCTTTATCAGCTCCCGCGGCTGGTGGTGCACCACCCCCGCCCCCCCCTCCCCCTCCTCCGCCAGGTCCCCCACCAGTTTTGCAGATCAAGGAGGTCGCCCCGGAACAACCCAAAGCTACCAGTGGGGGTGGCTTGGGTTCTGTGTTTGCAGAGCTCAATAAGGGCGAAGCTGTCACTAAGGGATTGAGGAAGGTGGACAAGTCAGAAATGACCCACAAGAACCCTTCCCTGCGAGCCGGGTCTGTTGTCTCTGATGGGTCGCAGAGTCCGAGAGGGAAAAGCCCTGCGCCAGCACGCAAGCCCAAACCCGAGAGCATGCGCGTCAAGAAACCTCCCAAGAAGGAGCTCGAGGGGAATAAGTGGATTATCGTGAGCCCCCCCCTTTTACCTGCTATGTATATCTTAAACGAGGGGGACTAACGTGAGTAACAGGAAAACTTTGAAAAAGAAGCACAGCCGATCGAGATCGAAGCCTCGATAGCTCATTCGATATTGATCAGCAAGTGCACCAACACGACCATCATCATCAGGGGGAAAGCCAACGCCGTGACCGTCGAAAACACCAACCGTCTCTCCCTGGTAGTGGACAGTCTGGTGTCTACGGTGGACGCGGTCAAGTCGCAAAATTTTGCCCTGCAGGTCATGGGCACCATCCCGACGGTGATGATGGACCAGATTGACGGCGCGCAAATCTACTTCTCCAAGGAGAGTACCTCCACGAGAGTGTTTAGCAGCAAGTCCGCGGGGATCAATCTGAATGTGATCGCCGGGGAGGATGGGGATTACAAGGAGGTCCCGCTGCCGAGCCAGATCTGCTCGTACTATGATGAGGAGAAGGGGGATTTGGTTAATGAGATTGTTTCGCATGCTGGTTAAAATCTCGAATCTCATCTCATTTAGGGGGGGAGGTGGCGATTGGATTTTGAGTTGAGTAGGAGCGATGTGTTTTTGTGTAGTGTACCTACGTAAGTTTGGTATGTAGGATATAAAGCGGAGGTTGAAGTTGAATTCATAACGAAAAGCGTTGTGACTACACAAAGTAAAGAGTAATCTTGGCTTTTCTTTGCGTGACGTGACGGTATCATTGTCATACATATGTCATGTCAGTCCTTCGCACACGCGCAACTTATATGCTCTTTCTGTTCACTAAAGTGGGCACGTAAAACTCAAAACGAAACTTTTTGCTCGATCTAGATAGATACCTTGGACAGTGCGTTGTTATAGATGTCGCTTTATTTCCTTCCTACGTTATGCTATATCATATTCCTTCCTATTCCAGGAGATATCCTCCCCCAACACACACACAGCAACCCACGTTTTGCAAAAATTGAATACACTATGGATTATATTTCCTCCCATCATAACGCCTGAACCATATATTCGTTGCATATCAAAATCATAGCCACTTAAACCTCATCACTCCATCCTCTCCTCACATTTATGTACCTTTGTGCTTAGATCTTGTAGACCAGTTCTCCATCGGTATACCTACATCGCCACCTCGTTAGCATCGGTTTTACCCCTTTATCAACCTCTCGCTGGCGAATGGTGATGTGTGTGTTTGAAGGGGGGACTTACATGATCATATTCCTCTCGTCCATATTCTTCAGCGCCTGAACCGCTTCCTCTTTCGTGAACACACTGCTGCTGCTACCAATCCTGCGGTTGACAGCAGCAAGGAGGTCGTCGACATTGGCAGAGTCGTCTTCGAACAATGGCGTGTTCAGCAGCTGTCCCAAACTCCGGCGGAAGGTTTCGAGACGGGCCGCGCTGAGCTTCGGTACTTCTTCTTCTTCCTCCTCCTCCTCCTCATCATCCTCCTCCTGTTCACCTTCCTCACCTTCCTCACCCTCCTCATCTTCTTCCTCATCATCGTTCACCTTGAGCCCGGCTGTACCGCTCGCCAACTCATCGTCATCCTGCGTCTGTGTTTGCGTGCGTGATGATCGTGTCCTTCTAGACTGTGACTGCGATTGAGTCTGCGTCTGCGACTCGAGCTGCGAAGCAGGGACGGAGCTCGCAAAGGAAATCTGCGACGACTGCCCAGCAGCGCCACCAGACCTTGCCGATCTCCGTGGCGTAGCATTGTATATATCATCCTCCGGCACCCTCCCCCCTTCACCATCACCACCCGCACCCGCACCCGCACCCGGTGTTGTACCCCTACCGGCAGCACGGCTGCTGCTAGGGAGGTTCCGACGACCTGGTGTACGCTGTGCACTTCGCCTAGATGATGAGCCCCGGGCTGTACTCCCTCTAAACGTACCGTCGCCGCCATCTTCATCATCATCGTCATCGGACGAGCTATCATCAACGTCCATGCCTTCTAGAGGACGTGTCTTTCTCCGCTTCTTGCGGGACTCGTCCTCCACCACTTCTTTGAACAGCGCAAACCGCAGGATCGCTTCCGCAGCAGCCGCGTCGCGCTCCTCCACCCGGTTGGACAACCGTGCCTTGGCATGCGCCGTCGCCAGACGGATCAACGTCTCGAGGGTACGCACGGTCATGGGAGACGTCTTGCGCTGGTTGCTCTCCATGTCGTCGTTCCGCAGGCCGACGTAGATGTCCGCAATCCTGTCCGACGCTTCCTGCGTGAGGACGGGCTTGATCCTCGTCTTGGCGTATTGGATGTACTTCTTCATGAACGGGATGCTCAGAACCTCAGGCTTCTTGTTCGCGCCTCGGCCGGTAGTGGGCGCCTTCACGCCCGCGTGCAGCATGGCGTCGTACTTCTCGTACACGTCCGTCGGCCTGGCCTGCGACGAGTCGTTCTGGTTACTAAGGGCTACGTTCAACGACTGCCCCGCGTTCTCCCGGACTGGCGCGCCCTCTTCAGTACCTGGCTGACGGTACCGATGCATCCGCAGCACGTGCTCCGACACCTGCCGGTCCCGCGTGTCTTCGATATCGTCAGTCACGACAAACAGCAAGTCGAAACGCGACAGCAGCGAGTCCGGCAGGGCAATGTTCTTGTGCGGGTCCTTGTGCGTGTCGTACTGCCCGAAGATGGGGTTGGCGGCGGCGATGACGCTGCAGCGGGCGTTGAGGGAGGTGTGGATGCCCGCCTTCGCGATGGTGACGGTCTGCTGCTCCATGACTTCGTGGATGGCAACCCTGTCAATGTCCGACATCTTGTCGAACTCGTCGATGCACACCACGCCGCGGTCCGCCATGACCATGGCACCTGCCTCGAGGCGGCGTTCCCCGGTTTCTTTATCTGAGGTCACGGCCGCCGTCAGACCGACACCCGAGGAGCCGCGACCTGTCGTGGCGATCGCCAGAGGCGCCGTGTTCAGCACGAAGCGGAGCAGCTGCGACTTGGCTGTCGACGGGTCTCCCACCATGAGGATGTTGATGTCACCTCTCAAGTGTGTGCCGTTCTCGAGGTTCTTCTCCATTCCGCCTAGCAGCATGAGCAGAATGGCCTTCTTGATGTAGTCGTGGCCGTAAATACTGGGCGCCAGAGACTGCGACAGCAGCTCAAACAGCTTGGGTTTCTTGGCGATCTTGTTGATGTTGCGAATGTCCGTGTCCGTGATGGTGGCCGTCGCCACACCGCCTCCCGATTTGGAAGATAGCAGGACGATGTTGTTGGCGATAATGACCGTCTTGAACAGGGCGCTGTTGTGGCTCGTGTTCCTGTTTCCCAGCGTCCTGTAGATGCCCACGAGCTGCACGCGGTCGCCGGGCTTGATCTTGTCCACCAGATCGTCGTCGAGGATCACATCGACACCTCTGGGCAGCTGGCCAGCCGGCGCCCTCTCGGGCATCTCCTGGATCGAGATCGTCTGGTGGTCCCGGTACGTGCAGAACCCGTACTCGGTCATCAGGGGATTGCCCTCTTCGTCTTCCTGCGGGTACACGCTCGACGTGGTGACGCCGTTGGTCATTGTCTGGTCGCGATACTCCCTGAAGTGGAACTTGTTCTTGGCCTCGCTGTAGTGCACGCTCTTGACGACCTTTGGCCTGATCAGGGAGCACCGTGTGACGATGCCCTCGATCGAGACCATGTTGTTGAGATGCTGCGCCGACAGCGTTCTGGGATTGCAGGCGTGCAGACCAAAGCTGCCGGCCCACGCACAGTAGTAGAGTGTTTCGGGGTCGATGTCGGGTCGTATCGTTCTGACAATCTGCGTGAGCGCCTGGTTGAATGCCAGGGTGTAGTCGAAGGGTTCGGTGAGCAGGCCCTCGGCGATCTCAGAATTGTGGTCGCGGACATGGTCGATATTAACGACAAGTCTCCGCTGGTTCTTCTGCACCATCAAGATGATGTCCGGTCTGTAACTGCGCACATGTTGGTCATCTATGTGAAGAGCGTTAGCGATCGCGATCAAGCGGCCCCTCTGGAAGCCGACGCAAGAAAACGCTGAAATTTCATACGAGGATCTAGAAATTCGAGCGCCTGGCGCACGCGATTTTGCGCGGCCTCGTCGCGAAGCATAGAGTTGTCCATTGTGATGTTTGCCGTCGACAGACAGTTGCAGAAATCGGAATGGCAACGAAATCAGCGCAACGAAATCGCAGGTTGAAGGCTCACAGAGAGGAGTTGGGCATGTTTGGTGTGGAGGGACTGCGTGAAACTAAACGGAAGACGCGTTCGCGACGCGCGAATCGCGGGGCCCCCTGACAAGGGCTTTAATTGACTGCACAGACCACAGACCACAGGCTGGCCGAAACTGAGCTTCACCATACATAACCCTGCCATACCTAACCCTAGGTTTCAGTTACAACTGTAACATGTATCAACGCTGACCAAAGGCCCGCGCTCTTATAGACATAGATCATTTCTACTTTGTTTTGCGAATGGCAAAGCCTTTCCTCAGCGTATTGGTCCATCTTGGTCATTACTATTTGTGTCGAGTTTTAGTATTTGCTTCAGTACCGTACTCGCTTTCTCAGGTTTTATATAGATACCAACTTGGTCCGCGGAGAGATGATAATTACACTGTGTTGATCTATTTGTTCCCTTCTCGCCCCATTCCAGTATCGATTCTAAGCTTTTTTGTTCACGAGCTTCTGCATCGTATTTTCCGTAGAGTCCCAGAGCTTAGTTTTTAAACAGTAAAGTCAGAGAAACATGGAACTGTCGCTGTAGTTACCGTAGTGGATACGCTCTTATGAGGTTTCTGCAGATTGCGGATGAAATTACTGTGTATACCTCTTAGGTGGCATAACATGCCCGAAACGAACGCGAGCGTCTATACATGATGATATCAGGGTATGGCTGCCGGGGGATATCCTGCAGGCATGCGTGTTTCAACCATTTCTAGTATTCGAAGTCTATCTGTCATGACCCGTGTGTCTTCAGCTTGTATGCCTACCCTCAGGTTATCCTAGCTAGAGGTTTCTTCTTGATATCATACCAAAGACTGCCATTTGTGGAAGAGAGGAACATATCTTGAATCGATTGTATGTACGAATGTCTTGACAGCGACTGTACATGAACATGAACATAAAACCTTCCATGCTATCATGATCTACGGGCATACCAGTATTAGCAATCTGTTACATCCCCCATGCCCAACGAGTAAAACCGCCCAACAAACAGTCAGCTAGCCTTAACCATATCATCCTTCTTATGTTTCTCCGAGGTAGCGCACCATCTGAGAAGTCGGTGGTTAAGTTGAGCTAAGTTAGTGAAGACCGAAACGAAAGCGGTAATAGGTACTGCTCTGGCTGTGAAGGCGGTAAAGGAGATGGAATGTGTGTGCGGAGATTGATCTGAGGAGTATTTCATTCTGAAAAAGCTCCGCTTCAGCAAGATGGTGAGGGACTGAGCAGATCGAGGATATTTCTTAGCCTTTTTATTTTCGAGATCCCGGAAGGATGCTAAGCTACCTACCAACCCCCCACACTCTTGACTTTTGACCTCTCGGTTTGTCTCTCCCATATGCTTTGATCAAGCAGTTGATCAAGGTACTGAAGCTTACGCCTTCATCTGACGCAGGATGCTGGCGAAAGTTCCACAGGTATCCCGAATAATAGTCGTGGAACTACAATAATAGTGATTTTCTGAGTAGCCTAAAGTGAAGGATTTGCAGTCCGATATCCGGATGCTCTTGATGGACTTTTGTAGCTCAGTGGGACTAATGTTGATGTCTTTGGAGTCTTTCTCTGGCCGAAGGCCAAGAGTCTCCAAAGCAAAGTAAAGTGAGCCAAACTGAAGAAGAAGGCAATCCCGTCTTCGGTATTGACAAAGATTCAGTAAGTCTTCGTCTCCGTGCAAGGGGGGCTTAGAGTTAGCCGTTGTAGGAAAAACGCTGCCAGCCTTGACCTGTAACTTGTTGAAATAGCTGTATACTAGCTCGAGCGTATTGGTAATAATTTCGTGTCTCTTGGCTAAGACAGCCGCTTGATACACATTAGTCATGAGCTGGCAAAGGATAGGGGGCCACGAGTAGATACCTTCGACTCCGGGTGGAAGTATATCAAGAGTGGATAAGTCATCATCGCCTTCAACAGCAGGGTAAGCCAGTGCCTGCATGCCTCTTTCTGGTGCTTGATCCTCCGGTGAACAGTCTGGTTCTTCTTGCGACGGGTCCACCACGTCCACGACCGCCGACTCCATGACAAGTCTGTGGGAAACTTGATCAAAGATCTCAGTCAGGTCATACACAAACGAGACCCAGAGCCAATGACGCTCTTTTCCCTGTTCAGTGATGGTCGGATAGAGGTCCTTGATCCAGTCTTTCACCCACGGTTTTAATATAGCTGCCAGCATGTACCTGTCCGCCAGTATTGCCAGCTCCGCCAAGTCGTGCAAGCTGAGGCATTCGGGCAACTTGTCAAACCGGAGGTGGATGACGTCCATTACAACCTTCAACGCCGCGCTGTCGTCTTCGGTAAAGTCGATGATCTTTGGGTGACCTGGCTGGCCCTCCCCAAAAGGGCCAGCAAGCATGCGTTCCCACGGCTTGGAAGCCCGCATCATCGCCGAGGAGGACACTATGAATGCCTCGAGGTCGGAAATCCCCTCGTCAGACTCGGTTCTGACAATGAGCTTCACGTCCCCGCGGCCACTATCAAAGTCCACTACGCGCGTGACTCGTCCAGCAAGGTCCTTGAGATATCCTACATCGACGCGGCCAGGACGTGATGGTACGGTTGCGGAATTGGCATCAGTCTGGCTCTCCCGAACCGATACGTCGTCGTCCGATTGAGACATATCCATTGCCTGAAGAAAAATTATTCGTTGATGATATCGTAATAGTTAAGTGACATACGTACCGATAATGTATACTACCACGGAAACGCCAAGTAGGGATGCTGTCGTGTAGCTTTGTGTACCTGTATCGAAAGATGCTGCCAAAGTAGGCTGCAATATGGGAAGGAACACGAACCACCCAGTGAAGAATAAAAGGATTTTTTGGTGGCGGAAGGTTTTCAGATCCTGTTGATTGACTGTATCCATCACTATTACAGGGCAGAGGTCAGGGCATCCAATCTGCATCCCAAGGCAAAGCGTTGGGCCGCGATGCAAGTCGCGTTACACAACAGGAGCAAGCCAGCACCGTCATTCGCCAACACCAAATAATATCGATGAACATCAACACAGCAAACAAACAGGCACCTATCAAACACAAATAACGGTATGTGATTACAACGTACACATGTTACTAAAATGAATATAATAACTCACAGATTCACGATAAGCGGACCAATAATTAAAGATTCACCCGACCATTCGCATGCTCATCATCACTCCGTCTCTACCAAATGCTCAGTCACTCTTCACCTTGAACTCAAAGACAACCTTCATAAATCTCATATGGTCATGCATTCAACACTGTTTACATGATTAAAAGAAAGCAGAAATATACTCGGCAACATCTAATCTCCGAATACCTCAGTCGAGCTCTATCACTTTTTTTTTCGTGATAACCCACCCCACGATCGACTGTGTTACACACAGCTACCTTACGTAACATTGACCACAACAGAGCGTCACTCCATAGTCTAAGGTATACCTCATATTCATCTGCGACTTGGAACTTCATTTCACCTCTAAACGGGGTGGGACGATGAGCTTGTAAGCAGATATAAGACGAAAGAAAAGAAGGGATAAATAATAACTCCTCGATGATTCTTCTCCCATCTGAGTCAGTCATCAGTTGAATAAGCTCGTGTATATTAGCTAAGCTCCCCAACCCCAAAGACCTCACACACTCTGTGACACACAAGTCAAAGTCAGCTAGTATTACCTTCCCATCGCGCGGATATAACTTCTCTGTCAGCTTCTACTTCGTTTAATTACCAGTTTCTCTCTCACAATATCCTCATTCTGCTTCCCTTCCACGGACATTATAATTACATACCCTTAAGAATATGTACGTACCTATAAGTGTTTCTGAACGAGTTAATAACCAGGTACCAAGGCGCACACCTAGCCCCATGTTGCCGCCTCTTCTCACTCTTCAGTTTTGAACAACACTCTTCATTCAGTCTGACCGTGGTACCCACCCTTTAAAGTTCGGACTGTCTCTGAACAAAAGGATTACCATTACCATCTACCTTACCCGACTGCACAGTGTGAAAAGATTTTAATCATCTCAAAGACTATGAAGTTTAAGTTACAGTCTGTCTACAATACTTTTAAATTTGTTAAAGTGTAGTGTAGGCCATCATCATCCCGGTTCATAACGCACGGAATAAAAACAAAACAAAACAAAAAACAACAAGAGGGGTAAGCAAGTTAAAATAGCAACTAAACACTGGCAAGATGAGCTGCGCAGGAAAATATATCGCAGTCCATAAGGTAGGCATAATCCCCAAGACCCCGGAATGCCAGTGGAAAAGGTAATCCCTTATGTAGGTAGGTAGTTCGCTTCAGAGATTAATCACATCATCTCATACCAACGTAAAAAACGTACCTAGCGTACACGTTTCTACTAGTAGTAGTTTCGCTTCTCAAATAAAGCTGCAGTCTATTATAACACACCGGAGGTATAAACCATTACATTACGTACCTACCTCCTCTCTATCTTCATTTTTTCCGCTTGAGCCCAGCAAAATTAAATAATTTTTTTTTTCCACGTCATGTTCTGTGCCAGTGCCAGTTCCAATGTAATGTAATGTAGCGTACCCCGAAGTTTAACATATCCCCCCCCCCTTCTAACGCATTGCCCACCGACAGACTAAATAAATACTTCCTTTTCATAATTTGTATGTATGGCACAACCAAACACACAGGCTCATGTCATAAGTAAGGTACCTAGCTTTTTCCCCCCCCAAAAAAAACCGGTGACGAGCTATTACGGCATCTCAACTTCTCCCTCACAACGATGCACTGCATCGTTTACGATGTGTTGTGCGACGACAAGACCAAATTTGTCACATTGTCACATTGTCACATTGTCACATGGGGGGGGGGGGGGACAGGCATGGATAGATAGGCAGGGCTTGCCACCTGTGCCCATTACACAGCATCCCGTCGTGTGAACGTTGGAAAAAGATCAGCCTCCTCCTCCTCCTCCTCCTCCTCCTCCGGGTCCCCGAGAAAACGAACCATGACCAGAATATGTGGTCCGCAAAACCCACAAATGTTGACAATATGTCTAGGGCCCCATGGTTGTGCCATGTTGTTAGCGTGTGTGTTTTTACACGAAACAAGTGAAACATCAAGAAAACGCAAAGCTGTTGGGACCAATGCCCACGGAAGCGTAGGTAGGTAGCTTGAACCAAATCCGTCACCGAAGCTGCTGAGTTCACCTGGCACCAACTTTCTCGTATTTGAGAACATCAACACATCCGCACAGCGACACATTTCTATTACGAGCTAAATTGAGGATAGCCTCTGTGCTTACGGATGTGAGTCATTTCTTCCCATGCGGCTCCTAGCAGTTCACGGGAATGCACACACAAAGTCGGCTCAAGACTACCCAGGCCAGGTTCCATGGTGTCTTAAGTTCCTTGTCACTGTGAGAAACAACATTACCTTAGACTCTGCGCTGCAGGCGAGAAAAGGGGACAGAGCACCCGATGGGAAACGCGTGCGTCCTCGGGCTCCCTCCGGTCAAGGAAACCATCAGGCCATACCCACGAGCCTGTGAGGCGGTAACCCCTTATCGAAAAATTCATTGGCTACCGCTTCTCTGAAAAGGCTGGTCGGCACGACCAATGCTTCCAGCAGCCATGCCACTGCCCGGCGGCCATGGGAGTTTTACTGACGTGGCTTACATGGTGTATGGCATCGGCAGGGAGTCGAGCAGGTTGTGATCGATGCCGAAGCCGATAATACGAGACTCGGTAAGAATGAGGAGTTCGCCTGCCGTGGCCCACCACCGTGGGGAACCAGCAACGTTGCAGGCCTAACTCTTTCGGAGCTGATGATCCTTAGCGTTCAGTAGAATTGGGCCGACAAGCGAGCTATTGTGTGTAATTCCCGGAGCTCTTGTCAGGGCCAATCAAATTCCCGGAGGACTGTCCTCAGCAGAAAAGCCAATTGCGACTTTGCAACTCTCTCGTCGGTGACCCGGTTGGTGGTGCCGCCCACCCCGATTTCCGACTACATCCGGAGAAACGCGGGGCAGAATGGAGCTGAGAGGACAAAAGGGCCTCCGGAATCTCGCAGACTCTCGTAAGGGACAAGTGCAGGCTGAACTAGCACTGGGAGGAACTGGTAGCTAGTGATGAACACACAGGAATAGAAGCATCTGGCCGCTGCGCAGTAGCATCCGGAATGGCCTCATGCCGTGAACGTGGTTGCGCACTGCTACTGAACGTGGATGTTGGTTGGAGTGATTGCATCTCGGATGCGTTTATCGTCAAAGCAACCCGTGCCGAGCTGCTGTTGGTACTGACTCGCGGCAAGCCCGCAGAAGACTGGACGGATTGACCAATAAAGGAACCAGAACTTGATCGGGCAGGCGAGCTTGTCATGATGCAAGGCCCGATTCGGTAGGCGCCCAATGTAACATGTGACGGAATTCCTGCAAGTAAAGGCACAACTTTCAGACCAGTCGGGAGCTCCATGTCCACTTGGGAAACCAAAACGGGAGGACCAGAGCATAAGTGGAAGCCAGCTCGCGCCATGTCCTGCATTCGTCCATGCTGTAGGATGGAAGAAACGAATCCCATGTCCTTCGTGTGACAAGGCGCGCATCCAGGAATAGCTGATGGCCCGTGGAGGGGGTTGGCAGAAATGCAACGAGTCACCGTTGTGCGCCTCCCAGATAGTGTGCAGGTGGTGGCTTCATGCACCCGCGTGAGGCCTCGTGAATATCAGGGTGAAAACGTCCGCAATGTCAACAGCCCGCGCCAGCCGGGCTAAGAGCCCCAACTGATGGCATAGAACTCACCGGATTGTCCAGATACGATCCAAGCAGAAAATCCCGTCGACAATACCCCTCTGTTCCAGCTAAGAGCGGCAACAGCGCCATATGCAGCAATTAGTAGCATGCGAGCTAAGGTCGGTGAGGTCCGCCGCGAATGGGATTGATGGGCGTGGGCTCATCCCGACACACACCGGTCCAGCCGATGACACGTCGGACCAACTCAGGCCGGCTCGTCGCAGTCGTTTTTCCCTGAATTTTCGGCAAGAGGTTGTACAATGCCCTTCCCGAGGGCCCGTGCTAACCGTCAGACGTGCCGACGAAGGAGCATCTGTGGTACAGTCAAGTAGCGCCGAGAGCTGAGGTCATCATCCTTCATGTCGGTAAACCGTGAAGGCATCTCTGTCCAAGGGGAGTGAGGCTCCGGGGTTATGATTACAGTTGGACTAAAGTTGAAAAAGGAAGGCGCGTGCTTGCAGGGTGCCATAGCAATCCATGGACAAGGTCCGAACAAGGACAGGTGATCGTTCGGCAAGAAAAGAGAGCATGAGGGCCGAAATCGGGATGCCGATTTCAGCTCCTCTTGGCCCACCTTACCCCTCCCTTTGGCACCCAGCGCGGGCTCCAGCTGCCGAGAAAGTTGCTACCCACAGGCCCAGGCTGCCACAGGCCTAGCAATCCTCTCGGTTGCACAACGGTGACGACACCCTAGGTGGGTGTGAAGGCGGTAGACTGCAGAGTGTTTGTTGCACGTGGTACAAAGTAACCTTCCCACATTGGGACACTTCCTGGTGTGTTAATTCCTTCGAGATCCGGCCAGCCAGAATTTTTGTTGGCACCCGCCCGTCCCGTGGAAATGGAAGGTCGGTTTCCTTAGGAACTGCAGTCCTCGGGCTTCTTTTGGACGCGCCGCCAGCTAACCTAGCCGTACCTAACCTAAGCATGTCACGCCCGTGGACACCGGATGGCTGTGTCCTAGTGAAAGGCCAACGGCGCCCGCCCAACACCGACAAATCATGCGAGTAACCGCAGCTCCACATTCCCGACCCAAAGCAGACAACCCGGCATTTCAAAGCAGACAAATGCACACAATGGAGGAGGGATGCGGCAGTAGCCGGTCGAGCTACCCGTATCGAAGCCAGCGCCCCACGTATAGCCAGCAACGGACATGTCTCGACATGGTGTACCGTGTTTGCGGGCAGGCCGTTCGAACATTGGTTCTCCTGAAAACGAAGCTAGTGAATTTAGCAAGAGGGCTGCTTTCAGACCATGTCATCCATGATATATAGATAACGCGGGACAGCCGTTGTGGTGGATAATTCGCTGTAGTCACTAGCCACTTCCCTTCCATCTCCGAATTCACACACAAGTCGCACAACACTATCTTCCTCTCTTCCAAGTACTGCTTCCATAACTGGATAAACTCAGGTTGGCAAGTGATCCAACATGGTTCTCCTGACGAGGGTCGACTCAGGGTCCAGTATTGGCGTCAATGGCAACATGAGGGCAGAAACGAAGTCGGCTGTCTTCCATAGACATCTGAACCGTGACTTTCTGCCCCTGGCAAAATCAGAAGGTAATTATCTCATCCTCGAGGATGGACGAGAGGTGTTCGATGCTTCTGGAGGTGCGGCGGTTGGTTGTATTGGCTGGGGAAACAAGCAGGTTGCCGGTGCCATCATGAAGCAAGTTCTCGATGCCCCATACTGTGCAAGCATCTACTACACCACCAGAGTCCAAGAGGAGCTTTGCCGGGCGCTGGTCGACTCAACCAGCGGGAAAATGGCCCGGGCGTATATAGTCAATTCCGGTGAGTAGCTGAACTTGGCGACATCCTATTCGGTGCTCACATGTTGTTCAAAGGTTCCGAGGCGATGGAGGCCGCTTTAAAACTTGCGAGACAGTATTTCGTCGAGCTCAAACCCTCTCAGCCGCAAAGAACTCGCTTCATCGCTCGGAATCAGTCATACCACGGCACAACACTCGGCGCTTTGGCGATCGGTGGACATCAATACCGGAGATCTAACTTCGAACCCCTCTTGATGAAGAACGCATCCAAAGTCTCGCCGTGCTTCGCCTTCCGCGGCAAGTTCCCGGGAGAAACGGACGAGGACTATGTGAACAGATTGGCGAAAGAGTTGGACGATGAGTTCCAAAGAGTCGGACCCGAGACCGTCTGCGCCTTCGTTGCTGAGCCTGTGGTGGGAGCAGTGAGTTCTTTGCTCGTTTCCTAGTCTGTTGTGGAGATGATGCTGACGATAATCTCTCTCTCCTCAAGGCACTTGGATGTGTTCCGGCTGTTCCTGGATACTTCAAGGCCGTACGCGCCGTGTGCCAGAAGTACGGCGCACTCCTGATCCTCGACGAGGTGATGTGTGGCATGGGCCGGACTGGAACTCTCCATGCGTGGGAACAGGAAGGTGTAGTCCCGGACATCCAGACCATCGGCAAGGCTCTCGGTGGCGGCTATCAGCCTGTGGCCGGCGTGCTCGCAAACCCTCGAGTGATCAACGTGATAAGAGATGGCACCAGCGCTTTTGTTCACGGGCACACATACCAGGGCCAACCAACATCCTGCGCGGCGGCTCTCGAGGTCCAGCGAATCATTCGAGAGGAAGGCCTTCTCAGCAATGTCCGAGAGATGGGCACACTACTCTCGGAGCTGCTAAAGACGCGGCTCGGAGACCACCCCAACGTCGGAGACATTCGAGGTCGTGGGCTCTTCTGGGGCATCGAATTTGTGGCCGACAAACAGAATCTGACCCCGTTTCCCGTCGATGCTCATGTGGCCATGGAAATAAGCGAGCTCGGGCTGACAGAGGAGTATTCCATCAGCGTGTATCCGGGCGCCGGCTCAGCTGATGGGATCCGAG
Source organism: Diplogelasinospora grovesii (assembly GCA_033297225.1). Lineage (NCBI taxonomy): Eukaryota > Fungi > Ascomycota > Sordariomycetes > Sordariales > Diplogelasinosporaceae > Diplogelasinospora > Diplogelasinospora grovesii. Next base: position 180,787 of record MU853757.1, read on the forward strand.
GAGACCACATCATCATCGCACCGGCATATAACGTGACTAGCAAGGAGATCGAGATGATTGTAGCGACATTTGGGAGACTGGTCGACGACTTTTTTGCAAATGGCAAGTTCGCTTCTTAACTTTCGTCGTTAGGGACCTTGTTCAGTGGTTTGCCAGGCCTATCGACACCTATTGTGGGGTAGGCATCAGACTCGTCGGGATGAAAAGGCGTTGAGAGGTGGCTTTTGACGTGTGCCATGTAGAATGGAAAGGTGTGTGAGATGGATACTCGGACGCAAAACAGACTGAGAACACATGGATAGATACCCAACCGTTGTCGGATTCAAATAGTTCTCCCCTCATCTTCTCTGGCTTGGATCTGAGATGCTTTGCGAGTACGTGCTTCCATTCACTCGCTTCGCTTCGCTTCGCTTCGTACGAGACGTAAGAAAAGAATTGACACCCCAGGAGAAACGAGTCACGCTTGCGTCAAGGCTGCGTGTTCAGTGTTCTCTTGTGAGGAAGGTGCTGCTCTGTCAAGGAAGGCACGATACCTAACTCAACTTTTTATTGGGTAAGCGCACAGAGTTGCCTTAGGTGTCAGTGAGTTGTTGGCCACATATGTCAGGTTTGGCACACGACGCAGCAAATCATTGCACTCAGAGCAATGCCGCGGAAAATCCCCATAGTAGTAAAGCATATCCCGCAGGCGTACGAGAACCAGGTATCAGCACAGGATCCAGCTAAACCACGCCTACCTTGAAGAATATTTAGGTTGTAGTGTTCATTCTTCGTGAGATTTTACTTGATCAGCTTAACCTCACCTTCGTCTATTCTACATGTACCTGATCGTGAAAGTGATTGGACATTGTAATCAAGATACGCAGCTTTTGAGAGTATTCATAAGTACTCATGCATGTTTCGCCATAACTAACATGTTGGGCCATATCAAGATAAGGTGCCATGCCAACTTGATAAATAAAGTTTAGTTGCTATGCTAAACAGTTGATAACCAAAGAGCAAAGGTACAACTCCATTTTCGAGCATGGACTAAAGCTCATACGGCCTCGAGTCAGTGAATATGAGATGAGGCTTCCGCCGAGCAAGATCTAATATCGTCTCTGCAAACACACCATTTGCCCACGCGAACCAGCTCCCTATAACACAATATTAGTCTTTTCCAAATTTCATCTGTAGTGTTTGGGGTTGGAACTTACGGGTATATGAAACAGACCAGTTGACATCGATACTCTCATGCACGAGACCCAGCTTGCTCGAGTTCAGCACAAGCTGCAAACACTCCATGATCTCCTCGTCGTCGTCCGACGTCTGCGCCTGCATTAACAGACTCATAGGCCAGGCGTTGGACAGGCCAATGTGCGGCCCGCCAATTCCCTTGAACTCTCTGCCTTCCAGATAGTAAGGGTTGCCGGTCTTCCCGAGCAACATCCTGCGCGTGTTCTTGTATGTCGGGTTGTCCTTGGACACAAAACCCATGAGCGGCAGCGCCAGTAAGCTGGGGTAATTCGCGTCATCCATCATCAGCGCACTGCCATATCCATCCACCTCGTACGCGAATACGTCTCCGTACTTCTTGTGATTTACGACGCCGTGCTCCCATATGCCCTCTGTGATATTCTTGCTCCAGTTTTCGAGTGTACTTGCCAGTTTCGTGTCGGACTTGACACCCGTCGACTTTAGAATAGCAGCGGTCCGCTTGAGCTCGACGGCCATCATTGCGTTTGCTGGGATGAAGAAGCCAAAGATGGTAGCGTCGTCGCTCGGCCGGAACGCGGACCGGATCAAGCCAGTCGCATTGTTTAGCGGGTTGCCGACTCCCATCAGGTTCAGCGTCTCAGTGCCAGTAGTGGTGCGTCTCTGGAAGGTGTACTCGTTGCCGTAGAACCGTCCAGTCTCGGAATCGAACGTGGACACGCTCTGCTGCCCCAGTGTCCGAAGTAGCGTCTCTACCGCCAGGTACCACCTCGAATTCAGGAAGTCCTTGCTCCCAGTGTGCTCGTGAAAGTCATTCGTGAGGGCAAGAAAGTGCGCTAGCGAGTCGAGCTCGTATTTGCACTCAAACACGGCTGTTGGCTCGTAAGCCGGATGAACCACGTCGTCCTGCCCATTCATGCTGACCGGCAGGCCCGAGATGGGCGGCGGCTGAAAGGCATTGCAGTATGGCGCCTCGATCACATACTCGCTCTGCGTGTTGATCGCGCCAAGGATTAGGTTGAAGATGGCTGGATCTTTTGTAGCCAGACGTTGGTAAGGTTTTAGCTGGTTTGTGCTGTCGCGCAACCACTCCGCCAAGATGTCGCCCGTGATAATGAAAGACTGAGGCCCCTCCCACTTGCCCTCATCAGGGTCGATATACGGATCACCATTGTAGTCATGGCGCGGGGACGTCGCCTTTTTCTTTTTCTTCTTCCCTTTGCCATCCTTCCCGTTTGTGTGGAACTTGACAGTAGTGTCTGTCGTCGAAGGATATGCATTCTCGAAAAGGCGTGCAAGGTCGGGGTCTTTCTCGCCCATGCGCGCGGTCATGTCCTTGATAACCTTCTCAATCGCATCTGAGTGGAATGTCCGACACCTGGGGTCGGGTCGCTGGTAGGGAAGAGCAAGAGGACCCTCGCTTAGGGGGCGGCTGCCGGCAGTAAGTCAGCTTGCGATCGCCCATGTTTTCGGCGTAAAGGCACAACATCTGCGACTCACTGCGGGTAGGTAGCGTATTGCGCATAGTCGGGACACGCTTCTTGGTCAAAGGTGCTTGCTAATGGCTCTTGATTCATGTCCCAACTGGGTTTCGCTGTTACTGGCGCCAAAACATGCACAGATAACGGCAAAAGAAGACTGAGGAGTGTGAAACCACCCATTGTGCTTGCGCAAACGTGAATCGGATAGAAAACTGGAGGTAGAGCTTTAAGGGCACGTGGACAGGACGCAAAGTTGCGGGGAAGATTCTGGTCGAGAAAGGTACGAGCACGAGCCAAGACCGAAGCTACATTTGGAGCGATCTTAAATCGCAGGAAGCCGAGCAGAATCAAGGTAGCTGGCAGAGGTGGACGAGGTTGGAGAACGTCTTGATTGACCACACTACGGAAAGGACAAACATCGGATCGTCTGCAGCTTGCAGCTGGGCTGGCCCGCGAGCCCGCCTTGGCGGCAATGCGGGGAGCTGCCCGCCTTGTGGGATAGTGGGAGCTGTGAAGGTGATCCAATGCTTCCCCACAACGGCAGCGGCACTGAGACTCCGCCCCCTGCAAGCCAGCAGCACGGGCCTGTTAACGCAGGTACGGGACATCGACCTCGGCTTGCAACCAAAGCTTTAATCGACACTTGGACTTATCATGATGTAGGGACAGCTATGTACTTAAATTGCCTGAGCCAAAAGATCCATATGGCTAGGAACACTCGTAATCTGTTCCACAAATCGAATCGCCTGTGAAGAAGATCACAAGCGGTAGTACTCAGATCGTCCTACAGCAGCACACTGATTTCAACAGGACCCGTGCATTCAGTCATATTTTCCCAAGTGCTCCAGATGCCATCCATCATTTCTTGGAAAAGAACGACATGATATTGCCTTTTCCTCCCTTTGGCGCAGCCTTGTTACCTTTAGCAGCAGGCGCCGCGGGAGCTGCGCTCACGGCGGGCTTTGAATGTTTGGCTGGGGGAGGAACGTCGTCCTCCGAGAAGGACTCCCAGCCCTGCTCTTGGATTGTGACTGCGATTGGGTGTTAGTGTCGGCTCAATCACGAATGCCACGAAACGTCGCGCTGCCCGCCGACTTGACATACCTAGATAACCCTGATCATCCATGATCTGCTTCTTCCGCATGACCTTTCTCTTTCCGCGCCTGCGTCCGTCGCCTGACGCTGCCACGACCTCAGCAGGTTCTTCTTTCACTGGTTCTGGTGCTGCGGGTTCCTCGGGCTCCTCTTCAGGGGCTGGCGACTCCGCCTTTTCTTCCTCCTCTTCGTCATCATCATCCTCTTCCATCATTCGCCTAAGCTCCTCCTCCCTCTCCCTTTTGCTCTTTCGGCCAGGGTTCTCGGGGGCTTTGGGTTGTGGCATCTCGGCTGAGTCGTCCTCTCCGTCATCCGACATCGGGTGCGAGTCATCGCCACTAGGCGTAGCGGGCTGAGAAGTTTCGGCCTTCTTCGCCTTCGTCGGAGGTTTGGTCTTCGAGAAGGCTTGCATGATGCTAGAGCTGGAAGAGCCGCCGCGCTTCAACGCTGGGGTAGGTTTCTTGGCTGCTGGTAACACAGCCTTCTTTTCTGTATCAGAAGCTGGCTGCGCAATCTTTTCTTCTTCCTTGGCCTTCGTTGGCGCAGGCTTCGGCTCCTCCTTGACCTTAGGTTCCGCGCCGGCTGACTTGAGAAAGGCTGCTGTTACTGGTTTTGCCTCTGCCTTTTTCTGAGCAAGTGCTTCCTTCCGTTCTCTACGCTTCGCACGGGGGTTGAAAATGGGGCCGCGGAGTTTGCGCTCAGCTGCAGCATCTTTACCGGCGCCTAGGTTAAGAGCCTCTCGCGCTACTTCGGATAGTAACTCCATGTCCTGCAACATTGTCAATTTATGATCGCAGATCCCACTAGAGGTCAGATAAGCTAACCTTGGATACATGTGGTCCAATACTGTAGACATGGATTGAAGAGACTTCTTCATATTCGGCGAGTACCGCTGACACTTAAGTTAGCAAAGTAGCATCAAAGACTTAATTGTGTGTTGAACATACTAGGAAGGTCTCCCTCTTCTACAAGGGTGAGTGTGGACGTTGGTACAGTCTCAGAAAGTGCTTCGCCATTTGGCGGAACGTTCATCATGTCAATATCGCCATCTTCGCTTTGTTGTGATGATGTCCTGTCTGATCTCCTGATGCCGTACACCAAATAAGTGGCATGAACGCTTCCCGGACGCTTTTGGTTTTCGGTGCGATGAAAATCGAATAGCATTCTGAACCACGTTATTAAAGTTGAAGACGGAGACAAGCCGGTTTACTCACTGTTTGGCGGTATTGACGTGGACTTCCAATGCCCGGCTCAGCAACCGATATGTGACCTGACGCGTTAAATGTCAGTCAGGGCGCGATCTCCGATCATGACGAGGCGGGAAGCTTACAACCTTGTCCTCATGGAGGACATTCTCGGCCAGATATTTCCTATAAACTTCCATCTTGGTGTGTGTGAACTTGTTGAGACACTGTGATCTTTTAGGGAACACCCCGACACGCGAATTACACTTTTCGTCGTCTGGCGCGTCGTGTCTTGGTGGTGGGAAAGATGCTTCACGAAGTCACGTTTGTAGCTGCCGCGACCAATTAAAGACCCACGGGGCCCGTGTGCCTACAGTGGCTGCAGCCCCCTGACGATTATTATCCAAGCAGAACAGAAACGCAGTGGAGCGGGAGGGAAACGTGCAATGAATCGCGAATTGTTCATTGGCAGGCAAAATCTGGGTCGAGTACCTCCATGGCTGCACCACTCCAGCCTGTTGTAAATTCTATCTCTCCTTTTATTGTGAGATTGTCTGAGGCCTGTGGTGTTTTCTATAAACTTTGTTAGAACCTGCGCAATGGATGCGCCCTAATTGATTCAATCTTGTTCCTAATATCTACGCATCTCGAGCTCGACGTGTTCTTAAATTCGTTCGACAATTCGTCCAAGGCCCCGCGCAATCAGGCACCATGGCTGGATTTCCGCGATTTCGGTTCCTGGCCATTGCCGTGGTCTTCCATTTCGTGTATATATTTTCCATTTTCGATATATACTTCGTTAGTCCAATCGTTACTGGAATGCGCCTTTTCGAAATAGAGAGGCCAGAGCCGATTAGAGCACCCGCAGACCGTTTGGTGCTGTTCGTAGGTACGTCATGCTGCTTGGCATAGACCGGACCATGTAAAGGAAGCGGAAGCAGACCGAAAGCTAAAATTGCGCCTAGGAGATGGATTGCGCGCCGACAAGGCATTTCAGTCGCACCCCGAACCGTACCCACAGACCGACGACGATTTAGTCCCCAGACCCCTTGCCCCTTTTCTGCGATCAAAGGTGTTGGAGCAAGGAACATTTGGTGTCTCTCACACGCGTGTGCCGACCGAATCTCGACCGGGCCATGTCGCGCTCATCGCTGGTCTCTACGAGGATGTCTCGTCCGTCACCACAGGTTGGAAGGTGAATCCCGTCGACTTCGACAGTCTGTTCAACCGCAGTGGGCACACATGGAGCTGGGGAAGCCCGGATATCCTACCAATGTTCGAGCAGGGGGCCGTTCCAGGCAGAGTGGACGCTTTTACATACGCGGCGGAGCTTGAAGACTTCTCCCAAGATGCTACTGTCCTCGACTACTGGGTTTTTGACCATGTTAAGGAGCTCTTTGCGGAAGCGGAGAAAAACCAAACGCTCTACAATGCGCTAAAGGAAGACAAGGTTGTCTTCTTTCTCCACCTCCTGGGACTGGATACCACGGGGCACTCCTACCGGCCTTACTCGAAGGAGTACCTCAACAATCTGAAGGTGGTAGACAAGGGCGTACAGGAGATCACCGAGCTGATCGACCAGTTTTACGGTGATGACAGGACAGCCTTCGTTTTTACCGCAGACCACGGTATGAGTGACTGGGGAAGTCACGGCGACGGCCATCCCGACAACACGAGAACGCCTCTCATTGCTTGGGGTTCAGGGGTTGCCAAGCCTCAGCTCTACCCAGGGGAGGTTGCGCCAGGGCATGACGAGTACTCATCTGACTGGCATCTTGACAATGTCAGGAGACACGATGTCGCGCAAGCTGATGTAGCTGCTCTCATGGCCTACCTTGTCGGGGTTGAGTTCCCTGCTAACTCGGTCGGCGAATTACCACTCTGTTTCCTGGCTGCCGACATTAAAGAAAAGGCAGAGGCATCGCTCGTGAATGCTCAGGGCATCCTGGAGCAGTATCGTGTCAAGGAAGAGAAGAAGAAGGCCACCGAGCTGAGATACAGTCCTTATCGGGCTTTGAGCAGCGAACATGGTCTCACACCCGAACGTCGCGTTGCCGATATTAGACAGCTCATCGAGGCCGGGCACTATGAAGAGGCTATCGAAGAGTCGGCTGCCCTAATGAAGGTCGGCCTCCAGGGTCTGAGGTATCTCCAGACGTACGACTGGCTTTTCCTCAGAGCTTTGATTACCGTTGGATATCTGGGCTGGATAACGTATGCTCTCACGACCGTCATCGACTTGCACGTGCTCCATGGACGTGTGCAACCGTCGAGGACGCTTGTTGGAAGCGCCGTGTTCTCGTCGGTCTTGGTTGCTCTTTATGCCTCCTTTATTGTCTCCAAGTCGCCAATCACGTACTACGCATATGCTTTCTTCCCTGTTTTCTTTTGGGAAGAGGTCTATGCTCGCCGAGCGAGCCTAGTTGAAGGTCGCAAGCAGCTGTTCGGCCATATTAAGTCAGGCGGAGGCCTTGCTTCGCTTTTCTTCAATTGTGCTGTCTATGTCGGCATCATCGTGTCATTGGTATGCATAAATCGCAAGTTCTCGTTAGTGAGTATTAGACTGACAGTCCTAGGCTCTGGGGTACATCCACCGCGAGATTCTGACAGGCCTGTTCGTCATGGGCGCCTTCTGGCCCCTATTCTACGGACTATCGTTCCTTCGGAAGCACACATCGCTTTCTGCGACCTGGTTTCTTTCATGCCTGGCAATGAGCACGTTCACACTGCTGCCTGCGATAAAAGTCGAAGACGTCAATCTTATGTGGGCCATATCCTTACAGTCTCTCTCAACGTTACCTAGTCTTGCTAACCAAAGGTAGTATGATTGGCGGAGCTTTAATGGTTGTTATTGGCATTATGTACCTCATTTTTGAAGACTTTGTTCTCGCCGACTTCTCGCCGCCTCTCAAGTCTTCGTCGCCGAGGAACCATACCAGCAGGACGCTTGTGGGCATCCAGACTGGGCTTACGATTCTATCCATGATCATCACCCGCTCGAGTGCCCTCTCGTTGCAGGCCAAGAAGGGTCTACCGCCTGGAAACCAGGTTCTGGGCTGGATTGTTCTCGGTAAGTCTCCCAAGAAACTACCAATGGCTCGCCATTCTAACCTCTGTTGCTAGTTGCATCTCTTCTTATGCCTGTTGCATATCGGTTGCAGCCAAACAACCATTACATGCACAGAATCCTGGTCATCTTCCTAACATGCGCACCAACCTTTGTGATTCTCACCATCTCCTACGAAGGTCTCTTCTACCTGGCTTTCTCAGCACTCCTCGTTAGCTGGGTTCGATTAGAGCATGTCGTCTACAAGTTTTCGTCTGCGAAGGTGGCGGCCGGCCACTCAACGAAAGACCAGTCAACAACGAAATCGGAGACCGAGGTGAAACTATCAGAACCATTCAGGCCGCTTACCCTGCACGATGCTCGTGTGGCGCTGTTCTTCTTTGTGTTGCTTCAGTCCGCCTTCTTCAGCACTGGCAACGTTGCCTCGGTGTCATCATTCAGTCTGGAGAGTGTATCCCGGCTTATCCCGGTATTCGACCCCTTTTCTCAAGGAGCAATGCTTGTCCTCAAGCTCATGATCCCCTTTGCCTTGATCTCGGCAAACCTGGGAATTCTGAACAAGAGACTTGGTGTTGCTCCATCGGCCTTGTTCATGGTGGTTATGGCCATCAGCGACATCCTCACACTCTACTTTTTCTGGGTCGTGAAGGACGAAGGATCGTGGCTGGAGATTGGGTCTACAATCAGCCACTTTGTCATTGCGAGCTTGCTATGCATTTTCGTTGCTGCATTGGAGCCTGTCAGTGCTCTATTCATTGCTGGAGTTGACGTTGACGAGAAGAGCAGTACAGTGGCGAAAGCAGTGAAGGCAGTAACCAATGGAACGGTGGCGGAAACTGTTGTTGAGAAAGTGAATGGAGCAGTTAATCGCCTGCCTGTTGCCGACGAAGAAAAGGAGTAATTTACTGTAAATAAAAATATCCGTGTTGGATTAGATCACTATTTAGACCCGGTATGATAGACAACAAAGGAAGGGAGCTTAAAAAAAAAAAGGAAGACGGGAGTCATGGTTCACAAACAAAACGCTATACGAGCAACTCCTGAGAGCGACATATCCCAATATGGGAGTATACTGCCACGCACCGTCTCGCTGCACAACAAAGTCCGTGCTGAACTTTAGATGAGGGCCTGACTTCGGAGTTTTCCGTGTGGTAGAAGTGTGAGGTTGATCCTCATGGAACCGTGCTTTACGAACGTGCCAAAATCGTGCCTCGGCATTTCCGGGTTTGTTAAAGCTCGTGGTCTGAGTTGTGGCCATTTAAACTAGCGCCAGATGGTCAGCACCCCGCGGGAGCACCTCCAACAACGCGCGCCAACCCCCTCCAAGCACGCAACACACGACCGGTAGTTACTGTGTGTGTGACGCTTGTCTTGCCTGCAAGGAGCTCGTTCAAGACAGATGGGTTCGTAAAGGTGCACGATCCGATCCCGTTCAGATCTACATATCCCAGATCCCATTGCTCGCGTGTCCGAAGCCTCCCGCACTCTCGCAATTGACTCCAAAACGGGTTCCATGCAGACGGCTCGCGGGGTAGGAATCTGATTCATCAGTATGCAGGCACACTATCGGTCGAACTTGTCGTCGGGTCTGCATCCCCTCGTCTTAGTCAAAGAGAAAGGAGGAAGAGGTTAGATCGAAGTCTCAAGAAACATGAAACATGAAATGCACATACGTGCGTAAAAGATTTATAATGGCCAAGCAAAGGCAAAGAGAACCGGGCCCGCAAAGACCCGCGCAACTGCACATCGGGGATTCGTGAATGGGCCCAATGTCCAAGTCAGGATGTTACTCCGGGGTTGGGATGGTAGCTGGCAAGGCAGGGCCGGGTTGGCGGTGCCTTCCCGCCCTGATCCAACTTCGATCCAAAGCTCTCCGCAAACTTGGCACCAGCTGACCCAGGGCTGTGTTTGGCCTTTTTATAATAAGGCATGGGAATGCTTTAATGGATGCATCTCACATGCAAGTTCCAGGTTCCGACTTCTCGAGGCGTCTACGGCGGGCAGTCACTCCGCAAATTATCACCATCCCTCCCACCGTCACTTGGTCTCCCAAGGAGACACTAGCAGGTTAGAGAAGAAAATGGTTAAAGACGAGAGGTGCCCAGTGGGTTGACACATTCGAGGTTGAATAGCAGCCTGCGGCCAAGGAATGTGTTGACACCTCAAATCACGTACAGGCGTTTCTAACAACTGCTTAATTCGGCGGAGTCTGGGGGGGCCGCATTTCCTTCGAAGGATGCCCAGCGACATTTCCGGGATATGAGACCAGGCCCCCGTCGCATCGCATGAAGCAAACTAAACCTTGTTCAACGGATACCAGGAGCAAAACGTCCAGCTGTCCATCTCAAATTGTTGAGGGTACAGTAGTTGAGCGACAAAGCGCCATCACTGCCAACACAGGTACTTCATATATAACGACTTTTTCGGCGCCGATACCCTTGGGGTGGATGACCCGCCTGCGGTATTAGGGGGGTTTTAACTACTGCTTCGCCTGCCTGAAAGGGCGATCCTCTGAGAGGAGCACGGTGGTGGCGGGACAATTCGACTGTCGCATCGGCTCGGTCGGTTGCGTTTTCGACAGCTCGACCTCTTTTCTTTACCCCGAAACAACTGTCGCGTTCACGCCCCTTACAGATCCAGTACGACAAACCCCATCACGGCCAACAGAGATGGAAGTCCAAGGGTCGCCTGGAGAAGCGGCAGCATCGCAGAAGCAGACGTCGGCCTCGCCGCCGCAACAACAGCCTGGCATTCCAGCTGGCTCGACCGCAACGACAAATACAGCCGGCCACTTAAGTTTTCGGAGGTTGGTGCCGTTCTCTCTCGTCGCGACGAAGAGGCTTCCCTTTTGCTGACCTGAGATTTTTGCGAAACCGAAAAGACAACGAGCGTCGCGAGCCTGTGAGGTGAGTTCTCTTATATGTTTTGGGCCAGCCGCCGTTGGCCCCGCGAGGCGCCCGCCATAGGCGCGCGCGCGCAGCTGTTCCATTCATTCTCGCATCGTGCCTCGGCACAAAGTGGGCAGTGATTATCGAACTTCTAGGAGCTCTAAGCTAACCACATCGCACTAATAGACATGCCATGCCCGTAAAGTATGCGAATGCCCTCAAGAATTCCGTCGCAATTAAGAGATGCATACCCGATCTTGCATTGCATTTCCGAAAAGGTTTTGCCATTCAGTCGTCTAATGATATTTGACAGGTCCGCTGCGATGCCGCGAGCCTCGGCGTACCGTGCACCAACTGCGTCGCCTTCCAGATCGAATGTCGCATCCCGACCCCGAAACGGAAGAAGACCTCAAACAACTCGTCCCAGTTGAAGGATTCGGACAGGTAGGAATCTCACGTTTCTTTTTCGGTGGTACGATTCGCATCGCTCCGTCGCATCGACATCCATCTCGATGCGCGGGGCTCCCGGCGGATGGATACCTTCATGACGTTTCACTTTCACATGCTTCTTGACAGACAAGGCTGACAACGGCCCAGCGAGCGAGGAGATGCCGAAGACAGGTCGCCGAATCCACCCGGGTCGAGCACCTTCCCCAGCGGTACCCGGCCGCCAGCAGTCTACCACACCCAAGAAGGCACGCCGTCGCATGCCAACGTCGCAGAAGAGCAACAGAAGAAGGAGGACTTTGAGAATGCAACACTCGCCAGCTACATGAACTCGGTCATGAAGCCCAAGTTCACAAGGGCTCCGATAACAGAGGCTGGGAGGGTAGCCTACTTGGGCGAGTCGTCCAACCTGACACTGCTCGTCCACGACCGCCAGAGCACCTCAGATGTGGTCCACTATCCGCTGCCCGAGAACATCAGGGGGACGAGGGCCAGGTTGACAGAGCTGGATAATATCGAGATCGACATCCTACACCAGAGAGGCGCCTTCCTACTGCCGCCTCGGTCGCTGTGCGATGAGCTCATTGAGGCATACTTCACATGGGTGCACCCCATTGTTCCCGTCATCAACAGGGCGAAATTCATGCGGCAATACAAGGACTCGAAGAACCCACCGTCATTGCTGTTGTTGCAAGCCGTCCTGCTGGCCGGATCGCGAGTCTGCACCAACCCGCAGCTGATGGATGCCAATGGGTCGTCAACACCGGCTGCCTTGACATTCTACAAGAGAGCAAAGGCCCTGTACGATGCGAACTACGAGGACGACCGCGTCACCATTGTCCAGTCGCTCCTGTTGATGGGCTGGTACTGGGAAGGCCCTGAAGATGTCACCAAGAACGTCTTCTACTGGAGCCGTGTTGCCACTATCGTCGCACAGGGCTCCGGCATGCACCGCAGTGTCGAAGGGTCGCAGCTCAGCAAGGCCGACAAGAGGCTATGGAAACGCATCTGGTGGACGCTGTTCACGAGGGACAGATCAGTAGCTGTTGCGCTGGGGCGGCCGTGTCACATCAACCTCGATGACTCGGATGTCGAGATGTTGACCGAGGACGATTTCATTGAAGACGAAACAGACCACCCCAGCGAGTTCGCCCCAGATCCCATTCATGTCCAGTTCTTCCTACAGTATGTCAAGCTGTGTGAGATTATGGGCCTCGTTCTCTCACAGCAGTATTCGGTGGCGTCAAAGGGTCGGCGACAGAACGCCATCGATCTGACGCACAGCGACATGGCACTTGCCGACTGGCTTCAGAACTGTCCCAAGGTCGTCTACTGGGAGATGCCAAGGCACCATTTCTGGTCTGCCCTGCTGCACTCAAACTACTACACCACGCTCTGCTTGTTGCATCGCGCCCACATGCCGCCTAGTGGTTCCTCTAGGTACCCTGAAGACTCGGCGTACCCTTCGAGGAACATCGCCTTCCAGGCGGCAGCCATGATCACATCGATTATCGAAAACCTCTCTGCCCATGGCGAGCTGAGATACTGCCCGGCATTCGTCGTGTACAGTTTGTTCTCGGCACTCATCATGCATGTATATCAGATGAGGTCGCCCGTCCCCTCAATCCAGCAGGTGACGCAAGACCGGATACGGACATGCATGGGCGCTCTCAAAGACGTCTCCAAAGTCTGGCTTGTTGGCAAGATGGTGTACACACTTTTTGAGTCTATTCTAGGAAACAAGGTGTTGGAAGAGAGACTCCAGAAGGCAGCAGGCAAGAGGCACCGCAAAGTGCAGCAAACTTTAACCACTCAGCTTGAAGCGCACCAGCAGCAACAACAAGCGCAACAAGCACAACAAGCACAGCAGCAGCAGCAGCAGCAGCAAAGACTCGCCCAAGAACAGAAGCGCAAGTACGACGACATGGCCATCGATTTCAGTATCAACACGCCACAACCACAAGAGTCGTACGAACGCTCGAGGCCGCAGACACCGAGCCTTGTCTCCAAGTCTGACACGACGCCGAGCACGATGCCGCCCCCAGTGACCTCGCCAAATGGTCGCAACAATCATGACACATTCATGGGAGGCACGACCTCACGACCGCACACGCGGCCCCCGACCCCTTTCAATCCCTCCTTCTCTGTGCCAACGACACCTCCAGATCTATACTTGGTCACGAGGAACTCGCCAAACCTGTCGCAATCAATATGGGAGAACTTTCAACCTGACCAGCTGTTTCCAGAGGGCGCCAATATACCTTTGTACCCGCAAATGTCCCCGACACAAACACACCAAAATCCCGATCCAAACATGATGGCACATTTGCAGTCACCACATATGCAGGGTCACTCTCTCAACGCTGGAGCAAATCACTATTCTCAGGGCTTACCCGGCAAGCGAAATTTTGCTGGTAGCCCTCCGCAACAAAATAGTACTTTGCTACAGCCTGGCATGGCTGGCGCTTTCCAGAGTCAACATGGCAACAACATGTGGCAGACAAACTTTGACAACACGGCAATGGTGGACGGTCAGAGCCCGAGCGATAGCTGGAGTAGTAGTTCGGCTACCGGTCAACCACCTGTACCCTCGACGCTGAATGTTGAGGACTGGTAAGTGCTTGATCTTCCTTTGGTATCTTTGAAAGGCAGTGCAATGATGGCTAAACAACACGGCAGGTTCCAATTCTTTGGCATTAACGGCGACGCGACGAATGGGTTGAATCTCGATATCCCCCTGGTTTAGGAGCGCATTTTATGGGCGATCGGACTTTTTGGCAACATTGTTTATTCGACTTCAATATTCTGGATTTTGGATAGGGTAAGCGGGTTAGGTTTCGAAAATATTCTGTCTTGTGTTTGGCCCTTATGACTTTTATCTGGGTGGGCAAGCGAATATCGGACGATATTCACAATGTTATGGCGCAAGCGTCGAGATGTGTGTATGACCTTTCTACATAATAAAGCATGCCTATAAGGGCGTGAAAGCAATGGTCTCAAGGCACTGGCCCTTATCAAAAGGGCTGAAGTGCTGTGTATTATATAGAAGTTTCACATGACTTCCCAGTGCTTTTCTTTTTGCATCTCCACCTCCACCAGGCACCACTACCAAGCCGGCTCCTGCCCCTTTCGTGCAGCCACCACCCGTCAGCCGTCCGGCGTGTTGGAACGAGGAGAAACGCACGACACACATAACAAGGTTGGGCCGCATATCTGGCCGCCGAGCGGGCGCAACGCCCAGGAGTTAAGTTAAACTGCCTTTGGTCTAGTCAGGTCTTTTACCTCCTTTGCGGTGAGACAAAAGACATGTGATGAGCACATGGCTACTTTAGAGGCGCGGGCCGCCAACCGCATTTTCGAGGTCTAAATCCACAGAACAGAAACGTTGGGCGGTCCAGTCAAGCAATCCAAAACGCCCCTGCCGGCGCTTCTCCAAAACGACCCCAACCAAGGCTAGCCTCCGGCACGGCCAATCACCTTTCACCCTCACCCTCCGCGGCTCTTACTGGCTGTCACCCGCAGCCGCCCTCCATTTCACTCTTTGTTCGCAGTTGCCTGTCACGGGCTAGACTGTTCTTAACTGCCTTACCTAAAACCTACCTGTTCGTCGCTCTCATGGATCTGTAGCGGGAGAACCACGGTCGACGGGAGCTTCACAAGACTGTTGGCGGGTCGCCAGTAGCTGGACTGAATGGTGCTACATCAAAGGACCCCCATCTCGGCGCTATTGTAGCCCAAAGAAGCTATCTTCCCGTCAGAAACACCTGGAAGCCAGTCAGTCTGGCGGCTAATTGGTGTCCTGCTGTGCTAACTCGGTAATGCTTCCAGTGACTAGGTGGCGCATACTTTGGTAGTGGTGTGCTAGGCGTCCCACTTTCACTGCCAGAGTGAGTGCCTGCTCGAACCTGGCTCACCCTCGCAGCATCTGGCGGCTAACGTTTGGATGTTGGTCGTTGAAACTCTGCCTCACCAAACGCGTGTCGCAATGCGCGGTATTGACGTAAACCTGTTGATTCAATTCCCGTTGAAGCTAGGCATCTACAACAGAAGCACCACGAACCTTAGCATTGGTAACTGCCGCTCGGGCCTGGGTTCCACACGCCTTTAACACCACGTTAAGGTAGCGCCCCGCCCTACACATCTCACAGTGTCTGTGTGTTACAGGCGGGCATCTCGCCGCCGCCCAGATTGACACCTGCGGCATCAAAGTTAATGAATAAGGAAAGCCGAGTGGACACCACACATAGCAGCAACATCTGACTTCCAGGTTTTCCACCACATCTCCGTTGCTTTCGCCTAGTCCGCAGTCCTGGGACCAAAATCAACGGATTAGAGCACTTCGCTTCCACTTACGGAAACCCATCAGCACCAGCAAGTAGTCGGTGCAACATACAACCCCGCCTCACCAACCCGTGCGGTCCGTTTCGTTCGACTTCAACACACTGCAACACGGCAATACCGTACCACTGCGCGGAAACAGCTCCTCTGTTACATTCACCTTTCATATCATCGATCGAGTCCGGACTTGGGAGCTGCGCGGGAGACCCAAGAGTTTCCCACGCTCCTCTTGCTCTTCCTGCTTCGCGCAGACCAGACCAGGCTCGACCTGACCGGCCCGATCTCCCAAAAATAAGCTGTCGCCCAAGATGACGCAAACGCCCATGATCTCGGTGCCTCTCAAGGCGACAAACGAGATCGACTGGATTGGCCCGCTCAAGAACTACATACAGAACACGTATGGCGACGACCCGGAACGGTATGCCGAAGAATGCGCAACTCTCAACCGGCTGCGCCAGGACATGCGGGGTGCTGGTAAGGACAGCACGGCCGGGAGGGACCTGTTGTATCGGTACTATGGCCAGCTCGAGCTGCTAGATCTGCGGTTTCCGGTCGACGAGCAGCACATCAAGATCTCGTTTACATGGTCTGTCTCTCTTTCACGATTGGAAGCTGTCCCAGCTGGAGTTCGTCGGTGCTAACCATGGCCATTGCAGGTTCGACGCATTTACGCACAAGTCCACCTCGCAACACTCGCTCGCCTTCGAGAAAGCTTCCATAATATTTAATATCTCAGCCGTCCTCTCCTGTCATGCCGCGCACCAGACGAGAAGCGAAGAGTCGGGCCTCAAAACGGCCTACAACTCGTTCCAGGCCTCGGCGGGCATGTTCACTTACATCAACGAGAATTTTCTCCACGCACCCTCGTCCGACCTGAGCAGAGACACGGTCAAGACGCTCATACATATTATGCTAGCCCAGGCACAGGAGGTATTCCTTGAGAAGCAGATTGCGGACCAGAAGAAAGTTGGGCTTATAGCGAAGCTGTCCAGTCAGGCAGCCACTCTATACAGCCAGGCGATCGAGGGCGTACAGGAGAATGTCAACAAGGCCATCTTTGAGAAGGTCTGGCTGTTGTTTGTGCAGGTACGTTATTTGACTGTTAGTCTGGAGGAGAAGGGAAGCAAGTATCTGACATAACATACAGTCCAAGTTCAACTTGATGAGCTCCATGGCCCAGTACTACCAGGCGCTGGCCGATGACGACGCGAGTTACCACGGCATGGCAGTTGCCCGTCTGCAGGTGGCTGAGGGATTCGGCAAGGAAGCGAACAAGATAGCCACGAATTTCCCCAGCTCAATACCGCCCAGCTCGAACCTTACAGCAGACTGCGGCTTCGTCCTAGCTGAGGTCACCAAGAGGCATCTCACCAATGTCCAGGAGAAACTGAAGGAGCTTGCCAAGGATAACGATTACATCTACCACCAGACCGTACCTGCCGAGTCGACCGTCCAGCCGGTGCCAAAACTGCCGGCTGCCAAACCCATGCCGGTGAGCGAGCTGTATGCGGGGAAGGATATTCAGCGGATTACTGGACCCGATTTATTCTCGAAGATTGTACCTCTGGCGGTCACCGAATCTGCCAGTCTGTACGACGAGGAGAAGGCGAAGCTAGTGAGAGCGGAGACGGAGAGGGTAGACGCGGCGAACAGCGAGATGGCGGCAAGTCTGGACTATCTGAGGCTACCGGGTGCGCTGCAGGTTCTTAAAGGCGGGTTCGACCAGGAGATTCTCCCCGACGAGGACTTCCGGACATGGTGTATCGATGTTACGGACCATGAGGACCCGGCCAAGATATTCGGACTTCTCAGTGCTGAGAAGCAGACCATCACTACGGTATTGGACAAGAGCTCAAAGCAGTTGGACATGGAGGAAAGTGTTTGCGAGAAGATGCGGTCCAAATATGAGTCGGAGTGGACGCAGCAACCGAGTTCGCGGTTAACTTCGACGCTAAGGAGCGACATCCGGAATTACCGCGAGGCGCTGGAGGAGGCTGCGAGGAGTGACGGCCAGCTCGCTACCAAGCTGAGGGCAAACGCTAACGAGTTTGACGAGATGCGGAATGCTGTGCAACACGGCGAGGTGGATGCGCTCTTTCAAAGAGCTGTGAACAAGGGGCGGAAATCGAGCAATACCAACAGTCCTGCAGGAGGCGAGCCGAATCTCCTGGACGCTGATTTTGGCGATGGCGGGCCGAGCGTGGTGGAGCAGATTGCCAAGATCGAGGACATTCTCAAGAGGCTGAACCTCATCAAGAGAGAGCGTGTCCAAGTGCTCAAGGACCTGAAGGAGAAGGTATGTTATCTTTGTTGGTGTGCGAGAAAACCAAGGCTGACTTCAGGGGTAGGCGCATAACGACGACATATCTCAGATTTTGATCCTGAACAAGAAGTCAATCGCCAACTTTGAGCAACAGCTGTTCCAGTCAGAGCTCGAGAAGTACCGGCCTCACCAGACGCGCTTGGTACAGGCATCTCACAAGCAGGCTGCGTTGATGAAGGAATTGACAGTAACTTTCAATAACCTGCTTCAAGATAAGCGGGTCCGCGCAGAACAGAGCAAGTACGAGTCGATCCAGAGGCAAAGGGCAGCGGTCATCGGCAAGTACAAGCGTGCCTACCAAGAGTTTCTGGACCTGGAAGCCGGCCTGCAGAGTGCCAAGAACTGGTACAGGGAGATGAGGGAGACGGTAGAGAGTCTGGAGAAGAACGTCGAGACTTTTGTCAACAACCGACGAGCCGAGGGCGCCCAGCTGCTGAATCAGATTGAGCAGGACCGTGCAGCAAGCAAGAGCGCTCAGGCTGCGCTGGAGCAGGAGCGGATACGAGGACTGATGGAGCGCCTGTCGATGGAACGGCCGCCAAGCTCTCCTCAGCAGAACCAGAAGCCGGCATCACGGGGGACCCTGGCCCCGCTCTCCTTCAGCCCTCCTCCTACATCATCTGCGATGTACCCCAAGACGAACTGGGCCGGACAGTATCAGCTGCCCAGCTCGCCACCGCCGACACAAACCAGCCACAACATGCTGCAGCATTCTCTGTACAACCCTAGCTCCCACGGCCGCATTCCGGGTCCGGCCTCGCCGCCTCCGACGCAGACGAGCTTCAACATGGGGTCCATGGGAGGAGGACGGGGACCTGCGTCGCCGCCACCCACGCAGACATCCTTTTCATCGCAGAGCGCGAGACCGTATAGCACGTACGGGAACCCGAATGCCCCGGGAATTTCTACCTATCCACCGCAACAACAACCACAACAACAACAACCACAGCAAAGAGAACGGGAGCGGGAAAGGGATTACAACTCGGTGCCGCCGGGCTTTGTGCCGCCTCCTCCACCGCCGGGACCACCACCCCTGGGTCCTCAGCAGACGATTCACTATAACTCACATGATTACTACTCGTCTAACCCGAACGTGACGCCGATCCAGCGGCCGGGGTCGACACAGCATCAGCATAGTCAGGGGGATCCCTGGGCTGGACTGAGTGCGTGGAAGTAACACACAGGATCTGTGGTATGGTGACGGGCGGGTTGGGTGGTATGTGCAAAGCATTGGTCTGGAGTTGTGGAGAAGTCTTTTGTCTCCTTTTTTATTTTTTTCTGATCATTCTTTTTCATATCTTTTGGCGGGTACACGGGAGAAGTACTTGCATATCTCCTACACTACATAGGAAGTGTGATGAATGAGAAGAATGTTTATTGTTTATCATTTATCATGGGGTTTGGGTTTGGGTTAGAAGAAGTGATATATAAAATACCATTCCCTATCTAACATGCTAACTTAAACCACCATGTTATGCTGACTGTACTGTAAGTAGATCGTAAGGATGGGTGTTGGTTGCCGAGAGACTGCGAGGATGGGATTAGGTAACTACCTCATTAAGGTGTGTGTGCCATAATTCCCATTACTGAGAATCCGACTCTAAAATTGCCATATTCTTACAAGTGCTGACTGTACAATCAATAACACATGGCTCCGTAGCAGGGTTTACTCCGGTATCTCTCCGACGAAGGAGGGGGGGTATCGTCTCGCTATCGCTATCGCCGACTTGTCCGCAGCGGCGGGAGGGAATGTTCCTAAGGGGTTGGTGCGGGGAATGTGGGGTGTCCGAGTGGAAAGCAAGGGGATTGTCCGGCACTTGTCCGCTGCTGCGGCTACGGGCATTGCGGGACAATGTTTGCTGTTACGTAGCGGGAATGGGGGGGGTCCAGTTCTCGGGCGAATTGGCACGGTCGAATTGGGAATCCAATAGGGGAGAAAAAGGGGGGGGGGGGTAATTTGTAGAGCTATCGAATAGCCTGAGTCCGTCCGGCAGTATAACAATCTCCGTATGCCCCCCCCGCCTCCCTCCCGTTAACAAACAACTTCATATCATAAAACACATAATAGCTTCAACTATCTCCCAAACTCTCAATACGCCAGAATACAGTCAGAGAAAAGTAAAAGTTTAAGAGAGACAATGACTTTCCAACGTAAGTCCCACTCCCAAACCAAACACTCCGAACCGGGGGGGGAACCAGGCAGCCGGGAAAACAGTGCCAATGGTGTGTAATTATAGGATTGGTGAGATTCGTCCCCAAGGGCGGCGACGACGACGACGACAGCAAGGTTCTGCTGGGTGAGCCGGTCGATCCTTCCGTGGACGTCGGTCTTGCCGTGCGGAAGGGCGAAGATGTCGCCGTCAAGGTGTACTCCGGTTCATCTGCACTCAACCCGGGAGAGGCCACCGAGCAGACTGCCACCATTGGACGGTTGCTCGCGCCCCTGACGCAGCAGGAGGTTGGGACCATCCGGTGTATTGGACTTAACGTACGTTTTTCTCAGCTTCGCTCCTGACCCCCCCCAACCCAAGCCCAACCAGCCCATGAACACACTAAAAGTCCACGGAGAGATACTAACAAACATGTAAAGTACAAGAAACACGCAGAAGAAGCAAAGATGTCGATCCCCGCTATCCCGACCCTGTTCCTCAAGCCGGCGACCTGCCTGGCAGACCCCTACCCGGCGCCGACCATCATCCCGAAGCACACTCTAATCACCGACACGGCCGATTACGAGAGCGAGCTGGCTGTTGTCCTGAGCAGAGAGTGCAAGAACGTGAGCGAGGAAGAGGCCATGAGCTACGTCCTGGGATACACGGCAGCGAACGACATCTCCAGCAGGGCGGCGCAGTTCGAGCAGACGCAGTGGTGCTACAGCAAGGGGTTCGACGGCGCGTGTCCCATCGGGCCCGTGCTGGTCTCTCCAGCGGCGATCACGGACGTCAGCAAGCTGCGCATGCGGGGGTTGAAGAACGGCAAGGTCGTGCAGGACTCGTCGCTGAACGACCTGATCTTCTCGATCCCCAAGGTGATCAGCTTCTGCTCGCAGGGCACCACCCTCCCGGCGGGCACCGTCATCATCACGGGCACGCCGGCCGGCGTCGGCATGGCGCATAACCCCAAGGAACTGCTGCACGATGGCGATGAGTTTGTCGTCGAGATCCAGCCGCATATTGGGAGTTTGGTTAATGTTATGAAGGATGAGAAATAAATAGATAAATATTACAGAAGGGTGGACGGGGGGTTTTGGGGGGGGGAAGGGGGGCATGTGTGTGTGTAGAATAGATAGAGAAATGGACGTTGAGTGAAAAAAAGGACTGTGATATGTGATGTGATTTGCAAGCCGGGTTAAAAGCAGCTTTTAGTTTCATTGATCAAATGGTTATCTGGGCATATAGCACGTTTTAAAAAACATCTCATGGTAGTATTAGTACTGTGCTCGCCATTTTCTATGGGGTTCAGTCACGATGAGCTCTGTATTCAGATACTACGTGACCATATTCAACGCTTGAAAAGGCCCGGACCAGTTAGTGATACGAACCCTTGGGGCAATAAAGTACCGCAATTACCTAGGCCTCTAGAGGTTCGAGGAATAATTTGTGTAGCTCTGGCTTCATTGTATGGTATTTTTCAGAGCGAGATCTGAGAACAAACACCGGGTTTGTGGTCAAGTCATCATATTTGAAAGAACTGGGGTTGCAACAGCTCTTCCTCCTAATTTCTGTGGTAGAAGCTTTCTGCAAGAACACAGGACATAAAGACACACCTGTTAAATCTTTCGTACCTAGATCGCATGAGTCGTGAAGCCCATATGATCCCCGAGCGACTTGACGTCCCCGTCGTCTGATGTGCCCCCAGGTTTATTATAGTGGGTCAGATCTGTGCAGCAGTGGGTGGGGGGCCAAACAGGGTGCCCAAGCTTCATGCGCCGCCTGCCCCTTTCGCTAGTGCCAGCCGGGCCGCCGCCAACACACAGTCCCCGTCTCTCGTCATAATGAGCGCCGACGGATAGGTACTTACATACGTAGTACACCATTCAATATCACCTCCACATTAGCTCGACTTCAGCACAGGTTGTTTTGTCGCGGCGACGACTCGAAACAATGCCTGTGGCCAGCATCGGCCTCAGCAACGGCCGCCATGCTGCCGACGAGGAAGCTCGAGCCGAGGTCGACGTCCTAAACTCTCGTCTCGAGAAGACGACGCAACTGACCAAGAAGATCCAGGCTTGTCTGGGCCGGTTGGAGGCCACGGGCAAGAGCGTGCGCGATGTCGCGGGACCGCTCAATGGCGAAACCAAGAACTTGCAAATACTTGGAAATAGTATGTGACGTACGGGTCATGCATTCCTCACCCATAACTGACCCGCGTGTGATCCAGACATCAACGCAGTCCTCGCATCGATCGAGAAGCTCCGCCAGCCGGTTGACAGCAAGAACGATGAGGAGGCAATCATTCGCATGGGGCCGGACAAAGCGGGCCTGTCTAGCTACCTGGCCTCCATCAAGCGTCTCAACAAGGCACTCTCCGACATGAAGGCTTCCAACCTCCGGTCGACACAACAAACAGTCGCCGATCTCCAGCGGTTGGTAAAGACGGGCAACACGCAGCTGGAGAACTCGTTCGACAAGATCCTCCGAAGCGAGACGCCGCGATCGGTCGAGCCGCTACACTACATCACAAAGGACAAGCCCTTTCCCACACTCTCACAGGACAAGATCGCCAGGCTGGGCCTGATGAACTCGTACATAACCGGGGTGCATCGCGCAAGCGGCGTGGAAACATCTTCCCCGGTAGCTGCGATGTACATCGACGTCCGGGGGCAATACATGGCCAACTCCCTTGTGAACCTGGCACAGGCGAGCACCAACACGGCCAAGAAGAAGGACCCCAATGCGATCTACAGAGCGGGCACGAACGGCATAGGGACATACGCGCAGGCGATGGAGGGCCTGTTCGTGGCAGAGTATGACAACATCTGCAACCTCTTTATGCGAGAGGACTGGGCACCCGTGTTCATGGCGACTTGCGCGTCGTCGCTCGTCGAGCTGAGTAGAACTCTCCGAGAGCTGAACACCCATATCAAGGCGCACATCAACACGGACTGCTATCTAGCGTACGAGATTGTCGAGATCATCTCGTCCCTGTCAAACAACCTCGAGAGCCGGACCGGCGAGCTCAAGAGCTCGCTGGCAGCATCACTCAAACCGGTACGGGAGACGGCCAAGTCGTCGCTCGCGGAATTGCTCGAGGACACCAAACGGAAGGTCACTAGCCTACAAACCTTGCCCATGGACGGCGCCCCCATCCCCGTGGTGTCCGAAACGATGCAGCGTCTGCAGAGTATGGTGGACTTTTTGCGACCCATATCGAGCATCATGATTTCCCTAGGGGATGGCGGCTGGAAGACGTCGTCTTCGTCCGCAGCAGCAGCAGCAGCATCATCCACAGGGGCAGCAGCTACGAGTGGTGATGCTGCTGCCATCCCCAGTCTGGCGTCTTTCGACGTCGGCGCGGATGGCAAGGAGATCTTCGCACATTACTGCACCGACACGATAGAGGCGCTGATGGCCACGCTGGATGCGCGGGCGCGCATGCTCCTTGCCCAGCGGAAGCCGGCGATCGGCGTGTTCATCGCGAATAGCGTGTGTATCATCGAGCGCATGATCGCCAACTCAAGTGAGCTCGGTCCCCTACTGAGGGAGCAGCAGCGCTTACAGACGGTCCTGGACGGCTTCAGAAAGAAGGCGACGGCGCTCTATACAGACACGTGCAAGGACATCAGCATACACCTGTTCGACGTGATCCATACCAACAGGGGGAGGGGCGAGCGGCCGACGAGCGGCCAGGGAGCGGTCGACTCGTCGGCCATATTGAAGGGGCTGAGCAGCAAGGACAAGGACAAGATCAAGGACAAGTACACCGCCTTCAACTCGGCGTTCGAAGACATGGTCACGCGGCACAAGCAGTACAGCATGGAGAGGGAGGTCAGGCAGATGTTTGCGAGGGACATGCAGAGCCTGATCGAGCCGCTGTACAATCGGTTCTGGGACAGGTATCACGAGATTGACAAGGGCAAGGGGAAGTATGTCAAGTATGACAAGTCGGGCATTGCGGCGGTTTTCTTGAGCCTTTACTAGCGGGTGGGCGGGTGGGCGGGGGAGGCCGGTGGTAGAGGGGTGTAAGAGGCGGGTGACGGCAGAGGGGTGGGTTAAGGGCCGGGGGCTCGGAAAGGGGGGTGTGGGTTAAGTGCTCGGGGAAGGGGAGGGGGAGGGGGGAGGAAAGAATACTAATCGGAAAAGATGGAAAGCCTCGTGGGAAAGCCCGTCGTGTGACCCGAGCCGGCCGAGCCGAAGAGCCCTGTGAAGAAAGCCAAGTCGGTACCCGGCAAATCCGATCACACACACATGGAAGAAAGAAAATCAGGGAACAGGATGCATCAGTATCAGACATCAGACCACTTTTGCGTCAAGTTGTCTCGTCTGTTTTTATCTTGGCCCTGCCCTGCCCTGCCCTGCCCTATAGGGAAAGGAAGGCTAAGGAAAGAAGGAAGGACCATACATCATGTCTTGAACTTTTGTATCCTGTACCTCTGCTGTACCTGGTTTTGTGTGATGTGATAGGGTGTGGTGGGGGGTTTTCTGTTGGTTGGGTTTGGACCTTTGGTTCGGGGATGCCAGCTGGGGTCTGTATGTTTGGTTGTTGGAGGGTGGTGTTGCTGTACGATGCAAGGCGGTGGTGCGGCGGGTTGACATTCTGGCGTGATTTTGAAGAAATGCCTTTTTTTGCTTGTGTGTGTAGTATGTGTATGGACAACCGGAAATGGATGGGATGACGAACGAAAAGGAGGGGGGGGGTGCAGAGCATATGGTAGATCACTTGCTGTAATCAGCGATCATCATCTATCTGCATGGATTTTGTTTTGTTTTTTTTTTGGGGGGGAGGGGGGGGGGTAGATACTATTTTTGTTTGTATTCTGGTTCGGTTTTTTTCGCTACTACCGTACGTACAGTAGGTATGTACTTGAGGTGGTAAATGTGAGGAAAGGCAAGGTTGGGTTGGTTCCAGGTTTGGCAAGTGTCTGGTTGGGTGTAATGGTGGGGTAAAAAGCAATGGAACCAAAAAAGGCGTTTTGAACGAGTTAAAACACTGGCGGACTTGACTCCGAATTTTTTATTGATATGATATATCACACACACAACACAACATGCAGTGATCACACACACACACATGGTTGTGCATAAAAAGGGCAAGGCAGCAGGCACATGAGTTATAATTAATGGTGTGTGCATGTATAATACGTACGGATACGGATTTGTGAAATATGATAAGATAAGAGAGGAGAACCTTGATAGATAGCATTTGCATTGCGTGTGATTCTTTGCGCATGCTTCAACAACAGGCAGCAGCAACTGTGTGCGCGTGTGTGTGTGTGTGTGTGTCTGTGTGGTTGTGTGTCTTGGCAGGTATGTATGTATGTACAGTACATACATACGGTTTTACCGTAGTCGAACTCAGAATCGAATCCCCCCCGTTTGGGAATCGGACCCATGTGCAGTATACCTTGGTATGTGTGGCCGCCGTGATTTTGGAACTGTGGCATAAATTACCGTATGACTCTATCTATTATCTATCTACCTATCTATAAATATCTCTAGGTACTAGGGGTAACTAGACAGAGTACCTAGTAGAATAGAGGTGTCCGGCCCGGTCCGGTCCAACAACTGGCTGGTAATTAATAATGGTTAAGGTGAGGGGTATGTACGCGCAGCTTGGAGCTTGGAGCTTGGGGAGCTTGGGGAGCTTGGGGAGCTTTGGGAAGCTTGGAGCTAATGTTAATGTGCAGAAGTGATTATGTCCGCGGAGGTCCCATCGAGAGAGAGAGAGAGAGAGAGAGAGAGAGAGAGAGAGAGAGAGCCATTGCCAAGTCCAGCTGCAATGTGTTCCAAGTTTAGTTGTAAGAGTAACAGTCAAAGGTGAGGCAGGCCGTCCGGTCCGGGCGCCATCTGCGCGCTTTGTGATTCATGTCCGTAAAAAGTCCAATTGCGGATGCAGTTTTGTTGGTCAATCTTTCGGTGTCCAGGAATAAAAGAGCCAAGGTGAAGCGCTAGGTGGTCTACTGTATCTGCAATAGGCTGTAGCCTCGACTAACCTTGGTGGCGCAGTTAACAGTCACATTGACGGTCTGCATTTTGCTGCATTTTTGCGTCATGTCCGTAGCTCCAATCGCCGATAATTACAGTGTCAAAAAGTCATTCATATGTAGGTGCAGTTTTTCGATCCAGTAGCATTCTCAAGGTGCGGCGCTATTCTGTATGTATGTATGTACATACGAATACATACGCGTGTATACCTGTGGGCCCCGGAAAAGTCGAGTTGCCCGGTTGTGATCCAGTAAACAGTGAATGTGATGAAAGCTTGGAGCTGTCTCTCTGCATTTGCATCATGTCCGTATGTCCAATTGTAGCATCAATTGCGCGCAGCATAATTACCTTGCCACCTTGGCTTTCCAATTCCAATTCCCATTTGCAAGCACTTGCAGCTTTGCAGGTTCGGTTATAGTTGTGTGTGTGTTGTCCAGTTGAACAAGGTGAGGCGCCATATAAAATCTGTAGGTCCGATAGGATAAGGCCAGTGGGCCTCGTCCAGTAACAGTTAAGGTGAGGGGGTTCTCTATCTGCGGCGCGCTGCGCAATGTCCAGTAAGAGTTACGGTGAGGGGTTCGTTTTTTTTACTCCAGGGCCGTTAGCTACCTTCACCGGTTTCAACTACCCCCTGCCTGCCTGCCTGCCTACCTCACTTACTGTTTGCAACAACACCCGCAGTGTATGTATGTCTGCATGAGGGCGGCCCTCATCTGTAATAGGTTCAGGTGCAGTAAGGTGACATTTATCGCAAGGCTAACGAATCTATAGTAGTAAGGCCCTGCGTCTGCGTCACATCCGAGACGACAACACAACAAACACACCACAGCACACAGCACACAGCACACAGCACACACACCCATTAGGAGACCGGCAGGAGGTATGTGTGATCCATGAAGCCTGGAGGTGACGAGGTTTTCTTGCTTCAGCTTATCGTATCTACATACAAGCTCGTGAGAGTGCAGGTAGGTGCGCTTGAACACCTCATCCTCCAACCACCCCAAAATGGATGGAAACCGGCGGTAACTAACAGCCCACACACCCACACACACACACAACCTGGAAGACTCGGCAGCCGAGCCCTACCTACCTTGCACCACCTTGCAAGCAGGGCAAAGCTACCTGCATCGCATCGCATCGCGCAACACTGCATTTACATACTGCATACTGCATTTTGCGGAGCCATATTAACTGTGGCCCCCCTCTTTTATGTCTCGTGTGTACGTACTTGGGAAGGTACAAAAGTTGTCATATGTAATGTATGTACGAAGGTATGCACCTGCTGACATTAGCTACGTGTGGAGTATGTACTCCGTCACGGCAGTGCGATATCCATATCAGTCATCTTATGCAGCCTAGGGATTGACTCTATAGAGGTGGACCAGGTGATTAATGAAGTTAATACATAGTTACTAGGTTTTCTCGTTTGGCAGGTTCGTGTTTAGTGGTATGTTATTTGTACACAAATCGTGGACAGTGAGTGCCCGTGTAACGGTGCCAAATGCACCACATACATCTTGCACACAATGAATATCAATGTGTGTGCATATTACACGTAGTACAAATCGCAAAGACAGGAAGATTCCCGAGTCTCACCGAAAATAGGTAAATATACTGTAATAGAATCGTCATTAAAAGTGCGAGATATGCCAAGCTCTTGGACTCGGTGTATGACTTGTCTTGGACTTGCACAGTAATAGTTAGCCTACCGGACCGTATCTTCCTTCATTCACAAGCACTTATTCCCGCCCTGTTTTGTGTGTGTGTGTGTGTGTGTGTGTGTGTGTGTGTGTGTGTGCGTGTGCCGCGCGTGCAGTGAGCAGTGAGCAGGCAGCGCAGCGCACGGCCGTGGATCAACGCCCGCTGACGGGATGCAGCAACCTCCTTCCAGCACCATCACATCGGGAGGCAGGAAGCTCCAAGCCAGAGAAGATGAGACCGGTAAAGAAGAACACCTAACGTTAGGTTGCATGCTGCAAGTGCTTAGCCCATTGTGGAATGAACCAAGATGTATGTACATACACCACAAATGGCTCCTGCACACGGTAGTCAATATCACATGCGCCTCACTTCTCAGTATCTCAGTGGTTTGTGCGTGAAACAGCGGACTTGGTCCATTTCTTGATTCCTAAACGTCCGGTTCTTTAACGGACTCCAAAAGAGCAGGGCTTGGCCGCCAGGATGCGCATATGTTGCCCCCCCCCCCCCCCCAAAAAAAAAAACCCTTCTTGCTTGTTCACATAAACGCCCATCATCCGATGGTATGTCCCAATATTGCCCCGCTACCCAATGCTGCTCAATGAAAGCAGGAGAAAGCACTGGCCACCAAGAGTAAATAAATCCCTGAATATATCCAACGACGCCCGACCAGAAAGGTGTCCGTCCCATCCCGAAGCAAAATGTCCCAATGGAATCCACGTATCCAACTCCCAAGCCCGATGATGCCAAGTGTGATGAAAGGAAGCAAAAGACCCCAAACCAAAAGACAGAATAAGCGAGAGACATAAAATAGTACAGTGATGAAAAAGGTCTCGACCGTCAGTGGCGGCGGCCGAGTTTCGATTGACGAACTGAAAGGGGGAAAGCGGGCCCTCGACAACCATCTTGTCCAGTTGTTGCTGCAGCCTGCAGAGACCGGGATGGATGCATGATGTGTACAACCAGTACGTACATACCCTGTCCGTACAACACAGGACCAGGTACGGGATCGATGTCAGCCTTGCATGCGGGGCATACAACGACGATGCGCGGCATCCGGCACCCACAACCAGTAAAAGGAAAAGGAGAACAGGTATTCCATTTCCGTGACCACCACCAGTGAGTGAGAGGGGGTCGATAGACGATCACATAGTGATGAGGGAGAGAGTTTTGTGTCTTGTTTCGTGCCTGCGTTGTTGTGCGTAATCAGGTAGAGACTGAACGGAGCAGACCGGAGGGAGGGTCGGCGAAAGCGACTGACTGGACAGCAGACGATCACAGAAAGCGCCCGTGGCGGAGGCGGACCCCAAGCCTGCCCGAGCCATCAAAAGAATGGAGAGAATAAACGAAAACGAGTGCGCCATCGATCGGCTATCTCCAGTTTCTCGTCTCAGTCTTGGACCGGTGAGCAAGGTCTCAGCTGCAGGACAGCCATGCATACATGCAGCCTGCCCAAACAGGCGGAATTGGCCTGTGCAGTTGCGACTTCAATATGGGCAGCGCGCACAATGCGAGCTCCCCGGGCAGTAGTCATGGGTGCCAAAGTCGATCGCCTTGCAGCAGAAAGAGCAGCAGTGGTTGACGAGTTGCTTGATTTCCTTGACGTCCATTGTGGTGGTGGTTTTGTGTTGTTGGACTTGTTAAGGTGCGGACAGTGTGGATTTGGGCTTGAGGGTTATGCCGCGCAGGGGGCTTGGGTAGATGTTATGGCGATTTGGTAACGATGATGTTAACGGTAGAAAGGTATGCAGTAGTAGTTGCTGAAGTGCTATGATGGTTTGCAGAGGTTGAGAGACAAAGGCAGAGGATGCTTCAACTTGATGATGATCAAGGGGAACGGAGGGGATGTCCACGGCTTTAAGTATTTTTGGCCTTTGAGGGTAGTCTTGTCGAATGGCATGGGGAGCAGGTTTTCAATGGACAAGCACCAAATAAGGAAATTGTCAGGGCAGAGCAGGACGAGCACCTAGGACGCGGCACGGGTGGGGTATAGAGGACGATTGACATTGGAGAATTATAGTGATGCGCAATGGCAGGAGAGGAAGGAGGTACATGGCAGTACTTACCTAAGCCTCACGCCTGCCTCCTCACCTATCGAGGCCTCTTCAAATGCGACAGAGATACCTTCCATTTGTATCCGTACCTACATGAATACGAACCTGCACGGCGTCGTCTCTGGCTCCAAAGGGGCGTCTGAGAGGCCATCGTGCAGGGAGATCGGAAGGGGGAAAAAGGAGCGAGGACGCAAAACCGGGGGCCCGGGGGGGGGGAGGAAAAAATCGAACGAAAAATTAAAGTTGCGTCGCGCGTCAAAGGCACCTCGTGGGGAAGTGCAAAACGCCAAGACTAAACTTGACAGGGCATGTAACCAACAAGGCGACCACAAGCAAATGCCACAGTAGGCTTCGAATAGGAACGATGCGGCGGTGTGGGACGCAAGGGTCACGAGGTTTGGGGATTGGAGAAAGATTGGGCTCTTCAATTTGTCCAAGGCCCGGCGGCCGACGTGAGACTTCATTCGTTCACAACGGTGACTGTTCCTGTCACACCGGCGGGTCCACACTGACCGACGGGGCCGCCGCGAATCGCCGGGAACGGGCAGATGATATCACATGTAGAGTCGCAGAGTAAACGGTTCAAAGGCTCCTTTCACCATTACAAATCTTCAGAAACTCAAATACCCTTCATGTCGCTCTGACAACTTTCTCTCATATGGCTGAGCATCAACAGGCTCGAAAGACAGAGGAGTTGTGCAAAGAGATGGCTTGTGAGGGGTTAGAAGAGGGGTCTATAGAGCTGTAACTCCGAGCTTCCAACTCAGTCACCCAGGTACTTGCCCCGCAGAGGGCCGATAATCAGAGTGAGGCTGATGATATGAAAGGCGCATGAGTCTGACATGGGAGGCATCGTTATAATTAGGCCGCTGCAGATATAAAGTACGTATGCAATAACATGACTAGGCAGGTAGCTGGGGTTCGGAGAGCTGCAGTGCATGCTTTCATGACGAAGTGCGAATGGCTGCTTTGGGAAGTCAACAGATTCAATTTTGCGCGCACTGCCGCTCACGCAGTTGCCTTTCGGCCATGAGGTGCAGGTGCCGTGGTACGTAGGCGTGGTAGGGTGCCTGGGCGTGTAACGCCTCGTGCGCTCTTATGGAGCAGAAACATGTGAATTGAGGGCAAGGCACGCCCTCTCGCACAGACAAGACCACCTAGGAGCGAGCTGCAGTCGTCCGTGCAGGAGGCCACAGAGTTTTCAAGGCTTCAGCTTGAGGGTTCTTTCCACTTAGATTCGATATCCCACAAGCACGCCCTGCACAGAAAGGAATGCCGAGACGCGTGCGACCAAAGCTCACAGGCTAGAACCAAAACCTGTTACGACAAATTGGGCCTGAACTCAGGTTGGGCAGCGGCCTGAAGGCCCCGGCTCGAGCACCCAAGAACGTCTCCTCTGACGACAACACGACCCTGTATTCTGGCAGGCTCAGGGTCGCGACCCATGGTCGGAGAACCAGAGCCGGAAAGACACAGTCGCGTCCACGGGTGTTGATGGCGTCACGATAAGGCCTGTCTGCATGTATACCTACGATGCTAGTAGGGTATCACTACAACCGTTTAACCTCCGGAGATATATGCATAGACTAGACTACAGGCTTACGGAAGATCTCTACTCTTGGCACGGTTCTGTCGGCAAAGTAGACCTTGACGGCTCTTGGGACTTGCTTCGACCCGCAACATGGACACGATGATTATTGGCGTGATTGCGTGAACGCCCACTAACCATGTGAGAACAGGATTGGGGAGTAAGTAACGGCAGGCGCAGACGCCGTACGCGGATTATATCGGTAGCCCATACCTGAGCAGTAGGAAGGAACCGATATGCAAGTTGTCAGTCACCTGTGATTCCATTCGCGACATCTTTTGATCGTCTGTTAATCACGTCTATGTTCGGAAGGAGCAGACGACAAAAGGCCCCCGCGTCCATGCCTCATAACCGAAGCTAACCTATCGATCAGCAGGCAGCGACACATGAAACGCAAGCGCATGCTCTGCCTCTTACTACCATTCTTGCCAAGATGAATGAGGACTTCGTGATGCAGCCCTTCGACTCGCTGCCCGAGGTGCGGACGCTGGGATGGCCCCAGACAAAGGGCAATCCTCTGACCGCCAGATTGTCCAGCGTTCTGACAGTGAGTCATCCCCAGCTCGTCATTTCTCTGTCAAAGGGTCCAAAGGGTTCTCATCTGCGGGTGGAGAGTTCGCAAAACGCTCTTGAGCCGACTTCGCGAAGTGAGGGGTTCGCGGTTGGAAGCTAGCAGGTGGTACGTTTCGTTGGTCGCAAGTCTCCTGTGACGTCGTTCGTCCCGTTCTCTGGGTGAACCGACAGGGCCGCAAACCAATCAGAACGCTTGGGCCAAGCCCCCGTGGAAGATCGAGAGCCAAGCCTAGCAGATCGAAGCTCCAATGGAAGGAAGCCGTTTGCGTCTTTCTCCGAAACGTTGTCGCCAACATCCGATCCCGCATCCTACATACCACCCTGGCGGTGTAGCCCTAAGTCAGCAGGCAGGTTGCTCACGATAGCTTCAACCGAGCGCCGGATACGGGAAAATGGCAAGCCGAACCGCAGTCGCGACCCTCGGACAATGCCGCGACGCTTTGTCTGCGTGGGGGACAGAGATTGCGATACCCCCCTATCGTTAAGCTTTTCCTGGGTTTCCCGCGCTTCGCCAAACCGTGGTAACGATCAACGGGTCTGGATCTTCACAGACTAGCCAGCAAGTCACCTGCACAACAAACGAGCCAGAGTCGCAGCAAGGGACTCACTGCACTCCACGATAATGGCCCTGCGGAATCGCCCATTCCGCCGAGATTGCGCGCGTGCCGAGTCCTGGCCCTATTGGCTGAGGAGCCGTTTGGTTTGTCCCTTGCTGCAGCCCAGATTTGTTGCCATGTAAGTAAGGGCAGCAAACGTGTCGGGGCACATCGCTTGGATCTGCAAAGCAAGGCAGGAAACACGTGCATCTGTGGCGCGCGGGTAGGACCGAGTACTATCCCAGTCGAGTTATACTATCTTGACGCCGTCGGCTAGCAGGGCGTGAGATAACCGCTGGTCATCCAACTCGGCAAGTGTTCGAACAGCAGCCGAAGCCAGCCATGACTACCAACTACTCAAGGTAGAGCCATCGCTGATGGAGTTTGCCCAAGCAGGCAATAGGGGGACATTTGCTTCTCCTTGGGGGGTACGCGGGCATGGGGCGTCGGTCTGTAAGGCGGCTTAGAGCCCTGCATTTGGGTAGCACTAAGCGATGCGCTTACTCCCGACTTTGTATTCGGCGCAAAGAGTAGCGGGCTTGGTAGGGCTAGCCCACCGCCTTTCGCTATCATTCTCGGGGCCCCTCCGTCGTTCCCCGTCGTCACTTGTTGGGCTCTGACAGAAAATTCTGCCTTCGCCCGGGAGAATTAGGCACGGGGGAGCTGGCATTGGGTTACTAGCCTCTGTCAAACCTTCATCTCATATGACTTCCCGTGAGATGCAGCTAGAGCGATGTCTCGCATCCCATCCTTGGATCGATGATGACAATGCAGATTCTTTTAGCTTCGCTTGAAGCGCTGGGATGGCAGCCGCGGGAGCGCCACAGGCTCCAGGGCATGATGGACGTCCATGGCTAGCTACTGGACAATGGCCTGACATCCCCCAAGCGGGTTGATGCGCAGCGAGCGGCGTGAAGGCAAGTTGTCATCCTCCGGTTGGTCGACGAGGATGTCAAGTTGCGCCAAGAAATAGGTATCGTGCATGTGTTGAGGCACTAAGACTGTTGGTGGGCTCGTTTTCCCACTCACTCGTGGGTAGTCCTTCAAGCAAACACAATCCCGCCCCCTCACATACTTATGCGGCTGAATATCGCCAGTTCTCGGCCGAATCGTGCAGCTCTCTCGTCACCACGTTGACTTTGTGGGCGTGCTCCTCGGAGAAGGACAGATAGCCATTGCGACCCAACTTGAAGCCGCTCACGATAAGGCGTGAGAATTTCAAATGCGCCCGGGGATGAAGTGGGCTTTGCCATTGGAGCCATTGACTTTACGAGAGCTGTCGTGCTAGGTTTCGATACAGCAGCGAGTCTTAACCCCCACGAGCAAATTTTCTCGCACCGACGAGGAGCACTGCTTCCAATTAGTCGACAACTTCTTCGAAAGTAGGACTGCATGAAATGCGTTGCTTGAGGGATCTGCAGATACGCCCGGTCGAGGAGGAATTTCATTCTCGTCATGCAAGGCGTCTGGCGAGATACGATGTTGTATGATGGAAGAGGCGCGGATGTTCAGCATACCGGGAGGTGCTAAACGCAGGGATGCAATGCCTACATACATCCCGACAAAATGAGGCCGAACTGCTTTCCGGGAAGACGCAGAGTCGCGTGAGGCTGGCCTCATGGACCTCTGACCGTTGTCTGAATTGGGGAAGAAGTTTTCGTCCACGGGCATCAATGCAAATGTCGGTGTGCGGGTTACCGGAGAAAACTGACCATATACAGCACTGACTTGGCGTTGCAGTCGGGAACCCGTTGTTGCAGCTGTCAGACCATTATCTTTGCGGCAGCTCGCATATGACGGGAGGGAGTTTTTGATCAGGCACTGCTGTTGTTTCGTCGACGCCAATCATATACGAAATGCGCCGCCCTGCAGGCTCCCGGGGAGTCCGTCCAGCCAAGTGGCTGGCTTTTTTTTGCCCCATGATGTAAGGAGCCGGACCGAGGGACCGTTTGGGCAAAACGTTTCGTTCCACGGGCCAGTAGCCGACTCGGAGGAGACGGAAGGCGGAAGGCGGAACCTGGACTGAACCAACCGACCTGCAACGGATGGAAATCAGACGATAGGTGATGATGCTTCATGCAGGAGGAGGAGGGTGAACAGGGAAGCCGGGAGCGGGGATACGTATGCGTGCAGTTACAGTTTTACAAGTTACGGTAGGTGATAACAATATCATTACATATATGCCGGTACCCGGCGACACGACACACACGACACAAACGAGGCGCGGGCCGTCCGTCAAACGATCCAATATGTCTGACGGCTGCAGATGGCCGCAGGTGCCCGCAGATATATATTAATACCAATACCACCGGGCGTGTGGTGGTCAAATGAAAGAAGAACAATTACGAATGGCAAAGCAATATGACGAGTCGTGCGTGTGTGTGATCACTTCCAAGAGAAAGAAAGAAGAAAAAAAAGATACCATAAATTTTTTTTATTTTTTTTTTGGCTTTGTGGTTTCTGTAGTCTGGTCCGAGTCTAGACATTGGACATTCGTAAGGTTCAAATTGAGAGCCGTGCCAGTGTTCGATGCCGAGGCTTCACCCCCCGTTCGGCAACAGTTTTTTGTCCGAAACCTAGATAGAGAACTAAGCTGTTTTGTTTCGGTATGCCAACCTAAGAGCCGTTTTGCGCGCGCGCGCGCGGGAAAACCATTTGCCAACAACTTAGTAGCACCGGGGCCGGCCCGGGGGGAGCTAACAGTAGTAGGGGAGAAGACGGACTCACTGAGGACCGGCAAGCTAGGTACGTATGTTGGGTGGGCAAAACCCGATGATCTGTAAAGGCCTCATTTTGGGCCCTCTGAACTGGGGCTGTAGTTTTTTGTATCTCATTCTTTTTTTTTGCTTTTAAACTGTAATTAAAGAGCTGGCTATTGTCTTTACATTCATCGTACAGTAATACGTCATACCCAACCCACGAGAAGAAGAAGTTGTCAAAATGCCAGCAGCAGCAGCAGCAGGTCCCCCCTACAAGCTCGTGACGGTCAACACCGCCCCCGAACGCGCAGCCAGGCTGATCGGGCGCGTGGTGGAGGACATGAAGGACCGGTACACCATTGTACATGCTGCCAACGTTGCTGGTACGCACGCCCAGGATACCCGTGAAGGATGGTGATGATGGTATGTGCTAATAATATGTTGGATGGTGCGTAGCGATAGAG
This sequence comes from Diplogelasinospora grovesii, assembly GCA_033297225.1. NCBI lineage: Eukaryota > Fungi > Ascomycota > Sordariomycetes > Sordariales > Diplogelasinosporaceae > Diplogelasinospora > Diplogelasinospora grovesii. The sequence continues at coordinate 216,620 of MU853757.1, forward strand.
GAGGTAGAAGCTGTCGTGAGGGAACAGCAACCTGATCTTCTCGTACGTACCAGGCGCACGGGGGATGCAAAAGGTAATAGGAAATGGGTTGCTAACGAGATATGTATAGTTCACGGCATCAATGTGGACGCCCGAGGAAGCGCAGAAGATAGTTGCCATCGCAAAGGGGGTGTTGCCAGTGGGACATGGACTGAAGACGTTTTCACTGCCGCAGGGGTTGCAAGTCGAAAGGGGGCCGGATGCGGTCGTTGAGCATATCGAGGAACATCTCCCTTCGTTGCTTGCTTGACTCATGATAGATGCATGATGTCTGTCGCGCATAAGGTAGGGTGGGGGTTCGGGTTTACATACCTTTAAATAGACCGAAAGGGGTGGGAATCAGATATTAGATATAAAAAATAGAGGGACACGTTCAATCTTGTAAAAGATGATGCTGTTGCTGTGCTTGCGGCGAAGTAGGTACGGTGCGTCGCATATCGACTTCCTGATAATTTTACTAATAGGTAGTTGTCAACTGTCTTGTGGTCAGTCTACGAGTGACACAACATATCACTGGCAATGATGACGGTGAGGGTGAGGGTGTCGGCGCTGGGAAGATGGACAGGGACAGGAGTGTGCCTTGCGATCTTCTGGGATGAGGTGCATTTAAGGTGTGTCCTATGTCAAAAAAGCGGGACATGGGGATTTCGCCCTGCTGTCACAGAGGGTTGCTGCTACAATGCAGTGCTAAATCGAATGATGATAGTGGTGAAATGGCAATCTGTGCTTCAGCGTCGGGGAGGTGAGACGGGCACTGTACCTTCTTATGGAGAGCGCAGCCCCTTTCTCACAGATCACTGGACATGTAACCACGGCCAACATATTTACAGTAATCCGTGCCACGACACAATGGACACGGCAATACATACACAGCAACAGTCACCATGAATACGGAGGCGACATACACACGTCACAATGAACATTCATGGCATGGACAGGTCACGAAGCGAAATGAAGAACGGGAGATAAGAACGAAGGGAGGACAGGCGGAAATAGGGGACTGGATCAGAAAGACAGAAAGACAAAGGGGAAGACGAAAATGGAGATAGGATGGGTGAAAAGTACAGAAAGCATCACGGAGAGCATCAAGGAGACAGACACATCTACAGACACGAGGGCAGGCACGACAAGCATCAACGGAAGACACGCAAACAGTCACGAAGGGCTGGACAAGAGAACAAGGAAGGAACACACAAGGCCAAACGGGAGACAATCACAACACAGGAGGCCATCAAAGAGGTGAAGGGGAAGAAAATACAAGGAAGAGAAAACAGTTGCGGGCCCGCCACCACCCGGGAGATCAGTGCCACTGAATCTAGCGTGATACTCCCGCCGCATTTTGTTTGTTTTTTTTTGAGAAAAAAAGAAGAGAAAAAACTACTGCGCCCGCCATCCACCCGGATAGATCCTGTCCGCCGATATAGCGCGTCCGCATCACAGCGCGTTGCTATCCTTCTGCAGTTTTGTTGTTGCTCCGTCAAGTCATGGAAGTAAAACCCCGCCAATCGTCCCCCCAGTGATCACCCCCCCCAGCAACCCACCGGTAAGCCCACGATGCCCTCAATCCCCCAGAAGCCCACAGTGATTCCCCAGTGCCCACAGCCCCCGGTGCCCTCTGGTGCTTCCGCCCGCCCCAACCCGCACCCCCCCAGAGCCCTCGCCCCCAGTACCCGCAGCCCCCAGAGCCCGCGATCCCCCAGAGCCCGCGCCCTGTTTGGTTAGTAGGTGGTGAGGGTCAGGTGAGGTGAGGTGAGGTGAATGTGAGGTGAGGATGGGAGAGGTGGGAAGATGGGAAGGATGGGAAGATGGGAAGGGTGAGAAGATGGGAAGAGGTGGGAAGATGGGAAGAAGGGAAGAGAAGAGGAGGAAGAGTGGGAGGGACCGGAGATATTTATACTTTTCCAGTCTTCTGCAAAGGCCGCAAAAGTTGGCACTCGCGCACAGACTTGTTTACGGTACTCGTGATGATGTACCAAGGTGAGTCTGAAGTGAGTGATGGTTGATAGTATCGTTTGACAGATTCGCGTCAGTTGGACTTCAGGTAGAAGTGGGTCCTGTAAACAAACACTCAACGGGGGGGCAACGTGAGAACGCAGGTTGATTCACCACCCCCATCCCACGATCAAGCTTGAGCTTATTCACCCGCCACAGCTGCCATCGATGTGTGTGTTCAAAGTAATGGCACCTTGGTTCATGAGTTGACATGGCAGATTGTTGGCAGTTGACTTTAGTGATCTGGACCGTTGTAACCCCTTTCACGTGTCCATTGTGTTCTATCTGTCCAACTTGCGTTCCAAACGGTCCCTTCTGTAGCGTCGAGCGTAATCCCCCGGTGTCACCACAGATATAGACTAGTTCCCCCTGAGCTCATGATACGACGACAGCTCCTCCCCGCCACTCGTATCTCTTTCAAGCTTACCTCCTCTGGCCCCTTTCCGTTTTCCGCCGCAGCATCTCTGCTTGATCGTGGCGAAAAAGCCAGGCATTTCTGAATCCGGGCCAACCAGCACCCTGCCCGGGTGAATGAAGTTGAAGGACGCGATTGCGAGAAACATGGGCACCGCTTCGAGGAGATAGAAAAAGACCTCGTTCGTCAGGATCGGGTTGGACACGTCATCCCCACGGGAGAATTCGAAGAGTCGGAAGATGATCCTCACCTAGCACATATCAGCACACCATTTTTTCTGGACGTCTGTGCAGAGAAGCTGCTTACCGTGATGAGACTCAAGCTCGCATACAGCGTGTATAGCAACGGCCGCCAGCCGGGTTTCTTCCCACCTTCATATCCCAGCGGGTGCTTTTCGGTGTGTATCATCTCGCGCTGAAACAGCACCGCCAATCCTACGAAAACAACTATGAAGAACTGCTGCAACCCAATACCGCCCATGTAGATATGTATCGCCCGTAACTGATCCTCTGGTGGAGATGTTGGACCGGCCATACTGCCACCGGCCAACTGCACGATGAAGGATATGAAATCGAGAGATACAAAGACGGCAGCGATGGTGGATGCGGGTACTGAGAGGAGACGGCGGGAGGGGATGAAGAAGTAGATCATCCTCCCCAAAACCATGTAATCGAATGCGTTCACCCCTACACACGCGCGCATTAGCGTCCCCCTCCGTTTTGGGTTGGTTGGGTTGATCAAGGGGAAGGGAGACTCACAGAGCGGCGCAAGCAGAACGAAAATCTGAAAGATCAGATACACCCCGGTACTCTGCTGGTATCGACTGCTGATTGCCCTGAACAGGAACGCACACGTCTCCCAGAGTCCGGCCATCACGATGACCCAGCAAAATCTCTGCCCACACCCAACATCAGTTTCCACACCATCGTAGTGAGGGGAGAGGGGGCTGACCTTTTTGTATCGTATGGCTTGCCAGAGGTGTACGAGAGTAAGGGCAGCAAAGAGGACGGTAAACACCACGGCGGCCGCGAAGTTGGGGTAGTAATCCCATATCGCACCACAGGTTCCGGGCGGTACATATCCGTTGGCATCCGGGACGATGGTCTGTTTGCAGGTCGGGATGGCGATTTGTATGGTCTGTCCGGCTACTGTCGCGTGATCGTCTGTAAACCCCTGGATGGTGATTTCTATTGTCGAGATGAAGTATCCGGTCTCTGTCGGGCTGGGTGTGACTGTGGGTGTGGGTGTTGGTGTAGTGGTGTCGCGGGCATTGGGGGGAGCGGTTTGCGTTGGGATTGCAGAGGCAACTGTCACAGACGCTGCCAACGAAACGAGGAGGAGGAAGTTGGATATCATCTTGAAAAAGGTCGATGTTCAAAGTTGTCTTAAACTCACAAGAATACAACATAGGTAGGTCTTCATCTTATATAACATATTGATATCCAAAGAATCCTTAGCAGCCATGTAAGTGACCACACCCATAGCCACACCCGATACGTATAAGTAAGCCCTGCGCCAACACCCCTGTATCAAAATCCGAAGCAGCCAATCACAACACCCCATTTATTTACGCTGCTCCCAGGCAGACACAAAATCCAAAGTTAATCGACTTCAGGAATCAACGCAAAGCCGACTGCACTCGCGCAACCGCAGTCCCTGGATCCGGGGCAGGACATATCCCAACCCACTCATCCACCGCCCCTACTCCTCCCTCGGGCGCCCATATCAAAAAGCACACTTTTCTATGCAACACCCTCTGTCCCTCTGAATTCGCTGCATATCTTGTATCGTCCGTGACGATCGAATCCTTCACCCTCATGTGTTCAGTCGGAGCAGGAAGGTCGTTTATCTCATCGCTGCTGCTGCACTGGATCGTGCTCCGACCGACGCCATGCTCCCGCTCAATCACCCTCCAGCCAACAGAGTACATCTGCCGGGAGTCCCAGAGGTTCTCTCTAGGGACGTACAGCGCAGCCATGTAATTCAGCGCCGCCAGCCTTGTCTCCAAGTTCCTGCACTTGATCACCACGAAGTAGAGTAGCGGCGTGTACCCCATCTCGAATATAAACCTTGGTTTTTGCTGTCCCGCAACGCCCGGGGAACGAGGGTCCTTTTGTTGCTCAGACTGGATGACCCGCCTCGCCAGGTCCACGATCTCTCGGAAGTCCGTCAGGTGGTGGTCATAGGCCATTTCGGTCGGGTCGAAGCACACGGCGAGCCAGATCTTGGCCACCAAACACTTCATGTGCAGCATCAGCCCGCCGCCGCCGCCGTCTATCTTTACCAGTGCTGCAAACCCCTTCAACCAATCGTCCAACATCAATGTCAGACTGCGCTGTTCCCGGCGCAACGTATCCGGTATTACGTCTGTATGATAGCGAAGGTCACCAAGCCGGTACGTGTCCGCGGACCGGATGAAGCGTATGCACCGCGCCACCAGCAGATCCAGCACCGCTCTGCTTCTCTCCCACGTCGTCATCGTCATCATCCCCCCTGAACCGCTTTCGTCCAGCAGCAGACCAGGAAAGGTATCCACCGTGCCCCCGAAGAAGAACGGAAAGATGCTCAGCCGGACGTACATGGGCAGCAGATGATCCCTCGCCCAGGCCGCGCTCGCACTCACATTTCCCTTCTTTTGCTTCGCATGTTGTTGGTTGAAGATGGTCACCCCGTGCCGGAAGTGCGCGATCGCCGCGTCCCTGTCCTCCCGCAGCGTCTCGATGCACACGAAGAGTATGCACACGAACAGCACCACGCTCTCGTCGGCAGCCGTCGTCTTGGTCAGCTCCCGCAGGGCCTTGTTGTAACTCCACAACGCGAAGCGCCCTTTCGCGGAATCCAAGGGGTCCAGGCCCATGTTCTCTCCATACTGCCCACTCTCATAAATAGACGATATCGCGACGACGGCGTGCCGCACGGCGGGTTCTTGCTGGCTCGCCTGGGATACCAGCTGCGTCCAGAACGCAGAGTCGTCGCTGCCGCCGCCGCCGCAGGAAAAAACAGGGGCCACCACCCGTCTGTAGAATTCCAGCGCGCGCCCTTCAGGAGCAGATAGCACTGGGGATAGGGCGGGGGCGGGTGGGTGTGGGGATGGGGGTGGGGGTACTAGGGGTCTAGTAGATAGAAGTTCGTCCCAGGAGTACACACCCCTCGGACGAGGAGCGTAGCCGTCGCACGTACGACCTGTCGATGAGCAGCGCGCGCAGTGCGGCTTGGCTTCGTCGCATTTCACCTTGCGGATCCTATGCACATACACAGTATCATTAGTTAGACCTGGGGGGTTTAATTATGACGAGGTGGGAAGGTGAAACGCACTTGCAGGTTAGGCAGCCGGTCTTGACTTTTTGCGTACCCTTTCTGGCCATATTACTGCGTATAATGGGAGTGCTGTGTTGGTGGTGAAGGTATTAAAAAGGGGGCAGTTCAGAATGGGTCGAATCCGAGATGGCCTATGAGATGAACCCCTACAGAAATGTCTCTGAACGTCAAAGTGTAACGGCCTCCCGGGTATTGGGATGTGAGAGAGACGAGAGACGAGATGTGGATGCCATGGTCTATGCAGTCTGTCCTGGTTAATATGAACTTCTCGGGGATCTAATTACAACCAAGCACTGCTGCCTCCAGTGTCAGCCCTGCAGCAGGGCCGGCCGGCGGTGGGGCAAGTGCGAGCGAGCCAAAGAGCTTGTTCTGTCTCGGATCCTTCGAGGGTTAGGGGTGAATGATCTCGTGGCGGGGTACCTTTCAACGATGCAGTCAAGACTCGACTGACCGCTTGCCTTGGATCCTTTCGATCCTTCCTTTAATAAATATGTCTGGGCAGACGAATTCGTGTCTTGTCTACTCTAATGACGACAGCTCCAATCTTTACGCTTTGTTGCTAAGCCACTTCGGAACGGACTTTGAGCCTCGCTTCAGTTTTGAAGTCTGACGGATCGGCAAACTCTACAAACTCCGTCCCTATAGTAGTATTCAGATGCACTGTACCTACCTAACCCGCCTTTGAACACATGCAGCAATAATGCCTAGGTAGCTCACATATGCTCTAGATACGCCCATCGTTTCTCATGATCACAATTACACTAATGACTACTACTAAAACGTTCTTGACTCAAAACATACCCCCCCCCCCCCCCCCCAATGCCGGGCTAGTCAACAGGCTGCTGCTTAAACAAACTCTTCCCCCTCAACCACTTCCTATACGCCTTGTACCTCTTCTTCTGGGCATCTTCCTCAGTGACCGTCAGCGGGTTCTGGTTGGTGCCGATCTGCATGTGCTCTTGGTACATTGCCCTGTTGCTGTCATCCTCGCCAGCACTGCTGCTGCTGCTGCCGCCGACCTGTGTAGTAGCCGTGCTGCTGAATCCGCTGTTGCTGCCTGTACTCACGCTCCCTACCACCAGCCCACCATCGCTCCCACCATTTGCGTTACTACTACCATTAATAGCCAGAGCAGCTGCTGTAGGTGGTGGTGGTGGTTGTTGTTGTTGTTGTTGTTGTTGTGTGGCTGTGACGGTAGTGGTGGTGGTATGTAAGCCCTCGGTCTGCCAGCTGCCGTGCACATATTCAATGTATTCCGCATCGATCTCGCTCATGGCGGGTATCTCGCTCGACACCACGAGCGGCAGGTTGTGCGGGTGCGAGACGTATCTCGCGTAATCCTCCTGCTCCGCCGCGCTCACCGTGGGGTTTAATGATTCGTGGACAACCTTGGTAAATGTCCACTGCGCAGCCCGGGATTTCTCCAAAGCGCTCTGCTTTTCCCCATAACCACCACCACCACCTCCTCCTCCTCCTTTTTCCTCTACTGTCGTCTGCTGCTGCTGCTGCTGCTGCTCCTTCATAATGCTTTGCGGCTGCTGCTGATCCTGACCCTGACCCTGACCATTATTGGTGTTGTTTCCATTTCCATTTGTAGTGCATGTATCTCTATCTCTGCTACTGGGATATGATTGCAACAACCATGAAATCCCACCACGTCCAGATAAATGAGGCATATCGTCGTGCGGGGCAACAATCGTCACTTCCTTCTTCCTCCCCTTATTATTATTCTTCTGCTCAGCAGGCTCTTGTTGTTGTTCTTGCTGTTGGGAATCCACCGTGTGAGTATGCTGCAACCCCTCCGTCGTCCTCACCCGAAACGGCGACAGATCCCATCTCCCCTCTTGCGCAGTTTTGAACGGAATGTACTTTATCGTCGAGTTCATTTTATAAGGGAACATCTTGACAAGAGAGCTGAGCGTCGACGGCCGGTAGTACTCCAACCAGTAATCATCCACCACGGACACTTGCATCTTCCTTGAGTCCCTTTTCATCGGGGGGTACGGTTCCAAGACCCTCGGCTGTAGGTGTTTGGGGGTAAACCAGTTGATGTAGTTCCGTTTCCTTCTCTTCTCGTCGAGCCACATGCGGGGGTCTTCGTGATGGAGGTAGTAGTCCGTTGCGAGATCCCAGAGCATCGGTTGGCCCTGGGAAAAGATGTAGTTTCCCAAGAAGAGGTTGTAAGCTTCCTGACGCTGGCCGTCGAGAAACGAGTTATTGTAGTACCGTTTAAAACTCTCAATCATGTCCCTCGAGTGGCTCGTCCACTGGTTGATCTTGCGGTACGTCTCCATGGTATTCACCAATTGTGACCCGCCGTACTGCACCGCGATGGTATCCCCGTGATCGTGGTACATATGTGTGAATAGGTTGACCGCGTCGGTATCGTAGTTGACCACGGTATCCTCCAATATGCCCAACGCATGCAACTGATGGCCCAAGGCGCGCTTGCCAATAACAAACTGCGCTGCGTTGGTCCTGTCGAGACAGTCGATGCAGTTGGTGCGCACTACGCCGTCCTGCGTCCGAATGGGAGATGTATGGCCGTCGCCGTTGTGGAAGAAACCAGTGGTCTGCACCACCTTCTCGCCGATGATCTCCAGCGTGGCAATCACGTCCTCGTTGGGACTCTTGGCCGCGCGGGACATGTCCCATGCGTGGTGGATGATGGTCTTCCCCGCGGGGAGGAACTGGTTGAGATACTCGATTGCACGTCCATATTCCTCTAGCAGCTTGCTCTCGCGTGGTGTGCGTTCGCGTGCCTTGACGAGGTTGAGCACGTAGATGGGTGCACCGTACCGTTCAAAGAGATTGTCAAAATGCAGCGCTGCCGCCGTGTAGAAAGGGTCTACCAAGTTCAGCTCGATCATCGGCTTGGGCGTGACGCCCGTGTTGTCTTGCGTCCAGTACAGTGGGATCGAGCCCCGGTGCTGTACGTATGATGTATAGGCGGGACTTGCAAAGAACTTGGGACCAGGCGCATGGAACGACGTTGTCAGGGCTTCTGACACGATCTGCTCTGTTTCAACGTCATTCGCCACATATCCCAAGTCGTTGGCGCCTCGTTTGAGGAAGCGTGCTCCGGCAAAGTATCGACTGCGCCGGGCAATGATGGTGATGTGTGCCGTCCTGCCATAGATAGAAACAGCCGACTGGTCCATGTACCCGTGGATTATGGGCCGACACCAATCGTACGGCTTATGGAGGAGCTCCCTCGCCGGCTGAAGCAGGTGGTTGTTCCAGACAAACATGGAGTTGAAGTCATCATCCACACAGCACGGCTGGCCATTGTTGAGGGCCAGCCGCTCCCGCGTGATGTTGTACTGCAGCGTGTGCGTGATGTCGTACGAATAGCTGTAGTAGAAGGACCGTGTCAGGTCAAGGTTGTTGAGGATGCCCAAGAAGCGCGACTCCTCCGTGTTCCTCTGATCCGTCTTGAAGGCGCGCGACGTGAGCGGTATTAGGTCGGTGCCATCGACCTGGTAGACGGAGTGCCCGCCGATCAGCGCCACGGTGCTCTTCTTGGTGATCAACAGCATATACCACGGACCCGTGAACTTGATGAAGCCCAGCAGCCCCCATGTCGTACATCGCAGCTTCAGACCCCCCAAGTGCTTGTTCCCGTCGTCTATCGTGTCCAGCAGCTGGTTCATGTCCTTTTGCGAGTACACCGTCTTGTCGTCGGTGATGCTCAGCTCCGACGCGTCTTCATCGTCGGTACGATCAATCTTAAGGATGCGGTATCGCCGTTCGGTCACGTCGCCGCCTACGATATAGAACCGGCTCGCTGTCTCGTACAGGCTGAACTTGTGCATCTTGTGCCCGAATCTCGACCCCGCCGTGCCGTCCGTTGCGCCTTCGCCGTCCTCGTCCTGACCGCTCATGCTCGGCCCGGAGCGCGCCCCCGAGTCCGGGCTGGAGGTGCGGTGGAAGGGTCGTGCGACCGCAGGTTCGTCTTCGTCGTTGTCATCGCCAACCCCTGGACCCATGCCGGGCCGCGATGGCGCTCCAATGGTCCCGGATGATAGCAGGGAGTCTGTCTCGGCGCCGGCATTGTTCTGGAGGGGAGGGAATATCGGCTCGTCTATTGTGTCTCTCGACTCGCTCGTCAAAGTCCGGGGACCTGCATCGGGCGGGGCCGACACGATGCTGTTGGCTTGGGCGCTGGCAAGCTCGGGTTCCACTGCGTCAGCCATGTTTTTGTCGTTCAGCGCGCTTCTTTACGTGCTGAACGGTCCCCATTCCTAGCGGTTGGCGCGTTATCAACTGTCTCGTGGTTGGTGGGGGAAGGTCGCGGCTTAGTCCCCAAGTTGAACGATCCCTCTGTCGGGGGGTTCCGAGGGTGCACATGACGCAACAAAGCGCAGTTGCTGCTTTCGGCAGGCAGCTCACCGTGGTGAAGTCCGCTATGGTTGGCGGTGTTCTGGACTGGTTTTAGCGGGCACGTGCCTCATTAGGGCCTGTGAGTCGGCCAGAAACCCGACAGTTTCCAGATACCTTCGGGCCGATGTACTGTGTACAGGTATGGAACCGCAGCTCAAAACCTGTGATGGCTACGGAGTGGATCGTTTCTCATCCAGACGGGCCCGTCTTTGGGTTATTAATATCGCCTGTTATTGTCTTTTCCAGCGCTGCTGAGCCCGCACGTGGCCCTTATCATGTCGCGATCCTGTCCATCGGTCAACTCAGCCCAGCGTCCCCGTATCGCACTGTGCAAATACGCGTGAAATGGACTTGGAGATCACGTTTCCTCCTGCCTAGTGTTGGTCACAATATTCAGATTCGCGTCTTGGACAATCATATAATGCACCCGACATGGTCATGAGTCGAATAAGCCGGGCTAACAAATGTTCCAGGCCAAGCGTTCTTGCGTTTGTTACTCGAGCTGTGAAAGAAACCCAGTGGGAACTGTGCGGTTGAAGCGATGCTGAGAGCTCCACAGAACTGTCTATTAAGCTTTCGTGGCCAAGATTTAGCCCACAGTTGACAGTTGCTGAGCCATCTCCACCTTCAACTTCCTTTCCTACCACTGCCAGTCATGCCTCACCGGCTCTTTCACAAAGGGAAGATTAGTGCCCTAAGCTGACTGTTTTGTCACCGGAAAGAAACTCCAGCGGTCTGCGACACGAAAAGAAACCAGAGCAGTCACGACCGAGAGCATGAACGATGGGGAATAGGCCAACCCTCTTCAATCCTACCTAGGCCCGTCCACGCCCTGGATATCATACTCGGTATGACCGAGCCGGTCCTGGTGGGGCGCAAGAGTTCAATCCAGTGGCGAATTCGCATCTATGTCTCCTTGGAAAGAACACGTCATCTTGAGAATTCGGGAAGGCGGTTACCAATGTGAGGCAGTATCGTTCGGCGCGGACAACTCACGCGCTCGTGGAATCTGGACACGTCGGAGATTCTGAGAGACAGGACTGGCTCGGTTTCACGATAACAGCCTCGATCCAGGATGGGGAGGTCGGAGTCATGGATCGCTGCTCGCTGGCTATTCCGCCGTCTCACAACTGCAGCTGTCGTCGCATGCAAGCCCCGGTGACGTGCTCACGCTGAGATGGACGAATAGGGGTTACTCACCTCCTCATACTTGGTTACCTATTCTGAGACAACCGGACTCGTACCGGCAGTGGAACGCCGTTGGGTGCTACGCCTGTCTCCGATGAGCATGACTCCATCGCCGGCCACGAGCAACGCATATGACATGTGAGCGGGCACGCGGCCAACATGATATCATGCCCAGCGAGGGTCGTCGGAATCACAGCAGCCCAATCTGACCACATTAGCTCATCAACAGTTGTCCGACTGAGAAATCTTGCGGGGAGTCAAGAGACACAAACCACGCTCGAGGGATTTCAGGGTTTCGACAGGGACAGGTGCTCGACGAGGTAGAGAAGGTAAGTTTAGGGACGGAGATGAGGGTGATATTGGTCCGAGGGGAGAAAGTAACACCAGTCGATCGCCGGCGCAGCGGCAAATATTCCCACGATCAGGGGTTGAGACTTGCGGCTTCGCCGATATCGTCGCCTTCTACATCAAGGGCACCGGGCACCAACTTCACTTTCCGAGGTGAATATGGTTCACTTAGTCAACGCGTATCTGTTGCTGGTTGCTGGTTGCTATGTTTTTGGCTCTTCACATTTAGACACGACCGCGTGGAGCCATATTGGATACTACAGATACTGCCAGGTGCTGTCAGTCCGCATTTCATAGCACGCCATCCGCGCCTCCGATTAAGGAAGCTACTAAAAGGTGAAGTTTACGCCCGGAGGTTGCGGATTCGGTATCGGAGCTTCTCTCGGTCGGAAACAGCCGTTTGATGTTGCTCAGACATGTCTCTGTTTGACAGCGTACTGTGACCCTGTGTAGAGTTCCACCGGTGGTGTGGAGGTGAGATCTCGCGATAAAGCTAATGCGCGACACGATACGCTATTAAACCGTATTATTGTTGACGTCAGAAAAGCGGTATGTTGCCATATACACAGTACTGCTCTGAGGCTGGTAGACGGGTATATGTGATGGAGATATAACTCATGCTGCACCCGACGGTCATACCTCATGCGTAGAACGGTCCAGAGGCCGCCGTGACCCACGGGATTGGGGAATTACACGGGATGGGGGTTTATACACTGTGCACTGTATAACAGACGCCATCGGATTGCAAATCAGAAGCTCGTGCGCTTTCGCGGCATCGCACCCAGGCGCTGCACGATGATATCAACTGCAGGTGCTCCAAAAAGCAGGCTGCGCTGGACCCTTTATGCATAACCCCTCTCGTGCCCCGCCGTCACGAGAACCAATGAGACCACGAGATGGGCGCCAGTGACGCACTGTGCGCGTCTGAACTTTTGCTTTCTCGTGAATTCGGAAGCATCGAGATTGCAGATCCCTGCTCTACAAGCTACAACAAGCTATTCGCTATAAAGCTTGAAGGATGACGCCCCTTGCTAGTGATCTTGAAATAGAGGAAGATGTGCTTGGTTGTCAGGCAATCAAGGGGACTCGCCACTACACATCGGGGAAAGATAGCACCCTCTACATACACCCTCGTCGACTACTTCCTTGTAGTTACATAATCTGAGGCTACTCTTCCGCACTACATCCTTTCAGAATCGCATTAGCCTGTCTTGAAAATGCCGAGGCCACTCCTGCGACGACACAGCGACTCGTTCTTGTCTCAGCGCACCCACTCACCGGACTCATATCGGGACAGCGACTCCTCCAGGTCCACGTCTCCAAAGAGCTTCAGCCGAAAGCATCATGATGGTCACAGAAGCCAGCATGAAAGTCGGGGCCGGCCGGTGACCGGTGGTCCTCGACGACCAAGCCTTGACCGCGACGACTCATCCTACTACGACCCGCGCGACAAGTACTACCTGTCCGGCGACGACGACCATGAGTTCAAGCAGCCACCACAGTCACCACGGGAGTCACGGGAGTCGCGGGAGTCGCGGGAGTCAGGCTCTACCAGACGACACAGCGGCCAGCAGCCACGGACTCGCTCAACAGACCGCCATAGCCGAAGAGGCTCTCATGATCACGAAGCCTACGATGACCACGACCAAGACCGCGGCGGCCATCGCAGCCGTAGCCATCACCGCCGACGCCAATCGCCAGACCAGCACTCCCCCCGCTCGCGCTCCATTGCCGGAGCCGCAGCTACCGGAGGAGTAGGCGCAGCAGTCGCAGCAGCCGGCGCCAAGCTTCGAGAGAGAAAGCGGGACAAGGGCTACTACCCGCCATCAGCTAGCCGATCCAAGAGCCTCTTCCACGACGGACCTCGACGTCGAGGCTCGACTTCTAGCGTTGACAGCGGCAGCACCCATGGTCATGGCCGTGGTCGCGACCGTGACCGTGACCGTGATCGCAGCCGAAGCAGCAGCAGCGAGGGCGCCGACAACAACAACAACAACAACAACAACAGACGGCGAAGCAGCAGCCGAGAAGTCCTCATGAAAGCTGCTCGAACCGCATTCGAGGCGGGGGCCGTGGCTGCTCTCAAGCTGCGCAATGACCCGAGCCCCTGGATCGGACCCAAGGGGGCCAAGATTGCCACCGCTGCCATCGGTGCCGCTGTTGTCGATACTTTCATGGAGCAGAAGCACCCGAAGCGCAAGGGCGGTATGCGACACACGATGATGCGCCAGGCCACGCAGATGGCTATCGGAAGCCTGGTCATGAAGCCTGCGATGAAGAAGGCGCCTTATGCTGGGAAGTTCTAGCCATAATTTATTTACTCGGTCAACGAAAACAGACTTGTCACACGAATGCACGACGCACAACATATACCCCGTGACGCTTGTCACGCAACGACACACAAATCTGGGAATCTCGCGTTACTTTTTATGTTACCCATTCACGGCACTTCCCCGGATCCATTGGCAACGTTTGTTTTACCAATTGTACGACACCCACCAGATTGGAACCACTTCATGTTTAGTTTGCAATATTACAACGACACGAACTCGTGATTTTAACGTTTCACCACTCATTTTTTATGGATTTATGGCATAGCGAGGAGTTTTTGACGGGTATTGCATTTCTGTTTTGTTTTGTTCTGTTTCTTCCTTTCCGGCTTGGAAACGGTAATGGCAGGATGGTTAGAATGGTAGATTGGCAGGAAGAAGGAAAATCAATATGGGAAAGCGGGCAAAAAAGAGGCAAAGAAGGGAACTGCAACTAAAAATACGTTTTACTATTTAATCCCTACATTTCTTGGGTTATTAGTTTACTAGATGTAGCGTTTACTAGAGCGCGGCGTTATGGAAAGGCGGTTGGAGCGTTGGAATAGTTCTCATACCCTTCTGTATGTATGTACTGTACCTTGATGTTACCAAATAAAAACCCATGAAGCGCGTTAAAACCCACCCATTCTTTACCATCGCTGACCGTATCATTATTCCGATTCGCCTGCGCCGCCGTCATGCATGTTATTATTCGGCCGTTCGGACGTGAAGAAAAGGATGGCAGTAAATAACCCCATTGAGCAAAATGTCCGGTCCGGATGTTCATGTGCGTGTGTAGGTGTGTGATAAGTTATAAGCCCCGAGGTGCCCGGTCGGTCGGTCATCCCACATGAATCAATCCGGTTCTCAGCTCTCCCTCCCGTCCGGACTCTCTCCAAATCGGAGCCCGAGGAGGCATTGGGTAGGCGCTTGCTTACTTGCTTACAACAAAACAATAATCACAACATTTCTTTTTTTTTTCTCTCCCAGATATACCCTAGATTGCATTCTTTGACTGGTAATAATTACATGACATTTTGAATTGGTATCTTATTCTTTTCTTTCGTTGTTACCTTGCACCTGTTTTGGTTCCAAGTGTGTAAAAGGACGACGCTGCTTTTTACTTGCATGACTCTTTTTTTGGCTTTTATCTTCTTCCGCAGAGGCAGAACAAATAATTAACGTTCGACTTACAACACCTTAAAAAAAGGAAAGAAAAGGAAAAAAGAAGAGATGAGGGTGCTAGGTCTCCATGGCGCCGGCACGAGCGCGTACATCTTCAAGTCTCAAACTGGTACCTTTTACCTCCCCTCCCATTCTTTGCCCTCTTTCCCCTCTCCCCCTTCCCCCTTCCCCCTCCCCCTTCCTTCCTTTTCCTTTTTCCTTTTCCTTTTTTAAGTGAACCCATTCATCCCTCCTCCCCCCCCAACACCCACTGCAATATTAACTATATGTGTGTGCGTGTGTGTGTGGTGTAGTCGCCTTCCGCTCCAAACTGCCCCCCTCCTGGTCCTTCGACTTCATCGACGCGCCGTTCCCCGCGGCCTCCGCGCCCGGCGTCAACGTGCTGTTCGACTCTGCCCACTACTCGTGGTTCGCCCGGCCGACGGTCAACGCCATCCGGGGCGCGCACCAGCACCTCCTCGACTACCTGTCCGAGAACGGGCCGTACGACCTGGTCATCTGTTTCAGTCAGGGCTGCGCGCTGATCGCCTCCTTCCTGCTGTACCACGCGCGCGAGGCGCCAGATGAGCCGCTACCCTTCAAGGCGGCCGTGTTCATCTGCGGCGGGCTGCCGCTCCCCGTGCTCGACGACCTCGGCGTCGACGTCTCGGCGAGAGCGCGCGAGATCAACGAGCAGACGGTGACCCTCCTAAAATCGCGAGCAGGGGCCCTGACAGAGCTGGCGCAGAACCCGGACCGGATAGAGAAGGGTGTCGGGCTCTGGGATAACACGGATGGGCTCGTGCACGACCCGGACACGTTGCCGGACCCCAGGACGGAGGACGTCTTCGGGCTGGACTACACGCGGATGCCGGGGGATCTGAGGATAAAGATCCCGACCGTGCACATCTACGGCGCAAAGGATCCCAGGTGGCCGGCCAGCATACAGCTCGCGTACTTTTGCGAGGAGACGAGACGGAAAATGTACGACCACCAGGGCGGGCACGATATCCCCAGGAGCACGGGGGTCAGTTTGAAGATTGCTGGGTTGATGGAGGAACTTGGGCGGATGATAACATCATAGCATATATACACACATACATACACATATAGAACGGTAGATGATAAAAAAAAAAAAGGCTACATAGTAAAGAGCGAAGCTAAACGAGGCTCCTTATCCACCAACACCTTGAAAACATCCCCGCCGCTGCTGCCAGAAGCTGTTTTGTTGTAGATGGCGGACAGCAGCTTGGCCGTTTCCCGGAGCTTGTTCTGGACTTCTTCCGCGTTCGGTTGGCCTGCGTCCGCATCTGTAACGTTTAACCAGCAAACCACGACAGCTTCGAGTACGTTATCTGCGCATGGCTGATCGGGTGTTATGAATCGTGGCCAACACATCAGGACAACAACCTGCAGCGCTCTGACGGCAGATAGAAGCACAGTCGGGGATAAAGGGGCGAAGGGGTCGGTCATGATTTCTGACAACATCGGCACCAGATCCTGCACCATAAATCAGCTCAGCTCGTGTTCAGTTTGTATGTTTTGCTGTGGGTGCGTACCTTGAGATGCTTGACACTATGTAAACCCAGTTCCTTGACCACCCCGCCTACAACCTCACAAAGGAGGGTCACAATTTTGATGTGTTCGCGAGCGTGAAAGTACGCTGCAAACACGCCCTCCCTCAACATTTTATCCAGCAACTTCCTCTTCCGATCTTCCCTCTCCTGCTTTTTGGCAAGCCAGAGAAGGGCTTCAAAAGCCGGTTTCAAAATTTGCACGCTCTCGTCTTCGGGCGTGAGGGTTGGTAAGTAGGAGAGCAAGGAAGGCAAGATGGCGTCTTCAAACACCTGCGACAGTCCCGTCTGCTCCAGGGTCTTGCCGGGAAGCTTGGTGAGGAAGGTCGTCGTCAGGGATAGACCGCGGGCTTTGATCCGGATGGACCGCTCGTCCAACAGCGTCAAAAGGACCGGGATAAAGAGCGGCCAGTTTTTCGATACAAACTCTTTCTATCCCGTACACACCTCAGGTTAGCATGCACATACACTCTCGATTTCAACGAAACCAAAACAACTCTTTATTGTCGTAATTAGTCGGCAGAGAAGGGCGAGACTTACGTCCGCAGTATTCACAACCCAATTAAAACCCGGGACGGCCCTTAAATCCTCAAACTTCCACGGTTTCGTCCGTCTGCTATCATCACCCACTCCCCCCCTCCCTCTTCCGTCCTTATTATATTCCGCTCTCCGCCCAGAAGACGTTATGGTTGCCGGCCTGGACCTGCTGAACAGCGGGCGAAGGTAGGACTGCAGCATCTCCAGCATCAAGTATTCCCGTCTGTCTGGCGTGGGGAGGAGGTGCTTTTCCAAAATCGTCTCTGCTTTCCCTCTCAACTCTGGTGTACTCCACCCATCTCGGTCGTCGTCCGTGAACGCTACCAAGGTGAACAGCACTTGGGTATCAAGATGGGTTAGTTCGGAGGGGATGTAGAGGAGGTTGCTGCTGCAGAGCAATATCTCCAGGCACATCATCCCCGGTTCAGCCAGCTCCCGAGTGCGTCGGACGATGGTGTCGTGCGGGTCATCTTCTTGAACACCCCAGACAGAATCCCCCTCTTCATCCAGGTCCATCGGGTCGGGTCTGTTGATGATGGGCGCGATCCACCCTGCAATCAAGGTTGCTAGGCCATTCGCAGCGAGCAGGTCTTCAGAAACACTTTCCCCCTGATAGCCATCGTCATCGTCATCTACATCTGCATATCGTCCTGCGGCTGGCGCGGTGGCGGATATAACGTGCACACAGGTAAAGACCGCTATGATGCGCTGTCTTGGATTCTAAGTATAGTGCACATATCGGTGTTAATAATAGTAACCATCGTGATATTCGGATGGAGGGGAGGATGATGAAAAAAACGGACCAAAGATGAAAAAAAAGTGTTGGATTTGGTGGCGTTTAGTAGGTCTTCCAGTTTCAAAGTCTTGTGCACATCTTGTCTCATAATGTCAGCTCAGCTCAGCTCAGACAGACTTCATGAGGGTTTATGATGGGAGGAGGGGCAGTCAACACGGACATTGTGAGAGTTTGGCGCATGCGTCTTCAGTCGACACGGATTTATCGATTTGAGAGGCTGCGTTCGCCAGCTGCTCTAGACTTGGGCTAGCTGTGGCCATTTTCCTGAAAAAGATAAATTGAATCTCTATCGCAATCGCTTTTGCGATATCGAGCTATTCCCAGTTGGAGAGCATAGGTGAGGTGCCAGGAGTCCTTTGGTACATACATACATACGTAGAGAAGGAAAGTTCAGTGGCGATGGCGGGAGGTGGGGGGCCTCCAGTGGAAAGATTGCAGCTTTGGTTGGTGCCTGTGGGATTATTACACAGCGGACTTTCTCAGCGCGCCCGCCCACTGTGCCTGCACACTTCAGACAGCACGACCTAGCTCTTCTCCAACACCCCTAAAACCCACCACAGATTCCCATCATACTACGTAGGTAGTCAAATGTAGGAGTGCAAGACTACTTACTTATTTGAATATGTATGTATTTCGATTTTTCTTTTCATTTATTTTCTAGATTGCATCTTTACAGGTTCCCAACTAAATACCGAGCTCCGCCCTTCTTCTTCGCACCTCCTCAACAGCACCCTCCTGCTCCGTGACCCCGGGGTTTCTCAGCTGCCAGGCCATGACGATATCCAGCGCCGGCGCCATCCACTTTCCGGGCTTGATCCCCAACTCCTTGGCCAGAACCGTCCCGTCCACCAGCCTTCTTATGGAGGGCGCATCCATGACGTCCAGCTCTACCAGGTGATCCAGAAACGCCTGCCACTCGGCCAGCACTTTCTGAACTTCTTCCTTTTCTGGTCCTGTCCGTAGTAGCAAATCAACTAGAACTGCATACAGAACCTGGAGTCTCCACTGTCCACCCCTGGCATCCCATTCTCTGATCGCCATACCAAACCTATCCCTCTCATTCCTGCTCTCCTCTTTGTTACACACAATCTCCTTCAACTCCAGGATGTTCTGCCTGTGTCTGTGCGCAGCAGTGACGACATCACAGAGTTTGTTCGGCGCTCTGAACCCCTCCCTCGCCGCCTGACTTGCCAATGGCAGTGGATGCTTCCCTGCCTTGACCGGTTTCTCTTCAGGCAGTTGTTCCCACGGGCATAAAGCTGCTAGGTTCCATGCAAAAAAACCCGCTTCTTCGCTGGTCACCAACACCTCATAGATGCTTCCTGGCGTCTTATTCTCCTTCAACTTATCAAGAGTGTTGTACACCGTATGCCAGTTGGTGAGGTCCGGCTTGACCATGTCCTCCTTTGCCGGGTCCGTAAAGACAGCATGGTACAGTCCTAGTCTGTCGATCAGTTCAAGACTGACCCTTGGGTTTTTCCCTACACACATTTTTGTTAGCCAGTTTTCTTCTCCCCCCCCCCTTTTTCACATTCTTTTTTGGACTTACCCTTGAGCATCTTTTCCAGTTCAACCCCAATCCGTTCCCTACTTATCTTCAATCTCAACATCTCCAACACCTTGGGTTCTCCCATGACCTTTTCCGCCTCCGGATCGATTCTGAACTCCAGTCTACTGGCAAACCTCACCAACCGTAACACCCTGAGGGGGTCATCCATAAACGTCTGCAGCGGCTCAAGTGGCGTGCGGATGATCTTCTCCTCCATGTCCTTCAACCCCCCCGTAAAATCTTCCACTTCTTCAGTATGAAGGTTATAGAATAGCGCATTAACCGTAGCATCCCGCCGCAAAGCGTCCTCCTCAGCGGTGCCGAACTCTATAGTCGGGTTTCTGCTATCTTCAGAGTATGTCTCCTTGCGCAGATTCACAAAATCCACGTCCAACCCAAACAACCTCGTGGTTGTCGTCTCCAGGTGCTTGCTTTTTTCAGGGTTCTTGGCGATCTTATGCAAACCGCCAATGTCAGACGGCAAGATACCGTGACGGCCTCTATGACCGGGGTCATTGCAGTAATCGCGGAGATATAGGGCGAAAGTCTCGCCGGTCATGTTGTTTATCGCCGTGTCGATGTCGTTTGACTCAACCCCGAGCAATTTATCGCGGACCCAGCCACCCGCCCATCGCAACACTACCTTCTCCTGACCAGGAACCGGAGGGGTACTGGGGGGGTGATGGGTGTCGATAAACTGGGCGACGTCAACGAGTAATCCCTTAAGTTTCTGCTCGCGCTCGTTGAGCGTTATCGTACGGGGTTGCGCCATCGCTGTGTTCCTGTTGGGATTCACTCGTAGCGCCGTTTTCGTGAGGGCGCTGTCTCGCACTTTGGGTGTTTGTTGTTGTTGTGGTTTTTGTGTTGTGTCTTGCTGAGCTCGTTTGGTGGGAGGAGGGCTGTTGATTTGAGCCTCAAGTTCAGCTGACGACGACATGCTGTATTTTCGCTTCATGTGAATTGGAAGTCCCAAGGTTGTTGTTTTTGTTTTCGGTCGTCCCTGCCGGATGAAAATAAAAGAAAGTCGAGCAGTAGATAAAGGAAGGAGGTGGCGCATTTGTATTTCATGCAATCGTATCGTTCCTTCTGCCTTTGTGCATGAGGCTGAGCAAGAAACGGCTGCCTTTCTCACAGTGTTCGGAGAGTGAGTCAAAAATGGTGACACCCAATCTGCACTGAACGGCCCCCACTCTTGAACTGTCCAGTCGAAAGATAATACCAAAATTAGTAAATCCTAATTGATTGAGTCCGGTAAAATACATATGGGTCGTTACACACCTAAGATAAAAATTTGAGTCACAAAGAAAGCTCGGAGGACGTTCACGTTGCTGTTCGGAAACAACATGAGTTGTCGTTCGGAGTGTTCGCCGGGCGGGCTCATCTCGATCCCTCCAACGCACGTGCCCCACATGTATTTGGACCATAACCTCACTGAACAATGCTACATTCAAGGTTCTAACGATACGTGAGATTGAGGCTGGAGAAGGATCTCATATTCACTGAAGCACGGGTAATTCATTGTAGGCAGTTGAGACAATATTGATCGTAACAAAAGAAAATCCCCTTGCAAGGGACTGCGTAGAAAATCTAAATCTTACACAGACAGAGAGGCAGCTTTTCCGCCTCACCCAAACTGACTCCATAAAATTACATTTACAGTGGGCTGTAATTTACCCATGACCGCCGTCTACATCTTATGCGTATAACTTTCTTCCCAACCCCTTCTTTCCGTTCCGTTTGCTGATGTCCTGTGCGAGGATCATGCTTTCTCCTCAACCTCCCCACCCTCCTGCTTAACACCTTCCACCTGTGGCTGCTCCTCCTTGGTCGGTTGAGGTTGAGGTACAGCTTCATCCAGCGCAAGGTCAGCTCTCAAGTCTGGCAGGAACCGATCTATCCTCTTCCAGGTCTCGTTCCACAGCTCCGCCTTCTCCGGGTCTTGGCTCGGCGGTACCAGGTACCCATTGGTCGACATAATGAGCAGAACGTTTTTCAGGTTTTCCGGCACGGCCTCCTCCTATTCCCTCCTGTCAGCTATGTTCATCCATTAATTCTGGCGCGAAAACTTACCAAGCTATCCCCCTGCCCACTATTCATCAGTCGATCCATAATCTCGATAATCTTGAGCCACAGATCCAGCATGCCATCCCACTTGCTCAATATCACCAGATACTGCAGGAATATCTTGCAGAGCAACGACGCAGCTTGCACCCTCGTCTCACTCATCCCATCCCGATCCGTCGAGAACACTTCCGGCTTGAGCAGTCTCAGTATGAGTGGGAAAAGCACTTCCCCAAAGATGGCAGTCCACTCTTCATGATCGCTACTCGTCAGTTCCGGGCTCAATAGCGACCTCTGCAGACTGGCAAACGCCAAGTGCCGGACCTCTCTGCACGGATTCGTGCATTGCGTCGTCAACGCAGTGAAGATCGGCAACCAATACGCAGACCACGCCTCCCTACTCTCCAGGTGCGACTGCTTCATCAGGTAGGGTATCCGTTCCGTCATGCGTGATATCAGGTTGATCGCTCGAATACCTCGTGCCACGACGGCATTCCCACTCGGCTTTCCTTGCGTCACCGGCCTCACTGACTTCCTTCCCCCCTGTCGTCTGTCCATTTTCTGCTCAGCCATGGCACCAACACTCCCCATTGTTGCAAATTCATTAAGAAGTGCGACAGCAGTCTCGTAGTTGTCTGCCATTACTGCCGACGGGGAGCCTGCCGACACGCCAGACTCCAAGATGTCAAAGACCGTAGGGGCTGATTCGTTGTAAGCGGCCAGCGTGTTCAGGATAACCCAGAAATCGGGCGAAGTCATAATCTCGTTTCGCAAGGGACAGGGCTTCTCGATACACAGCTTCAGCCCCTGCAGCACCAACTTGGACGTCTTCATGAGAATGTCTTTTGAGAAGCTAGACACCGTGTGAAGCAGGACCGGTACCCGGACGTAATCGTAATCCTACCAGTCATCAGTACATCAACAACTGTGTGTGGCAGAGTGGGAACCTTACATAGCTCGCCTCAAGCAGATTAAAGAGGTAAAACGTCGCCCTCTCGATAAGAATCGGGTGGTATCGGTTCACATCCCGTAACACCGCTTGGATAGCTCCCACGACCCGCTTGCCAAGCAGCTGAACGCTATCTTTATCGCGTAGCGCCAACGACGTACAAAACTCCAAGATGTACACCAGAGCAGGGTCGTAAACGGCATTATTCTGCCGTGACTTTTGGCCATTCGACGGCGAACCCGGCACGGCCTCCGTCCTGACAGTGATCACCGTCGATGCACTGTCATCCGGAATCTGCTCCAGCAGCGAGTCGACCAAGGACTCGAGGCTTGCGCTCGGGAGATGTGAGATGTTGGCAAACACATCCCCGATATGACACTGGTTGACGCAGTCCACGGTGCAGAGAGTGCTGTCCAGCTCTTCGTCCGACGGCTCCGGCGGATCGTCAGCTGCGTAGCTGGAGATGTACGATGTAAAAGCCGAGAAGAAGCCAGACTCGCTCTGCTTGGCACCTCGGTCTATTACTTGCGATGGGTTTTGCAGCGGTATCGGGGGAAGCGAAAGTCGCTCAGGGTCAGTCTCAAAGAAGGGGGGTATTAATGAGTTGACAAAGAGGTTGAGCCATATGCGGATGATATACTTCCAGCTCTTCCGAATCACATGCTCAGAGCCAGCCACGACGCGGAACAGGGCCAGCGTGGCAAACTGGGACCGGAGATCTCGTCCAAACTTGACGGCCAGCTCGCTCACCATCACGCTGTTGCCCTCAACCTGAACCTCCGTGTTGAGCGACGTGTTTGAGAGAGTCTCGCTGCTGAGGGCCGAGATGTAGCTCAGACGGTAGATGATCTCATCTAGCGCCTCGGTATTGCCGTGCTTGGTGGCGATACGGGCGCATTCGACGAAACCCGTGATAACCCGCAAATAGACTGTATCCTCAGATGCAGACATGAAGACAAAGAAGAGACAAGACACGATGGGATTCCACGTCGTTGCAAACATGTCCGCGTCGTAGATGTTGGTGTCGCACAGAACGAGAGGCCCTGCCGACTCGGTCTTGGTCAGGAGCTCTTTCCATGCATGCTCAAAGGCGTGCTTGTTCTCGTGCTCCTCGGGTAGGATGATTTCGTTGGACTTGATGGCGTCGTAGATGTCCTGGATATATTCAGGCGCAAAATCCTGGCCGCCGTTGACGCCTTTCAGGTTCTTGGCAAAGTCGGCATACGCCATCCGGGCCTGCTTGAAGTTCGGATTATGCTGATCCGTATTCAGCATGATAATCGCGTACGTGAGGATGAAGCAGGCGTCTTTGTCGGCCACGCCTTCTGGGACATCACTAGCAAGGTACTTCTCCGAGAAGGAGGAGATGATGCGCTCGATCAGCGACGACTCGCCAGGCAACCTGAACGTAGCCAGGAGAACTCTGATTGCCTCGTCCACCCGCTTGCCATTGAAGTCGAGGCTCTCCATAAAGGCATCGAGAATTGGCTCGTTGCCCTTCTTGGAGATGAAGTCACCCAACACCCTCTTGTCGACCCGCGACGTGCCCTTGAGAAACCTCGCGACACATGCGGGATTGCTTGCGTCCTCGATTATACCCTTCTCCTGCAAGTAAGCTATGCCTCCCTTTGGACTTTCGTTGAACTTCTTCGCGCCCTTGATGATGAGCTTTTTCCTGCGTCTCTTCTCTCTCAAAACGTCGGGATCAGGGTACCCCTCGGTCTCAGGAGGCTGGTCTAACCGCTCTGCGATAAACTGTATGAACCGAAGCAGCGAATCGAGACATAACGGTGGGACGCTGAAAGTGCTCCAAGTCACAGAGTCCGGAAGGGCGTTTCGCGACAAGAGTCCTATCATATCCTCACACAGATCCGCGCGGTCTTCGTCGCAATCGTAGTTGACAAACAGCTCAACCATGAAGTTGGGCATTCGCGCGAGAACCCCAATATTCTCAACCATGGCCTGCCTTGCATCTGGCTTGCGGGATCCCCCTTCCAGGCCAAGCTTTTGACGATCCTTGACCGGTACAGGTGTAGAGCGGCCGCTGCTTGCCTGCGACGGCGGGGGCTTTACAAGCTTGGGCGACTGGGGGATACCAGAGTAGAGACTGGGGTCAATGCCAGGCTCTCTCGGTATCTCGACAGGCGGGTGGAGGCAGGCCACGAGATACGAGAGATACAGCTCCTGTTGAAGCTTGAGCACTCCTCTGCAAGTCGAGAGCAGTGTGCTCGCAACGGTCAGAGCTTCCTCCAAGATGGCCATGTTGTCCGACCTGACGAGCTGGAAGAGGTGACTACATAGCTGGTCCTCGGCAATGGCAGCGAGGGCAGGGTGCCTGGCGATCGACGGCCCGGCCACTTCAAGAGCAACGTGGATAATCCGCAGTGCCATGACCGTCATCTTCATCTGGTCAGGACTCTTGAGGTCGCTAGGATCCAGGAAGCTCACCAGCACCCTGAAAAGTTCTCGAACTGATGGCAGAGAATAGGGGCGCAAATCCACGGAGACGGAGCTTTCAGTGGCTGAACTTGTGCTGCTTCGACCAGCCTCACCCTCTCCGCTTGCGCGTGTATCTACGCTGCTGCTCGCCTTTTCCGAGCTAGACGATGCCCGTGGCTCTACACCTGATGTTCGAGGAGGAGGCGCAGGTGTACCTTCTGTCGTCGCCGGAACATCGGTGCCATTAGTAGCAGGATCCATCTTGACATCGTCCATATCCCCGCTCGTCTTCTTGTCTAAGGCCTCGGGCTCCTCGCCAGCTTCGACCTCAAGGTGTTTCAGGTCCTCAAAGATGATCTGGCACATGCGCACCATCGATGCCTCGGCTGTCCGTCTTAACACTTCAGAGAACCTCGACCGCGAGCAGATGGTCAGTCCGCGACCCATCATGTCGCAGACGCTTTCGTCGCTGAGTATGTCGCCGCCCGGTCCCGACAGCATGTCCTCCATCAGATGCAGGATCATCAGCAACACCACCTCCTCCTGCGCCGGATCTTTGACGTCGAACTGACAATGCGTAATGGCCGCCGACAGGGACTGCATAGCGAGCGCGAATCGAGGAGACACGGGCGCGATGAAGCCGTAAGCCAGAAACTTTTGTATCGCCCTGAGCGCGAGGATCGTGATCGGGGCCGCGGTGCCCTTGGCCTGTATGATCTGCAGGAACGGATATAGCAGCATGAGGGAGTCGAACTTGTGGATGTCTGTAATCGAGAACCTGTCAGCCAACCCTTGCTATCCTCTCCTTCTGCTTTCTATACCTCTCCACACCCCGTAAGAAATTTGTGCTTATTCACCTTTGACACCCGTCAACTCATGCCTCAACCTCCCGAACCCTGAGATCAGGGGGTTATCCTGCATGCTCCGGCCCTTCTTCCCTCGCGACCCCCATCTATTCAGATCTCCCTGGCCGTCCACACTTCCTGTTGTTCCCGCCGCCGCAGCAGCGCTGTTCTTCCCTCGACCGCTGCGCGGCAGTCCCGGACTCGGCGGTACGAGCTGAATAAGATTCGGATGCCACCCGAGAATGGCAGCCACCGAGGCCACAGACGAGTGTTTCGACTGCTCATATTTCTGGATCGCCGACGTGATCGCTATGCATTCCGATATGACCAACGACACGGGGTCAACCGCTACCGATACGGGCCGACTCCTGTACTGCATCCGCGAGGACTGCTGCAGCGCCTGCGGAAAGGGACTAATACTGCGGCGGGGTGGTGGTTGCGGGGCGGTGCCCGCTGGCGGCGCCGAAAGCAGCGTTGTTGAATTGTCCATAGTATTGCTGGTTATTGCTGGAATAGTTGAAGCATCTCGGTTCATCCTGCACACCGTTTGGCAGGTTTTGGTTGCTCGTTGCTCGATCGCACGGGACGGGGAGAGGGGAGGCGCGTGAGCGACGGGAAGCAAGAGAGCGAACAGATATGCTATAACTTTATAAGGTATGCTCTATAAAAAGAAGGGATTGACAAGAACAAACAAACAAGCGGTCGCAGCTACAAAAGACAAAGGCTACACAGAAGTGTTCGTAGAAAGGACACAATGAGCAGAGCTGCTGCAAGTCTGCAGAAGCTATAGTTATCCCGTACAGTTTTACTTCTGAACACCTTGGTATTCCGTAGATCTTACTACTCTGTACCTAGGAGCTATGGGCTCTTCCCCCGGGCCGTTGCAAACCAACCAGTGAGCGAACCAGAATGCCCGGTGACGTCGGCTAAATAACGGCCAAGCATGTTAAAAAAAAAAGGGCACGGGCGCGCCGTCAGCTGTAGCGGCTGCCTGTGGGACCCACATTAACTAACCCCTTATGCCCCTGGAGGACAACATACAATTGCTTCCCAGAGCCTATCAAAATTCGTATTCAAGGCAGAAATATGATTAAGCTGCTATTTGCGTCTTTGAACCTAACTCTCATTAAAGCCAAAGTAGTCTGCATTGATGTACCAGTCATCTGTTATCTAAAACACACGCCCAAACGCCCTCTGTGCCATGGATATTGGCCTGTCCCCATCAAGACATCTAGTATACATGATAGATATTATGTCTCTTTCCTCTCTTTTGTCTTGCCGGTGGTGGTGTCGGACATAAGAAACGCCATTTTGCCATGGAGCCCGTAACCTTCTTTCGTACCTTGCTCACAAGGCCTTTTTATGTTCCGTAGGTAAACAAGAACCCTCTGCTCTGGTCCATCAGGGGCATGATAACTCCTACACGGCCACCTCAACAAGTCCGGACCGAATGATTTGGTTAAGATGGCCCTGCATCGGTGCCTCATACTTTCCTATCTTCCTTCTCCTCTTTGACCACAGCCTTGGCCGGACCCTTGGATTTCTCCTTCTCAACAGACGCGGCAGCCTCAGCTATTATTAGCTTTTCCTGCTTGTCCTTGGTGGACCCTTCTGAAGAGTCCTTCTTCTTCTCTTGTTGAGCAATGTTTTGCATCTCCGTCTTATCTTTCTCCCACTGACCGTTTGCATCGCCAAAGGTCTCTTTCATCTTCTTGACCTTTTCTGCTTGTTCTCTCTCTTCTGCCTCTTTGGCTTGCTTCTCACGCTCCATTTCCTACGTACCGTTAGTATCAGAGTGTAAATAACTGGCAGGGTACTGTTGCTCACCTCCATGTGCTTGATATCATCAACACTGGGCTCGTAAAGATGCCAGATCGTGTAGTGTGGCAGCCCGACAACGGAAAAGTCCATCCGTCTCGCCATCTGGTGTATGTTAGATAAGCCCCGAACGATGCAATGTGATCGAACGTACCTTTCCGAAGCCCTCTGTTTCGGCATGTTTCTCAAAGCTAAACGCCGGGAAATGGACGCCATATCGGAAGACCTTCGCCTTCGCCAGAATACTCACACCACCGACTCCGTCAATCTCCATTTCCATGTCGGGGTCGCCGTACGGGTCTCGAAGGTAGGCCAGATGAGGACGCCATGTCGCGTACTCTGCGTATCCCTCCACAATGACAGCGTCTTCGTCCAGCGTGTCAGCGAGTGCAAGGGCGGTTTCGGATTCTTGCCACGAGTTGAGATCGTAGGGCTGCTCGCCTCCGAGCCAGTCTGGTAGTGGGCGCCAAACATCTGCAATCGAATTAGCGGTTGTGGGAAAGACAAGCCTAATAGTGCACCCGCAACTTACTAGGCACAATGACATCCTTGTTGTGGCGCATCAAGTCTTCCAAGATTGTGAAGGGAGCTGTCTCGACGTCGACGTCGCGCCAGTAGACCCACGAATGGTAGGGTCGGAGGGCAGCACTTAGCAGCCAATTTCTCGCCTGGGCCATGAGCTTTCTTCTGCTCGCCTGGGCCGCGAAGCCGTGACGACTCTCCACATCCTGGTTGACCTTCTGTCCAAAGTCCTTTTCAATGATAGATATCTCGCCAAAATGTTTCATTTCGTCCTCCTCCGCTTGTATTGATTCTAGATTGTTCGATAGAACCTCCAGTGTCCTGTCCTTCGAGTCGGACACGAGAAACGCGAGGTCGATAAGATGATGTGGGTAGGTAAAGTTTCGGAGGTGGGAGAAGAACATCGGTAAATGAGGTTCGGCGTCGCGCAGTGGTACACAGAGCAGGATTCTCTCCTCCCTCTCCCATCCTCTTGCGGTGCCCTGGACATTAGACAGGTCATAGTACCGCACTGTCTCCAATTGGAAATCCTCCCCTCTTGATAATAGGCCGAGCGAGAGTACCGAGAATATGGAGCTGCCGGGCCAGACGAAGAGCGCGAAAAGACCACATATCGCTATGACAATGGCAAGTCGCACAAAGAGTCGCCTCCGTCTTCGTAGCGCGGGCGTTGCGCCTCTGGGTTGGAATCTGTGGGAAACCAAAAACAAAGTTAGCCGACAGTTCTTGAGAAGCTTCGCAAAACCAAGTGAGCGATGTGTGGGAATGCGCGGCACGGTACCTGTGTGGTGAGATCTCAAATGTGCTCCCCCGCGGATACCCATTTGAATAACCGCTCACATGATGACGGGGCGTCACCTTCGACCCCGAAGACGCGAATGGCAGCATTGGTCGTGCACCGGTGGCGGGCGTTGTCTGCTGCTGGCCTAACGTGAAGCTCCCCCTCTGCGTCTCGACCGCAGACTCCGTCGGCCCCTGTAGTTTCTCGGGCTAAGCCGGTTTCCAGTCCTCGTGGATGCAATCAGCGTAAGTTCGTTCCCAGGTCAATGCATGTTTGTCGGAGAGGAGTGTGACGACGCCGCGAAGGAGACTGGATTCAGCGTTGCACGAAGGCGTTGGTAAAAGGTGTTCGCATCAGCCTCACACACAGGATTACCCAGTGGCGTTTTCTTGAGTGCACTCGAAAACGCGAACGGGCCAAGTACCAGAAACACCCCTTATTTTGAGATTTGGGGGTCGGGTACTGGGTACACCGGCCAAAGTTGCTTATCGGCGACCAATGCGCGTAAAGGACCGTGGATTAGCTGCAATGTGCCAAGAAAGATGTACAAGGTACCTGATCGACGCAGATCTCCCCGACACTAATAAAATCGTGCCTTGTGTGGGGATGCCAAATGGTTTCATTCTGGAAAAGAAACCATGCTGCACGACATCATCAGCGGTCCCTTACCACTACGCCGTTCTTGCACTTAATCTAGGCGCAACTTGTCACGGATTCAAACTGGCGGGAGAAGTATCTTGGCCAACGTTTATTATTGCATTTTTCTATTTGGTATCGAAACAATGGACTCATACACAGAATTCAGGACGCAAACATGTCGTGCAAAACATCTCCTGGGTGTGTGAACAAGTATCGTGAATCACTTGAGATGGGTGAACACCCTTGCCTGAGCCGAGCCCTCTTTTTGGACTTGTGGCATTGATGTAGATCGTCTTCTTACCTGGTTAGGCATGAAACCAGCCGCATATTTATAGCTACCTGACTTAATGTGTTAGCAGTAGTTCAGATTGCTACTGACAACAAATCGTAGGAAAAGACGAGTTTCAGACAAGCCGTTTTAACTCAGCCTTACGAACCGGCCTGGACTCCCATGCACCAAGACGATACATGGGAAATCCAAGCACTGAAGCCAAATTACGTCCCGAAGGACGACACCACAACTGGTCATCGCATCCGAAAGAGGATACTGCAGTGCGGATGGATGGCTCGGCCCGTACATTTCGTTGAATGGATAAGCTATTGTCATCATGAAAGGGATAGTGTAGAGGACAAGCAAGAAAGCCCATGAACTTACATATCGATGGCTATTTCCTCGCGGATTTGGAGTCATTCACGAGCACGTATCTGTAACTTCGAGACTGTCAGTCAATGAGTCCCAACGAGCAACAAAAGAGGTTGTGTTTATGGATGGGAGCAGATGTATCAGAGTTTGTTTTGGTATTTTTGGTTATCATCATTCTGTTTCAGAAGCAGAACTGAATTTTGGTTTTTCATCATAGACATCTTGGGGGGGGGGGGGGGGGGGTTGACGGAGGGGCAAAAAGTCCTTACCCTACTGTTGAGATTGGGCGCGTGTCTGTTGAGTAAGGCGAGACGAGAGCATTGTAACTATTATCAGTTAGTCTAAGAGGCTTTAGACATCGAAGCTGTAGAACACAGTGAAGGTTGGTTGAGTCAGATGGTAGTGCATGTTAATTCATACGCTCAGTGAAAATCGCGTGGAATTGTGGAAAACAAGGATCATCATAAAAAGTAGTGGAAGGAGAGGTTCGCCCTTAGAGAATCGGAAGTAAACTTACAAGACATGCTCAATATCCCCGGCCACGGAGCAGCCTTGGGCGCAGGCGTCCAGGCTCGTGGGATGTTGGACACCTGGCGCAGGAAACGCCAGGTCTTTCTGAAGCGGTCAATACACCTGTAACCGACAAAGATCCTTAGCCATATGAAAATTGTTCATAAAGACTCCTTCCAAGCTTGAGACCTTGCGAGGACATCGCCAATGCGCAGTCGGTGCTGGAATGTTGGGCCATCATCGCGAGCTGTTTGGGTTTGGAAGAGAAGTAAAATTTCGTCCGCGAATCTGTGATTTTGTAGTTGCCGCGAAAATTGCTGGGCATGTGGCTGTGTGGGTCAACCTTGCGGTGGATACCTTTTAGCGAGTTGTGGCTTGCCCTGTCAAATTCGAGCGCTATTGTTGTCACTAGCCTCAGCATCAACCACTTTGTTTCTCGAAAGGAATTCACCTGCAACGGGGACTATCTTCCCTGTCTTACCAAAGGTAATATAATCGATTATCTTCCCACTTTGTGTTTATCAAGTGGACGTCGTTCTGCAAGAAAGGAAGAGAAGAAAGAGGGGGAAATACGCATAAAGGCTCCCTACAGCCTCAAGTCACCATGACCGACAGAAGACGGATCAACGGACCCGTTGGGGCCACTTTTCCTCCGGTTTTTGTTTATGAAGGCGAAGATGCCGTCAAAGAAACGAAGAAGACCAGATCCCGGCCGCCCAATGCGATCCGTAAGATGTGTATGTATTTGCAAATACCTCCATTTTGGTGTTGGATCTTGCTAACATTTTACCAGACCTCAAAACCGGTGTGACTCCCTCAGCTTCCGGATCTGCTTATCTTGAGATTGAGACGTCTGCCAAGGGCAGCGGCTCAGGTTTAAAGCTCAGCTGCACTGTCCATGGACCAAGATCTCTTCCCAGATCAACCCCCTTTTCTCCCCACATCATCTTGTCTACCCATGTCAAGTACGCTCCATTCGCGACGAGGCAACGGCGTGGCTATCTGCGGGACTCGACGGAGCGCGACCTTGGCACTCACCTCGAAACTGCTCTCCGTGGCGCCATCATTGCCGACCGCTGGCCCAAGAGCGGCGTGGACATCATCATTTCCATTATCGAGGGCGACCAGGACCGGGAGTCATCCAAGGCAGAAGGCGACGAATCCTGGGATATGATGAATGCTTTGAGCGGCTGCATTACTGTGGCATCGGCTGCGCTTGCTGATGCCGGCATCGACTGCGTGGATACTGTCGCCGGTGGAGTTGCGGCCCTTGTGCGAAATGCGGCTGACGATTCGGTTTCGAACATTGTTATTGACCCCGTGCCATCTGAGCATGAGAAGATCCTGGCAGCTTGTTGCATTGCGTATTTGCCTACCAGAGATGAGGTGACAAATCTGTGGTTCAAGGGCGATTTGGGCGCATCCGATATGGAGCTTTACACAAGCCTCGTCGAGAAAGGCATTCAAGCATCGAAATATGCTAATCGGGTTCTCGTCGAATGTCTAGGCGAGACTGTTGGCTGATCGGCACTTCCAACAGAGAAAGCACCCCTGACCGTTGCTGAATGGTCATGATAACCTCAGCTGGGCTGCAGGTCTCGTCAATGAGGGGTAGTCATCATCTTAAAGGAAGGAATCGCAGACGACATTCTTATCTATGTATACGTCTAGATACCGTGATAGATGGTGAAGGAATGGATACATAGTTGGGCTGGTCGCCATGGTCACGAGCATCTGGCGCCGTGTTCACCTGTGGAAGACGCATTTCTGGGGATACCGCTTGGGTGAAGTGTGGCAGGTGCTGGACGACATTCATCCTGGTTGGCAAAGTACGAGACGCATGGACATCTGCACGCCCCTTATAGATTCGCATTCGCGTGCTTTTGTTCATAGCAAAAGATGTCCTTACTGGTCAACCGGTAAGCTGTGGCCTCTACTCCGAACGTTGTGCCCCGGGTTCAATTCCCAACCACCATGACAACGTCTTTCGAGATGTTTCATCTACTCGCTCACTTTCCTCATGCCCAAGTGTACGCTATCAGGACATCTTAGTGCATCCCCAGATTTATCTGGGGCTTGCACAGCCAGTTGGGGTGTCCTTTCGGGTCTGAGTTGGCGAAGTAACTTCCTCAACACCTTCCTTTTTTACTTTTCCTTACTTTTAAAGAGTTGTCTTTACTTCATACCTGTCCGTACGTACACCGTCGTGAAGGGCGCTGTCAGTCGCTCGGGGTATCACCTGACCTTGGCTTGGCAGGAGCTGTCGGTCGGCCTCCGAGGCGCTACGGAGTACCGTTGAACATGCATATGAAGGTGGGGTGCCAATACGAGATGGACGGCCATGCATTCGGCGAACATTCTTGCGCCGCCTAACCTAGTCGCATCAAACATTTATGAATCAACACAACTGAAATAACGCAACAGATATCAGATGTTTGTAGCAACTCTCGATGAATGTGCGGCTGTGAGTGGTGGAACAAAAGAAAAAGTGTCTGCATAACGCCAAACCCGGATTCGAACGCGGGGTGATTACGTGTCACCCGGCTGTGCGCATGGCGCTGTGCTCCACTGCTGGCAGCTGGCGAGGAACACCCCGCGCTCTGGAACTGTCATACCGTTTCTGCAACCCAGAGGCGTTCGCACGGGTAAAATAGCATTTGTTGCACACACTGTGTTTTTGCCGGTGACAATTCTCCTGAGCACAGTTGTTGATTCGGAGCACACTGTGCTCTCTGTTACCCAGTCGTTGTGTGATTGCTGTTCGTTAGCCCGGGCCGTGGCCAAATCTCGTTCGTGTTTGCCCAGTGGAGTGCCCGATCCATGAAAAGCCGTTGCATCCCCTGAGGCCAAGCCGCAAAAGACGCTAGCGTCCCTTCTGGTTTTCTGGGTGCACCTTGACGTATCGAAGGCGCTCCCGTCCCGTTCGCCAAAACACACGTCGACTGTCGGACCAAGGAAAAAAGATAGACTCAATTCAGCTCGACTCAGCCCTTGGGTCATCTTCCTTCGTTCCAACTGCTCCGACCAGATAACAATCCTCGAACCCACACTCGTTACCCAAAACAACCAGCCTTGCTATACGACTTCTAATCGCCTTATCACTTTCTAATCTTCGTTCGTTCCCCGACAATTGACCTGCTTTTATCTTCAACCCGTACTGTTATTTCATGTTTTCGCATTTGGACGTTTGACCTTATATTTTATCTCGCAAGGCGTGCGAGCGACTCGACAACACAACTGGATTTGCGTCGGTTTCCCTTCAATATCCGCCATCTTTGTGCGACTAACAGCTGTTCCTGATGGGTAAAAAATGTGAGTGGTCGCTATTCCTCGCCTCGGGGCTTATCATGCTAAGAGACCTGAGCAGGGCGATGGGGTGTTATCCTAGACGCCGGGTCGTCGGGGACGCGATTGCACATTTATCGGTGGAAGGATCCCGAGAGAGCACGCCATGACACGCCGAAAGACGAGCTTCACCATCTGCCAAAGTTGGTTACGGAGAAGAAATGGACCAAGAAGATCAGGCCAGGCGTCTCGACATTTGGCGACAAACCCACAGAGGTCGGCCGGGATCATCTGCAGTCGTTGATCGATCATGCGTTGGATGTAATACCCGAGGACAAGATCAAGGATACTCCCATCTTCCTGATGGCCACGGCGGGAATGCGATTGCTTCCTCAGCTCCAGCAGACGGCCCTGACGCGCGAAATATGCACCTACCTCCGGCGGAATACCCAATTCTCCCTGCCCGATTGCGATCTACATATTCAAGTTATTCCGGGCGAGACGGAAGGCTTGTACGGGTGGATTGCGACAAACTATCTCTTAGGAGGCTTCGACAACCCAGACATGCACCGACATGGTAAAGGGCATCACACATACGGCTTCCTGGATATGGGCGGCGCATCTGCACAAATCGCATTCGCTCCAAATGCGACGGAGGCCGATAAGCATGCGAACGACCTCAAGCTCCTGCGACTGCGAACCCTGGATGGCGCCCCGTCAGAACACAAGGTGTTCACCGCGACCTGGCTTGGATTCGGTGTTAACCAGGCCCGGGAGGCCTATATCGAGAATCTGAAGGAGCTTTACGGCACACCCGACTCTCATGAGCTCCCTGACCCGTGCATGCCGAAAGGCTTGAGGACAACGCTACGAGGAGATCCGGTTGACGGACCAGATTCGGACGATCTCACACTGATCGGCACCGGGGTGTTCGATGAATGCCTGAAACAGACACACCCGCTGCTAGGAAAGGACAAGCCGTGTAACGATAGCCCATGCCTCCTGAATGGCCAGCACGTTCCCGCCATCGACTTTGACGTCAATCACTTTGTAGGAGTCTCAGAATACTGGCACACGACACACGGAGTGTTTGGTGGAAAAGACGACAAGGCATACGATTTTACGACATACCAAAAGAGGGTGGAGGAGTTTTGTACCAAAGATTGGGATGCTCTCCAGTCAAAAATCGACGCCCGGAAAAAGTACGATATGAAGAATGCACAGGAGGCTTGCTTCAAGGCGTCATGGCTGATTAACGTCTTACATGAGGGTATCGGTATTCCAAGGATAGGCCTGGAGAAGATGCCTGCATATAATGTGTCCAAGGGAGCGCTGGAGAACGCCAAGGATAAAGGTTTCCTAGACCCCTTCCAGCCATTCAACAAGATCGACGGTATCGAGGTTAGCTGGACGCTAGGCAAGATGGTGCTCTATGCTGCTGGACAGATACCCCCCAAGAGCGGCGACGATCGGTTTCCCGTCGGGTTTGGCAGCAACATTGCCGGGCCAGCACCGCCAGACTTTCAGTTTGCTGGATCTACCTGGAGACCCATTGGCCAAGGCAACGGCACGTTTGAGGATGATGATGACTGGGGCGACCGAGCCGAGGACCTCCTGGATAAAGCGAGAGAGAAGTCAGCTACCTCGGGACTATTCATCTTTTTCTTGCTCTTCTTCTTCCTGCTATACATCTTCCGCAAAAAGGAAAGGAGAATACGGTTATATGGCAAGATTCACAAAATCGTCCACCATAGGTCACGACGCCCAGGTGGAGGTGGCAGTCCGAGAAGGGGGAGCGGTGGTCTTTCTAGTCTTATACACAAGTTATCAGGTGGCAGGTCATCGGGGGGGCCATATGAGCGCGTCATGGAAGAAGGGCAAGCCGATCTTTTCGAACTGGGCGATGTTGAACAGGACGAGTATTCCGACTCTAGCGAGGGATCTCTCTCGTCAAGGCGGTCACGGCTGGGGCTGAGTTCAGGTCTGGCTACGCCAAAGTTGAACGTTGTCGAGCCACGGTTCGACGCATTGGCACTACCGACATCCTCAGCTGCTTTCGATAGAAGTGGACTGGTGGTCAGGACGGAATCTAGAGAGAGGCTATTCCCGGCGCCAAATCTACAGATGCTCAATGCCGGCAAGAGGAGTCGAGCTGGCAGTCCCACGAGACTGAAAAGTCCACTGATGTCGCCGTTACAGGAAGATTAGCGGAAGTCATTGTTGCGGTGGTGGTGGTGGTAGTGGTTGTTGGGTTTTGAGGAGTTATTTGTAAAAAGTATAATAAACCCCCGGCTGGATTGTCAGAGTTCTGTCTGTTGGGCTCTGCGAAGGTCATGATATCATCATTAACGGGAAAGCATTTTGGAAGCATAACAAACTTTTGGGAAAGGTTTTTACTAACTTGTATATATTTCTTTTCATTTTTTGGGGTTTGGAGCATCCATCTCGTTGGGGATGACGGAACGTCAGGGCGTCATGGGTTCTATCGATGTTTTTCGGCAGAGCATGCCTTTTCTTGGCTCGGGTGTCCGTGTGGTCTTTATTGCATTTTTAATGTCCATTTCGAGGGAGGATTGAACTGGGTTCTTCGCCCAAGTCACGCAGTCAGTCTATTCATGTCTTGTCAAGTAGCTTATGAATGGAAGAACATGAATTAAGCTGATACAACTTTTTACACAGCGCTACCTCCCAGCTCTATTCCTTGAGACTTACCAAGTACTAGCAATAGGTATGATTTTTTAAGTGGTCCCCTTCCAAACCAGACAACACCCCGAGACAGCCATCCCAAGAAAATCGCTTCGTCCGCTCATATCCAAACACTTAATAGGGAGCACAACTAATTTGGAGGCCAACCCTCAATCATCACCACGTTCCAAAAACCCCGGATCTGCCCGGATCTTACTCTCAAACTTTCTCCACCACTCCTCAAACGCCTTTAACGGGACAACCTCCACCCCGCCCGCCGTAGTGCTGAAGCTGGTGAGGAAGTTGAATGCGTTCTTTATTATCCTCTGCGCCAATACTAAGGTGCTAGGTTGTTGTGGCTGTGTTTGGTTGGCAGGAACTAAAGTCCCTGGGGATGCTGCTCTCTGTGGTGGGGGTTCCGTCATACGAGCAGCCACGGCCTGGGCCGGCTCGACCGACACTCCCAGTACCACTCCAGCATTGGGATTAGATTCGACCTTGAATATGGCACTCTCCTTCCCCGGCCCGATACCCCCTAGAAACTTGGGATTCGGTGGTCCCTGTCCGGGTCCAGCGGGTGTGACGAGATAGATGGCGGCTGCGGTACCTTCTGGCAATACCACACCGGGAAGCAGGAAAACGACCACGTGTTTAGACCCTGGCGGGATGGCGTAGAGAAATGTCGAGATTGTGGGCGCCTCGGTAGGGGTGATGATGACTGGTTGGCCTGCTGGCACCACGCCGAAGAGGGGTTGTTGAGCCATATCTGGCTTTCTTATCCTGACCTTTGGAGGGCTATATCCGGGTAGTGGTGGTATAGTACATGTATATATGGGTGTGGTGGTGCAGGGAAGACTAGTTAGGAAAAGAAGACAGGCTGCTCGTCCGCCGACCTGTGAGGTGTTGTTTCCGATGTCCTTGTCTGGGTAGCCCCTGCTCGAATCTGTGCTGATAAGGTATGTTGTCCTGATCCCCAAAGGAAAGGAGTCCCAGGGCAGTTGCAATGTGTCCACGGCAAGGTTCGTTGTTGCCCTGGTCCTTGACCTGTAACTGTAAAGACCGGACCGTGCGGGAAGGAAGCAGTCGTATGAACACGAAGCCTGTTCCTTTTGACTCACTGTAAGGATGACGAAATCCTGACGGTAAAAGCTGTCGCGGGGTTTAGTGACAGCGGCAGCCTGGTTGAAAAACTCGTAACCAAAGGGTGCGGTCCGAACGGCAAAGCACTGGAGCGGTCATACGTTGGTTGGTTGTGTCCTGCAATGTCCGGGTGGGCTGATATCCGGCAGTCAACGGCCTCCGAGTTCACCGCTGATCGCCTGGTAGCGATAGCGTCTGTCACAAGACAATGCTATCTGGTCGAGCCGCTTACTCTTGGTTCGTTGGTCGGATGGACCTTCGCAATGTCTTATCACGGGTTTAAGGGTGTAATAATGCAGTCCGTGGTTTTGCGGCGAAGCTGATTCGACAAACGTTTCTGCAGGCTGTGGTTGACACAAATTTGCTGCCCCGCGCTTGGAGCTGTCAAATGATGGTTAGAGTACTAGTTCAGCCAAGAGACGAAAGCTGTCAATTGCTTTCCCTAAGATAAATCCAGGCCTCGTTGAATGCTGGATGAGTTTTGACGCCGGATCACCGTCGGTGGAACCACCTGCCAGCTTCTAGAAGCCTAGAACGATCGACAAAGGGGGAGAAAAGCGACATTTGTTCGGTAGCCATGCCGTCCCGGGGCCGTGGTGGGGTTCAGGAAGGACCACAGGAAAGACCGCTCGTGCTTTATCCTGGATCCCTGGAGTTGGATGCATCGTTGGAATAGTTATTGAAACTCTGCAGACATGGGCCCTTGGCATGCGGTGAAGAATGAGAACAATAAGTATCTCATACCTCGTTCATTGTTGCGTCATGAACCGTTTTTATTTCACCAAAGTCAAGGAAGGTACGAGCAGAGCTGCCACGACGCCCACTTTCCCTTAGCGTTTTTTGTTCAACAGCCTACCTACAACCTGTCAGGCCTGGCCCAATCTTCCGAATTCGGAAAGAGCAACCGGTTTTGAAGACTCAAAGCCATAACCTTGAACCATGGCGAAGAGGTTGACAACTCTCGACTTGGTGAAGCAATGCGATTCGTGAGTGAAAATGGACTTTACTTTCATACTTTCCCCTCACAGCACCTCGACGCCTATGTCAGCCTATACGAACAATGTAACGGCAGCATGCTCTCCTTTTGAGGGCTTAAAAGGTTGAAACTCGCCTTACCGACATGTCGTGCAACCATTACTGCCGAAGATGGCGACCTGCAGTGACATCCAGTGGCGCCACCCCAAAACTGATAAGCCTCCGACACTCTCCATCACACCGCATGCAAAAATGTACCCAAAGTCTGAATTTACGCTTACACTCAACCGTGAAGTTTCCCCAGCGAAGAAAAGGACCCTCAAGGGTATGCGGAGGTTACCGGAAGCCTCTACACTCTCATCTGGAAAGATGACGAGGGGAGCTTTCCCATCGGCTGGATACCGCCGGCTGTTCTTGATGCCCTGACGAACACGCCTGAGAGCGTCAGGGGGCCAATGGATGTCAACCCCGCCG
Source organism: Diplogelasinospora grovesii (assembly GCA_033297225.1). NCBI lineage: Eukaryota > Fungi > Ascomycota > Sordariomycetes > Sordariales > Diplogelasinosporaceae > Diplogelasinospora > Diplogelasinospora grovesii. Next base: position 255,998 of record MU853757.1, read on the forward strand.
ACAGGACAATACTGCTCTTCAACCAGGCCAAGACATACGAGGAACGGACAGCACTCGTGGCGCAGCTTACTGCGTATTGGCGCGCGAATCAGACATTCCGCATCCTCAAGGGCTGGCGAGACGAGTTGTGGCCTGTGTATGGGCGCAACAGTGAGCTCCTGTTCAGCATGGAGCGCTCAGCGGTGGGTCTGTTCGGTGCTACGCGCTACGGGGTGCACTTATCAGCTTTCATCAGACGAACAGATGATGGCAAGGATAGCAAGTACGACCTAAGAATATGGGTACCAAAACGGGCGGCTACCAAGTCGACGTACGCGGGTATGCTGGACAATACCGTTGCCGGCGGCCTGATGACCAACGAGGACCCTTTTGACTGCATCTGCCGCGAAGCGGATGAGGAGGCGTCGCTGCCTGAGGAGATCGTGCGTAAGCAGGCTAAGGAGACCGGCACTGTGACGTACATCTACGTCACGGATGAGCGGTCGGGAGGCGAGCCGGGCTACATCTACCCGGAATGCCAATGGATCTATGACCTAGAGCTCCCAGCTGACGGCAGCATTGTGCCTGAGCCCAAGGACGGCGAGGTGGAGAGCTTCAGTTTGCGCACCGTGGAGGAGATTCAGGAGCAGCTGGCTCAGGGGCTGTGGAAGCCGAACTGCGCCATGGTCCAACTCGACTTCTTCTTGCGCCACGGCATCTTGACGCCTGAGAATGAGCCGGCTTACGAGGAGCTGCGTACTCGGGCCCATCGCTATATTCCCTTCCCCGGACCGCACCACAAGTATCACCCGTCAGAGAACGGAACTGCATGAAGAGAGCATTTAGACTATCGTATAGATCGCACGCTTGAACACAGGTGCATTGCCCCGGGTATCTCTCCTCAATTTTAGTCAGTATTACAATATATCCGCCTGAACCTTTATTTTCCGTGCCCAAACGCCGATGCTCCTCTTCGTATCTATGCTCTCACATATGACCGTATGCGCTGCAAGATGCCTCGGCTGTTGCTGGATACCTCGTAACATCACTCAGTAAATCACCACAGTCATGCCGGCAAACAGCTTCATTTTTCCAAGTTGACCATTGATTCCTTTTGTATCATTTCTTAACAAGCAGATAAACGTAGTCGACTCGTAGCGGTGTAAGCTTCTTGTAGGGCCCCACCAGCGACATGAGCAGCCCTCCGAAGGACGTGTACACCTTACTATTCCCACCCAGTTAGCATTCTTGTCTTTCCTCGAGTGGCCGGGTACCGCTCACATTGTCTGACCATCCGATCCATCCTCAAACTTGTAGATCTTGCCGTGGCACACATAGTCGAACATATCAGCCAGCGTCGCATCACCGCCGCCCGCTTTAGCTACATCGCGCCACCCCTTGTCGTCGTCCTTGCTTCCATCGAGGGATAATGATGTCGCAATCACCACATTGAGCTGCTCTCCGACACGGCAGGGGAAGAGTTCCTTGTTGATGTCCAGCGCCATGGATGTGCTTCCGTCTAGCGATGTGCAAAAGATACGGTCGACCCGGTCGTACTTTGGCGGATCGCTGATGCTGTCGACCTTGAAGGTCTCCTCGAAGAGCTGCGCATCCGACGCGATGGCTGCCATTGCGACTGGCTTTTTCGTGTGACTTTGCGACAGATGGATCGGTTGAAGGTAACTGACTTGCCTCGGTCGTGGTGGCAGAGGTTCTAAATTTCCATTCACAATGCCGCCCGGTAGCGGGATCTAGTGGGGCACTGCTTCCCCACCCCTCGGTGCAGCTGGATAGGCCAATTTTGTGTGTAAAAACACTGAGCAACGTCAGCGGGGTTATTTAATCGGCAGGCAGCTTCGTCTTCTTTTTTCTCGAAGCTCATACGCATGCGGTCATATACATAGCCCAAAATGTCCTTCAAAAAGAGGAATGTGGTCCTCTCGTCACCTAGAGCTGGGCCTGGGCTTGCAGCTGTCGAGTCAAGCCCTGCGAGGCCACAGCAGCAACAGCAGCAACAGCAGCAACAGCCGCAGCTCGCGCCCGGTCTTCGTCCCTCGCCGTTAGATGGAAGACTCACAACTTCCACTGGAACCTCGTCACTCGACCAGCTTCTTGCAGGACACGGCGGCCTTCCTTTGGGTACCTGCCTCTTGGTTGAAGAACAAGGAACTACAGACTTTTCTGGCGTTTTGCTCCGTTACTATGCTGCCGAGGGACTCGTTCAAGGCCATCAAGTGCATACGCTATGCTTCCCTCCAGAATGGAGATACCAGCTCCCCGCACTGGCGACTGAGGATCCTAAGAAGAAGGCGGCGCAGCCAGCACCACCTCCGGAAGACAAGATGAAGATTGCCTGGAGGTACGAAGCTTTGGGCAATGCTTCGGGGCCTACACGCGGAGAGAGCAGCAATGGGGCTACGTTCTGCCACTCCTTCGATCTCACGAAACGACTTGCATCCGCGTCCTGCAAAGGCGCACTACATCCTACGCCCCCTATCATGCCCGCCTTGCTCGATCAACGGCAGCCTACTTCGTCTCCGTTAAAGGCGACCATCAAGCACCTTCGTACCAAGATGGAAAGCATGGGGCCGTCAGTTGTTCATCGTGTGATTGTCCCCAGTCTGCTTTCGCCAAGTCTGTATCCGCCGGGGTGTTGTAGACCAAGCGAGATCTTACAGTTTCTACACGCGTTGAGGGCTCTGCTTAGGGAATACAGCTCGCAACTTACAGCGCTCATCACGCTTCCTACGTCGCTCTTCCCGCGCGGCTCTGGCTTGGTTCGGTGGATGGAACTTCTCTGCGACGGAGTGATTGAGTTAGTTCCGCTGCCTGCGAATCCCGGTGCGCCACCACCGCAGGACAAGAAGGAAAAATCTGAAGACAAAGTCCAAGGAATGCTCAAGGTCTACACTCTGCCTGTGTACCACGAAAAGGGCGGCGGCGGGGGAGCTGCGACCTCTCACTTTCGCGAGAACCTCTCCTTTAGTCTGAGTGCATCCAAGGGGCTGGTCATCAAGCCGTACAGCCTGCCACCAATGTTGGAGGAGGATAACAAGGAAAAGTCACCTGCGAGCACCGTCAAAGACAGCATGGAGTTCTGAGTCCCAGAGCTGGAGTCGAATTATGGAGCCCGCAAGCTTGGAATGACAGCGCGTGGGGCACAGCAACAGCGCTGCACGGATCCGCAACTTTAGCTTACACCGCCCAAAATTTTCCTGCCCGAACTGCGATAAAAGGCATGGAACCTCAAAGCTCGTTGACTCTTCTTCTCTCTTTCCGATTCTTTGGGCGCAGTCCCAGCTTTGATGGTGAGTCACATTCCTATTCACATTCTACACATTCCAGCACCTATCTCTACAAAAAGATTTAAATGATTAGACAACAAACGTATCAATCTGTCAATCCACTGATTTTCTGTGATGATCAAATACGGAATCCAAGGCTTATGAAATTTTGTTTCAAACCACACTTTGTTTCGGATTGTTCTTCTTTGAACCTATTCTAACCGAAACCAATAGGGATTCTTATACAATGGCAACTTCGGTAGCAGACAGACAGGTCCGCATCTCCAAGATCGCGGGCCGGTACCTGGTCTTTGACATCGACGATGTCGCGTACATCCGCCGTCACCACGGCATATGTGCTGTATTCACCGGGACGATGCCGCAGAATCCTACACAAAATGTGTTCCTGGGCCTCCCAATCGAGCTGTATGCTGAGGAAGCCAGGCTTCTGGTCGACAAGAAAGTCGGCTACATTGCTGATGACGCGAACGATCACTTGTCTCGCTTGAAGTCGCTGGATGAACCTAGCCGGAAAGCGTACCTGCAGTCACTCAAGACCCAACGAAAGAATGCCCAACTGGTGATTGACGAGGCGAGAGCTCAGTCACAGGCGAAGCATAAGTCTAAGCGCAAGGACAAGGCGCCCAAGTTGGAGCCGAGTGAAAGCACATCTACGAAAGAGGATGACACCGGCCTTTTTGATGCAACGCCTGCCAAGCCTGCGCAGGTTGTGGTTGCGAAGCAAGCATTGCCAGCAGTCACGCCTACTAGCACAGGTCAACTAATCAGTAAGGGAGATGGCGCTGCCATCCAAGTCCCCAAGTCGTATCCACTGTACGCATATCTGAACAAGAGGGGATACTTCATTACACCTGGACTCCGGTTCGGAGGGGATTACAGTGTCTACCCTGGCGATCCCTTCAGGTACCATGCGCACTTTATGGCCAACAGCTACGGGTGGGACGAGCAGATTCCTATGCTCGACATCGTGACCAGCGGTCGACTAGGCACGAGTGTGAAGAAGAGCTTCCTCATGGGTGCGCAACAGCCTGTGGACGATGACAACGGCGACGCTGCTGGGGACAGCAGAGTACGAGTGTTTTGCATTGAGTGGGCGGGCATGTGATTGACCATAGATAGTCTGTCAGTTACTTCATGAATGATACCCTCTACATACCTTTTCAACTAAGACTCTCAATTTGCTCCTCGGTAATCTAATGCCATGGCGTCTAGACCACAACATGCCCCGGTTGTCTGTATGGATAAGGGGATCTACCAAACACAGCAACCTTTACCAAGAGGAGGTTAGTTGCGACTGGTTTCTCGCTGGCTCCTTCCTTCCTTCCCGTCTTCTACATAAGCCACAAACCGTTTGACCGACGAGCGAAGCTTCAACGCGCCCAGCCAAGAAGACTCTTATGTTTCAAGACACAACCCTCCCACTCCTAGCCCTAGAGTCGGTGCTCTGGCAGATCAAGAAGACCCTGGGCAGATCCGATCGACGCATAGCTCTTTGATACAGGGTCCCTCAACATATTGGTGTGATTGTAGACTGTCAACGGAGATGTGAGCCCAGAAAGTGCAGCGATCCAAGTTGTCTAGGAATATCACGCCAGCTGAGAAGCTGAGAACTACTGATCTCGTTGTATGTAGGTATCGGTGAGCAACCTGCAAAAGTTGAGAGCGACGTTCATATCTAATCGTCGGGTTGAGTATCGAGGTGTCGGGTTGGCCAAAGAGGTCTTACCGAGATCGAAGTAAGTGTTGCGTGTTACTCTTGGCGATTAACCTTAAGAGGCTGTGCAACCCTCAGCAAAACTCGGGATTTCATGCAGATCACATCCAGAGCCTCCAAAGCCTCGCCTAACCCGCGAAACTTGGTAACTCCCGCCTGCACAGCATTTCTTGGCTGGATTTGCCCGATTTTCGGAGCTTCTTTGGGTTGATGAAACGGGCCAAGAAGAAGGTTGTAGAAAGTTGGGGGATCTGTCGCCGGCAAGTTCTCTGACTGTTTTGTTTCCTGCGCACAGGACGCCCCTTTGTCAAAGCGACAACTACACTGCCATGGTCAATTGCCGTTGGTGGTGGTGCAAAGTGTTCAACTGCGTGTATTCGCATCGGACCTTCTTGGTAATAGCTGCAGTGTCAGTCTCTGTGTGCTGAGAGAGCCATTAGATACTACATAATAATTTCCCGCCGATGCGCTGCTGTCAACGATCCTCATGATGTGCTTTACCGCACCGCACCGCAACCCATGAATCGCCCAGAGATTCTCGTTCGAGGGGATGTCCCGGATCTTCGTTGATGATCTACCTAATTACCGCATCGAAGCTTGGCCGTATGCCGCATCCCACATGCCGTTGTATTATCCTCGCTATTATCTCCTGCAAAGCCATGAAAAGCTTGGGTGAGCTTGGCTGCAACAAGCGAGACAACGCTTTCTCACGATCTGTTGTGATCCTCCGGGCTGAGGAGAGCAGTTGGATCATTTGCTTTTTGCACGCCTCCTTCGCCGGTGTGAACCATGCTATCTTGGCAGGTTTTTTGGGGGGGGAAACTCGGAGCTGAAACCGCAAACTGCACACATGATCTCAATACCTCATATCCTACCGTTGACGATGGAGGGAGGTTGGTCGTGATGTGGCAGTCTGAAAGTTGTATATAAGGGCCATTCTTGTGTATCCAGCCCTCATTCCATCATCATCAGCAGCGGCAGCCTCCTCTCCAACACCTCTCAACCATCCTCTTCACTTCTGTAGTAAATTCAGTTCACTTCTCTTCCTGCCGGACAGGTCTCTCTCCTTTTCATACCTAATTACCCACCACCACCACCTACCCATTCATCCCAACTCAACCTTTCTTCAGAAAAAGATTTGAGAAGAAAAAAAAAAATGTCTTTCAAGACCGTCCTTTCCCTCAGCCTCCTCGCCTGCGCAGCCAATCTCGTGTCCGCCCACGGCGCCATCGTCGCGGCGACCGGCGACGCAGGCGGCACCGGCATGGCATTGGGTATCGACACGACTACGCCCCGGGGCACCCGCCGGGACCCGCTCCAACAGGACTCTACCCGTTTCAGGGGGGGACACGGCAGACACCTTTGGGGAGACCGTCGGGGCTGGCGCGAACGAGCTCGAGGCCGGCACGAAAGCCATCATGGCCGAGACGGGCGACCAGCTGCCGCAGGTTACTCCCGGGGGGGGGGGGGGGGGAGGTCAAGATGACCCTCCATCAGGTTAATGCTGACGGCGGAGGCCCTTACACGTTGCATGATTAATGCCGATGGGACGGGGCAGGACTGGGCCGATATTCAAGTGACGCAGAATGCTCCCGGGAGGAACTCGAACAACCGGCAAGGCGCGGCAACCGACTTCCCCCTGAACGCCGCCATCCCGGCCGACCAGACCTGCACTGGCACCGTCGCCGGTCAAGATAATGTGTGTCTGGTTAGGTGCCAGAACGCCGCACGGGCTGGACCCTTTGGTGGTGTGGTGCCCGTGCAGATGGCCAATAATAATACCACGACTACTACGTGTTGCACGTCTTTTATTGCTTTTACGTATGTAAAGCGGAAAGAGCTCCAGATATACATCATTCCATCTACGTACATGTGATGCTTTCCCACCTCTCGTCCACACACGGAGTTCATCAATGATTAAGCTTTACTAGCGTGAGGCAGTGACGGGCTATCACCATTGGGAAAGAGTGAGAGCTTCCCCGCATGCGTCACATACTTTTGGGCGTCGGGAGGTGATGGTCTCGTGTCCGTCTCTCTTTGATCTTCAATTGGCAGTGGCAGTGGCAGTGGCGAAGGTACGGAGTAAAAGTCAAAGTGAGTTCTTGTGTAACGCACCATCGGTTCGTGATATGCAAAAACGGACGGATATCAACGGGCCAATTGGCCTAGTGTACGTGAGAGTGTCTACTGCGTCGGGTGCTGGATTAGGTATCCCGTCTGGCCGGGACCCCTAATGCGCTCTTTGTGTCTGCCCAGACCACAAGAAGCTACTGTGACAGTGGCTGAGTGACACACGCAGACAGAGGATCTCAAGCTGTCAATTGGTGGGTTTGGTGATGAGGTTTGTGTAAGTGTGGATAACTGTTCACATCACGTTCTCCTCTCCTAAGAACGGCTGCCTCACTTGGCAGCGGCCACTAGACTCACTGCGAGCGATCATACAAAGGATCGAAAAGGTCAATCACCTCAAGGTAATGCCGGGCGGCCAACACTTGGCAGGGGCTGTGTCGGTACGTACCTCCATATCTCCAGCCACCGAGTGCCGTGAATACAATACCGAACAACTCCTGGGGATCCCGAGATGTTGGTCTTTGATACACGATACTGTACCTGTCTTTCTACTATCGACGATTCCTCAACTAAGCACGGAATCAATCCGCAACCCAGAGGCCGCCGAACCACTTTAATCAGAAGCAAGAGACATCTCACTCAGACAGCCACTCTCAGCCCAGGACCAAAAGTAGGTAGAAATAATGCATTAAAAGAGCGTAAATCTGAAGCCTTTCTATGGGAGTGACGAGACCAGCTCAAGCCGCATGCCCATAAGATAAGAGGCCGAACGAACAGTACGGTAAGGACAGTAGGGTATCAGCATCAGTCATCAAGTCTTTACAGGCCCCATCCTCCTTCTCCTCCCCTTTGTCTATTCTTCTTACAGCCCCTGTTTCTCAACTCCCTTCCAACATCGGTCGCCGCCCGATCCTGTTGGTTGTTTGTGGAGTTAGATCTCCTCGCCATCAGCCCTCAGCTCAGCAAGGAGTTCAGGGTCCATATCCTCCACCTCCTCCTCCCCAGACACCGTCGATGGATGATCGCGCTTCATCTTCCCGACGCTCATTGCCAGGCCCCTCCGGGCTGGCGCGGGATCCCGTTTTAGAACGTGAACTAAACCCAAGCAGAACATCAACCATCGATATCCTATATTGAATCCATACCTGCATACACCACCTATAACCGAATCGGAACTCAGCTTGTTAAAACCTACAAATTTACATCGACTCCTCAGAGCTAGCAGCTATCAGAATGACGGGACCCTCCCCCCCCTCCGAACCGTTCAGCGACCAACCGTTATTCCAAAAAAAAAAAAAAAGAAACCGGAACTGTGATAAATTGCCACTAGTTACTAACATGCCATGTTGGTAAATTATAAAATTATAAGACGCATCAAAAGTCCCCACCAAGCCGCTTCCAAAAGCGCAAGGGGCAGCAGCATCTACGCCGTCCCTTCCTCTTCGCGACGGGCACATCGACAGCAATTACGCAGCCCAAGTTTCATGAAAAAACACGCCGAGAAGGGGGGATGGCAAGACTAAATTTATAAAGTCCACAGTCACCACCTACCCCACAGAAGAAGAAGAAGAAGAAGACATGATGATATATACCGGGGTGATAAACATACATATCAGTGCGTGTTGGATTTTTGGCTTGTTGGGGACTGCTTTGTATTCTGGGCTTTTTTTTTTTTTTTCATTTATAGCCAAATAACGAAGTGATTTGTGTTTAAATCTGATTGAGTATATACGGGCAGGTTTGCTGTCTTTCCGCCTATTAATAAAGGGGGGAGGGGGGACACTGGCGTTCATCAGATGTTGGGAAAGTCAACTTGAAACTTAAGAGAGCAAAAAAGATTGTTTCCCCCCCAACTCTGATTCCAGTTTTCATATTTTCCCTACTACTTATGTAAAAAACCGCCCTAATTCAGTTGGAGAGATAAACATAACATCCAAGAATGATTCCCCCGGCCCCACTGAAAAAAAAAAAAAAAGTTATCAAGACATGGGAAAAAAAGAAAAACGAGTGTTTTGCGCGCGCACACTGCAGCAGAGATATAAAAAAAAACTACACCTTTGCCTGCCTGCCTGCCTTGCCACCTAATTTTGCCCCCCCCCCCCCCCCAAACAAAAGTCCAACCGACTATGAGAACCCCAGCAATTTGAATCAACCTTGAACCACCACACCATAAAATAAAAAAGTACTAGTACCAACCGTAAAAAGTTTAAGGTTAAAGTACAGAAAAAAATTCATTCATCCATATCATCAAGATCGATGGCGTCGGGGTTGTGTACTTGCTGCACCACCGGTTGGCTAGTAATTTTCGGCCCTTCGCTCGCGGCGACAAATCCAGCGGGTGCTCTGGCCTGTCTCTCCAGCGCGGCCATGGCATCCGCCACCTCTTGATCCTCCCCCCCATCCCCATTCTCTTCTGCCATCTTCTGCTGACTCTTAGCCAGCGCCTGAGACGCGATGAAGTTGACATCAGTGTTGTACTGCGCCTGCACACTTCTTTTAATGCGCAGCATCTCCTTGAAGGTATCTTCGTTTCCGTGTTGGACCTCAAACTGCTCCCACTTCTGCCAAAACCCTGGATTCGTCCTAGGATCACAAAATTGCGAAGCGTGCCCGTATATCGCTCTTGCCCTGTCAATCTCGCCGAGTCGTTTCTCCATGTCTGCGAATTTCAGACACATGTCGCGTGCCTCATCGTCGGGCAACGCGGCGATCGCACGCTCGTAGATGGGCCTCGTAGACGGCAGCCCAAAGTTGCTGGCAGACTTGGTGATGTAAAAGTTAAACATGTCGGCCCTGTCCTCGTCAGACACGGCGCGCGTGGCGCGCTCGTAGATGCGCATCGCGTGCCGCGCCAGACCGCGCTCCTCCTCCAGGTTGCCGTACATGAGGTAAATCACTTTTGCGAATTTCGGCGGGCAGTCCTCCACGGCCTGCTCAAAGAGATCCCGCAAGCGCTCGATGCTGATCTTCCGGTCGACCGCCTTGGTCAGGTACAAGTTCCACAGCTCAAAGGCTACTGGATAACTAAAGAGATCGAGACCCCGCTCGTAAATCTTGAACGACTCCTCGTAGTACTTGTGCTCCTCCAAGAGATTGGCGTAGTTGACCACGGTCTGCGGGGTAGCGATGCGCAGCTCGAATATCCTCTCGTAAACCTTCTTGGTCTCTTCCAATGAGCTCACGCTCTCGACGAGATCGACGTAGAAACTCCATAGCTTCCAGCTCTTGTGAACCCTTTGCTGCGGCGATAGCGTCTCGTCAAAGTAGTCTACCGTAGATCGTTTAGGCGCCTGCACGGCCTTGGCCATGATCTTGACGGCCTCGTCAAAGTTCTCGTTCCGCAGCTCCATCTCGGCCCATTCGATCCACATGTCCGCCAACTCTGCCACAGACTTAAAAGGTACTTTGACGGCCTTCTCCAGGATGACCCTGGCGCTGCGCAGATCCTTCCCGGCTTCGTAGAATTTGGCATAGTTAGCCCATAGCTGGTGTAATGCCCCGACAGCCTTCTTTGGCTGAATAGCCGCGATGGCGTCCGTGTATGTCTGCACCACCTCCTGCTTGTTGTCGCCCCATAGCGAAACCCGCTTCTCCCATTCGGCAACGTTGTTCGGATTCTGCCGTAGTAGGACGTCGTTGAGGAGGAACGGCCGCCGGTCCATGAGATGCTCGAACCGCATCATGCGGATGTCGAGGTCGAAGTCGGCTGCTTCATCCACTACGCCCTTCTCAGCTCGTGCAGATGCCACCTCCATCAGCGCAGCGATGATAGACTCCTCAAACTCTGTGTACGATTCGAACACCAGCGTAAAGTCACGAACCGTCATGACTGTTGTAATGCCCTCCTCGAATACGTCCCTCGCACGCTCGAAGCTGCCGCGCTTGATCCAGTATGTCGCCAAACCACACCACAGCTTCCCCCTCTGGTCGGTAAACCGCTCGATCCCGCTCCGGATGATGCGCTCGACGTCGATGCCCGTCTCGTGGCCCGTCTCCACCTCCGTGGCATGTTCGACCATCAAGTCGACCATTTCGCTCCATAGCTCGTAATGCCCCTTGCCGTTCTTGCTCATGAACCGTGGGTTGTTCAGAATGTCGATGTATTTGTGCACGGCCTCCGTGTATAGCCCCGTCTGTGTCAACAGCTCGATAAAGTCCTCCGCGTCTTCCGGATGCATCTGCATGTAGCGCCGCCATATCCTGACTGCGGTCTCGCCCGCGGCTGAGTTGGCGAACGGCCGGTAGAGCGCCCATATCCGGTTGTGCTGCGCAACGGGCAGCGCGCGCAGTGCTCGGTCAAAAGTACGTCGCGTGAGCGTGACCAGGGGTTGCTCCATCAGAAACTTGAGATACATCTCCCATATCCTCGGCATCTTGTTGAGGAGAATGAGCGCGCGCTCGAATAGCGCATTCACCTTTCGGTATTCGGCGGCGAAGATGGCCGCATTGAGCTTCTCGGCGTGCTTTGTTCGGAACCGCAGGTACTGCCAAAGGTCAGCCGTCGCCCCTCAACTGATGCATCAGCGGAACGTACCATCTTCCAGAGCTTATATGATCGCGGCAGCTGCACACACGCCCTCTCCATCACGTAGGCTTGCTCCTGCATCGACCCGTGCTGGAGCTTGTATTCGATGTATGCCAGCCATGGCTTCGTGCTTCCGGGATTTCGCTGGATGTCTTGTTCGTAGGGAAAGTCTTCTGTCTGTTTTTTTGTCAGTCTCACTTCCGGCTGTTCATGTCTTCCGGCAAGACGCGCACGAGGGGAAACATACGACCAGGGCCAAGTCCGGTTGGCGGCCGGAGCCGTGTCGTGAAGTCGAAGCCATTGCGACGGACGGCAATACACGGTGATGCTCAAAGAAAGAAAAAAAAAATGAGAGACGCCTGATGCCCTGTCACAGCATCACCGCTGTGAGGTGGTCATAGAGGGGGTGCAGTTGCTCGCGCGACGGCGAGGTGGTGGCTGCAGCGGAGTGAGGTGGTGGCTGCAGCGGAGTGAGGTGGTGTTGTGCTGCTGCGTGATGCTGCTAATTATTTTTCTGCTTCTTTGGGATCGCTCGGCATTTGTCGCTAACGCAAGTCGAGGAAGTGCGCTCAGACCAGTCGCAGTCCCTGGTGGCTACTACGTATCATCTGGGGCCAATTTAGTGTGGGGCACGGACTTGGAGCTGCTTGCTGGCTGGTCGCCTGGTGCCGCGCCGCTGAAGGTCGCTGTCGTCAGTTGGATCCAATTGTAAGACATATGTTGCTGTCGAGGCTTCCATTTTCTGATTGCTCCAAATCTCGTCACGTGCGAGGTCGCGCCCAGACCGCAACCCCCGCCCTCCGAGTAAAGAAGAAGGTGGAAAGGTTTTCGACCAACTACTGTGATGGACACTTGGTTTATCCGGACGCTGCAAAGAAGTACTTTTCGGACTTAGATCTAGAGTAGATAGCTTCATGATTCAGTGGGCATTGAGACTTTCCAAGCATTGTCTGGACTTCAAGTTGGATTCCTTATGTATGGAAAGAGACAGCAAGAAAATGCGATCCCCTTAACGCACGAATTACCTTCCGCAAAAGCAAGCCACTCAGTACCTTCGCCCGGCTACTGTGAAGACTAACTTCAGGGTGTACAACAGCTCAAGGGTGCTGTTGTACCAGTGGACAATCTAGGACGAGTGGGTGCGGTCAGAGTATAGCATACATTTTGTGCGTCATGGGGGCAACCTAGATAGCACACGTTCTAAATTGTCATGCAGGGAGCCCGTCAGAACCTAGCTGGTTGAAATAGCCACAGCGGCGAGTGAGCTCTGGCTCATTGACAGGTCGCGTTCCCCCTTCGCTCTCAGCCCAGAGACGCTGTGTTTCCACACATTGTGAGAAATTAGACAAGAAGCCCTGTGTCGAAAAAGCCTGGTCTCGATTGTCCGAATCACCGCGGAGAAGTTCCAGACGAACTTGGCAGCCTTTGCAGCTGACACCACGCTCGAGTTTGGCATTCTCCAAGCTATAGCACGGATATGCCGTAGCTGCCATAAAGCGTTGGCCTGATTGCTCTCTCCAGCTTCTCAAATTTCGAATCGCGTCTTCTCCAATGGCCCCGATGGCAAGCAGCGTTTGTGTGGCCTTCTCTTCAAATACCAGATACTTTGGTCGTCTCGCTGGTGTTTCCATCATGTTATAGATGCCAGGCACGGTCCGCAAACTTGGTCCCGATAGGCGCTTGAGTCGACTTGGAGATATATGTGCGAGCCTAGCGAAAGTGGATGGAGGGAGGACGCGGTAGTGGGCTGAAGACTGGAGGCAATCGAAACAACATCTCTCCGCAGTGAAGAGGAACAAGAGCCCCCCAAAAGCCCCACAGGTCGAGCATTTATCCGTTATGAGAGGCTGGTAGAGGTCGTCGATGGCGAAGCAGTGAGCAAGCTCGGCGCGCAATAGACCTCGCAGGCCCTCCAACCCATGCTTGGAGACCAGTTCATATTCCCAGAGTCTGGTTGATAAGACGCGAGCTCGCCGGTTGACTTGACGGAAGTGGAAGAAAGAACGAATGTCGAGCTCGCGGAGGACCATCGACATGAGTTCTGCGGGTAGACGATCCAAGATCCCGAGCTCAGCGGTCGGCAACGTCTCGAAGGCTGCCTGAAGAGACGCCTGAACTGGCTGCATATCGTGTGGGCGCGAACGGACTACGACGAGGTCAAAGTCTCGTCGATGATACGAACATACTCGGAGGACCGCGTCAGCATGTTTCTCCACGTTCGCAAGAACATCTATGCTGCTCATTTTTGCCATCTGAGGAGTTTGTGTAATCCATGTGTTGGGTTCGGCGGTCCTGTTTTCTGACTGACCTGCTGGCGGTCACATGCTAGCGCGGCCCCAGTAGCCGGGAGCATGGAATGCGCCAGGGTCTTGGGTCAAAAGAGAGAGGGAAGAAGAAGAGGAGGTGAAGTTCAGAGTATATAAAGAGGACCTAGACGGGTGTTAGGCGGGCGGCCATTATTTATGCGCAGACGCGACCAGGTGAGGATACATGGAAGCGGAGTACCTGGCAGGGTTGGGCAATGTACCCGAACAATGCACAAACGAAGCACAGAGGTCCAATACCCCCGCTTTGCGGAAGCCGCAGAGGAAAATCAAATACAATATTGCGGCAAACTGCTTGAGTTTTCTTCTTGGAATTTCTAAACAGGAGCTCGATGAGACAGCATCTCGATTTAAATCTCCTGGGTAGCCCGACTCCCGGATTCTGGCTCCTAGGCTCCCTTCAGGGCCATGGTGTGATGCCTGTGCGGCCCTGAATCGCGGTGCCCATTTGGAGTTCCTGGGCTGTAAAGTAGACTTTAGCCGGTACCTGTGGCCGAGCTTGGGGGTACTTCTGGAGGGTGGTCGAGGGTGCCAAAAACAGCGGGTCGGGGCTCGCCAAAAGCACCTAGGACTGCAAGACATGATCTAAAGGTGTAAGTGGTTCGGCCCCCTTTTCATTATCGTCTACTTGAGCGTCTCCATTCTCCTCTCTCGCTCCTGCCCATTTTGGCCAAAAAGACAACAATTGAAGACCCGAATTCGATATAATAACAGAAAACACTAAGCTGCAAAAAGGAGGAGGCACGAGAGACCCGAGAAAACCAACTCGGAGTATGGCGTTCCCCTACGGCGAAGTCTCACATTTTGTCAAAATACCATGTTCATGGAACCCCTGTCAGAGGCATCGTATGGCTTGGGGTTACAGAAGCTCTCTGGGTCGCGCCTTCTTCAAGTCAATGGAGGAAAGCATGACAGTCTATGACGTCTGGGCCTATTTCCCTTTCTCTCCAGGAGAGCAAAAATACGAGTGGTATATTGTCCGTTGCGCGGCTCCATTTCTTCTGCCCGTTGAGACCACTCCGCCTCGCCTCGTGTCTTTTACTTTCCGGACGCAGTTGGACCATTCCTCGCGGTAACTCGGATCGGGTTCCAATAAATATGAAGCAACTGAAATGCAACTTCCCTCCATGCGAAGCGGTAATCGCTGGCAGCGGATTCGTGACAAAGTGCAGGTTCGTGTTCGAAGCGCATGCAAATATACATCTCTGGGTCAAATGGCTTACGCTTCAGCACAGTCATGTGTTCTGTATGAAATGCGCAGCCAACAACGGGCTCGCAGCTGAAAGTTCCCTGTCGTCTCGCAAGTGCCCCGTTTGCCAGAAGCCCCTCCAGCAGAGGCTGGATACTCATGAGCACTCCCTTAGTCCTCCTGACGGGTGGAAGGACTTGGTTTTGGCGGGGCTCGCCCCTAAAGACATCCTTGACTGCGCAGGAAGGGCCTTGGGCTTCTGGCAGTATCAGATTAGCACTCACTAGTTTGTTTTTTCTCCCCAATGTTTCTGTGAACCATCACTCTAGCTGACAAGTAACAAGCGAAATTCTGGAAGAGAAGCTGGCGCATGTAAAAGGAAAGCTCACGGAACTCGAAGATCGATACGTAGTAGACCAGGCTAGCGCCCAAAAGCAGATTGAGCGTTTGACTCGAGAACTCCGAGGTACTCATTTCATTGTATCTTTGCCCAAGAACTTGTGCCAAAGCTCACCTACACCTTATCGTAGTGTCAAAAGCAGAAGAAGAAAGACTGACCTGCACGGTCAAAAACCTCAGCGAAGTTGTCAGAGAGAAAAACACAGCGATATCCCAACTCAAAGAGAGAAACGGCCATCTTCAGAACGTGGCATATTGCTACAAACAATTGAAGAATGACCTTGCGTCAGGTACCCACGTGCCTGTTGCAGCTCTTAATACTGCGGGCGGAAAGGCTACCTCTCCGACGTCACCTGGAGCTGCGACGGCTGGTCAGTTCAGGCACCCGACTCCTTATAGACAGCCAGCACAAACCCCAGGTCGGAAACTTCACGGCGCTGATGAGAGGGATGAAGCCAACTACACGTTCGCTCTTCCTGGCATCCCAAGGGCAGAGAATGCTGCCATGGCATATCAGAGTGAGTTTGGCATGTGTATCTCCCAGTCTGCGCCAAGCTAACAAGTGAAAAGACAGCGTGGGCGGGGAAGCACACGAGTATGGGAGAGGGGACGCGCCTGGAGGAGTCGGTGTTCTTGGAGGAGCCAATGTGCCTGGCACACCATCTACGAGCATACGGGGAGTAGGGAATCACGGGCCCTTTACTTTCCAGTCAGGTCTTGGCGGTGCTAGCAATGGGTCTGTCGCTGTCCCGAGGTCTGGAAGATTCTACGAGGACTCTGCTCCGAGATCCGGACGGTTTCACCAAGAACTTGCCCCGAGACCTGAACATTCCCGCCGCGAAAGTCTCGGTCTTCGAGAACATGGCTTGGGCAGTTTTTCCAACGGGACCGTCGGCTCAAACACGGGACCTACTCAGGGACCGGGCTATTTCCAAGAACATGACGGCACCAGGCCAGGCACAGCAAGTATGTCCGCCCTCGTGAATGTCTTCGACCAGTGCTTACTCTGATAGCTATGCAACCTCCACCTCGCATGAAAGCGGACCCGATGATGGAATCGAATCCTTCAGCCGACGATGGTGCCGTCTCAGGGAGGACTTATGCAAGCCGATGGCAGCATGGCCCGAATATGTAAGGTCTTCCATCTCTGCCATCAATATAGAGCTCTCTTTGGCAATCGTCATTGTGATTCAGCACTAGAAGTGAGAAGATCACTCAGGGAGGCCGCGAGACCTGCTCGAGACCGTGCAGACGAGCAAGACTGGCCAACGATTTTTGCTCTCGATTCCCAGTATATATATAAATAGATATCGCGAATGTATCTCATGTCGAGTTATTATTATTTAGAACGGAATTATCATTAGCTTGCGAGTAGACTGACCCTTGAAGCACAAAAAGCATTTGTGAATGTGTTTCGAGCACCATCTATATTTACACCGATAAGAACCCCGGATTCTCCAGGTGAAACGCTAATACTTTCGTGATGCGATATCATGCCCGCTACACGACAGACTGACTGACTGACTGACTACTGTCGATCTTGAAAAAGCCAAAGACGCCATTTCCCTTTCCTTCCCCTTCCCCCTTTCCCCCATTTCCTTCCCCTTGCCCCTGAGAGCATTATGCAAATTGCTTTCATACAAAATCTGTTATAAAACACACCCACCTACACACACCCCCCATAGTTTAGGGAGTTAGGGTACATAGATCCGACTAAAGCTGATGACCTCTCTGCGGCAGCACACACATTTATCAAAGTTGTTCATGGCCAACGACACTCTGCAGTCGTCGCACAGAGAGAGACAGCGACACGGCCAGACAATTATTGTGCGTGGCGAGCTCTGACACACGACGCACTGCGGTCCATCCGGCCCCAGCCCGGCTGCTCCGGTTGCCCATGAGGTTCCGTCCTTTATTACTCCTGCTCCCCCTTCTTCTTCTTCTTCTTCACCACCCCCACCGCCATCTGCCCATCCACCCGCGCTGATCGTGGCACGCCGTGATGACAAGATAATCTGCTCCAGACACCGCGCCTCTTCGTCGGGTGTCATCATCTGCCCTGCTGCTGCTGCTGCTGCTGCTGCTGCCCCTATCATTCCCCCGAACCCACCAAACCCCCGATTTTGCCGGTTCGTCAGCAAGACTTGTGCCCGCTGGCGCTGCCGATATTGCCTATATCTACTACGCGTCATGATCCTATCGTCAGACCCTAGATGTGCCGCTAGCGTACGCGCCTCGTCACGTTCCTCTGGGGATTGCGGGTCCAACAGCCTTGCGAGGTCTGCCCGTGCTATCGGTGTGTCTAGCAGTGGCGTACTCTCCCTTGAATACTGCTGCTGCTGCTCCCCCCTCCTCCAAGACTGGGTTGGTGTGCGTTGTCCGTCATCATCTAAATCTTCATCATCTTCATCATCTCCATCCAACCACTCGTCCAACTCACTGATACTACTATTCTCTGTTTCCGCCTCAGTAGTAGTAGTAGTAGTAGTAGATATGACGCTGGTCGTGTCCCACTCAGGATCATCTTCATGGTCCGTAGGAGGAACAAAGTCGCCGCTGGAATCGGTGTTCCCCCACCATCCACCATGCAACCACCAACTGTACAACCTCGATGAGATCTCTGTCTCATCCACACCACCACCTTCCGAAACGTTATCGGCGTTATCAATGTTGTCGGTGTTGGTATTGGTGCGGCGTAACCGCCTACGTAACTCCGCTTCAACATCCACCCGGTCGATATGCGGAATCACAAAGCTACTACTATCACCTTGGTACATCCAGTCTGCCGACCTGCCCCCGGTTGTTTCCGTCCGTGACCGTTTCTTTTTGTTGTCTGCTGTTGTGGGTTGTTCCATCTTGGGTCTTTGGGATAACCACCGTAACCACTGTGGGGGATTGCGCACACCCACTAGGGACAAGCACTTGAGCGTAATCAAGGACCAAGCCGTAAGTAAGAGACGGTTGATGTGCATGATGTACTCCAGCGCCATGACCCATCTTCCTGTCCGTTCCGTCGCGCCTACACCATTTCGTAGGATCCTTCGGTTGGTAGCAGTGTTCTTGGACAGCTTCTGCGCTGCCTTTTCTCTTGCATATCCACTTGTCGCACTCGCTTGCCCATCCTTGATCGGTACCAGCCCTATCGTACCGACCGAGTCGAAGCGGGAGCCAGGGATACCGCCGCTGATCCACTGCATTCGGAGCTCCTCAACCTCGCGTAACCGCTCTTCCTCCAACCAGGTGTGTCGTTGAAGATTCACCCTCCGGTCTTCATTCAGATAGACAGCCTCGCTGGCCATGGTAATGGCGCCGAAGCCAGCCCTCAGTAAAGCGGTGTAAAAGTCCATGTCCATGCGGATACGGATATCGGAGAGAGATACGTTGGCTTGCATGTTTCCGTGAGCGTGAGCCAACCGCTCCATAAAGGTCATACGCCGTCCCTCCCCTGCAATCGCAATCTCAGGGGCAGCCACGGCCGAGAGTATGAGCGTCAGCAGGTAAATCAGACCACATGTCGTTATCCCCGCGAGAACCATAACGTGCGGGATGAAGCCGATGATGCAGACGGTTGGGAACCTAAGCAACCCCTGATCCGCGACGTCATTCCACGAGAAGGTGAGAGCACTCCATATCATGCTGCCCATAAAGCACAGTCCCCAGAACCCGGTGCTGACCAGCCGGAACTTTGCCTGCAGATTGAACAGTCCCAGGACGTGACTGGTCATGTGGCTCATGGTGGACAGAAAGGCGACGAGCAGGACCTCGGGAGGGGTGTTAACTCTCCTCATGATCATGGCTCGCGTAACGGCGACGCTTGCCCCGCCCACTGTTGTCTGCGACGATGAGTTCGTGCCGTTCGAAAACAAGTTCCAGCCCAGCTGGTTGCTGATCGCGGCGTCCGCCTCTGCAAATGCCAGCGAGTGCTCAAAGAGGGTCATGCCCGTCTCTGCAGCCACTGGCCGGCCTTGCACCGTGCATGACACAACCTCGACGAACTGGCTGAAACAAAACGTCCCGAATAGGGGCCACAGACGAGACAGTGACCCCCGAAGCTCCTGCTGTTCCTCCTGATCCTCCCGCGGCACCATCCTGGCAGCCTGACATGACTGTTCATCGCTTGCGCCGAGCAGCAAAGTCTGGCTCAACCCGTGCAGAAGTTTGTTGTCATGTGAGAACATGAGGTCGGAGCTCTTGCTCGCGTTGCCCCAGCGTAGCTCGGCAAAGTCGGGCGAAGTCTGGCATTGTATCGACTGTAGCAGCCTTCGGGCCTGGAAGACGAGGAGCAGAATCGGCAGAATGCGGAGGGCAAGTCGAACGGGCCATCGGAGCCGAAGTCGCCTTCGGGTAGCGGCGAAGATGTGCGTCCTGTTGAAGATGATAGCCATGGCCATGCAGCACAACGCCCACCTGCTCGTCGCATAACTAAACACGCTGCCCAACCCCTTCGCACCCTCGAGCGAGAATCGTGATACGAACGCGGTCGGATCTGACGTGGCGGCGGCAGCGGCGGCGGCAGCGGTTGCTTGGGCAGCACTACCGAGTGGAGGAGGGGTTATCGACTGCATGAATTCGCCCGTAACGCCGGAAGCATGACTGAAGATGCCTGCATTATTGGTCGATTCGGGGATGACGCGCTGTCCGAAGCTGTCAATCGCGTCGGGAAACGATATAAACGACCCTCCCAACCTTCCCAGCTTCATCACCATCCTAGGGCCGGCCTTAACCAGATCTTCGAGAGAGGGGGCCAGTCTGGACATGTTGACGCCGTATAATCCGAGGTGTTGGGCGGTCCATATTGTCAAGTTGTGCCAATAGCTCGAGTCGTTCATCATGGCCGTCGCCATCGCCGGCGATGCTGCTGCCCCTTCCATGTCGTGATGGTCGAAGAAGGGGGGGGGGGACGCGGAGATGACCGAGAAATCGAAAACCGACGACCCGAGAGGGCCGTCAATAAATAAATAAAGATGGGACCTCAAACTCACGGGTCGTTTGAAACGGGGGGCAACATTTGGGCTGTTATGTTAGGTATTCGCCAACAAACAGCTTGGCATCTTCAAAAGCAAAGCAAGAAGAGAGGCAGTATCACGAAGTGACAGGTGCCTTTGGCCGAGGGTGAAGGTAAAGTGGAGCTTCCTTTCCCAGCACGGCAAGCACCTGTGCTGTGAGCCTGTGGTGCTACGGAGTCGCCTTTTAACGTTATCGTCAGATTTGGCCGGGATAACTAGTATGGTGGCATGGATACGGGGCAGATCTCTCCAGTTAGGTACTTAGATAAAGTGGGGTGCTGTGCTTGCGGTAGCCGAATCCTTTTAGCTGGGACCACCTGTCTCGTTGCATAACGGTGCATATCGCTTCGCACCGCTAGCTCGGCCTGTTGTTCAACCTGCGCTGCAAGCTACCAAATGTTTCCAACGTAACACCACTCAAGATAACTTCATCGCGAAGCTGTTCAAAATGGCTTCCCAACCGATCGCTACGTATGTGTCATTGCACTCCGACACGTACTGTGCTTTCGTTTTGTAGATACCTCTTCCTTTGGAACGTAGGTGAGAACTAACTGAATTTTTGTGTGTCTCTAGTGTCTACGTGCGCAATCTGGAGGAGCGCGTCAAGCCGGAAGCTCTTAAAGAAGCCCTGCGCACGATATTCTCCGAATACGGCAACATCATCGACATAGTCGCCAAGACGAACCTGAAAGCCAAGGGGCAGGCGTTCGTGGTGTTTGACAGCCCGGAATCCGCCCAGCAGGCAGTCGAAGAAGTCCAGGGTTTTGAGCTGTTCGAGAAGCCCATGGTGGTCGCGCTCGCGCGCACAAGGAGCGATGCGACGGTTGCGATGAGCGGGAACGAGGATGAATTCGATGCGCACAAGCGGAGACGCATGGCTGAGAAAGGTACATCCCTCCCTCCCTCCCAGCGTTCCCTTTTGTTTCGGCAGCTGACAGAGTCGGTGGAACAGACAAGAAGAGAGCGCTAGAACAGGCCGAGGAACAGAAACGTCTCAAGCGGCCGGCAGCAGGAGCTGTGCCTGCGGAGGCTGCTCGTCCGGCCAAGGGAGCTCGCGGCGCTGGTCTCAAGCCCAGCGGACCTGCTCCGGCTGCTGTTGTTCCCGATGAGTACCTCCCGCCCAACAGAATTCTGTTCGTGCAGAATCTGCCAGACGATTTCGACAAGGATGCGCTCACGGCCATCTTTAGCCGCTTCGACGGTTTCAGGGAAGTCCGTACGGTTCCCGGTCGTAGCGGTATTGCGTTCGTGGAATACGATGCCGAACCGGGTGCTATTACCGCAAAGGAGAACACAGCTGGCATGCCTCTAAATAACGGGGAGAAGGTCATGAAGGTTACCTACCAGCGCCAATAAACAGGCAGAGTTAGAGCTTCGTAGGGCCCATCAGTCCATTGCACTAGGGACGGGTTGAGGCTGCTTAGGTAGAGGTAGGTTTGGTGGCCTAGGCTTTCAATAATACAATACGGCCTGGCTAGTTCAGGATACCCCGTGCATATAAAACAAGTGCAACAAACTCCCAATCTGCGTCGCGCCTGTTCCATGTGTCTACAATCTTAATAACACGGCCCATCAAGTTCTGCAAAGGCCTAGAAAATAACATCCTCGTCCTCCTCCGCGGCAGCAAAGATATCGGCTCCCCCCGACTCTTCCTCCGGTGCCTGGTTCTCTTGGTCGCGTGCTGCTGCATCTTCTCTCTTCTGCTTCATCTCCGCGTCTTGTGCTGCGTTGTCTCTTTGCTTCTTGTTTGCGACCTTCTTTAGTCTGTAGAACTCTTCTCTGTCGAGCTCGTCGAGCTCTGAGTTGATGTCTGAGTCGCGTTAGCCAGAGATTTCTCTCACAGCATCCAAGAAACTCTAGATGCTACTCACACTTGATGGTGTTCTCGGTTCTAGGAATGATGACGTGCTCAATGGCGTTTACTATGCAAACGAGCGTTAGCAAGCAGTGTCTTCAACCCACATCAGGGCTGGGAGCTTACCTCTCCGGTTGACAACCTTGATAACCTCGTCCAGGATGACAAACGCGGTCTGTAAACTGGCGAGCTCGACTAGCGCTTCGACCGCCCTTGCATACGTCTCCCGGCATCTCTGGACCTGTTGACCACCCTTTCCTAGACCCGTCATGGCGAAGTCATTGTTGCCTTCGGTAAGATAGCTCTCGAACGCCGGCAACAGGACACCGGACACATTGTCTTGTTTCGCCCGGATACGGAAGCGTGCAGACTTGGCCGACTCTTGGATCTGGTATCCTATGTTGCCTCCAACAGCGTACGTGACTTCGGCGAGAGAGAGCGATGCAATCTGCATCACCCGGCCCATCTTGCGCTTCGCTTCGTCGATTCGGCGTGTGATTTCTCGGAAACGTCTGAGGTGTGGGAAGGACTGTTAGACAGATATCGAGGAGCTGATGGATGGGAGGGCTGACGAACTTGGTTAGAGCTTCACTCTTTCTCTTGAGCAGACTGTGACCTGTCTCGGCGCCCTTGAGCTTCGCTTTCATCAAACCCAGCGACTGCCGGGTAGGAAAGACGGCTTCGCGATCCTGCAAGTACAGACATTAGCTTCCATGTGCTGCGTGCTGCGGGGTTCGAGGGTCGGCGTAGACGTACTGCAGCTCCAGACATGATTGCGTTTCGTTAGATAGGAAAGAGTAGGTTCGAGTGCAAAAAAGGAACGACACTGAAGAAGAGAATAAGGGATTCGACAACTATGCGTCGTTAGGGGTGGTATGCGAAGGTCGCGATACGCACGCAGCTCTATGAGTTGAACCAAGGCACGGACCACGGCACGGAGCTTGGAGCTTCGACACTGCTTACAGAGATATAATTAGGCAGCCTAGGTGTTTTGTAGTTCGGCCCTTTGTTGTCCCCCACTTGGTTGTGCAAAATAATAAGGGCAAAAGTTTGCGGTATTGTTCTCCCGGGCTTAAGACGAGATGTAGGCTATCAGATATCAATCAGAATGTTATTTAACAAGAGACATATTTTCATAGCTGGCAATGCGATGCGAGCGCGTAATTATACAATTACCCGTTGCGCACACAGATGGCTTTAAAGGAGGTTTAGCCCATCAAAAGCTGGCGCCATGTTGACTTTGACTTCATCTTAGGCACAGAAAGTGCTAATAAACAGGAGCTTAAACCGTGACGTACTCAGTCAACTGCCATCAAGCTCTGGAACTACCAGCAGCCTTCGACTTATTCACAATCCTTCATAAGTCGCCGCCAGGAGTTTGTCTGCTGTCCAGTGACTCGGGAGTAGCAGCTGACGGCAAAACATCGGCAGGCGGTGACGTCGGGTACCGTGCTAAACTAGGTAGCGTCGCGTAGTGAATGAGGGGCAGGCCGTTGCGATTGAGCCTCCATCGACCCCGCCGTGTGGCTGATTCGAGCTGCAGGCACCCATAGGCAGGCATTCTAGCTCTCAGGGAAGCTGGGGAGCGCTGAACCCCACTACCTCTTGCGCGCATCTCGGCATCGAGCTCGTCTTGTGGAAACACTTGTTCTACACGCCACAAGATGACTGAAATCGTTATGAGCCAGACCCCGCCGATACTACACGGCCCGTCCGAAAAAGAGCGGAAATACGATCGGCAGCTGAGACTATGGGCGGCAAGCGGACAAGCCGCGTTAGAGTCCGCTAACATCCTGCTGCTGAACTCGGGGTCAGGGACAGTGGGGATTGAGACTCTCAAGAATCTGGTGCTACCAGGTGAGCGGGCGATCTTTTTGTATCTCAGCAACAGATAGCCGATCGCTGACAGTCTCTTGGCACAGGTATCGGTCGCTTCGCCATTTACGATGACGAGGTGGTCGACGAGGCCGATCTGGGCGTCAACTTCTTCCTGGACGAGGGCTATCTAGGGGAGCCCAGGTCGCAATGCTTGACAGAGCTTCTCCTAGAACTGAATCCCGAAGTCCAAGGTGCCTGGTACCCACGAGTAGGAGTAAGAACGGATAGACTTCTCCGGACGAGAGAACCCATACATGCGAAGAGACCCCAGCTTACATATGGCTGATACATACAGGACGCGATCACGCTTGAGAAACTCCTCGCCACCTCTCCGACCTTCACGGTCATCATGTACACCCACCCGATCCGCCCAGAGTATGTCGCGCTCCTCGAGGGCTACGGGCGACAGCACAAGACGCCATTGGTGGCAATACACTCGGCCGGGTTCTACTCGTATTTCCGCATCCACCTGCCTGGCGCATTCCCCATCGTCGACACGCACCCAGACGAGACCGCCACGACCGACCTTCGGCTGCTGAGTCCGTGGCCAGAGCTGAGCGAGTTTGCGGAGAAGATGACAAGGGATATCGACAACCTGGACAATCACGACCA
The DNA here is from genome assembly GCA_033297225.1 of Diplogelasinospora grovesii. Lineage (NCBI taxonomy): Eukaryota > Fungi > Ascomycota > Sordariomycetes > Sordariales > Diplogelasinosporaceae > Diplogelasinospora > Diplogelasinospora grovesii. The sequence continues at coordinate 280,854 of MU853757.1, forward strand.
CGGTCACCTGCCGTATGTGGTCATATTGTTGCATTATCTCGAAAAGTGGAAAGCAGCGCATGGTGGCGCGTACCCCTCGACATACAAGGAAAAGACCGAGTTTCGGCAAATGGTTCAGAACGCAGCGAGGACTGACAACCCCGAGGGTGGCGAAGAGAACTTTGAAGAGGCCGTTGCGGCTGTGCTGAAGACCGTTGTGCCCCCTACCCTACCATCCGGACTCAGGGAGGTGTTCGAGTACAAGCGGACCGACCCCGTATGTCACCTGACACTGTCAGCGGTAACTCGATGAGATGTGTATGTGCTGACAAGTTCTCCCAGAATGAGCACAGGTCTGGGTTCTGGATAATCGCAGACGCCATCAAGGAGTTCTATGAAAAACACCAGTGCTTGCCTCTGCGTGGCAGCGTCCCGGACATGAAGGCCCAGTCCAAGGTATATGTCCAGCTCCAGAACATCTACAAGACCAAGGCCCGTCAGGACGCCACCGAAGTGTTGCGGACGGCGCAAGCCATGGCACCCGACCGACACATCGATCCCGCCGAAGTGGAGCTCTTCTGCAAGAACGCAGCCTTCGTTAAGCTCATCAACGCGACGGGAGGGGAAAGCAATGCGAGGGATCGTCTGAGGACAGTAGTTGGTGAGTGGCTCGTCTAAAGTTGACCAGAGGCAAATCTCCACACCTCTGCTCAGCGAGATCGATATTATGGGGAATCGATTAGATTAACAGTTTGCCACACAACACACAGAACAAGAGCTGGCGAACGACGAAAACGCGGAGGCGATGATGATGCCTCTGTCTTTGGTGGGGATATACTTGGCCCTGCAGGCGACGTCGTACCACGTGGACACGTCGGCCATCAACGAACACGAGATCATGGCAGAAGTCGACAAAATCTTTCCGGGGGCACTAAATGAGAGCGAGAATCTAGCCAAGGCAGCGCAAGAGGTAGCGCGTGCCGAGGGCGGCGAGCTGCACAACATTGCCGCCCTGACGGGGGGCATGGTGGCCCAGGAAATGATCAAGATCATCACCAAGCAGTACATACCAATCGACAACACGTGCATCTTTGACGGCATCAACAGCCGATGCCAGGTCCTCCGGTTATGAAACGGGCACAAGCTCGGGTTTACTCACAAGGAAGGAAGTAAAGCAAGCAGGGCTAGCGCCCAGGCTGTAAGCGCCTATCCCTGGAATTTAGGGGTTTTCGGGAAGCAGCCGGACATGAGGAGCTGGCCATCATAGAGAAAGAGTTAAAACACTTGCTGTACTAAAGACAGGGACGATTGAGACCAGCCAATTATAGAGGGGGGTTAAAAGTTGTCCAGCCTGAGGGTGAGGAGGGGGCAATTCGGCACTGGGGGGCTTGTAGATCCGGGTTAATCAAAGTTTCAGTTGCATACAACTAGTGTACACAATTACATACATACGCGGATTTGCGGGTGGGCGGGTTAGAAAGTTGGAGAAACCCCTTCCCTTTCCCTTTACTTCTGCGAAGGGGGTTACATACATACATACAGTAAAAAAAAGGGACCGAGGAGTTGGAGTTGGAAGTGGTGGGGGGGAGGCACAATGGGAAGTTGGAGTCCGGTGTTTTCCATGATAGAACGTGTTTTTTTTTTTTTTTCTGTTCTTGTAGCGCCTTCTCCAAACCCCAGATCCTAGTGTGTAGATTCTTTGTGTGCGTGTGTGTGTGACGTCTAGTGTAGAGAGGGGGAATAGGGTAACATCCGCGGACTCTACTACAACTACACAAACTTTCAGCCTTGAAAAATTGGAAAAAAGGCTGTTCCAAGAAGCAGCAACTAATAAGGGGAATAATAATAATAATACTGAGGTAATCACCTCAGCTTTTGTTCCTTTTTCTTTTTCGGACCGTAGATTCCATCATCAATGACACCTTGCCCCTTGACAATACCCCCCCACTAACACTACACACACCCTTCCTCCACCCCTGAAAATTTAAGAAAAGGCCTTTTGTTGTCGGATAGGTACGGAGTTAAGTAACGGCATGGTATGTTATGGGAAAGTATGTAGTAGGTTGGAAGGTGGGCGGTTTATGTGGATGGATGATGTTCTGCAGGACCTTTTCAATTGTCTCCCGTCACGTTTTGATGAGCCGAGAGAGAGAGAGATCAAAGGGGTAATAATTAAAACAGATTAGAAGGAAGGAAGGAAGGAAGGAAGGAAGGAAAAATATTTCTGAGCTACACTGAGAGTTACATACATACATACATACATGTTGCGTGCGTGTGGCCGTATACATGTGTGTAAGGTGTGTTGGAATCTGGGGGGGGGTGTTCAGTTGTGTGCTACGTAGGAAATGGCTGGAGGCCCGCAGCGTGCGGATTCAGAGCATGAGGGAGAAATATTGTTCTTTGAGCCTGGTGTCTGCAGGATCTGGCCAACACTTTGGTGGCCTTGGGTGATATCTTTCATTTTTCTCTTACTGGAGCATAATAACTGCAAGTTCTCCGCTATGTAGACTCAGGTAAACAGGTGGATGGATCGTAGCTTCGGGATTGTGGCGTTTCCGGCCGAAGTACAGTGTGAGGTAGATAGAGCAAGGGCGGTAGGTGGAACCACACACAAGGCAAAGCAAGACAAGGCAAGACAAGACAAAAGACAAGGACAGGCGCCCAAGAGCGGTGATACCGGTGCAGAGGAACCCCATCGTCTGACTACCTAGAGAGATTTGGTCATCGGCGTCTCCTACCTCTGCGGCTCCTTTGGGCCTCGCAGTGGAATGATTGTGGTGTGGACTTTGGTGGGCGGGCTTGGTGGGCTTGTGGTTTGTGAAACAGGGCAATATGTGCAGTCCTGCAATTATGGCCCATAGGCAACTCAGATCCACCAATCCGGTGTGAGGGAAGGAAGAAGGAAGAGGGAGAAAAAAAAGGAGGACTCCATCTGAGAGCTTAGGGAGCACCCGCGATCACGCTAATCTGTCAGTTTATGGAACGTGTCTTTAGTGTGAAGTTCCTTGGCTGTATCGACAGGACGAGGATAGCTGGTGGAGAGAGTGTGTGCGTGCCGGTCCGTCTAATGCTTGAGTGCCTTAGTGCAGTCAGTGTACGGCCCACTGGGCCGAAGACCACGAGATTTTAACAACCAAGGGCTATCCTCACCACTACCCACACAGACGCCTCACATGTGTGGTAGTAGTGGGGGGGTTATTGTGAGTTGCGTTGCACCTGGAGTTTTTCCAGAAGTCTGGTGTGTATGGGGGAATTGGAAGTGAGTGTGTTCCATGAAAGAGAGTTAATCCGGTTGGTTCGGGGGGCTACCATGTGCTGCTATTGGATGATGGCACGCTTGTTCAGGTCCATGAAATTCGTTATTGGAGGGTGAGTTGGCAAAGCAAAGCCACCTAAGCAGCAGATTAACAGAACAACACGTAGCTGTATGCTAGGTGTGTAAGTGTGGTTCCCCAGGAACAAAACCAACCGGCTTCTTGCGGCGATCACTTGAGCAGTCAGGTAGGTACCTAGGTACCACCTGTACATACCTGATGTGTCATTTGTGTTGGCTTTGGTGTAGGGGTAGGCGCTTGCCATTAAAGTTGCCGCATTCTAGGTGTTCTTTTAAAGTTTGATGCCGAACAACGGCCGAGCACTAAAAGTGAGGTTGTGAGCCTCATTCGACGTGCAACGGTTAATGCGAACGACGGGACCCTACGATGATATCGGATCGTAAAACGGGTAACGGAATAACGTTCTCGCACGTATCCATCATGCACGGCTGGACAAGACAGGTAAATGCGAAGAACTGGAAGAAGAAGCAGGACACCCGACATGGAAATGGATCGGGCACACTTGCGGCTAGAGATGGGATAACAAAGGCATAGCGCAACTTACAAAACTGGGGACGACAAATTTGCAGTTCGCACATGAACAGGTCGACAGGTTCGCCAAATTAATTCAGGACGGCTGGGTTAATATACGCGACTCTGCGCTTCCCGAGCGTTCCTCGCTCGCTCGGTGGTGGTTGCCCCAATTGACCCACCTCGACGTTCTTCGCATGGACCTGAGCCATGTATTTGTGCCTCGTGGGAATGATGTCTAGACGCGTCAGGTCAGGCTGGGTCAGGTCCTTCGTCGATGTCCGATAAAAATCACCTAGTGTATGGGTCGAGACGGGAGAAAAAACTGGTTCTCAACTGTTAGCTTGCGAGGGGTATGTACACAGGGGAGTTGAGCTAATCGCATCTTGCACCTTTCGTCGAGGCTGGCAATTAATATCGTCCACCCTCTCGACGGATTCGCTGGTTGCTAATGATTACTCACAGCTGCGGTATGTCACTTTCATTTTCTCACGTGGAGGAAAAAAGCTGGGGTTGAACAGAGCGGGTTAGATGCCGAGGGAAAGCCACAGTGGTGTCGCCTTTGGACAGACAGCCACACATGCATGGGTACACCAAACCCGCACACCTTAACACTTGCAGTTAAGCCTCTTTGGAGACATGCTTTGCGGCTCTATGCCATGAGGCTAGATCGAGCAAGCCACCACTGCCACTACACCAACAAAGCCGCCTCGTCCCTGACGCTCGAGATTGGGGCGGGTATGGCAAGATTTTACTCGAGGCACTATTTCTGTCTTCGCTTGCTATTTCGTTACCTTACTATCAAAGCAAATAGATTGAGGCATACGGCACGCGTTCTCTTAATGGCCGCACATATAATACCGGCTTCTCTCCAGCAACTTTTAAGCGCGCAGGGTTAAAGTCCAAGTTGGGAATGTCACTGCAAGATCTCCAGATGGACTTCTTCCTGAAAAGGCAAGCTCAAGGCCAAGACGAGAGTTCAGGCAGACAACTCTGCGCTCCACTACACTAGGCTCGCTTCGCCGTCTTTCCACCCGGGGCTCATGCGAGCTCTGGTTGGGCGGTGAAAATATGGGGAGATGGCGGGGCCCCAATCTCTCGCTCTGGTCAACCGAAATTCCCTGCCCTGTCCATCTTGCAAGCGTGCAAGCCACAGCGGGCGCTACCACAGTACACGACTTTTTCACGCTTGCATGAATTCGATCTCGTGAGACAAAAAGACGAGGAGCTAGCTAGCTGATGCTAGTATGCGGGGTAAACGTTCGACAACAAACGCCGTCGCCAACAGCATCCGATCGCATCGGCTTGCCAAAGCCTAACGTTTATCTTGACTTCTGTGAACGGCACTCGATGGACGTCAGGGGGCTCCTCGCTTGTTAGGTTCTGTCCATGGGACCAGGTAGATCCGGCTGCTCGGCCACGGCGCAGCCGGGAGTAGCTTGCACGCTCCCACACTGGAGTCTGGAGTGTGCGATACTTTGCACAGCAAGGGTCTCCTACGCCGGGGCGAAGGAACTGCCTTCAAGTCGGGGTTTGTGTGGGCTAGACCTAACGGCTGAAAAGAAGGCGACTTGTCGCAGCGGTGGAAAAGGTTCCCAATCATCTTGGATGAAAAACAACCTGAGAAGAGCTAAACAAGGAAAAGGACATAGGAAGATATTCGAAGCTTAGGTCACGCAGGTGAGCAGTCCAGACTACGCATTGCGAGTAGCCTGGAGGTTTTAGGCAGTGGGCGCAACGCCCAGAGAAACGCAACTGGGGAAGCGGCTCGGCGTCAGGACCTCTCTCACCCTCATCACCACCGCGACGCTAACAAAATCAAGGATAGATTAACACGCATGGTCATGTGCCAGTTCGACAAGTTGAGAATCGCCACTATCCATCTATTCTCTTCAGCTCAACGCGTGCATCTCATATTGACACACCCCAGACAGCAGCAGACTAGGTTATCTTTAGCTCGTTCATTTTCACGTGCCTGTCCTGCATGTCTGTCGACCTCTGGTCTTTCTAGATTTGGTTCACCGCACACTTTCTGGTTGAGTTGATATCAAAGATGGTTCTAATAGGTGATAAATTTACGACTGTCGTATGCACCGTATTATCAGGGTGACGGTGACGGGCTGGACTGTTATTGCTGTCCGTCGAAGTGGCGCCCCGCCTCCCCGCCTCCGTTTCCCCTGTCTGCCCGCGGCGCCCCAGATCACGCACATCCTGGCCCACACCACCACTTAGTCCACCCCAGCCTGCGCACCCCTGTCTCCCCTTTGATGATCGGGGTAGGGGAACGAGGGGATCTGGTCGCATGCCAGAGCGATGCAAAAAGTTGGAGGAGAACTCTTCAAGTGTGAACACCGACGAGGGAGGGGAAGAAAAAAAGATGATGGTCGTTCTTCCCCACCATCTCGCGGCTGGCACCTTGGGGCCGACGGCCCCTCTTTCCCAACCCCCAACTCTCTCTTCGCTTTCCCGCACAAACGCACGTCACAGACAGACAAGAGGATTAAATGGCAGGTGCGTTATCCGTCAGCACTTTCAGTATGCCTGCTAAGCAATCCTTTCGGTCTTACTTTCTCTGTATATCTCGCACGTTAATACTCATACAAGAAGAGGAGTTCACGTCTCTGAGGAAGGAGCAACCGCCCAGTTGCGGGTTCTTCGAAGCGCCCAGCTTCAACGCGATCTGGCTCAAAAGCCGCCGAGTCCTGCAAGCAATTGTATGTCCCTACATGGCCTCGGCACCAGAGCTTGGTTTGCAACCATCATCAGGATAGACGGTTAGTACCTCGATCCCTTCCCGCACACTGCGACGTAGTACATGGCAGCTCCACGTGCGGAATCCTTGGTCGACGTGCACAACTGTACGTACCTTATTTCTCATGCACCCGGCCCTGGCGCTGAAACGACGCCACCCTGGAAGCGCAACCAAGAACTGGGCTGGGGCTCGAGGTCCTGAGCTATCCCTCCCGAGATAGGCCTACTTTTTCTCCAACAACGGTCTATTCTCCGCGCGTCAACTCCTTGGACCAGCGTGACCTTTGTTGCTCTGTTATTAATATGTTTTTTCAGGTACTGTTGCTTCGGTCATGCCTGATTGGTGACTCCCAGCAGACTCCTGGCCAAGCAGCCTCAATCCCTGCCGCTCGTCGGCCTCTGCCATGCTTGTGGCTTGGTGCTTGCCCTTAGACACGGCATTGACCACCGCGTGTTCCTTAGCACGAACTCAGGTCGGCCATCTCCAGCAGATACATTGCCTTGTCACCGCTTTACTCAATATCAAGCTTAATACTAGACGAGCTATACTGAGACCCCATAACACGATACAACAACACTCCACAGACGAGCCCGTTATACCGCCCTACTCAGCATCGGCTTGACGAGGCCGGGAAGAATTTCGATGGAGCTTCCCCACATTGTCCAAGTCCCGCCATGCTTCCCGTCCCCCTTCCAAATCTCTTCCCACACGTCAAATAGCACGCATCTCCAACTGCAAGCCGTGTTAGATATATAAGTCTGCATCTAGTCCTCATAATCTCGCCTCTTGAGTCGACATTGCACATATCTATCTTTATCCTCGGGGATAGCACCGGCTGACCCAAGGACCTCTCTCACGTCTACTTCCCCACGAACTTCTCCACGCACTATACAACTTTGCCACTTACACCCCACCAGCCTCAACACCATAAGTACGGTCTAGGGCCCATTGGGGACGACGCTTTCTGGCATCTCGTACGGCCCAGTGCTCTCACTACCTGAAAGGGCTATCTTCACATAGCTGCTGCAATATGGCACCATCTATCCCAATTCCCACCCAAGGTGGCATGTTCCACACTTGCAAGTCCACCACCTCTCTGAGCTAAAGGGGGAGCTTCTCCGCTAACTACTACCAGTCCAAGGGGTAACACCGCGAAAGGCTTCAACCGACTCTCAAGATAGCGCCAGAACAAGCAGTTCCGCAACTGCCAAGAGGATAACAACTCCGCATGCCTGTGCCGAGTGTAAGAGGCGCAAGATGTAAGTCCGGAAGCCGAGCAGCCCTCACCACGTGGCTGGTCTAACCTTGCTTCAGCCGGTGTGATGGACAGCAGCCTTGTGGCCAATGTCTCTCAAGCCGTGCCCCTAAAAGATGCTTCTACGACAAGCATCGACAACGCGTCATCCCATCACGCAAGACCCTTGAGGCTCTGTCCCAATCCCTCGAAGAGTGCCGGTCGATCCTCAAGCGATTATATCCAAACCAAGAGGTGCAGGCCCTGCTGCCATTGTCACGACAGGAGCTCCTAAACCTCCTCGATCGACCTGTTATAGACACCTCAGGTGCCGGACTACCATCTCCTCCACTCAACACATCGCCGTACTCAGAAATGGACTCACCCATGAACCTCAAGTCGGAGAACATCCTGGAACAAATCCCCTCCCGGGATATCGAGTGGGACGAGGAACGGCGTGGAAGGGATCCGATTCCTGCTGAGGCAGACGACATCAACGCACTTTCTCTTTCGGTCGATCGGCAGGCCTCATACTTGGGCGCCTCATCCATCAAGGCGGCATTGATGGTCATGCTCAAGGTTCAGCCCGGTCTGCGCAGCTCTCTAGCGGCCCCATTGAATAGTGTCGAGATTTCGCACAACTATCCGGTCCTCAGACAGAAGCCTGCAACACAGAAGGATCCTCAGCGCATTCCCTGGTCATGGAAGGGCCAGACGCTTATCGATGCCTACTTCAAGCGAACCCACGTATTTATCCCCATGCTGGATGAGACCACATTCCGAGCCGACTACCTCGAGGGGCAAAGGTTCGACGCGCCCTGGCTGGCTCTTCTCAACATGGTTTTTGCAATGGGCAGCATTGTGGCAATGAAGTCAGACGATTATAACCACATCAACTACTACAACCGAGCAATGGAGCATCTCCCCATGGATGCTTTTGGGAGCAGCCACATCGAGTCGGTCCAGGCACTCGCTCTCATTGGAGGATACTACCTTCACTACATCAACCGGCCCAACATGGCGAATGCCGTTCTCGGCGCTGCCATTCGTATGGCGAGCGCTCTTGGACTGCACCGCGAGAGCTTGACACAAAGCACAGGCGACGTTGCTGCTGCCGAGACGCGGAGACGCACCTGGTGGAGCTTGTTCTGCCTTGATACGTGGGCTACGACAACCATGGGCCGTCCATCTTTTGGCCGCTGGGGCCCAGCAATCAACATCCGCCCCCCGGAGTTTGGTGTCAACGCCGGGCGAGACTCGCCCCAGCATGCCGGCATCTTGCCATTGATTGAGAACATCAAGTTTTGCAAGATTGCCACGCAGATCCAGGACATGCTGGCCATCTCACCGCTCCTCCGCGCCGAGGACCGGTGCCATCTCGACAGTCTGCTACTTAACTGGTACACGAACCTGCCATGGCTCCTACGAACGACAGATCCGTGCGCTGAGCCGCTCTACATGGCGCGCTGCATCATGAAGTGGCGGTACCAGAATCTTCGCATGCTACTTCATCGTCCGGTGCTGCTCTCGATGGCCAGCTCTGGGCTTAACCCGCACACACAGGCGTGCGACGCTGACCTCGCGGCTATTGAGACGTGCCGCGAGCTGGCAGCTCAGACAATCGAGGACATTGCGCGCGAGTGGACTCGCAACCAGATGAGCGGGTGGAACGCCGTCTGGTTTCTCTACCAAGCGGCTATGGTGCCGCTCGTCTCAGTCTTCTGGCAGTGGGGCAGCCCTCGCGTTCCCGACTGGCTCAAGCAGATTGAGACCATCCTCGACCTACTTGAGGCTATGGAAGAGTGGTCCCTGGCGGCACGCCGCAGCCGCGAGGTCGTCTGGCGCATGTACGAGGCCAGCAGAGCGATACAGGCTCAGCAGGCAGCGCACCGGTCGGCGAGTCCCAGCATGCATGTCATCACGGGCGACGGCATGCTCATCTCGCCCGGCGCTAGCGAATTTCACATGAGCCCCATCGGACTGGAGCCTGTCGAAAGCGGTCTAGCCATGATAGGCATGATGGACCAGGGTGGCCTATGGGACCTGGATGGCATGTACTGGGGTGGTCAGCCCGACGATGATGCCGAGTTTGCTTCTGCCTTCGGCACCGCCGGCCCTGTAGGGGCCAGTATTCATGACGGCATGCTACACATGGATTATGGTATGATGGGCCACCATCACCAAGCTGCAGCGGCTATGGATGGCTTCGGTTATGTTCACTGATGTCTTTACGATTTCTTGCCTATTTTTCCTGTCTGTGGGTGGCATTTTACTTTACTGTATTTAGGAGGGGCTTTTTTGTTCATGGCGCGCAGGCGTGTAATGGGAATGATGTGATGGTTACACTCTACGGATTTGGCGGGCGGGAGCCGAAAGTCTCAACGAAATTATGGGGTATTCTGGGGTATTGTATTTCTGGGGGAAGGGAGCAAGGGGGGCGTATGCAGGTCCCCTGGTGGCTTTTTTCACTTTTGGAGTTCTTCCAATCATGTTCATGGGGAAATGGCAAGGGCAATGGTGGATATACCGGGGGGGGGGGTGGGAAGCGATTTTCATGTGTAACGAAGCGAACGAAAAGGCCTGTTCTGTTCTTTGAACCGCCGCTAGCCATGGGATGGATGATTTGGGTATGAATTTTGGGGTGCATGCAGAAATGAAAGGGACAAGAAAAACTGGACCAAAGGGAAAGTTTTTGGGCCGCTGGAATGATGGGGGATGAAAATCATGCGGAATGAGTAATGGTTTTTTTTTATGGTCTCTTGCAATATAGGCAACTTGATACTATTACATGTTCTGCTATTTACTATATGATATCTAATAAATACCCTTGACTTTTCGGTGACTTTTCGGTTACCGCCCACACCCACTCTTACGAGCTGCCATTCTTCTGCACACGGGTAATTATATGAAAGAATTGTTCGCGAAGCATTCTTATAATTTGATGACGACGCACTACTGGATGATACGTAGTTTTGTGTGTGTGTGTGTGTGTGTGTGTGTGTGTGTGTGTGTGTGTGTGTGTGTTTATCTGGGGTATCGAAGCCGACATTCCTTAGACCAGCGCTAATAATAAGCCTAGGTCTTGACCTTTTTTGAGCGGCTTTTGACGGAATAGATAGATACTGAGAGTTAAGGTTGCAGATCCTCCCCTCAGATGCCGAGCCGAGATGCTAGGAGGGTCTAGGGGACCGGACACGTTGTGTGCTGCTTTAATAGGTTGTGTAATAATAAGTGTTAAAAAAATGTGACCGGTCACTTTTGCCTTCCCCCCCAAGCTCTCAGGTTATGGGCAGGTAGTAAAAGTTGCATTTAACAGTGTAAAGGTATGGTATGTGGTACTGTGTATGTGTAAGGAAAATGGCAACCGGTCCGTCATCGCGGGGCGTTAGAAAGACTGACTTTCTTCTAGAAGGGATGAAATGTACGGGTGACATCTCTTGGGGTTACTGTCGATCTTTTTTTTGCGGTCTTCAGGTCGTATGACTAGGTATACATAGTAATTATCTGGGGTAGATGGGGTAGGGTTCTGGGGATGGGGAAGGGGGGAGGTTGGAGGTGGACGCTCGGCCGAGAGAGAAAATACACTAACTCGTATCCTCGTATCCTACAAACAAGATGGGATGGGGTGTTGATGTAATTATGGTAATTAGTATACGATAGCGATCAGATAAGTCAAAGGTAAGAACGGGGGGTTCTGTTCTGGGGAAGGAAAAAGATCGTCACGACTAACCACAAAGACCCAGCCGATGTCTAAGCGTACATGCATCGTTTGCGTTTTAGTCTTTTGCTCGTTAAAAGCTGGCGTGTGTGTGTTTGTGGCTGGGCTGCCTGCGCGAGCGAGGTGGTTATTAGCTTGCAAGGGTATAGCGGCCAGTTTTACGGTGATTTGACGGTTGGGACTTAAAGGTTAGGTGCATCTCTCTCTTCACTTGGCTTGTCTGTGTGCGCGTGTGTGCGTGTGTGTGTGTGTGTGTTGAATTCCGCTGCTTTGCAAAAGTTACACCATCTCTCCTCTCTATCAAGTCCACCATGCACACAACACGTGAAAATGTTGGAGTCGAGAACGGTGGAGGAAAAAGTTACACAGTACGTAGTGTGAACAAGGGTTGCGGTTGCGAAGAAAAACGTGAAAAAGCTGGGGTTGTAAGCGGAACAATGCGATTGGCTGGATGAATTCGGCCGGTTGATTTCGGGGGAACTTGGGGGCAATCTGGAGTCACGGCCCGTAGCGCAATCTTGGGTTTGCCTGCTTCAACGCCTTGAACAGGGGGGGAAGACTTTTATGTGTAGAGCAGGAGCAGGGGCAGGGGGCAGGGCAGGGGGGGAGGAGGGGAATCGGAGTTGCTGGGTGTGGTGGGTGCGGGGTAAGTACCTTCGTACCTCCCACGCACCACGCACCTCACACCTCACAGACACACACACACAGACGTTACTGAACGCAGAAATGTGGAAGAGAGGTTGGAGAACATTTCACCAAAAGTATATTACCATACCGCAGTACGTGTGTCGGGGTTTTGGCTGCCGCGAAAATAGCAACTCGTCCAGACTACTCCAGAATTTTGTAGGGATAACTTTCTTACATAATACGGTCTGTCTGTATTTTGCTTTCTACATTACTTTCAGAAAGGGGGCTTAGAACTAGCAGGGGCTCAGGGGTTAATAAGACCATAGAAAAGCTGAAAAATGAGGAACCTAGGGTAGCATATCTATGAAGCAAGAAAGGTTCTCCAAGGTGATAATTACGGTTTTTTTCTTCTAGAATCTTACTACAGCTAGTAGGCAATTATCATGACAACGCCACATAACAACGAAACGGAGCTGTTTGTTTCTTGCCAAAAGGTGTCACATTCAGTAGTATCAGTTATCTGACGAATGCAAAATGCAGCCCGTTGGTTTCAGGTGAGCCTGCTCCTGGAATTAGTCACACAGAGGTCCTTCTTTTCACGATGCAAAGGAAAGGAACAAAAAGAAAATAAGCTCCCCGTGGATATGCGCGTTCGGCTTTCACAGATAGAAAGGATGGACCCAGCTCTCACGGGCCCGGGTCCGAACTCCACCGTGGTTGTTGGCTTTGCAACATCATTACGGATCATCAGAAAGAGGGAAAGCGCCGGCTCTTCAAATTCATTCGGAAGGCGTGTGCCCTGGCTGCTCCGGCTCCAGGTCCGATACCCCAGATTTTACGTTCAGACTAATACCGGCATGCGTGCCCGGCTGTTGTCTGTGATGGCTAAATTCAGCTTTGCGTTCTAACTGGAGCGCAAAGCCGACGTGTGAAGCTGTAAAAGGAAGGTGTAAAAGCTGAACCTTGCCATGCCACTTCGAAGGAAAGATCTCCCGGCAGTGCCTGACCAGGTTCCCATCCCTAAAACTTACCTTCCATTACATTAGGCAAGCCAAACTCCTCTCAGATATGGTTATGCTTTCCCAGACTCCTGGAGTTCCTGCAGGACCGAGAGGACGGAGCTAACGGTACTGGTGGGACCTGGGCCTTCCGCCGGGGCCGTGCGAGCGCCACAACCACGCCGTGTTACCCACCACACAATCCCGGAGCGGGACGGACATGTACTTTACACGTGTCTGTGGGTGTGTGACCAGCGGTCCGTGTGGTCAGACATGCAGACATTCGGGGTAAGCACACACACGCACACGCACGCACACGCACAGAGAGAGAGAGAGAGAGAGAGAGAGAGCGTGCACCTCGCATATCCCACACAAGATACACTACGGAGTACCGGACCAGAACTTGGTTCCGGCTGCGCAGGCTGTGTGGACAATACACCGGTACGTAACCTCAAGTTTAACCTTCTTCCGTTACACTCACCTTACATTTCCTCAAAGAGGATGGAGCACAGCAGGGCCGGGAAGAAGTACATCGAAAAGATACATAAGGAATCACACTCAACTCACCCCGCATCTTACGGACAAGCTATACACGTCGTGGGCGGCGAGTAATTACGTACCTAGGTACCGAGCTGCTGCGGCCATGGTCATGAGGCTCGGATGCGGTGCGTAAGGGGGGCACAGTAGATTCCTTTTCCTTTCGCCCATGACGACACACAACAAGGTCGAGAGGAAATCTAGGCATAGTACTTTACGTGCATCGCGCTGAGGTAAGTCTAACAAGTCCGGTGCATCTAACCTATTCATCCTTCTATAGTGCCCGTAGCACTGAGATCTCCTTTCTGAGTCTTTCTTCCCTAGGTCTTCCGACAAAAAACTAGTGATTTGAGTATCGGGTACTGATAGTCAACTTCTCACCTCTATTCTCTTACTGTTCCGCTCCCCAGCTTCATTCATCTCCATGAAATCCGGGTGTCGGGGCCGAGCATGCCGTTTTCTGATGAGAGCGGGTTGGGACACTAGAGAGTGCATTTTGTATTGTAGGCTTCATACAAGTCCCCAGCCCTAAGAGGTACGGTTGCTCGTTGTACCTAGTACCGAGTTGTAGCTGCTATTACCTCCCCCGACATGGAACTTAAAAAGTCTTTCCAAGTTACCATACGCTTCTCGTCGATTGTTGTTTTGAGTGCAGAGAGAGAACCCAGTGACATTGGATACCATCAGAAGTGGTGTTGCAGCAGAAAGTGCCTCGCCCCTTCCCAGATTTCACCACGGGAAAGCGCTTGGTTGCCAAGCCTTTTGCAGCCTGACTGCGTGACTTCCCTCTCGGGTTCTGTGCCCTGCATGCTCTTCGCCAGGCGCTGGGTGGAGCGGGAGGCTTCTCGGCCGCCTCTGGGAGCTATTATGGCTTTGCCGGGGAGCTCGAGAACAAGATGAAAAGCAATACAAGCTGTCAAAGGGAAAAGCTCGCAGCCTACGCCCCCCCCCCCCCAACTTTGAGCACACCATTGATCCCTCTATTGACCCTCCAGTCGCCTCCTCTCTCCGCAATTATCAGAACAGCATACTGTACCGTTTCCCGGAGGAGATCCTTTCATGTAAGTTTCAAGGTTATCAATTCCCAGGGAGCGCAGAAATTCGGTTCAATCCCAGTCACCAGTGGTTTCATGCAATGGGTGACCCCAGACTCGTACACCTTCGGGGCCATGACGAGATGAGTTTCGGCAATGTCTGGCCGAACTGCGAGAATATCACGGGTGCAGAAACTAATACCGCCTCTCAAGATCCGCTGGTGAAGACTTAGGCGGCGTGATAAGCGATGACTTATCGGACTTGCCGGATCCGGGGTATAAGCTCGTGTTAGATTGTTGAAGTGAGTACGGTACTACAGTATGAGGATCATGGCTCTTGAAGATACATAGGTACCTAGTATTGTAACTCTATAACCAAGTTATAAGATAAGTCAATCAATCAGTTGTCACAACCACGTCCAAGTTCGATATATCTCCACAACTTGAAGACCGAGACTTACGAGCAGATCCTGTGCCTTGATTGATTTCCTCGACTCTTCCAACCGCTGTTCGGAGGAGGAGAAGAAGAAGAAGAAGAAGAAGAAGAAGAAGAAGAAGAAGAAGAAGAAGAAGAAGAAGAAGAAACAGCAGGAGAACGGTGGCGGCGGTAATGGCTACAATGTTGCGTCCCCTGCTAAAAGACGAGATTCATTGCCGAGCGGCAGGACTCGTACTTATAACGCCGAGCTAGATCAGTTTTTTTTTGAAGGGTCTTGGTGTGACTATTAATTCTAAGAGCAGTTAAAGCTATCTACCTGACCTATAAACTTCACTCCTTAATTGTCAGACTTGTCAATATTGAGGTTAGCTTTTGGTTAGTTCAGGGGTATCGTCACGGCCATCGTTTTCCATTGTTTACCTTGGCTATCGTAGTCAACAAAACCTGTATATATTGAGGGTCTTATTCAAAGGTCTTCAACCTTCTTTTCTTTCCCTCTTCGGAGGACTTCATCCATAGCTAATTAATTCAATCACTTTCTTACCCAACTGTCAACATTAATACCTTCGGGGCGCACGATCTTGTCCGACGGAGTCGCTGGATGCATGATGCTCATCTCGGCGGAAGATAGGTACATGTAGGTAACAATGGTTATCGGTGTGTTGGTGAAGAGAGCTAAACTGAAGAGCAATTGTTCGCCAGGGCGGCGGTTCTACCCGTCTGCCTTCTTATAGTTGAGGAAAGCGGGAAGTTGCTGATCCTGAACTGTCGGAGGTAAGGTACGTTGTCTCATTTCAAGTTTCGCGCCGAGCCACTTAGACATATTACCTAGACGGCGAATCTCATGCATTTTATTTTAGCAAACTAGATAGTAATCGTTCTTAAATGATTTTAGTTGCATTTTCAATCCCTGAATCTGCTGCCTTAATTATCCACCTAATCATCTTAGATACACGGCTGGTGGCTCAGCTGAAATAGCATTTGGTGCCCCTCGGGACGCCTCGGGTGCTTGTGATAGGGGCTCAGGCTGGGGCTGGAGCTGGAGCTGGAGCTGGAGCTGGAGCTGGAGCAGGCGGTTCTTCTGGATCTGGAGGAGCCGGTTCTTGGCGGGCCCTTCTCGGATTGAAGCGCCAGTCCATCGGATCGACGACGCCGGCCCAGGTGAGCAGCTGTCGGCAGTTCAGACAGGGGGGGCCGGCTTTGCCCCTGATATCGTTGTGCACGTACTGCCTGAAGCTGGAGAAGTCGCGCTGGAGGGCAATCCCCTCCATCCGTCTCCTCTCATCTAGATTATAATGAGGCCTGTGTCAGATGATGCATCATTTTTCCTGTCGTCAGCTAACAAATACTTCAGATTGCTGGAGTGTGACGTTGTTGGTTTAGGCTTACCCCAACATCTCCAGCAAGGGGTATGTCTCGGCACAATTCCCAAAACGCGTCTGACTGCTCCCGGCCCGGGTGGTCGGGCTGTCGGTCCACTGTAGGTACACGCCGGGAAAGACGTGAAAGCCGTTCAGGAGGCTGTAGCGCGACCGCCTTAACGTAGCCTTCCAGGTGCCGGTGGAGCGTGGTGGCCACTCGTACCCGGCCAAGACGGCCCCAAGAAAGAAGTTTCCGGTTTCGCGGTCCCAGGTGCATTGAAAGTAGTAGGGGGGGTCGCCGACACCTTGCCCCGTTCTGTCCTCGTCCGGATCGTCCGTCAGGGCAGGCCGCTTGTTGAAGCCGATCCACATGCAGAAGCGGGCGAACGCCGCCGTCAGGGGAAGATAGAAGTTGGCCTCGGTGGCAGTCGCAAAGTTCGGGGCCGGGCCCATCTTGGAGAAGAACAGGCCCAAGAGATCGAAGGGGCTCCAGTAGAGCAGTTCCGCGTGCTCTGGACGCTGCTTGCGCCAGGACAGCCCGGGGCCGATTGGCACCCCGAACTTGGAGACGCCGCCTTGTCTCTGGCCCTGCCGCCACCGTCGCGTCTGCTGGCGGCGTATATGCTGCGTTGGATCCAACCCGTTTTGTTGAGTACCGATGTACTCCTGCCCCTCTGGGACACTGCGAGACACCGCAACATCGCCGTCAGCTGTGTGGAGCAGCTAAGCCTACATATTTGATGATTCTCGATTCTTCTTACCTCAGACGCTCGATTTGATCTCGAATCGCCTGGAGCTCTGTCGTGGTGGCTTCGCTGATAGGGGGGTTCAGAGTTGCGCCGTTCGCAATGACTTGATCAAGATAGTTGAAAACCTGTTATTTTTTTTTGCGCTCTGCTGATCAGTCAAGGCCATATGTCTGGCTGAGAAGTATCACGAGGAATATGAAAGCGCAGTGTGCACTCACGGCATCCCTATCATTGACGTTATTGTACATGTCGGCGAGATTCTGGCCGCCAAAGTCAAAAATGCCTGCCATGTCGACCGAAAGCCTGCCGGATGTGGGCTGCACGGAGCAAAGCAAGCGTCACAAGGGTGAGTTGGTCTCTTCACACAGTAGCGCAAGAGGTGCACGTCCTTTTAGGAGACCAGCATTTGTTTCCTCCATTACTCCATACTATTAGTATTAGCGGTCGAGGTTTCACCGCACAGTCGGGGGGTGTCCGCTTTCTCGCGATACGCTGGATGCAAAGCATGTATTACTGCGTTGTGGTTAGTGCGAGACTTTTGGCCGGGCCAATGATTTGGGTGGGGGAGGGGGTGGGCGAATACACCATAAGTTCCTTCCATGTCTTTGTGCTCTTGCCAGTGCGCACCCGACTCCTTCTCCAGCCCGACTCGGGACCGGCATTTCCAGGTAGTACATACATACACTATTACCTACTCCCCGGGCATCCAATTGACACACATTCCAGGTGACCGAGACACCCACCCTCTAGGTATCGCCAACCCGCCACTCGCTATATTTACTTAGGGCGCTCGTCAGATCTCCGCGCGCTCTTGAACCCCTCCGTCCCAACGACCCAATATTGATGCCAACTCCGTACTATCTTACCGATCACGCACACACACCTCCTGCCTACCTAAAATGGCTAGCGAGCCCAGCTCCACCGCCAACACCGAAAGCACTGTAAGCTACCTCATCTCTGCTAATCACGCGTTCTTCTTGTCGATTCACACAAAGAATGGTAATTAAAGTGAAGAAATTCAAGGTCCCCATGCCCGAGGGATGGACCGATGACTACAAGGGCATGGGCGGCAACGACGAGTGGGGAAACGTCAACGGGACGGGGGCCCACACTGCGGTCGGCCTGGGCCTGGGCAAGCCGACACCGTTGCTGGGCAGGAAGCTCGAGTACGGCGGGGGGCTGTACTTCTTTTCGGCCGACGCCAAGCCCGGCCAGCTGTACATGTGGGAGGCCGAGACAGGCGACGTGCTGCGCGTCACCAGTCCTGCCACCATCGACGACATCAAGAAGCTCATCTCGGACAAGAAGATGAAGGACATCAAGCGGGAGGAGGTTGAGGGCAACACCCTCGAGGAGCGGCAGGCGCACCTCGCAAGGTTCTTCAGCGCGCAGGGGCTTAGTAGCAGGCGTCAGGGTTGAGACCGGGTAGACCCCCGACTGCATGATGGATTTCGCGAAGCGCGGAGGAAGGTCAGGAAATATTTGATCAGGTTTTACTTCTTCTTTAGCGACCAGACAAAAGTGCAGCTGTGTGTGTGTGTGTGTGTGCGGCCAGCTTGAGATGCACTAGATACTGTTTCAATGTGACAGGGCGTCCGTGAGTTGGGTAAGATGAAGTTACAAAGACAAAGCGGTTCAAGCCGTTCCTTTTTCTGCAAGGCGGGCAATGTGTGGGGAGCGGGTAGGGAGGGGGGTGGGCGTGGCGATAAATCGCCCCAGTCCAACCCTTGCCATATAACGAACAAATCCTCTTTACGTGCATATACAGAGACGACATATATCTGATAGGCGACACACAACAACCTCCCCATCACGCCAGCCACAACGCGCTCACCAGCAGCAAGCACACGCCCTGCCTAGCCTGAACTGCATAATATCTGCATGCCTCTCTCTATTGCTTTTGAGAAAATTAGGGGCAGATCATTGGGCGGCCGGCCCAATGTCTGCAACGCTCTGAAAAAAAAAAAAAAAAACATCAGATGACCACCCACCCGACAGATCGAACCGAGCGAAGCGCCAGAGCTTTAGATGTGTACGCTTCGGTCCGACAGCCCTTCTTGCATGCATGAATGATTCTCAGCTGGTATCCCGGCAGGCGATTGCTCCTCTTCTGGACAGACCGGCATCATGTCTGTCGGAGACTACGAATTAAGACGCAGCGATGCAAGCCGTAGGTGGGGGGGCCCTCAGATCATCGTCTTATTGCTTCAAGACACAGACACGCACACGCACGAGTGGTGGTCGGCATCATGGCGCTTGCCATCAGGGTTGCTTGTGAACCCCCGTTTCCCCCGCGCGTGCCAGAGGATAACAAGTTTTTTGATAGGCAAAGCCGCAGGCAATGATTGGCATGATGTGTGGCACGCGGGGGGGTTTTCATCGCGTCAAACTGGACCTACCTACCTTCCGATGATTAAGGGTAATTGGCGATCAAGGATCCCGGAAGTTACCTCCCTACACCAAGTATCCATGGCTGCTGCTGCTGCCTGCTTAGGTAGGTAGGTAGGTAGGTGGTTGTAGATGGAGGACTTTTTTTTTTCCCCTCCTCAGCGCCCAAGGCGCTCTCAATTTCTGTCCGTGGGACTGCCAATCGACGCCGTCTTGCTCTCCGGACACTCATCCCAAATCAGAAGAGCGAAGCTTGGAGCACGATGCCTTTGCTAATTAATAGCAGGGCAAAACTAAGAACATGGGATTTAATTATTTTGCGGGTTGTCAGTGGGTACCTGACCCAGAGATGGCTGTCACTGAACCAATACGTGTCAAGATGAAAACCAGACAAAGCCTGCCTGCCTGTCTTTTAGTTATTGTTGTTGCTTTCAGGGGTAATTAACTCTGGTAAAAACTTTTGTGGTACAGCAGGGTTAGGCTCAAGCAACTGGGCCGCCCCCTTTGCCCCTTTTCGTCTCAGTCTTCTTACATTTTGTATTTTTCCCTTCTACAATACCACTGAAAATAAAAAGGTCAGATGGTTTCGGGAGACATCAAGATCGTAAGATTGTCCCCGCGGGTGCATCCTTGCCCAGTACTTACCATGACCGAAAGCACACCGAGCAAAGAAGTCTTTTTGTCAGGTTCAAACAGAGTTTAACATAGAGCCGACAGACAAAAACTAAGGCATGGACAAGGACAAGGACATGGTATTGAAGGAGAAACCCAAAAACCGACTGAGTCAATCAATGTTCAGATGCACATTAGGGTCAGTCTTGTTTAAGGAATACATGTAGTCATTGAATAGCATTTTCAACCAGTAGTTATAACATCCAGACTCAAAAATTTATATCAAGCATCCGGGTTCTTCTTCAACTCGACGATAAAGTGGTCCTGCAGCGGCACCGTCTCGGCGACATACTTGTAGTAGGCCGCCGTGTACATGGTCAGCAGCGTCCTGCCCTGCCCCTGAAACGTGCCGTTCGGCCTGGCCAGGCACAGCACGAAGCTCAGCTCGCGGATCGGCCTGACCGAGGTCCAGTTGTTGGCGCTCCGCGGCAGCAGCCTCAGGATCAGGCAGGGGACCCCCTCCATATCGCCCAGCGCGGGGAGCACGTTGAACCGGAGGTTGCTCAGCATGCGGGCGCCGGGGCCGTCGTACGAGGGGAACAACCTGTGGCTGTTGGGGTCGTCGCCCTTGCCGAGCGGCACGATGATCTGGAACTCCATCAGCCGGTAGTCGCTCACCGCCGTGTTGTGCGCCTGCACGGAGAAGACAATGTCCTGCGGCAGGGGATCGGCGTTGGTCTGCACGGCGCCGTAGCCGGTCGTGTAGACGTTGCATTCGTAGACCGGCGGCCCGGCGGGGTCGACAAACTCCCGCTTGGGCGGCGGCGGCACAAAGTCGCGGCCGGGGGGGTTGATACCAGTTGGGGGGCGCATCCCCGGGTGAGACGGCTCGTAGGCAGGTATGGAGCGCACGTGGGGGGCCAGGTTGGAGGACAGGACGTGCGGGAGCGGCCGGTAGGACTCATGACGCCGGTAGGCGGCAGCAGGGGAGGATATCTCAGGCTCAGGCTCAGCGGGCTCAACCTCCTCCTGGTCTTCTTCCTTATCCTCGACGAACAACTTGCAAAGACGCGAGGGGTTCACCAGCTTGAGACTTCGCGGCGCTTGATTCTCGTCTCTAATCTGCGCGAACAAGGCGGCTGCGTTCTGATCGCCGGCAGCGCTGATGATGAGCCTGTAAAAAGGGTCGTTGAGCTGCATGGCCAGCAGCGCCGAGTTGGGCGTGTCGTCGTCAAAGTACCTCTTGTCCATCCCCGACTCCAGGATACGTCTCTGCTCCTCCGCGTAGAAGGGCAGCCGGATGACGCGCAGGTCGTTCGTCTGGGAAGAGGGCTCTGTGCTCCAGATGAACCAGTTCTTGTCGTCCTTGGGCCCCTTGGTGATCGCCTCGAGGACTTTGTGCCGATCCTTGTCCGTCTCTCGAGTCTCCTGGTCCACCGTGTACTGCCGCCGGATGTCGATGCCGACCTGGTCCTTGGCCAGCGAGAATCCGGCAGCGAAGCGCTGCTGGTGTGGCGGCTGCGTGAAGCTCAGACCCTGGAAGTCCGAACTCGCAGCAGCGTCGGGCAGTCTGTCCAACAGGCCCATCATGACACCGTCGGCTACGATTTCGTGTCTCAGCAGTGGCGCCTTGTCTGGGACGACGCCCTTCGGTGGCTCGGGAACCGTCGTCACCTTGAGGTCAGGGAACATCGTGACGAGATCGGATCTGAGGTAGAAACCGTAGGTGGGGATCTGGGGAGGATGGGTCTGGTGTTCCGGAGTGTGATGGATGTACGTGTTGATGGCCTCTTTGATGGCCGCACGGTCGCGATCCTCGCCCATGTGATTGCCTAGGCTCAGCGCGCCGTCGATCAGGGCATCCACCCAGTTGGGATCAATATAGAAGAAGCGCAGGCTCTCATGCTGCAAGTGGCTCGGATCGCTGATTAGGTAGTGCGCTGGCACGCCGGAGAGAAACATGCGATCCATCACCCACGCGAGGACCTGCATCCAGTCTGTGGACACGGGATCGTTGGTCTCGTCATAGACTGTCCCATCCTTGGCCATGGCGAGCTTGCGCGCCGCGTCGGTCGCATGGTCGAGGTATTGACTCTTAATTCCAGCCGCATTGAAGCCTAGAGGCGGGTACTGTTTTCTGGCCAAACGCGGCCGATTCCATCTTTTCTTGGGCGGACCAGGCATGAAATCACTGCTGCCATCGCCGAGATGGATGCGGTCCAGACGGTCCACGGTATCCTTGAGCTCCGACAGGAGGTCGGCCCGGGTCCGGAAGCTCGACTTGCCCCCAGTGTTGTGGACAACCTTGACCTTGCACTTCTTCATGGCGCTCTTCTGGATCGCCGAGCGCAATCTGACGAGGGCCGCAGCGAACCCTTGGTCTCCCAGAGCCAAAACGCGGCCAATCTGCCACGCGGCAGAGTAACTTACATCCATAATGCCCACTTCACGGTCGAGGATCTGGAGATCTTGACCCGAGTTGGAGCAGCTGAGGTTCACCTCTCGGCCAGAGGACGTGACCGAGTTGAGAGGTGCGACGACTGTGGGCGTAAACGGACCCCTGTACAGCGCCACCGTTTGCTCGCCAGTCTGGACTCGGTACTTGACCAGAGTGTATCCGTCCTGAAGACGCTTAGCAAGGCGCTGTGATAACTTGTCGGGGGCCCGAAGGAGTGGGTCCACATAGGAATCGGGTGCTCGCAGGAGATTGAGCGTCTCTCCCAGCTTCACAAATGCGTCGTGGACGTTGAGCGTGTTGGGCGGGTTGACGGTGTAGTTCCAGCTGTGAAGCGAGCACATGGCTACAAGCTTCTTGTCGTCCGGCCAGCTCGTCATCTCTTCCACCCCCTCGATAGAGACGAGATGAACCGATACCGAGACAGGCAACTCATTCCCCAGGGGCCCACTGCGGCTTCCCACCACGACGGAAAAGATGCCAACATCTTCTTTGCCGGCCTCGGCCATGCCTGTGGTGTTGATGTTGCGCACATGAGCAAGGTACTTGTACTTGGTTGTATCTGGCGTCGAAGGGGCCACCCGCTTGTTTTTGTCATCGAAGGTAGAGAACATGCTCTTGAATAGATCGGGCTTGATGAAGATGAAGTCGCCCTTGGCGTCCTTGATGCTCTCGGGGCCCAGATCTTTTGTAATGGGAGTGGCGATACTCGCGGCAGTGGTGGCATTCCAGAGGTCGCCTACTGTCATGGTAACAGCGAGGGTTGGCGTCTGCTTGAACCCGATGCCGCCGAGGGCGTCTGGGGCAAGCTTGAGCTCATCCTGGGTGAAGGTGAAGAGGACAAGCCATGGAACCTTGTTGCGCTTGTCTTCCTGGTGGTCGTCCTTGGGGCTGCCCCGTCTCTCCCATGGCAGGTGAGGATCGCTGAGCACCACATGGGGAAGGATGCGATTGTCGTCGGGGTATCCAGATGGAGGATAAAAGGAGTAGACTGAGCCCTCTGGGAGAGAAAACTGAGGTGCATCCACGTAGAAGTCTTGCTCCGAGGTAAGCACGAGATCCGGGTTTCCTGGTGCTTTGATCGTCTGCGTGGCCAGAACGACATGTTTCGGCCCAGCTTCAAGTCCGGGGGCCCAGAAGGAGTTGAGCTTCTCTTCTCCCGGCTTCAGCTTAGGCTGGTCGTCCTCTTCAGCAGAGAGAAGACCGCGTGTGATTTTGCTGAGAGTGGCTTTGCGGCGGACATGGCGGAGGGTCAGATGGCGCGGCGAGTTAATCGCCTTGCTCTTTCCCCCGGTGAAGATGGCCATTGTGGGGGCCGCTGGGGAGTGGAAAGGGCTTCTGAGAGAAAGCTCACTAATTTTCCTAGGGTTTGGTCGCTCGCTTTGCCCGAGGAAGTGGGTGCGCTCCGAGACCAATTTGCAAGAGTTCGAGATGCAACTCGCTCTGGACACAGTCCCAGATCGAGTGCACACATGAATCCCGACTCAAATTAATTCTCAAGCGTTGGCACCAGAATGGAAAGCGCTACCCTTCAGTCACAAACAAAGTGTAAGGGGTTGAAAAGGGGGGGGGAGTCGTCTAGCCTGATCGGATTGATGCATACAGGTACGTACCTTATGTACCCACCCGAAATCTGTGGGATAATTCTACACCTCTAGACCCCTGTTCGAGACACCCAAGCTAAGCTTACTTCATTCATTGACAACAACCCCGCACAGCCCTACATCTTCATAAGCCATCTACTCTTGCATCCGGACATGCAGCAAGCTCAACATCCCTCAATATCATGTAGTTCGCACGTTCCGCTGCTGATGCCGTCATGCCGCCCAATGCCCATTAGTTGCCGTCACATCAAATCAGGCCATACGCGCATCATGGTTGTCGCTCATTATGGCTGCCATGAGACAGTCTGAACAACATTCGCCGATGCAAGCGGAATGCAGCTTTGGATGGGCTTGGCCAAGACCCGATGCAGGACTTGAAGAGCTTTCAGCTTGAGCTTGTCGCAGATCATGGCTCGATTGATGCAGCTGCCATATCTTGGCCCGCCTCAGACGCAAAGTGACAGACCCCTCCGAGCCTAAGGACGCAGTTTTAGCGAACAACTGTCGTCTTGCGAAGGCGAGTGGCTGGCTGAGGGCTCTGCCGACGCAAGCCTCTCAACCGCCATCACGTCCTGTTCTGTCCAGTTGCGTGTGGCAAGGCCGACGACTCGTCGGCGACGAGATGTTGCACATGCAACACAACAATACTGGCTCTTGCACCACGGGCTACCCCACCTGCAAAGACACACTAAGAATGAGGATTCTATGGAATCTCTTGGAACTTGTTGAAGTCCTGACTTCCGTTAGGATGCCTTTCCATTTGTATATCAAGTTGGTCTTGTTGGCATCCTGAATGCGTTCCGTCGACACTCTGCAAAACACTCAAGAGGCAGCACTTTCAACATCAAACGCAAACACACACTTGTGACAATTTTTGGTTACGTACCTTAACAGCAATCAACACCATGTCTGGAGCGGCCGTGTACCTCAACCCCACCGCCCCTGCTGGCAAACAACTGCACCTTTTCTATAACACAAACAAAAAGAACCTGGCACTTCAACTCCGCGATGAGACCAAGACCGCGGACGAGACTGAGACCTTTCAAGCTTCCCAGGACGATCAGGACGGCATCGTTGTCAACCCGGCGCAGGTCACCACCACCGACTTGACGGGTGTCGACATCGTTGTCGGTTTTACGGCCAAGGCCGCGCCTGCCTCGCTCAGCGGCGACTGCAAATGCGAGCCCACCCAGAACGACGTCTCCATCATCAGCCCCATCTACCAGCCACTCGCCGCTACCGAGGTCGGCAACGTGACCATCGCTAGCACCTCTTCGCCTCAGACGGCTTGGATCCTCTACCTGACGTAAGTGAAACCGAAGTAAAGTACCCTGGACGAGCGAGGACAACAGTCACTACATGCAATGTTAGATGTAGAGAGGCACTGACAGGCGGCAACCAGTGGCACCGACCCGAACACCACCGTCATCAACGAGCGGTCCCTCGGCGAGGACTCCCCGGGCAGCTATGACAACACGGTCAAGATCCTGCCCGGCACCTCGCTGGCTGTCTACTACGTCCCCGATGGCGGATCGGGCAACGATGGCAACCGTTACGTGATCTACCAAGCGAATGACCCGCACAGGCTCCACGAGTACTCTCCCAACACCGAGGACGTGTGGGGTAAGTCGATTTCCTTTTACTCTCCAACAATGTAAAATGATATCTGACGCTGTTTCCCTTGTGTCTGTCTGGCAGACAAGGAGCTCGTCAACTCGGGCGACGCAAAGTCCCAGACCCCCTTGGCCGTCACCTACGTCGACAGCAAGACGTACCTCTACTACGTCGACACCAGCGACCAGATCCGGGTCATCGTCAAGAGCAACGACAAGTGGGGTTCGTCTTCCGCCGTCGCTAGCGCTCACTCCCGCATCGACCCCTCAAGCCAGCTCACCGTCGTGCCAGCCAAGAACGGCAATCACTTGTTCTACTTGGCCAAGGGAGACGCTCCCAAGTATAAGTTTCAGCACATCGTCCATTACCGCACCTAGTCTGTTTTTTCTAGTGATGCTGTGGTGGTGGTTTTGAAGAAGAATCGAATAGGAGGACACTGACGACGACAAGCCCATTGCTACTGAGCGAAAGCAGTCTACGTACCTATTGTCGTAATCTATTCTAGTAGTTAGTGACCTCTGTAGAAGAGAAAAGCATATAAAATCAAAAAGCTGCGTACTCGAGCCATTAGCCCCATCCACTCACTGTAAAGAACCTGGCCAAGGCAGGGAGAATCAGCTAATCGGCAGTATTTGCGATGAATAAGGTAATTATACTCTAAGCGTACTTCGTAATGAAGAGCAACTAGCAGTGGTTGGAATTTGTGGGAATGGAACTTGGGCGCGTATTTATACGATTAACCCTAACCCCTAACCCCTAAAAACAAAGAAAGAGAGAGGTGATCATTTGTTAATACCAAGGACCTTAGTACAACTTCGATTAATTACGGCTAAAAGAAATACCGATCCGTTCATTAGGTACCTGTAGCAAACTCAAAAAGCTTTACGCTAATTAGCTACATACAAACAGGTATGTACCTACATGTTCCATACCTACATGTACGTTTTTGTCAGCCTTCAAATCTCACTTTCCTTTCGATTGTTAAGTCATTAAGAAATCATCATCCTTTCTTCGGATCCTCCGTCATGATCGGCCGCCTGAGCAGCAAGAACCCCTCGACGGCGGTGTACGGGCCGTCCTGAAATCCGGGGGACAGCGGGTTGCCCTTCTTCTCGATGCCGTACGCGTTGTACACGGGGGGCGGCACCGGCGGGTCTCCTTCGCTACTGCTGCCAGGGGTGGTGGGGTCCACGTACGGCTGCAGCCAGTTCCAGTCCCCGGCGGCCGCTAGCGGCAAGCCGACGACGTTGCGTCTGGGCCTCTCCCTCGCGTTGTCCGCCGTCAGCTCCGCCGAGGGGTCGTACCCCTCCCCCCCGACGACTCCGCCGTCGAGCAGCGTGAGCGGCCCCGCGTGCAGGAACGCGACCAGGTTGGCGAGCGCGGCCTGCCACGTCCACGGGCGCAGCGCCAGCGTCTGCGCGGGCAGGAAGGACGAGTAGGCGTGCACGGCCGTGAAGGGGTCGACGACGGCGCCGAAGACGTGCCGGCCCAGCTCGGCGTTGCGCCGGTCCGCGTACGCCGCCGGGTCCACGCGGCGCTGGTAGTCGGGCGGGTCGTCCTCGGGGAAGGGGCTCACGTGATAGGGCTTGAACTTGGGGTAGTTGTCCCTGCCGATGGGGATGAGGTTGGCGAAGGGGTTGGGGGTGGGGTGGAAGTACGTCTTAATATGGTCGTAGTCGAGCTCCTCGCCGTTCTTCGGCCCAGCGAAGCCGTCAAAGTACCCGACCAGGCCGTCGTACTCGCGCTCCTTGTCGCCGAGCTTGACCTGGAAGATGTATCCGTCGTCGGGCTTGTCCGGGTCGATGAGCTGCTTCTCGGGGGTGGCGACCTTGGCCCGCGTGGACTGGTTTGTCAGTGGGGGGCTGTCGAGCTCGACGGACCAGCCGGTGTTCACCAGCGCCAGGGGCTTGCCGACGATGGAGCTCAGGAACTGAGCGTAGGCGCTGGGCGCGGGCGGGAGACTGTCGAGCGCCTTGGTGAGCATCGTCCAGAACCCCTTGAGGTAGTCTGGCTGCTCCCGGAACCGCTTGATCAGAGCGTCGAGTCGCGCCAGGTCTTGGGGAGAAGTGGCGGATGGGCCGGGGGGGTTAAAGGGGCTCCAACTCGGGGAGGCCAGCGCGCCGTTGGGGCCGCCGATGCGGACCTCGCCGTAGAAGATCCCCTCTTTGGTAAAGAGCTGGATGCCGTAGTCGGCGTAATTGGTCACGATCCACCCCCAGATGGGACTTTCCCACTCCGTGGTCGGGCGCCAGTACGGACGCCCATCATCATCCTGCCCCCCTCCGGACTTTGGCTTGCCGTCGGCCGCGGCCGCGGCGGTGACGAACTCGGCATTCAGCCGCGCGTTCTGGTTGATCTGCGGCGGTAGCTGGATGAACTCGCACGCGTCGCCGTTGTTCTGAACAACAGTGTTGGCAACTTTATGCCCGTCTACCAGGACCGCCTGGGGTTCGTAGAAATCGCTGATGGCTGGGAAGAGCGGGGGATGACATTGATCACGGCGTGGCTGGGGATCGATGGCGACGATCGCTTGCCCGAATTTGTCGATTACATTGAGCTTCCGGAATCTTCCGCCAGTCAGATCAACTATTTTACTATGCTCGAGAGAGGAGGGGTCTTACCTCATCTGACCGTGCGTGACCGGCTTGAATGGGCAGTACCTGTCAGTAGCAAAGCTCGTCGAGGCTGCGAACGGTGTGAGGCCGGAGTTGCCGGCAATGAGCTCAATGTTCGTTTTGGTGAGCCCCGCTGCGTCGAACTGAGCCGCTCTTATTGCCGTGAGCGTCTCACCATCGTTTGTCACATCTTTGTATTCGGGTTTCACGTGTGTCCCCATGTTCAGGGTGAGCAATCCTTCCGTGAGGCCTGAGAGAGGGGATGATATGTATTGTAGCGCGCTCAAGTTGTCCAACAGATTCTGGCGCTCGTCCGCGTCCAGATACTCGTCGAGGATCTTTGTTGGCGTGTCCGAAAACAGCTGTCTCACCTTGGTGGCTAGTGAGAAACTCGGCTGCGGAAGGATGAGCACCCGGCCGGATAGAATCCGGGTATCGGGGGGCTCCTTTGTGTTTGGGGAGTGTGGACGCTTTGCAATCTCCTCCCACAACGGCTTCCCGCCCGGAACCTCGATGCCGTACCTGACAAGCTTGTTGTCGGACAGACGCGAAGCCTGCTCGTCCAAAGCCCACCAGTCAAAGGGAACGTGGGTGTATTCCACCTCCCACTCGACAAAGAGCGGGAACCATGGCTGCCGATCTCCCCATTGGTCTCGCAGCGTGACATCGCCGCCGGGCGAGTCGTGAAACTGGGGGTAGGCGTGTCCTTTCGGGGGGTCCTTGGCAGGCTTCTGTCCGGGAAGCAGAGCATAGAACTCGCCGAGCAACCGAGCGACGTATTTGAGGGGAGCTATCCCGGGAAACGCTTTTTGGATGTCAGCGGCCAGTTGGCTGAGGGCGGCGGGCACAGCATCTGGCACGACCGTCTGCACAGGCAACCGAACAGAGACATTGCTCGAGAAATCCGAGGGCCAGCCCGGCTCGACGCCGCCGATGAGCATGGTGGGATCACGGGCGCGGTAGAAGTGCGGCTTGGTCCCGGTTTTCGCGTTGGCCAGCAGCGTGCCCTCGCCGGTTTTCTTCTGGACCTGCGCGCGTAGGTCGGCTGTAAACTTCTGAAGCTGGGCTACTCGTGTGGAGAGATCGGCAGCCTTGCTGCGGTATGCCGGATTTTGGCTTGGCCGATCCTTGTTTGACACGTCGCTGACATATTTCCACCAGAGCGAGAACATTTCCCAGCGGCGTTGGCGGGCCAGACGGTCGCATCCGTCAAGCAGCTGCTGAAGCTGGTTTATCTCCTCCAGAGCCCGGATTGACTCTGCATTTGGCTGCGTTGGTCTCCCGGTCGCGTCCTCGCCACCGAGGAAGAAGTGAGTTCCGCCCTTGGAGCGTGAATAGTTCCAGTTGTACACCGCGTCCTTGGCCTCCCGTTGTCCTTCCACGCCGTCGTCTCGGGCGTGGAGCAACGTGTCGATGAGCAAGATGTCTTCTTCCAGTTTGGCTATCAGACCCTCTTCGTGTCCTTTGCGTGCAGTGATGTAATTGAGCATGGCGTCTATCGGCGTTGTCCCGATGGAGATGGCTGGCACTTCTTGGTTCTTGATTCTAGCTGCGTAGTCGTCCGCCGGCACCGACTTGGGCTTGGAACTGTGATCCCACTTGACGTCGTAAATAGCGCCATGGAGACACAGGCGTGCCGGGTCGGACGACTCGAGCCATGCCTTGGTCACATCGGGGATGCCGCTGTCGACAAGCGCCATGAACAAGGCCTCGAGCTTCTGGTCGTGGGTAAACTTGCCAGATTTGTCATAGAGGGGGTCGGTGATGTCATCCTTGTGCCAGCCAAAGAGGTAGTAGCTCGCGTTGGCCTTGTCTAGGTACAGTCTGGGCGCGTCGGGCCCGCCGTACTCAAAGTTGTCCAAGATGCTGAACACGTTGGAGTTATGCAGCTGGAAGTCGGCAAAGAGCTGGTTGTTGCTGCGGAGCAGGGTCAGGTTGTCAATATACTGGTCGTCCGGCTTCGGGCTCCAATTCTCGAGGGGCGTCTTCCTCCCGATGAACACCTCGGCTTGCTGGACAATGTCTGCATCTTGTCCGTCCGCCACGCCCACGACAAAGGGCGAGACGTCTACTTCGAGGTCGTAATCGGCCGGGATGGAGTCCAGCTGCCAGCGGTAGTCGCTCTCAATGACCCAAGCCTGGTACTCCTTAAAGTTCGGCTTCGCAGCTGCTGGAGAGACACTGTCAAGATCCAGCTTGCGCACCACAATGTACCTTGTCGGTGGCTGGAGAAACTCGGGCGTGTTGCTTGAATCGGCAGACTCCAAGTTCTTGTCTCTCGGTGGCAGACCGCGTCGGAGTCGCTCCTCCTCGCGGCGCTTCTCTGGCACCGAATCGCCCGAGGTCACGCCTGTGCGGTAGACTTGGGGCAGAATCCAGTGCACATAGACTCCATGGCGGTTCCGGCGGGGAGCAGGATTTGGTCTCGCTCCGAGATCTGTCATGCGCGAGTTCCTGTCCGCCGGAGCGGAATTGTGCATGTCGATATGGTTCACCACATCGCTCTGGAGGACGAAGTTGTCCAGACGGAGGAAGGTGTAATTTGGCTGGGTGATGGGAACGATACGGGCGCCGTTGTCGTCATCTTTGCCAGTATTGCAGACTGCCGGGTTGAGAACGAATGCCTGCAACTGCACCGGCACAAGAACCACATCGCCCGACATTCTGCACGACTTTGCGGGTATTTGGGAGGGCGCTAGTGGAAGTTGCGGTTTGCTAAGTTGCTTGCAGACTGCAAACAAAGTTGAGGCGAAAGAAGAACGACAGAGTGCGAGAGAGGAACGAGCTGCCAGTCTTCACTGCTAGACCCCCAAACTACAACGGCGAGAAGCCATACAGTTGACCAGACAGGGCAGCACATCTCACGGTGAGCTATGGTATGGTTAACAGCCAACCCCGGGCAATCCCAGAGGAGGAACCCGCGGGGTATGTGGGCAACGGGCATGGCCATGGCCACCGCACGACACATCCAGCCCAGGTTTTCGCCCACCCGTCATTTCCCCGCTCCATGGTTAGTCCATCATGGAACATCATCCAATCATCCCAATGCCTTGATCAATAGTTCTTAAGCCTTCATTTTTGCCATAGCCGCGGCCAGCACTGCAGGTAATTCCGAATACGGAAACCACAAGGCTGGCTGAGCTCGAAATCATCATGAACTGCGAACCTATCAGACTGACTTGAACGTGTTTGAGAGGGCGGGTAACATTGCAGATTCCGGCTCGGTATAATTGCGCGGGATAAGGTGCCAATCCTGGTGTAAAAGATAATTAAGGTTCCTCCCCAGGCATTGCAAAGGTTAGCGCGGACAAGGGTACAAACAGGTGCACTGACATCGCGCTCGGTTCGGGCCGTCGAATCCGCGAAGTCTCTTGTGAGTGCGTACTACGTAAATACGCAACCGATATTTACGTAGACCCAAATTGATCGGTCGTCTAAACCAGGAAGTGGGGCGTCGGTCTAGCTGCAAGAGGCTGGCTGAAACACAACCCCCACGGAAACCGTTCTGCTGTCTCAGTGGATGCACACGCCCCCCTCTTCCCTCGCTACAACAAAATAACCCTCGCTAAAGTAATATGCAGCTACCAATGCACATACCCGAGTCACCACCGGGGGGAGGGGGGTGTTTCTTTATCTCACCCATGTTCCCTCGAGTCGCACCTCATGATCGGCCAATACCATGTTGGCCAACATGTGCGAGAAGCTTTTCAGCTCTTTGCTGTGCATCTCAGGACGACAATCCCTGCCTGAACTGGTTCTCGCGCCACCACTCAACGATAACCACGAGGACATGGACAGGACTGTGGCTAGCTCAAACCAGCATCTACACGGAATCGACACAGCCGTGATGTATCAACTCGTGGCATCATGATGAACCCCGCTTTCCATCCTGGGCACTGGAAAGTCGGCAGCGTCTGAGTCCCCCCCCCCCCAAGTCACTCAGAAGTCTGGAGGTGTGAACGGCGCAGCAGTGAAGCAAGCACCTTCAGCGCTCGTGTTCGTTGCTCGCGCTCAACCGCCAGGGTCTAGTCCCCAATGTTGACATCACGACTGAGCCGAGACAACAACAACAAAGCTCAACACATTTGCCCCATCCGACCTCTGGTCATTGACTTTGCACCTTCAAGGCTGTTTGGCAGAGGCGTTGACTGACTGCCGCTGCCATGGTCCAAATCACACCCTATCAGCGCCGTCTGGTGGCCGAGGTCCCGGGAGCCGGGGGTCGCATGGCCGGGGCAGCAGTATTAGTGGCGGCCGCCGACTCGGGCTTGGGAGACGACGGCAAATACCACATCTACTCGAGCAAGAGTGGACAGACGCCGAGCGACACTGCCCATGTCCTCTCGCCAACCCCAGAGAACATTGACAATTATTTATCCCTCCTTCCAGACCAAGGCATAACTCTGGCTGCAAAACCATCCGGCACGTCTGCCGTGTTAGATGCGGGCGACAAGTGGTCGACCTGGTTCACCAACTGGGACAAGAGCGGGGAGGTCTCGGTGACTTACGACAACGCGACGGATCTCAACATCCAGTCGTTCGAGTTCCGCCTGAAAGCCCCCTGGGACATCACTTTTAGCTCGAGTGGAGCTGCTCTCAAGTTTGCGTTTGGGGCCGACCCCATCAGCGGCGACTCCCGAGTGCACAGCCCCGGGATGCTGGACGAGGGCACGCCGCTGTATTTCGGCCTCGACCCCAAGGCCACCACCAGCGACCCCGAATCCACGGTCGCTGATCTGTTTGCATTTGCCGGCCTGGACAGCCTGGGCAAGAGCCTGCCCGTCAAAGGCCTGGCGCTGCTCAAGACCACGCTCAAGCGTAACAATGCGGGAGAGAAGCGCAACGCGCTGTGGTTCAGCCCGGAGCAGCAGCTCAAGACCACAATGAGGCTCGAGTTTGAGCTTGACGAAGCGAAAGTGCTGGAAGATGCCCTGACCTCCGTTCTACCGGGGCTCGCGTTCCAGGGGTTCAGCATCGCCACCAAGAAGGCGATGGTGCTGGGGGAGACCAGCAACGGCAAAGAGCCCATCCCCGTGGGTGACGTCCAGTTTGAGATTCACTGCTCGGTCGAATCCGTCGACATGCTGCTCGGCCTCCAGGTGACGCAGTCCACCCTGGACTTGACGTTCAAGATGCTCTCGAAGGATGCCTTTGCGGGGATCGTCAGCTGGGTCATCAGGCTTTTGCCGAGCGACGCCGGCGTCGACTCGATCGGGGGGATCCTAGATAACCTCTTCAAGAACCACATATTTCTCCATCGGCTCGAGGTCTCCGTGGACGTCTCCGAATCCAAGCCTTCGCTCTCGGCGCTGAGCGTCGACATCGAGGTGGCTGGCGCCTTCGGCCAAGGAAGCAACCAGGGTCAGATGCCCACCTTTTTGGTATCGTACAACTGGACAGCAGGGACGGGTGGCCTGGGCTCAGTCAACGGCGATCTATGGACTTGTAGGTCTCTCATCTTTCTCTGCAAGGACCAGAACCATGGATACTGACTTTTGGGGGTGAAAGGGTTCAATATGGACGGCAATCGCGTCCTCGACCCGAACTACAGCGAAGCGGACGACCTGCAGCCGTTCACAAAGACCCCGGCCACCGAAATTGACCTTGTCACCTTGATCGCCGGCCAGACAGTGTCCAATGTGCCCGCCAACGTGCCTACCAAAATCACCACCGCGGGAATTTACCTGTCGACGACGCAGTTTTCCTTCAAAACAACTCTCCAGTCGCAGGACTCGACCGCGGGCGACCAGGCGTCTACCGTCCCGCAGATCGACCTCGGACGGATCGACCTGGCCGCTTCGTACGCCTGGGGCAAGGAAAAGGACTTCAAGTTGCATCTGGGCATCTCCTCTGTCCTAATCCCGAGCAAGACCTCCAAGCACAAGGAATCGGCTATCCTCACTGGCTCTCTGGACTACAGCTCCGGCGACGGGACGTGGGAGCTGCAAGCGTCGCTCGAGAATCTGTACGCCTCAACTATCTGGGAGTTTTTCGACAAGGAATCGGTGGACCACGTGATACCCCTGATCGACTCCTTGGAGATCGACCACTTGACGCTAGACTACAAGTACACCGGCGACCAGGCGTCTCCAGAGCTCAAGGGCAAGTCTGTGGGCACCTACTTCAAGTTCGACGGCCTCATCCTGGTCGCCGACCTGGCGCTCAAGCTCGACTTCCATTTTGAAAACGAAAAGGGATGGGAGTTTACCGCATCCCTGCAGGCTGAAGACAAGGAGGCCACCCTCGGATCCATTCTCGAGGATTTGCTAGGTGATGACTCCCTTGACCTCCCGTCTTTCTTGGCGGACACCAAGGTCAACGGCAAGAACAACGAGGGCGGCATCCATCTCGCTGTCGAGAAGTCGAAGGGCGAACAGGGCGGGTTCCAGTTCATGTCGTCCATCCAGATTGGCAACCTGGTGCTCACTTTTGCTCAGATCCACCTGGAAAAGTGGGATCCCAAGCTTCCCTCGAAGCGTCTTGTCAAGTTCGGGCTGGTCGGTCTGCCCGAGGTCGATCTGCCGTTGGTCGGCAACTTTACGCAGCCGTTCGACGAGATGTATCTGATGTGGGTACAGGACAAGACGGGCCTCAACAGGGCCAACCCGGGCTTGACCCGGGAGGAGGTGACAGACCTCAACAATACCCTGGACTTGACCGGCCACCCGCTCGTGCCCAAGGACAAGTTCCAGAACCAGCAGCCCGCCGACGTGCTCATCTCGGCCGGCTCCCACTTCGCCATCGTCCTCAAAGACCAAAAGGGAGTGCGCACCTGCGTCTTGGACTACGACTTCAAGAAGTCTCAGCCTCAGCAGCCGCCGCCCAAGGAGACTGAAAAGGCGCTCACCTTTGGCGAAAGTGAGGAGCAGCAGGCCGAACAAGACGACCCGCCTCCAAAACAAGACTCGGACGGCGACTCGTCCTCGGCGCCGTTTAAGAAGAAGGCCGGCCCGCTTCAAATAAGCAACATCGGCCTCAAGTACGCCGACAAGACGCTCCACGTCCAATTCACCGCCACCTTCGAGCTTGGGCCTTTGGCCTTCAGTCTCATCGGCTTCAGTGTCAACGTGAAAATTAATTCCTTGGACATCACGGGCATCGAGATGCTCGACCCGACCTTGGAAGGACTGTCTGCCTCTTTCGAGAAACCGCCGCTCACAATCGCGGGTCTCATCCGCCACGGCAAGTCGGACGACGGGCTCGACTACTACGCCGGCGGGCTCATCGTGGGCTGGGTGCCGTACCAGC
Source organism: Diplogelasinospora grovesii (assembly GCA_033297225.1). NCBI lineage: Eukaryota > Fungi > Ascomycota > Sordariomycetes > Sordariales > Diplogelasinosporaceae > Diplogelasinospora > Diplogelasinospora grovesii. The sequence continues at coordinate 316,663 of MU853757.1, forward strand.
TGCAGGCCGCGGGATTCTACGGACAGGCGATGCCCGAGGGCGGCCAGAAGCCCAAGGACATCTTCACGTCGGTCTTTGTCTTTGCGCGTCTTGACGGCCCCCTGGTCACCTTGGAGTTCGCCGAGATCTCCGGAGTGACGGGAGGCTTCGGGTACAAGTCCGAGGTGCGCGTGCCCACCGCCGATCAGGTGGTCAACTTCCCCTTCGTCAAGCCCACGTCGCTGGCGGGCGCCACCGAGAGCGCGATCGCCACGCTCGAGAGGATCACCAGCCCCAAGGCGGACGGGTGGTTCAAGCCGCTCGACGGCACGTACTGGGCCGCGGCGGGCATGAAGATCGACGCGTTCCAGATGATCAGCCTCGACGCGGTGGCCGTGGTCCAGTTCGGCCAGTCCGTCAAGATGGGGCTGTTCGCCGTCGCGCTCGCCGACATCCCCACGTCCGCGTCCAAGGTGAAGTTCGCGCACGTCGAGCTGGGCATCGCCGTGGTCGTCGACCTCGACTACGGCACCTTCAAGGCCGAGGCCCAGCTGTCGCCCAACAGCTACATCCTCGATCCCAACTGCCACCTGTCGGGCGGCTTCGCGCTGTACTACTGGTTCGACGCGCCGCACACGGACCGGTCGCTGATCGGCGACTTCGTCTTCACGCTTGGCGGCTACCACCAGGCGTTCAGCGTGCCGGACGGGTACCCGAACCCGCCGCGGCTGAGCATCAGCTGGAGCCTGGGCAGCGCGCTGTCCATCACGGGGCAGGCGTATTTCGCCATCACCCCCAAGGTGTGCATGGGCGGCGGGCGGCTGCACGCGGCGTTCCACGCGGGGCCCATCGAGGCGTGGTTCGACGTGTTTGCCGACTTCCTGATCAACTACAAGCCGTTCCACTTCCTCGCCGAGGCGGGCGTCAGCGTCGGCATCCGGTTCAACCTGGACATCTGGTTCATCCACATCCACATCTCCGTCGAGGTCGGCGCCGACCTGACGCTGTGGGGTCCGCCGGTAGCCGGGCGCGTGCACGTGGACATCAAGGTGGCCAAGTTTAACATTAACTTTGGCAGCGGATCAGACGACAAGCCGCCGGCCAGTCTGCTCCAGTTCTACCATCTCGTGTTGCAGGCCAGCAGCAAGACGACGCAGGCACCCAGCAGGACGCTGGCCGCCGCAGAAGAAGAAGATGAAGGTGACGACGACGACGACCCGCCGAAAAAAGACGAAGGGCACACGTTCCTCGCCAAGTCGGGCCTGATGAATGACACGGACAAGCCCGAGCGCGACCACAACCAGACGTGGACGGTGCGCGGCGGTACCTTCTCGTTCGTCGTTGGTTGCAAGATGGCCATCGCCAAAGCAGAACAGGTCGACGACAAGGGAGACTCCATCGTCGACGGCTCCAAAGCAGTAATCGTCGAGTACACCGACAGAGCCATCCACGCCCGGCCGATGCACTTGACCAAGGAACAGCTACTCGACTCTGTCGTCAAGATCTCTATCACACAGGTCGACAGCAGCGACCCCCCAAAGGTCTGGCCGATGGAAAAGTATATCAAGGTCGTCCCAACGGGATTGTGGGCTGAGTGTACGTTTGCTTCTTGTCTTTTTCTTTGCTTCTTGTCTTTTTCTTTCCCGGGGCCGCTCATTTCTCTTTCATGTCCTTTGGGCCATGTCCCACACCCATTTGCTAACGGATTTAAAAAAACAGATGACAAGAAGTACGACCCAAAGGAGAGCGGTAACAACATTGGCGAGCTGCTCGACACGGCGGATGGCGGCGTCCCGTTGATGATGGGCGTGCTGCTGACCGCCCCGCCGCCGTTCATGTCCGAGGACAAGCTGGAGACCTTCAAGATCCTGGACGCCGACAGGGAGGATATCGACGCCCGCAAGAAGTTCCCCGCGGTAGTGTCGGCGAGCCAAGACTGGGCGGGCGTGGCGCCGCTGCCAGACGGTAAAGCGCAGTGGGACGCGGTCCACACCGCCTGGAAGACGCCCGATTGGGACAAGTCACCTCCCGCCGCCGCCGCTGCTGGCCCAACTGGTGTAGCGGCCGGGGGTACGCCTGGGGAGAAGGTGGAAAATGAGGACAGCCCGGGTGTTCAGACGAGTTTCGTAGCCTTGTGGACCAACGTGTTTGGCTGGGATGCGGCGCTAGCGAAGGTGGCCAAGATCCCGTCCTTGCTGGATAAGAGGTTTGACAATCTGTATGTTGCCTCACCGTTGTTGACGAAATAGGTAAGAAGTATGCATATGCATTCCGGTAGCGAGCGGCATTCGGGGCTGTAATAAGTAAGTGGTGGGAGGGCGGCGGTGTAGGCAGCAGCCGGCAAGGGATGGGTCCAGCACACATACCTACAGAATGAGTTATAATTAGCAATCGGAGAAGAGGTTTCGATGCGATCGAGTCACTTCCGGGTCATGAGCCCGGCGCGCTTCCGCTGCGCCACGCAGCTTGTTGCCAGTCGGGGAAGACTTCGGGTTAGGGTTATACTCGAGTTATGCTTATCCAATGGGAGCCGGCCTCCTCATGCAGTCCACATCAATGGAGAACTTTTCGGGGCATCTCAAGATTGGCCACCTAGCACAACGAGACCGCCCGGACGACCCGGTCATCAGGATCGGTCCCGGGTTTCATCGAGGTCCATCTGTACTCCCGTACACCTCGAGGGATATCTTACAAGCAGTCGCGCCATGCTTGTAAAGGTTTTCTTTGGACTAGAGTTCACTCTACATGAGTCCTACCTTCCAAGATCGCCCACCCACATCATGTTGTACGCGCGATTGGAAGCTGTTCGTCATCCATCTGATGTGGAATGCTTTTGTCTGCTTATAGATTGTCCCGGTTGGGTTTCGGCCGTAAGAGGATTCAAGTCTAACCAATCACAATCCGCGGGAGCGCCGCCCCCCCAGTTGTCCTACACTAGCGAATGCGAAGTGCGAGTGCGACGTGCCTTCCCTGCAAAGGATGCGAACTGGCAACTGCATTCTCATATCATAAGATCCAAAACCTTAGCTTCTGCTGTGGACCGACAGACCCGACATTGAAAAGCTCTCCGGGTTCATATTCTGCCCGGCGCCGTCGCGCTATGTTCCAAAGTCTGGCACGTCTCGGTCATTCACATGCGAGTGCGAATCACAATGGCAATCTATGATCCTCCCAGGTTTTCCGCCTTCGAGCCCCCGACAGGCCCGGATACCTTAGCTGTTGGCTTTCTCAGGGTTGGCCCTTCCTTGGGGTCCGGCTCACAAGTTGTGCCTGCCTACTGTGGCCTGGCTCCTTCCTACCATGTATGTACGTTGCGTCCTTTTGCGCGCGTACGGGGCCCCAACAAAGGCTGCACTTGACCTGTTCACCTGGTTTTCGCTTCAGTTAGTCGGCCGTAATTATGGCTTACATCAAGAGAAAAATGATGAGTTCATCCGAGAAGTTAGTTCCAACGGCCCTCGGCAAGTATGAACCGTTTGCCCTTGCAAACGAAAGCGAGGAAAGCAAACGCATCCATGGTTCTGGCAGTAATAAGTTGCATATGCGAACAATTCTTTCCTTGCCCGTAATAGCATATGCGTGCAGACAAGTTTTCGCTCTTGAAGCAACTTGGGGACGCCCCTTCCGTCAGAGTGTCTCTCCATCCGACGACCGTGCTATGATTCACAGCATACTGTCGAAGAACAAGTAGGTTTCCTTGCTTTGAGAACAACATAGCACACTTGTCTGTTTTCCTCTTTTTACCTACTAGTTTCTTTCCTTCTTTTCTGCTCCCTATCATGGCTCCTCTTGGATCCAGTGAGGAGGAAGAAAGCCAAAAGGGCTTCAATGGCCCAGCCGTCCGGCCTTCCGGAGAGACTTCCGGAGAGATACCGTCGGCGTCGAGCAACCACGATAGGAACAACGCTCTCGCGGCAGCATACGAGACGACTGAATCGGAAGGGAAGGCTGTCACGTCGGAGCTACCCAGCGAACACGATGCCGAGACTGACATCACCGGCCCGACATTGCCAAAGATGCGGTTTATCTTGTTGGGTATAGGGTAAGTTACTGCCGTGTCGTGGATCAAGGTGACACAGGATTGCTAACGTCACTCAGCCTCGGCCTTGGGCTGTTCCTGTCGATGCTGGACTCCTCCATCGTTGCTACAAGCCTATACACCATCGGACAGGAGTTCAAAGAAACACAAAGCATCAACTGGGTTGCCCTGGCCTACAGCTTAGCATATCTCAGTTGTGCCGTGCTGTTCGCGCGGATATCAGACGTCATCGGCCGAAAATGGGCGTTCCTGGCCTCATATGTCATCTTCATTGCCTTCTCCCTGGGATGCGGCTTCGCCCAGAGTCTGCAGCAGCTGATTGCCTGCCGCGCACTCCAAGGCATTGGCGGATCCGGTATGCTCCCATACATGTTTGCTCCACCGTTGTTGATGCTAACATGCCTACTACGTCTAGGACTTTACAGCACTACGATGATTGTCTTCCCGGAGCTCACCCCTGATCACCAGAAGAAGCATATCGCCAGTGTCGTTGGTCTGGTCATCGCCGTATCCGGAGTTCTAGGGCCGGTGTTGGGCGGTATTCTGACCGACTATGCGAGCTGGAGATGGGTATTTTGGATCAAGTTTGTCCGCCCTCCTCAAACTTGGAAATCTCTGCTAACTTGCATCTGTAGCGGGCCTATCGGGCTTGTGTCCATTGTTATCTTCTGGCTTACTTGGCCCAAGGAGAAATATTTACCTCATCTCGAACGGCGAGCGTGGAAGGAAGTCGATTTCCTGGGGTCATTTCTGCTGTAAGTATTTCAGGGGCAAGAACCGCCTGTCTAGGATTCACTCTGTTCTTTTGACTTCCAGAAATGGCAATTTCTAACTCTGGCGCAGCATAGCAGCATCGGTCCTGATCGTGTTCCCCTTCCAAAGCGCAGGCGAAAACGGCGACACATGGTCCCAGGCTATTTTCATCGCTCCTCTTATCCTCGGAATCTTCTGCATATGTGCTCTCTTCGCATGGGAATATTACATCGACACGCGATGGCAGGGGAAGCTAGCAGCGGCCATCCCCTTGGTCCTCCTGCGGAACCACGTCTACTCCTTTGCTACTCTCGCAACGATCTGCATGGGCTTCCCTTACATGATGTCGGTCTACGCCTTTCCCATCTACTTCCAGGTCGTCAACGGAAAGAGCCCTTTGCAGGCAGGCCTTATGCTGCTCCCTATGCTTGGAGGCACAGCCATCGGGACCACAATCGGAGGCGCGGTCAACGGCAAGAACAACCGGATGTTCGAGACGTTCGTAGCTGCGTGCATTCTCATGATTATCGGCTGCGCTTCAGAGACGACTGCTTCTGGCACATTTGGGACCGACCCGAAGATACTGGGTCTGCTTACTTTTATTGGCTTTGGGTTCGGGATGTCGGCTTCTGCATCTACCATGCTGGCTAACATTGAGTCTCCTGTTCGAGAGCACGGTGCGTTCCCACACACTTCGTATCAATTTGGCGAAGATGCTGACAACGAGACAGCCTCCGCACAGGGGATAATAGCGCAAGTGAGGATACTGGGTGGCAGCATCGGCATCGCTGCCAGTTCGGCCATTCTCGGTGTGAAGAAGAGGACTCAGTTGCCTGGGATAGTATCCCCCCAACAGCTCGCCAACCTTGCGGCAGTCGGACCGACATTATCACCAGATCAACTAGGGGCCATCAGGCGCGTATACACGGATGCGCTGCGGGTGGACATGATTGTTTGCTGTGGCGTTCTTGCTCTGGGTATTGTGTTCTCGCTCGGAGTATACCGACGCAATCGGTTGTCCCCAATGGAACAGAGCAGAAAGCGCATAATTGAAGAGAGGGAGAGGAAGCGCAGACTGGCAGAAGTCAAAGCAGACGCGAACGTCCTTGTTGGCCAGATCTAGGAATTGAGGCAGACTGGAGCTTGCAAATGCTGTGGTGAGGAATATAGGAGGCGGTTTGGGGCAGATAGTTCAGTGATTAACAAGTATTGGGAGTGATGGTGGCCTTTTTCTTTAGCGAGCATTGGGAGTTTAGGGTCTGGTACTTTGGGCGACAAAAGGGGTTTGGCGGGATTCTGATATCTTAGTCCAATTTTCTTTTGGTACATTCATTATCTCAACTCGGCAGGTTATCTAGATTGTGTCAGGTCTGGAAGAGGTTATGTACATGGCGGTTAGACTATCACACTTTATTATACGACCTACTACTACGACCTTGCGTAGGGAACAAAGCTGTGATAAATAGGATTCTAATTATGCTGTGATACCTACGACTTGACATTTAGTTCAGGGGCGTTTTTGGTGTCTTATGTTCCTTTGCGGTGCATAACAGTCGCAGCAGCCTATATTATACACGCGTCAGCACTCACACACTCCCTCTCACATATTACTTCCTTTTTTTTTTACTTAGGGACTTACCTGGTGGTTAGGATAGATGAGCGTGTCGGCAACCACCACATTCTCGCGTCGTCCAGCGACGAAGACGACCACCTCGGCGATGTCGTCTGGGGTGAGTGGGTCGCAGCCGCTAAAACACACATGCAACTTTTATCAGCAACCTCCCACCCAGTAACTCAAATTTTGTTTTGTTGGGGGGGACTGCGCTCGCTCGCAGGACTTACGCATAGACGGCGTCGGCCTTTGCCTTATCTCCATAGAACCGGACGACCGAGAACTCGGTCTCGACCTGGCCGGGGTCGACCTCCATGACCCTTATGCGGGTGGCAATCAGCTCTCTGCGGAGGGCGTCGGTGAACGCGCGGACCGCAGCCTTGGTGGCGCAGTAGATGCTGCCACCCGGGTAGGCCTCGCGACCGGCGATGCTGCCGATCATGATGATGTCACCACTGCCGCCTTGAGAACCGCGGGATTTGAAGATTGGCAGGATCGCCTGCGTCATGTTGATCAGGCCGGTGACATTCGTGGAAAACATGACGTTCATGTCGGATTCCAGAATCTCGGGGGCCTTGGCGACGCCCTTGACCAGGCCGCTGTCATGGCGTTAACTCTAACCAAGGAAAGGGGAAGGGAGGAGGAGGAGGAGGGGGGGAAAAGGGTAATCAAGGGGGGGTGAAAGGGCATGAAGGAACAGAAAAGGGTATGATGGGTGTAAATGGAGGGGTGGAAAGAAGGGGGGGGGGAAGGGAGGAAGGAAACGAAAGAGGGAACAAAAATGGTTATGAAGGGGGACACACGTACGCATTGTTAACAAGAACGTGAATATCCCTCCACTCCTCGGGTAACCCAGGTACGAAGTTTCGCACCGCTTCCGGGTCGGAAACGTCCAGCTTTACCGGCAAGACCTGCACGCCCGCGCCGACCTCCTCCTTGATCTTGGCAGCGACCTCCTTCAGGGTGTCGATACGCCGCGCGGTCAAGATGAGGCGGAGGCTGTGGTTCGGCGCGGTCCGGGCGAACTCGAACGCGCAGGACCGGCCTATCCCGGACGACGCACCGGTTATCACGACCGTCTTGCCTTCCAGGCGCTTTGCTATCGCCGACATCTTTCTTACGGTTCTTTGGTTGTTCAGGATTATTATTAGCCTTTGTAATAATAACGGGGTATGCACAGGAGAAGTGAAAGGTCGTCGTCTGATTGCTGCGCCAAGTATTGAGAACATGGGGAAAAAAAACAAAACAAAACGAGGATGTGAGAGGAGTTCGATATTATAAATCACCGGAGCATGGAGCGAGATGGCGTGTGTGCATACGGTATCGGACACGGACAAGATGCTCGGCAATTACAGTGAGCAAGCACCTCATCGACCGACGACAGTGCCCCGCGCAACAAGCTCCTAGCGGCCGGGGAGTTAGCGGTTGCAGAACGCTGGGGAAGCGATGTGATAAGCAATTACCCCACACTATCGGGAACCGGACGAATACAGCTAGATAGATGATCGACGTCACCGCGTTTCTTTCCTTCACAAAGGACGTACGTATCTACTTTTACCACTACTATATACCAAAATAACTGTGACTTTGAACTTCGTGCATGACTATACTGACTGACAAGGTATTCGAAGAATTGTCACTATATGTCTATTCATGCTTCTAAGTAAAAACGTTGGATGGAATCGATGCAAATGCTGAGCGAGCGTGAAATGGCAGTGTGAGCTTAACTAGTACATACATAACCCTAACCCATAGCACCCACCACCCATCCTCAGCCCCCCCGTTGCCCGCCAGTGCCCGCCAGTGCCCGCTCAACTGGTGGGTGGAGTACTTAGGCCGGTGGAACAGCCTGCCAATCCAACAAACAAGCATAAGGTTGTGTAGTGTAGTGGTTATCACTCTGGATTTTGAAGCCTTGCTCTTTCACAAAAAGAGTCTCTCATCAAAATTTCCAGTAACCCCGGTTCGAACCCGGGCACGACCTCGCAGCACCAGCTTTCGATTAGAGATTGTTTCATATTTTTTCTCGTTTGTAGATTTGCATCTAAAGTTAAAAAAAATTTTTTTTTGGTTGGATTTTTTTCTTCTCATGGCAGACTCGTAATCAATCGCATGTGCGCAGTCTGTACTTGGGACGATTCGCGCCTTTCTCAGCGAATAAAGCAACACAGCATGCATGCCCTCTTTCAACCAGTCTGCGCGACTTGCCGTATCATGGGATACAGTTGGCCGTATATGCCGTCGTTACTCCTGTCGCTTTGCAATAAATATACGGTGTACTGACAAGTACCTAGGTATCCGTAGTCTGTAAACACAGCTTCTCATTCCAAGCAGCACAAAACTGGGTCTTTTTTGACCGTATCTCGGTAATCCAATGCAGCAATCATCGTGTGCAGTGCTTCAACGTAAAACATCGTATGTATGCTTTGCAACAACCGGTAATCCACTGGTATCTCATGCATTTTCTCTAACAACGCCTGCTCGCCCGCCTGCCCACCCACGATAATGATACTACCATTCATGGACCCCATGCACCGCATGCACCAACCAAAACCGCATCTACACTACTTCGACACACCCCAAGAAACTCGCTGAACTTGCTCGCTTCATATATACAACACTCCACTAGATATATATAACAGCCTATTACTACTCAGCTCACAGGACTGTCGGCTTCAACACGGGCGACATTTCCACCACCGGCGTGGTAGCTCCTCTAGAGTGAGACATGCTATACGGTGCCTGTTTCATCATTAGCATCATTCCACAGAAACATTCTTTTTGGTTAGTGGAGACTCACCAGAACTTGCTTGGCGTTGCAAATCCTCCAGGCCAGCTTGCGCACATTCCCATCGGCAGGCACAACCTGCGGGGCAAACTCAATACCAAACATATGATGAATAGCATACACTACTCGTCTCGCATACTTGCTATTCCGCTCCACATGACTGCCAAACGGCTCATCGGCCTTGTTAGGCGCGATGTCAGGGTCGCGGTCGAGGCAGTTGCGCACGATAGGCAGCAGAGCTGACTCAACAGCCGTCTCGTACATGCCGCCGGAGTCAACCTCGACGTCGTCCTCGTCGAACTTGCCGATACGCACCTCAAACGGCTCCGAGATGGACATGACGTTGTGACCACCTCCATGGTGGTAACGGAACTCGAATACACCTTGCGTCCACCACAACTTGTCACCCTCAAACACCATCTCACCCTGCACGATGTCCGCGTCAGATTCGGACTTCGGGACAGGCTGGTCTGACGAGAGGATGCCCTTGTCGGTGGCGGTGTCGTACTCTCCGGGGCAGGTTGGCACCCAGCGGCCGAGGGAAGGAACCTCGGTAAGCTCCCTGGATCGGTTGTCCGTCACCATGTAGAGACCAACCCAGTCCTTCTTGCTGTGGTTCGCTGGAGCTGTCCACTTGACCCGAATCGGTGCACCGTACTCAAGAACCATAGTCTTGACAGCCTTGGGCACGCGAGCCTCCTCACTTTCCTTCCCGGTGGCCCATGCATTGGCGCCAATCAACTGCGTGCCTTCGAGGGACAGGCTGTAATGCTTGGGGTCGTAGCCGGCGACGTCTGGTGAGATCTTGCTGAGGGTGAGACGAGCGGGGTACTTGTTGAACAGAGCTGTGGTATCCTTGACGAACGTTTGCGAGCCAGTCGCCAGCTTGGAGCGAGCCACCTCGAAGAACTCGTCGACAAATTGCTTGGTTTCGTCGAGGACCTTGTCCACACTCATCTGCCACTCCTTGACGGGAGGCGGCAGAGAGCGCTTAATGAACTTGGTGAGACCGGCCTCCTGGCGCAGGTTCCGGCCGTAGACCTTCTGCATGTGTGGCTTCTCAACGTACGAGATGAATCCGAGGGTCAAGAGATGGCTGACGAGCGCCATGACAAAGATAGTCCGGCTCCACGTGATGAGGGCCGCCCCCCATAGACCAGCCGTGCCTAGAATGCGCTCGGGATTGTTGAGGAAACGGTAGATGGACTTGTAAGTAGGCTTTCCGTTGCTGTCAAAGAAGAAGTCGCCGTAGAACCATCCGAATTCGCCCAGAGACTCGTAGATGCTTGTCGCGGTCCAGACCTGGAGTGCGATCAGACTCATTCCAAGGACGTGCTTCAAGAGCACACCACCGTAGCTCCAGTCCGCCGGAAACGTGTACATCTTCCAACACGCAGCGATGAAGGAGCCGTGGCACAGAGCCATGCTCAGGTAGTACATGCCCTTCCACTGGCGCCAGGCTTCGCCGGCGCTCTCACCGAACTTGACGAAGTGCCTGGTGAACATCTTCTCCTTGGACTGCATGGTCAGGATGACGCCTAGGCCGACCGAGTACCACAGGCGCCACAGAAGTGCATGAGCGATGAAAAGGGCCTGCCATAGCGGCGTTCGTGGTGTCACAATGGTGAGGCCGACGAGGTAGAGGAAGAGCAGCAGGACGGAGTAGTCTGTCGTACGGAAAAGATCGAGGTTCTTAACACCCATGAGATCGTGGACCGGCGCCGGGGTGTCCCTGCTTACGCCCTTGGCTACTCCGCCGGATTCGATTTCGTGTGCGTGATTGCTAGTCTCGGACAGAGTCGATTCGGCCCGTATGCGGGGCGGTGGAGGGTTGTAGGTCTTCTCAATGTGGGGATTCTCAACAATGACCAGGAATGCAAATTGAGCCGCATGCGCAAGGATAGAGATGAAGAGAACATCGTAGCTAGCGGCCATCATGGAAATACCGTAGTAGCCCGCATACCCGATGGAGTACATAGGGTGCGGTGCCATCTCGAACACACCGTCGAACGTGAGCTCCTGTTCGATGAGGTAGAAGAAGTCTGGGAGGTGTTAGTCTCAATGTGCCCCGGAGTCTGTAGAGCATGTTCAACCCACCACCCCAGTACCAAGCATAGTCCTTGACAACCCGGTGCGCATCCAACTTGACCCACAGGTTAAAGCCAACCAGGGCAATGCCAGTCACCCAGCGAGCAACGGTCATCGGAAGTGCCTCGCCCGCAAGCTTGTGGCCGCAGACAATGGCAAACAGGCAGTATGACACAAAGTCGCACATGAGGATCAGGTCCACGACACGGCGGAAGACGAGCCAGGTGTTGTACTCGATTGGCGCCTGCTCGAACTTGTAGTCAACCGGAATCTTGGCCTCAAGCTCGTGCTTGAGCAGCTTGTAGAGCCATGGCCGCGGGTTCTTGCCAGTTGCCGGGTTCTCGAAAAGCTTCCAACGCTTGGCCCAGGTTACTAGCAGCTTATGGTTCGATTGCACCGTCAACAAAAAACCAATTCCCACATTGTACGAAGCTCTCCAGAACAGAAATATCGCCGCAAAGACCGGCCGCTTGAGGCTCCACGGGAGGAAATAGGCCGCCGCAATGTGCAGGGCTAGAATGGCAAGCACGGCGACGTCCGAGAGGTTCTTTGGCTGGCGCGGGTCGAGCAGCTGCGAGACCATGTCATGGGTCGTGGGAACTATGAACACTGTTCCGGCGGCGTCCTGTTAGCTTCTTTCCTCAAAGTTGCGAAGCACGCAAGCTTGGAATTGTGTACAATACCCGTTCCATCAGGAGTGCGCCCATAAGTCCTCTTCTCCCTGCGCTCCTCCTCCGCATTGTCGACCTCCTCGTCGGCTGCCTGCACGGCCGCAGTAACCTCGTCTGCAGTCGGTGACGATGCGCGAGCTCGTTGGCGGACATTGTCAAGCCCGCCGGTCCCGGCAGGCACATCTGCCGAGGTGCTCATCCTAAAACTGTTGACTCGAGCAGCAGCGAGGAAGAAAAGTTGTATTAAAAAAAAGAGAGAGATGTTGAAGTTCGTCACGCGGTCATCCCATCACACAGCGCAAGCAGCGGTCAAGTAGACAATTGTGATGCTGGCAGCGGAGAGGATTTAGCTGCCAATTAAGCTTCAACTGCGAGCTAAGCTAGCTACGAGTCAGACGACTTTTCGGCGGTTTGAAGCTTTCCCCAGAGTCTGCGTTCCCCGGCGGGTTTAACGACGTCACCGGTTTGTCACGTTTCAACGTTTCGCTGGCTGGGATGTTTTTTTCTGTCAAAGTTGCAATGGGATGGGAAAATTGGCCAAATCAACACACGCTTCTTGTTCACATGCCAGCGGGAGTTTGTGCGACGGGTCCCGGCTGGGGGGAAGGCCCCTGTTCATGCATGCTTCTGGCAGTGGATGGAACTGCCAAGGAAGGTGCGATGCTTGGGTCTGAAGATGTACTATTTGCTGGCCGTTGTACGTAAAACAATGCGAGGTTGCGCCTTCGTTGGGAAAACGGCTGTTAGCTTGACAGAATTAGCATCACCGGACAATGGCTCGAGCTCGAAATAGCTTCCGTTTGTTCTGCTTTTAAACCATGAAAACCCAGACCACATTATTGTGTATGCACAAAGAGGCGCCAAGTCCTAGGTGCAACTGTCGCGTGCCCACCCGTTTGATTGGATCTTTATGCACGATAAGACCATCCATCATGTGAGATACTGTCTCTGAATCCTTCGCAGCCCGCACCGCCCGCACCGCCCGCACCGTTCTGTCGGTAGTAGGCAGGTACCATGGAGCAGCATCCCAGGGTGTCGATATTGGCGCATAAATTGTAGAATTTCTGCGAGATTGTCAATGGGCGAAGCAACCTGTTCGAGCGCGCGTCGAGCTGCTGCTGCTCTGGCTCCCTTATATTAAGAGCTAATATGTAATGTTTCCGTAGATCTTTCTTCCCTTATTATGTGGTTCCGTATTTCTCGCCCATCAATTGATTAGAGACGGTTCAACCGTATGTCATCAATTCCATTTACTACGGGCGTTTGAGATAACATGTCCTTCTGGAAAATGGCCCGCGCCTCAACCCGCAAGACCGAAACCCCTACCGTTCCTACCACTTCTACCTCTATAGTGGGAACAGCTAAACCACTCCCGGTTCCCGTCCCGGAGCCGACGTTGGAGTCTAAACCACTGCCCGTCCCTGTGTCGACCCCTGTCCTGGAATCGGAGCTCACCCCGGAGCCGGAGTTGTACGACCCTACCGATGGTCCGGACTCAAACACCGTTCCAGAGCCAGTTCCAAAGAGTGACCGGTATAACCGGCCCGGGACAGCAGGGACAGAAGCAGCCCTGAAACTGAGCCTCGCTCACGCATCAGAACGGTACAAGCAGGCGCAGAAAGCCAAGCGGAGCTATCAGACGCAGAAACGGTCAGCGGCAGCGAGAGCAGATTACGCAGAGGCTAAGGAGCACTTTCGGCAAGCGGCTACTCACTTGCGGAGTGGTCTGAAGCTGGCTGCCTCGGTGCTGAGGAGTGTGCCTTACATTATTCGAGCGAAGAGGGAGCGTGCTACCTCCGGAAAGACTGAGAAGGGGAAGAAAGAGCTCCCACATGCACAACATGAAGTGGAAGAAGGTGACGATGTATTGAGAGATGGCTATGGTGAAGACCAGGAGGAGCACGAGAGACGACAATCCGAGAGCGGCAAGCAGGTGGAAGCATCTGCATGAAGGATGTGTGAGAGGATGAACTTACCCCTAACTCGAATGGCTCCCATATTCCCTTTGTTCTTTTTTCCTTATTTCAGATTATGCGTGTATCAAGTTACGAACTAACGACTCTAATGATAACGTTGCACAGAGGCGTTAAGAGTCAGGCCAGACGTTCAGGAGATAGTTTGAGTTTGCACGAAGGACGGCAGCACACACACACACACACATATATATAGAGAGAGAGATATATGTTCAGCGTAAAACTGATTTATAGACGCAGTAACGTCCAATACCCTAATCCTACAACGCTGAGCTCGATTCCTGATGTAGCCCCATAATGCATAACATCTAGAATATCCTAAGGTTGCTAAAGTTGCCCGGGTTATTAAACCTCAACCCCCTATCCAGCCCCGAAATGGCGTCCAGGTCCTCGTTGGACATGTCGAATCCCACAGAATCCAAGTTCTGCGCCAATCTCTCGGCGGAGTTTGACTTGGGAATCACAACAATGTTTCTCTGGGTCGCCCACCGCAACAAGACCTGGGCGGGCGTTTTTCCGTGCTTCGCTGCAATCCCCTTTATCACCTCGTTCTCAAACAACGCCTGCACGCCCTTGGCGTCCTCGTTTCCGAGCTCGATAAAGCTCTGCGGGCCAAAGGAGCTGTAAGCCGTGACCACTACGCCCTCCTCCTGCGCCATCTTTACCAGGGAGTCCTGGACCAGGTACGGGTGGTGCTCGATCTGCAGCACCGACACGGGCACCTTCGCTGCCGCAAGAACCTCGTAGAGGAGCTGGTTGGAGAAGTTGGCGACGCCGATAGATTTGAGTATACCCCCGGGATTCTCCTCCGATTTCACGAGCGTCTCGAGAGCGGCCCAGGTTTCCGAATTCGGGACCTTCTCCAACGGGGCAACATGCTTTTGCGTTGCGTCCGTCCAGAAGCAGGGATATTCCAGGACTTCGGGGGGGACGTACTGCTGTGCGCAGGGGAAGTGGATTAGAAAGAGGTCCAGGTAATCGAGGCCCCAGGCATCGTTCTCCCGCTTCGCGGCTGCGATGGCGTTTTCATAGCGGTGGTAATTGTTCCATAGCTTGCTAGTGATAAAAAGGTCCTCGCGCTTGACAAGACCGTCAGAGATGGCACGGCGGACGCCCTGCCCTGCCTCCGTGGAGTTCTGGTAGTCGTGGGCGCCGTCGATGTGACGATAACCCAGCTTGATGGCATTGTAGACGGAATCCGCGCAGGTACTGCGAGGGACCTTCCAGATGCCGTAGCCTACTAGGGGCATATCCTACACAACATGTCAATATGGGAGACTGTGGGGGGGAAGGGGAATATAATTATGGAAGGAGGGAGGACGGACATGCCCAGAGGCGAGTCGGAGCGAGGGGATGTTCTTGGGGTTGTTTTTGGCCATCTTGCTGTACGATCGGACGCCACTGGAAAGTTGTCTAAAGGTATTGCGAAACATTATGATTTAGAGCTTTCAGAGAGTGGGATGAGGCTTTAAAGTAGAATCTATCGGTCCGATAGTATGGGTCTCCGGCTGCGGACATTCACAAAAGACAAAATTTCACGATGGTTTTTCACACAACAGGTGGAAATCGACGACGCTCACAATGAGTTCTCAGTGGTCAATTCGAATGCGATGCCTCTTAGGTCACCAGTCTCGTATTATTTGCGAGATTTCTTTTGCATGTTTGCCCACCCGGACATGATACCGGATCTGGGGCCGATTTCCCGGAGCGGAGGTACTCGGCGGGGTTCCCATCACGGGTAAATGCGATTCAGGTCAAAACTTCATCGGTGTGTGCCGTTGTCATGTTGTACTTTCGGTGTATAATAGCTAGGTTCACGATAATCGGTGGATGGAATAAAATAGGGGTTATGAGATAGGGGCACAAAGTGTTTTCTGTGAATTTCACGGTTCGATGTGCACTGGATTTGAACCGGAAATTGTTAGTGCACATCCAAACACCGTCAATCAAAGCTGTCTTTTGCCACCTACATCACCACACCGTTGAACCGTTTAACGGCCTTCAAGGAGTGGTAAAATGTTAAAATGAACGCGAGGAACTGGTTCCTGCCAAGGCGACGTACTCTTCCGCCTCTACCGGTAGCCACCCGGTATAGACTTCCGACCGGCCGGCGGCGGCTGCATCTCGCACCGCCGTTCCTGCTGGAGGACTATGTCCCCCGTTACATGACGCTGAGCTCCGTGGACGCAGCCAAGAAGCGCTCGTCCGCTTATGCGCACCTGCGCAACTGCAACCTCTGCCCGCGCTTGTGCGGCGTGAACCGCTATGAGACCACCGGCGTGTGTCTCATCGGCGCGGAAACGGCCAAGGTGAATGTGATAGCTCCGCACTTTGGCGAAGAGCCCTGCATCCAAGGGCATAACGGCTCTGGCTCGGTCTTCTTCAGCATGTGCAACCTGCGCTGCGTGTTCTGCCAGAACCACGACATCTCGCACCAAAGAAACGGACAAGACTTGACGCCCGAGGAGTTGGGGGACTGGTATGTAAAGCTGCAGGACGTGGGCAACGTGCACAACATCAACCTCATCACGCCCGAGCATGTCGTTCCGCAGGTGGCGTTGAGCATTCTCCATGCCAGGGATAATGGCCTGACGGTGCCTGTCATTTACAACACCTCGGCGTACGACTCACTGGAATCTCTCAAACTGCTTGACGGGCTGGTGGATATTTACCTGCCTGACTTTAAAGTCTGGGAGCCCGCTACATCTAAGCGGTTGTTAAAGGCAGACGACTACGCCGCCGCCGCGCGGGAGAGCATCAAGGCGATGCATGCCCAGGTCGGCGATCTGTGCTTCACGGGCGACGGCGTCGCTAAGAAGGGACTGCTGGTCCGGCATCTGGTCATGCCTGGCTATGAGAACGAAGGCGCGAGGATTATGCAGTTTTTGGCCGAGGAGGTGTCCAAGGATTGCTTTGTGAATATCATGGAGCAATACCACCCCGATGCACACGTCGGAAAGCCGAAGAGGAGGACATGCAACAGAAAAGCGGAAGCTGGAGAGGAGGCTGAAGAGAAACGCTACGCAGAGATCAACCGAGCTGTATCCGAGGATGAGGTCTCTGCTGTGCGAAGGGCGGCCGAGGAAGCTGGACTTTGGAGGTTCTGCGACCCTCCGAAGCATGGTGGATGGAATATCTGAGTTTGTCTTCGCTCACACAACAATGCTCGGCTTGTCATTCTAGGCTTGGGCAACCCAGCATCAGAAGCAAAGAACGGCTCATTGGCTTCAGATGAAAGCGCTGGCTAATCACTAACGGATCGCAACGTCTCACGGTCTACAGCAGCCAGTAACTGGAACTGAAGACCCGAAGACGCCTGGTATCTCAAATTTAGTTCTTGCACTCGTGTAATTACATCAAGCAAATTCGCCAAACTGCCCGTCGTCGAACCCTAGGTCTTTAGCAGACTGTCTCTGCTGTGACTTGACGTCTCGAGAACTTGGAGGGGGAGGCAAGAAGGCGTTGCTCCTCCCTGAAGAAGAGGCAGACCCTGGAGGAGGTGGCAACGTAAACGAGGACAGACCGGCCGACTCCCCAGATGAAGACTGCTGCTCGGGCCTCGCTCTCCGCCCGAACTTGGTCCCACTGAGATTGACAGTAATGGTCTCTCCGTCTTTCAAGCTGTAGTCCTTCTTCTCTTCGGGCTTCTGTTGAGCTTTGGACTTAGCAGCCGGTGCGGGAATGGCACCCTCGAAGTTAAGCGCCTTCTGCGCTTCCTGCAGCGCTATGCTAAAGTCGAATGCATCGCTTCGCTCCTCGAACCCAATGCCGAGAGTGGCCTTCCTCCCAGCCTCGTCCTGAACCCGCAGAGCGAAGAAGCGGCTGCTGTCGATGGCCGGCTCTACAACCGCCTTGGATGTGTACGGCGCCGCGGCAAAGAGCTGCCCAGTGGATGGATCCTCAAGCACGATGTCCACCTTGACCTTGTCGGCCCCTTCAGCGCCGTTGGGGGATGGGATGGCCGTCTCGATGATGCGCGCCCGGCATGTAAAGATGTGGCGTTTGGGATCCTCAGTCCACGTGGCAGCTGTATAACCCTTTGTGGAAGTTAGAGGCGGGATGTTGTAGACGTGGACCGACTTGGCAATGTGCAGTACTCGCTGTATCGCATCCGCCGGCAGCGGACGGCCAGTCGCGGGGTCGATCGTCGCTTCCATGGTTATTGTGCTTTTGTTTTCGTCAACCTCCGCTTAGAACATCAAGATCCAAAATCATGCAGCGTTGACAATCACATGTCATCTTGAGAAAGAATGAACAAAGAAGGGGAACTCGAATTATCAATGCCGAATCTGACACAACTCACCGCAGGCACCACACCGGCATTGAGCCCCAAGCTTGAATTGTCCACTGAAGCTACCCCGTGTCCTCCCTCCCTGCATTGCAACCGAACCAACAGCTGCCCCGTGCTGCCCCCCAATTACCCCTCCTCGACCCCACTGATACTTTGTGTGAACAGTGACGCTGTTATAGGCGGTCTGGGATGGCAGAATTGATTGCCTTAGACTGCTGCTTGCTCAGAAGTGCTTGCAGTTGAGTCATACAATCACTAACACGCTACTTTTCTATACTTTGTCTCTAGAGCTCTTTGAAAGGTGTCCAGACACAACTGCTACAATTGCGAGAAACAGACCACAGACCACCTAATTACTATCAGGACCACCCAAATCCACATAACGACGACCCAACACATACCAGAACTGCATGTTCTGGCGCAAGCCGCTCCCGCAATTCGTAGCAACGTTCTACTTTGTGCGCAACACCATGGCCACAGACGAGTTATCAAGTACGGCAGCTGCTGCAGCGCCAGCTGCTTCAGCATCAGGCGCTTCAACACATGAGCTGCCCGCCCGGTCAACTTCCAATAATCTCAACATACAACAGCAGCAATCACCATCATCACAGACCCCCGCCGAAGATGGCCCTTTTGAGTGAGCCCCGTCCTTAAACCTACCCCTGCGCGCCCCCCCCCCCCAAAATCTCCCTTCTCGTACTCACCCGTTGTTATTTTATTTTTTTAGTATCGTACAAACCTACCGAACCCTCCTGACCTCCGACCCGGACATCACCATGCCCGTGGCCGCTTTGGAATCTCTCATCGAGCTCTTGCGAGCGACTCCCTCCTCAACAGCAATGGAGACCGTGGAGGTCGTTAAGAAGGAGAAGGCCCGTCTTCTCGCTTCCGCACCCAACCCATTACCCCTTCTCGCGGGGGCAGACATCTTCGAGCAGTACCTGCTGCGGTCGCTTAGGGGGCAGACCGAGGGCACCAGCACCGCCGTCTTGTCTTTCGAGGATACGCGCAACCATCTCCTCCGGAATTCTCAGCTCTTCGTCGACCGCGCGAAAGCAGCCAGGGACGAGATCGCGGTCTGGGGGAGCAAGTACGTCCTCGACGGGAAGGTCGTCATGACCACCGGTTGCTCGCGCGCGGTCCTCAAGATCTTGCTCAGAGCGGCGGGGGATCGGGGGAAGCATTTTGCGGTCATCTATGTCCTCGACGGTTCGCCCGGAGAGAAGGCCGCAGTGCAAGAACTACGCGAGGCGGGCGTAGATGTGGAGACGATCAGACCATACAAGATTGCGTACATGCTCAGCCAGCAGCACGACATCAACTTGATCTTGCTGGGTGCCGAGGCGTTGACGCAGAACGGGGGGACCATATCGAGAATGGGCGCGTTCCAGCTGGCGCATCTGGCAAAAAGCATCAAGGCACCGCCGAAACGGGTCTACGTCGCCGCCGAAACGCACAAGATCGTCCGGAAAACGCCCATCTGGCATCCGATAGTCCAGAGCGTTGGCATTAGACAAAAGGGAGTGAAGCTGGAGGATCTGGGGGTCGACGTCGCAGAAGAGGAGAGGTTGATGCAGAACCTCCTGGCCGAGGAGGACGAGGTCGACTACACTACCCCTGACCTAATCGACGGTATAATTACCGAGCAAGGCGTCAAGATGACGAGTCAGATATGGGAGATGGTGGAGGATTACAGCTAGTAGCACCTGGCCGCCAGCAGAGATCTGAAGCGGAGGAGGGCCTGTAGTGTTCTTGTTATGTTAACTTATCTTCCACAGCGTTGATATGTGTGTGTGGCTTGGGATATCCGGTTATATAAAAAAAAAACCCTTCTGGGTATGGAGCGAAACCACACTTATCCTCTGTCTGGTTGGCGTTGTGGTGTTGGGTTGTATGTACATAATTTAGACAGCGTTTCAAAACTAGGTATTTGGTATATAATTCCCAAAAGAGAACTCTTTATATATATCACACTGTAAACTCCAGAACACTATTTTCTGGATCGTTTTCCACCACCTCCACCAAGATTATCCGGTTTCCTCTTTTTCCCTTCCCTCTCCCAGTACGCCTGCTTCTCTTTTTTCTCTCTCGACTCCCTCTTCTCTTCGAATTCAGCAACCTTCTTTCTGAACTCCTGTCTCTTCTCCTCCTTCTTCGCTTTGCGCTTCTCAGCAACGTCTTTGCGAATGGTAGTCAGTTTCTGCATAAGATCCCTCGCCTTCTTCTCCTCTCCCCGAACGACCACTGCCCGTTTTTGCATGTACGTCTCCTTCTTCTGCGGCTTTGTCTGTATAATCTGCGATTTATACGGCAGCTCCGCTGCTAGCGCTCTCGGCACCTTGAGGGGGTTGAAGTGCCGTGCTTGGCGCTCCACCTTGCGGTATTGACTATTCTTGAGCTGCGGCGTAGCGACGCCCTCATCCTTGCGCACCTGGCCCGTCAGACGCATGCTCTGCCAGCCGACGAGATTCGTCGCGGGGTTATAGAACCGATGCGGTTTGATCGGGTACCAAGCCCTCAAGAAAACGATGTCCGAAAGCAGAATCTTGTCCTCAAAAGTCGCTCTGAAGTGGCCGTCAGGTTTCGCTAGGGCTCGCTTGATCTGCCCGCGGACGCCAGACACGGTTTTGATGGCGGCGCCTTCGAACTTTGCGATTTCTAGGCTAGTGTTGAACATGTCCTTGATGAACGCCGTGTTCTTGAAGATTTTGTAGGGTGTTCCGGTCTACACACACACACACAAACGTTAATACCAACGGTGAATGTAAGTGGGGGAGAAAGAGGGGGGGAAAGGAAAAAAGACTACGTACGAGCTTGAGCTTTTTCATGATTTCCGTCGACTCATCCACACTCAACACCGTACCGGTAGCAGCTATCCTGAACCCCGGGTTCGCAGAGCTAAAAGACTGGAAACACACGAACCCGGTGTTGGGGGCAATCAGGGGGCCGTAGAAAGTACCGAAACAGTGCATATGCTCTGGCGTGTACTTTAGCATTCTGTTTCTGGTCCGGGAATCGGAGATCGAGTAAATGGGGAGTGATTGAAACCGCCTCCAGCCAAGACTGAAAATCAGGGGGTCGCCGGTCTTCAGGATCTTCTTGTGCCATCTGTGCCTCTTTATCCGCACCTGCACGAAACCGAACCTGCCCTCGGTGGCAGACAAGCCGCCAACGACGATCGGTAATCGGGGCTGAAAGTTGTTGACAAACTCTGCGGGGACACCTTCGATAACAATTTTGGCGTACTTGCCTGCCCGGCAGCCCTCGACAGCAGCACGTTGACCTTCGTCGAGTTGCTCGAACTCGGCCTTGTTGATGTCCAACTGCTTCTGCAGCATGGCCTTTTGCGCATCGTACCATTGATCTTCACCAAACTCCTCCTGATCACCCTCGCGCCGGGCAATGGCCTTGTCGTTCTTGAAACCCTCGCGATCTTCCTCCTCGAACCGGAGCTTGAGTTCCTCTTTCCGCCGTGCATTCTTCTCACGCTCGGCTTCTAGACTCGTCGCCTCGGCATCCACCTCCGGACTTTCCGCTGCTGCCGCGTCTGGGCCGTGGGTCTCGCCGGTCTCGAGATCTTCAAAGGCACCATCACCTTCGTCGTTCTCATCGTCTATACCCTCAAACTCGTCGTCGTTGCCCTCACCACCCTGCTCGTCAAGTAAATTCGCTGAGGCAAACTTGCTCCTTAGCGCCTCGATACTCTCTTCGTTGGACCATTTCGCCGCAAGTGCTTCATAGTCAAAACGGGGCACTTGGCGGTCCTCCTCGAGTTCCTCGTCTTCACCTCCAACTTTCCGGAAGAAGGTGTCTTCCTCATCATCCTTCTCAATGTCCTCCTCTTCGTCTTCATCTTCGCTGTCCTCACCCCTCCATTTCCGAAGAGCTTCCTTTGGCGGGATTGTCTCGTCGTACATAAACCTTGCCAGGTTAACAGCACGGTACGCCTTCCGCCGTGGATGAAGCATCTTTGCTCGCTGCATCATCTTCTCCTTCCACCTAGTAGCGCCGTCTTCATCGTCAGAGTCGAAGTCGGGTTCCTCCTCGTCATCGTCATCGAAGTCGTCGTCGTCGTCGTCGTCGGCGTCTTCATCTCCGGATATGGACCCCAGGTCAGAATCACTGTCGGCAAATGCAATGTCTTCCTCATCGCCTTTGTCCTCTTCCTTGCGGAACATCTTGCCTAGCCTCTTCTCATCGAAATCTTCTTCGACATCAGAGCCACCTTCCTCCTCGTCTTCCTCTCCACTGACAAAGCCCTCGTCCTCTGGGGGCTCCTCGTCGTTCTCATCCCGCTCTGCGAACCGTGCCTTTCTTTGACTCTTACGACCGCTGTCCGCCTCCTCCGGCACTTGGGTAATTTCCTGTCCACCAGCGAATAGCTTAACACCCTCCTCCGTTTGACCGAGGAGACGCCTCTCTCCTTGTAAGTTGACGATAAGCTGCTCTCCCTCACTCCGCTCAATACCTTCAGCATCCTTGTTGAAAGCGAAGCCCTTTTCTCTCGTAATGACGATGTGATCGCCCGTGATCTTCAGACCATTACGATCGGCCATCGGCGCATAGAGCCTCTTGTCCTTCTCGTCAAGCCGCTTCCTCCCTGACTTGCCAGTGGCTTTCGCAATCGCTTGCTCCATGGCGGGTGTCGGACAGGGGTCTGGCAATACTTCCATGCTGGAGATGGTGAAATCCCCAAGACCAGCAATATGCACCCTCTGATTTTGCGCCGCGAAGTTGGTGCCGCGCAGGTAGCCAGATAGCTCGATAGACCGGTCGCACTTCTCGTCCTCTTCGATCTTTGTAGGGTGGGTTACGTCTCGGTAGTTGTCGATGATGCTGTACGGGTGGGAGTTTCTCCAGATAAGGGGTCGGGGGTTCTTCATGACGGAGAGGAAACGGGACAGGTTGTGAATCTCACGGTCGGGGTATCGCCCATTGAGCACACCGGAGAGGTAGAAAAGGTGTGCGCCCTGGTAGAGTTCCGTCCATAATCTGTGCTTTAACCTCTTCTTTGCGTCCTTGAGAGCCTGCGGTTTGCGGAACAGATCAAGATGGGTGAGAATGCCAAAGACATTGCCAGGCATACCAGTCGCAGCCAAAACGTTGAGGAACTCCATCGTCTCCATCTCGAAGCCAAAGTTTCCGTCAATCATCAGCAGAACAATATCGGCGACTTTGGCGATATCGACCATCGCCTCGAGCTCGTTCGGGCATTCAATGAACGTCAACCTCTGCTTCTTCGAGGTGACCACTGTAATCGGCCCCACGGGATCTGATATTGTCTCCTTCGCATATCGACGGATGAGTGACTTGAGGAGGGTCGTCTTGCCGACACCGGGAGGGCCGACAATGGTGACAAGTCGCGGAGGGGGTTCATCGGGAAGTCGGTCGACGAGAGGAACATGGAGGCGCTTCTCTTTGATCTAAACGGCCCGAGTGAGTACACAAGTGCATGGAAAGCGCATACACCCCGAAATCACTCACATCGTCCGATCTGGCGGCTGCCTTCGCAAGCTTGCCTGGGTTCGCGAATGCAAAGGCCTTTGGGTTCGGTTCTGAGGCCGTGTTAGTGGGCTCTTGTCTTCAACGATTGCAGAGAATCTGCGCAGAGAACTTACGGCCCGAATGCACCTTCTTCTTGTCCTTGGACTTCTTGGACTGCCGGTGCGGCTTATGGGCCTGGGACTCCATCTTTGCGGCTCTTCTTCTTGCGCCAAAATCCGATCGCAAAGAAACCGCCCAAGTTTCTTACCATTTGCTTTAGAAAATTTCTGGCGGTAGATGCTCGGCCGAGCTAGGTGTGCTTATCGATAAGACTTTTCAGTGGGGTATGCACAACGGTGGGGTTAAGATAAGATAAGGTTGCTGGGAGCCACCAGACATGCAGCGCCGTGCAGCAACCGAACAAGATGCGTGCTTCATAGGTCATTTCGTAGAGCCGTTAGATATCTTTACTTTAACGAACTCTCATTGCCTGTTTAATTATAAAGGACACTAGACTACCATCTTAGACAGTGGATAGCCCGAAGCCTTGTCGAGTATCATGTTCATAGCACTGCCTATGTAGTTAACGGCGGGGTGCCGCTCGCGGGGACATGTTCACAGAGTCCCTTCAGATCAGTTTGTCCCTGAATCTCAACCAACTCCGTGGCATCATATAACTGGGGATCTTCGAGCAACTCAAGCACTATTTCATGAAAGTTCAAGAACCCTGGTTTGCCCCTTGAAGTCAGCTTGCTGCGTGCTCCTTTACGAAGCCCAACCGGCTCAAGCGGGGCGTCCATCCTGCGGCAGATCAGAAGATCGGGCAGCTCAGGGTCGATTCGCGACCCCGCCGGCCAATGCAATTCACGTACGATACGAGTCTGCGCATGCGGCGGTAACATCTCGCATATCGATGCCGCCAGTAAGCGTATTCAGCGCGGTTACTTGTGCGAGCACACCTTCCACACTAGGATAACCCACTCGGCCATGGTGAGACAGTGTTATTGAACCCGTAGAACTTGGCGGCATGACGTAGTCCCCCTGCGCGCCCACTTCTGGCGCCGCGTCACTTTAGGCTGTGTCTGCACAACGCTGAGAGCTGCTGACTCTATAAGAGGCATCCAACGGCCCATACAACAACCAACTGTCGTCGTTTGTACATCTCATCAACAAGATTCTTTGCTCTTGCAATATCGTCTCTGTGCGCCAAAGTTGTCGTTACCTAAACAGAAATCTCGCAAGAAATCTAGCAAACATGCCTAGCTACATCGTAAGTCTAACTAACCTATCAACATTGGCATGCCCCTCCATTGCGGCCAACGACAGGCGTCTGACGTCGTCGCGCTCTAGGTTACCTGCAAGGACGACGCTACCCCGGAGCAAGTCCTGGCGTAAGACACCGACCACAACTAGCCTTTGACGACCAACGATAGCTGATCTCGAACAGGGCCAAGAAGCATGCCACCGACCAGGGAGGCAAGATCGGCCACGAATACACCCTTATCAAGGGCTTCTCGTAGGATTACACTCGAACCTTAAGACGTGACGAACCGCCTTGCTGACCACATAACTGTACAGAGTAACCTTCCCTGATGACGCCGTGCAGACCATGGAGCAGCACGAGCATGTCAAGGCCGTCGAGGCAGACGGGGAGATCAAGACTCAATAGATCACGGGCAGTCACGACACGGCGCTGCGGGCGTCGGAGAATGCGGGGCACTGACGCGGGGCATCTGGGAAGTCTCGAACCCTTTCTGCTGACTACATAACGAGTCATTTGAGTACCTCGATAGCTAGCTCGGCACTCATGTGTTATGACTTATGGAATTGATTGCACATCTATCAGTTAGCCTGTGGACAATCATTGTCTCTTGTCGTTCTCCAATGCGACCAATGCGACGCTCCGTCGTCATGTAATCAGGTTTCTGCGGTGGTTGCAAGGATAACATACAAGGCAAGTGCGCACGCCGTTGCCTTCCACTTCAGCGAATGCCAGGGCCCCACCAATCAATACCTAATACCGAAAGCAAGTCGCATGAGCCATTGGAACTTGCACCGATCGTCCCTTCTCTACGTTATTGTGTCACCATTTTCCTCCCGTGAGTGACAGCCACGCAATGCCGACATGAAATGCATTTCGAGGCCATTGAGGCTTTCAACTCCTCTTAGGGCCTTTCCCGTTCAATCGCTTCCACAATGGCGTCGAGCGTCGTCTACGCTGCAGCACCTCAAAGACGCTACGACAGCCCACCACCACCGCCAAAGTCCTCGTCGCGAACACGACAAGCGCGAGCATGACCACAGAGAACGGGTTGAGCGCAGCAAGGCAGAAGATGTCGTTCCAAAACTGGCGCGACAGCCTCTGCACCCGCTGAGTCTAGCTGACCTGGTCAAGTGCGCTCCCTCCTTCCAACTGTCCCCATCACCACCGTAACTAACTCTGTGTGTGTAGGCATGGGAGACCACCACTCTCAGCAGAAGCCCTCCTCTCGTCCGCACGCTTCACCCTCTCCCTTTTACCCATCCGTCTCGCGCATCGTATCCAAGCCCTCCGCAATTTACCATTCATCGTCGTGTCCAACCCGAATATCAGCAAAATATACAACAACTACCAACACTCCCTGTCCACTCTTCTCCCCTGGCAGGGTCGCACAATCAGTAACCTAGAAGATGAAATCCGCTTCACCGAGGTCCTAGCAGAGCTGGTCCAGACACACACAGATACCATCCCCATCCTGGCGCGCGGGTTTTTAGAGTGTAGGAAGTACATTTCCGCCGCCGAAGTTACCCGGTTCCTAGATGAACATCTGCGAGCTCGTATTGGAACCCGTTTAGTAGCCGAGCAACACATCGCTTTACACTTCAGCAGCACCCCACACTTCGATCCCGACAGCAGTCCCACCCCCTGTCCCCAACACCCGTCATATATCGGGGTAATCGACACCGCCCTGCGACCAGCTACCGTGGTTGACTTCTGTGGAGGGTTTGTGGCGGATATTTGTGAACTGAAATACGGCATCCGACCAAAGTGGGTAATAGACGGGGAGCCAGATACGACCTTTGCGTTTGTCCCGATGCACTTGGAGTACATCGTTACGGAACTGTTAAAGAATGCGTTCAGGGCGACGGTAGAGAACGGCATGAGCAAGGAGCCGGTGGTCATTACCATTGCCCCGGAACCACCCGCCGCAAGACCAAAAGATGAAGGGGTTAGGCTTGATGCACCGGCAGAATCGAGGGGGGTGTTTGATAACGGAAGCACGACAGCGAAAGCGAGTAGGCATGGAGATGCCATTGCGCCATTAGACGACAACGCGCCTGGGGTGACGATACGCATAAGGGACAGAGGAGGGGGGATATCACCAGAAGTGCTACCGCATATTTGGGGGTATTCATTTACGACGTTTAATGACGATGTCGACGACCTTCCCGGGGGACACGGGAATTCGGGTGATGATGCGCTCAGTGCCATCTCTGGGTCTGGGTCTGGGAGTAGCAGTATAGCTGGACTCGGGTATGGACTTCCATTGAGTAGGGCCTACGCGGAGTATTTCGGCGGTGGGATTGCCGTGCAGAGTCTGTACGGGTGGGGGACGGATGTTTATCTGAGGTTGAAGGGGGTGGGGAAGATTGAATATGTCTGATGTTTTTTTATCCCCCTTTCTTCTGTCCGTTATCTGGGAGTTGAGTATATGTTCTGGTGTATATGGTGTGTTATCTGCGGTGTTTTACAAAAAAAAAAGACCTTAGATAGGGCAGTCTCAACGACTAAGGTGTTGCGGGGTGATATCTACGACAGCTATATTAAGCTCTTGAGAGTTGTGAAGTCCTTGTCAGTTAATTATGGTTTAAGTTGATGATGCAGTTAGGGGGAAGCGGTATTACAATTAATGAGACTTGTTCACATCACCATACGTTGGAATTAATGGTAAACTGAGAAAAGAAAAAACGATAACCCATTTGTTTGCCCCCCCCCCCCTTACGAGTAGTATCTAATTATTAGTGTCTGCACCATGGCTACGTAGGAAGATGAGAGCCACGAAATGAAGAGCGAAGCTACGTATATATATATATATCCAGATGCATGGTGGGACAGCCGTTAAACTTTAACTGAGTTTTAGTTAGAGAACTTAAGTTTAGTAGTGTGTGTCTTGTGTGTCTGTGACAAATGGATGATGGGTCAGGTCATTTGGTTGAATGGGCTTCACCAAAGAATCTCAAGTAAAACCCTTTAAAAAAAAACAGCAACATGCCCCTCGTCAATTTCCCCCCATGAACTGAGTGAGAGTTTTTAAAATGGACACAGGTATTAACTAAGACTGGGTACGTTTACGTTTTGGTGTTATGTATAATGCTTAGGTATTCTTTCTGGGGTTGGTTCTAACTTGAGTGTTGGGATAGGCACAGTACAGTACTTTTTGAGGAGAGAGATTGCTGTGATATGACAACCTGGTGTTTATAAAGTAGGTAGGTAGCCCGTAGATAGGTAGGAGAACACGCAAAAAAGACGACGAAAGAATATATATCGTGGACTATGTGTGTGTGTGCGTGACAGCAAGATGAAGATGAGGGGTTTTCAACCATCATGTTCGTGGCCTCGTTAAGTGAGTGACCAATGCATTCAATGATTCATATTATTACAATGGTAGTAGGAGATACGTAACGGGGAAAATTTTTTTTTAATGTGTATTTGTGATTGATGTTTATTACCCATCTGTCTATATAATATCCCTTCCCTTTCTCTCTCTCTCTCACACACATTCTCACATTCATCCTAGGAGATCCCTTCGCTACATGCTATATACCTACTATCAAGAGAAAAAAAATATCTGTCGAGATCCTGCAACAACATCTGAACCATCTTAGTCCCCCCCCCCACAATAAGGTAAAAAGAAAAGCAGTGAACGCCCAGTCCATGTAAATGATTGTGTTGCTTTTTGTTAAAAAAAAAAAAAAAAAACCCGTCATGACACATGACTTTTTTGATAGAGGAGATATTAGTATTTGTATTGTATTGTATCCAAAGGACAGACAAGAGACTGAAGCTCGCAAAAAAAAGATGAAACCAAATATGACAACCCGATGAAAACCCTCAAAACCAGATGACAGAGATATTCGAGATTCGAGATGAGATAAAACAAATAGAAATCAAGGAAAAAAGAGATTACATGTTAGCAAGCTCATTATCAATCTGCCGGTCCATAAACGTCCTCCTCTCTCCGATCAATTCCGTCTGCAATCTCTGCTCGACCAGTGCCCGCACCTGCTTTTTCGTCACGGTATCGAGATCAACTTCCCTAAGAACAGACTGAATGGCATCGACAATCATATTGTCGTCAGGCCCGACGTTACCCCTCTGGAAGTCAAACGTGCTCCCACCGAAATCCCCTTGGTGGATGCCCGGCAGCGCCAGGGACTGTCTGCTCGCGCCGCCCGCCGTAAAGGCGAGGGACTGCCTGTTCATACCCAAACCAGTGGACAGGGCTGGTGACGCAGTGCCCATCTGACGCAACTGGCCACCCACATCCTGGTACGGGCTTGTCCGACGCTGAATACCACCATCCATCATGGGCAAAGTTCCCATGGACGCCATGCTTTGTCTGTGAGCCAGTGTATTATGCGCTTGAACGTTATCCGAGTACGGAGTGGCACCACCACCACCACCAAGGAATGTGCTCGATCTTGCACCCATTCCGGGGCTATGCAAGGGCGGAATGTATGCACCACCCATGGCCGTGCCTCTACCGGGCAACCCGGTAAGTACCGAGTGCGGCCGCGCAGAAGAGTATACAGACTTCATGTCGTCCATCTCGTAGTTCTCGTCGTACATGCCCATGACATTGGCGTCCATCATGCCCTTCTCCCCACCGGGACCACCGCCACGGCGGCCGGGGAGATTGTTAGACAGGGCGTAGTCGTCCCACCTCTGCAGAGGGATCGAGCGCGGGTCGAAGCCTTCGTCGTCCACCGCAATAAGCTGCCGCTTGCCAGACTCTCCGATAACGATACGCGTGTTACCCCAGGAGAAATCATCTTGTTTCCAGAAGGAGTAGATCGGCAGGATGAATGAATACACAGGGAAGGCGATGATGTAGATAATCATCCACCCAATGTGCTGCCACTGTCGCTTCAGAATAAAGATGAGCGCTTGGAGACCGTACACGGCGGCAATCATGATAATCGAAATCATGGGGAACTGGCCGGTATGCGTAATGACCGTGTAGAGCAGATAACCGAGGTAGACGCAGGTGGCCGGGAGGATGAGGGTACCGCAGAGATCGATAAACACCACGAAACGCATACTGAAACAGCAGAAACCGCACATCTCCTTGAGCCACATCAGTTCGACCAGGTTGTGAATGGTAGAATTGATCCAACGACGACGCTGGGACAGCAGGACGCTCCATTCCTCGGGCGCGGCGGTCTGGCAGTAGGCATCGGGAACGAACTTGTACGACATGTAGGGGAAGTACTTGGTCATGAGCGTGGTCAGGAAACGATCTTCACCCAGAGACAGCAGGTTCTTCTTGTGCAGCGTGTCCACGTGGCAGTCGCTGTACTCGCGGATCACGCCGTCCGAGATGATCAGAGGCTTGCCCTTGTCAGCAGTCCGCAAACGGTACATGGAGAAACTGACGAGCCATTAGCACAAGTTCAGACCGCATGAGCAGAGGAATCAAATAACTTACCATCCAGGCAAACAGGTAACGCTGCCAAACAGAGACTCGAACGCCTTGGCCAGATGGTGAGAGATGAAGTACTCGTAAACCTGGATCATGGTCCACCAGGAGCGTTCCTCGTTCTGCAGACTTGTCTCGCCGCAAATACCGGCAATCTTGGCATCGTTGGCACAGGCCGCAACGAGCCGGTTCAGCGAGTCTTCGCGAACGCAGGTATCGGCATCAACCATGAGGAGGTATTCGTACAGCTCGGGGTCGACACCAATGATGTTGTTGATCTGATGGAACATTTCCAGCTCAAGAGGGTTCATCGGGCTGCGGTGGTGCACACGGTTGAGGAAGCTCATCAGCAGGATTTGCGAGTCACGCTTGCCGCGGTTACCGGGCTTGGCCTTGCTCTGCTCCGACTCCTTGCCAACCTTGACGACGACCAGGTAGGGGACCACGTTTCCTTCGTACTCGTACAGACCAGAATAAACCTTGCCGTAGTTGAGCTGCTCGCTGCCGGTGCCGACCGACTTGAACGGCAGGGCCGGGGGGTCGACCTTGGGATCAACACCGAGAATGTCCAAAACGATCTTGGGGGTAGGACGGTCATTGCCAGCACCGACGATGACACCATCGCAAATAACGCAGATCAGCTTCCGCTTGTTGTCGTATTGAAGCGCTGTGAGCGAGTCGAGCGCCTTCCTGAGCGAGTCTTCACCTTCGGTGTAGGCCGGGACCTGGCAGATGACAAACTTGTCCTGCGGCGAGGGGCGTCTCTTGGAGCCGAATTGCAAAGCGGACAAGAACTTGATGAGAATGACAGCGCAGATGATGATGCTGAAGGCGAGAAGGATGTAGTTGTTGACCTGACACCTGGCCGAGTAACGGAAGTCAGGGATGCCAATATAGAACGTGTTCTTGATACAGTTGATGCTGTTGGCGACGCTGGCGGTGGCCGTGTCGTTGCCCTTGGCGCTCTTGATGATGGAGTTCCATTGGCTGGTGATGTCCTGGCCGGGGGCATTGGTGACTGCATCAACAATGTCCTGATTGAGGAACTTGTATGTCGCCAGATTATTCATGAGGTCCAGGGTGTGTGTGTAGTCGGTGAGGTCATAGATGCTGCCGTCGTAGATAAACCACGGCTTGTTGTTGTTGGTTCCCTCGCTTAGGATCGTG
Organism: Diplogelasinospora grovesii; assembly: GCA_033297225.1. Lineage (NCBI taxonomy): Eukaryota > Fungi > Ascomycota > Sordariomycetes > Sordariales > Diplogelasinosporaceae > Diplogelasinospora > Diplogelasinospora grovesii. The sequence goes on from MU853757.1 coordinate 348,188, forward strand.
GCGGTATCCCAGACAACATCACCGTGGTAGTACTTCTTAATCGCCGGCTGGAATGTGTCGCTGTACCACGTAGGCGACTCCATTGCCGGGGAGCCTGTCTGGAGATAGCCGGAGGTATGCATAGCGTACGTGAATTCGGCCGTCGTGTTGGAAATGAGGTAGGTCCTGTCCGAGATGCCAAGTCCCGGGCACGTCAACGGGAGAGGAGCAACAAAGTACACATCGAGGTTCAGACCGGCGAGAGGCTGCATGAGATCAGCAGTCACCTTCGTGCTACTATCACTGTGCTGCAGCCTCCAGAACGACGAGATATCGTAGACCCTGCCGTGGATGCTGACCCAGAAGTCGTCTTGTCCCTGATGCGTAGCCACTTCGGTCTGCGTCCATGCCTTGTCAGAGTTGGGACACAGCAGACGTCCGAAGAAAATGATCCAAAAGACAATGGCGGCGTTAATGACCAAGATGAGGAAGCACAGGACGAGCTTTTCACGCCACGCGAAGCGCACGTCGGGTCTCTTCATGCGGCCGACGTAGCGCAACAGCGGCGAGGGGATCCAGAAGGTGAGAGCCCACACGAAGGCGACCCAGATCCTTCTCGAGGCAGTCATTTGCTGCTCCTCAATCTTCTTGCCATCTGCGAGCTCGGGGTCTAGACCGCCAATGAACTCGCCTTCGCTGTTGTAGTAGACCTGGCCCTTGTACGTGTCGCCCTTGGAGCCGAGGCCGTAGTCTCCGTTGCTCACGTTGCGCATTCCCGTGAGCGCCGTGGGCGCAATGGACGGGGCCGCCATGGGCTTGAGACCGCTAGCACCGCCGAGACTGGCCTGGCTCATGTTTCTCTGATGCTGAACAAGCTGCTCTCGGCTGCCGTTCGGCGTGGTGTCGACAAACGGCTGCGGCGGGAAGAAGCCGCTCCCGGTGTGGGAGTAAGATGCCTCAAGACCGCTAAGACCGCTGGGCGGCATCATAGTAGGCATGCTTCCGAGTCTATCGCCCTCCATGGGCTTCAAGTCGAGCATGCTCTCTGCCTCCCACCACGCGTTCTCTCGCAGCCACACCCGCTCGTTGCCAATCACGACCTCGCCATTGCTCCAGCCCCGCTCGAGAATCCAGCTCTCGATTCCGTCACGGCCGTCCATGCAGCCCAGAGGCCGATATCGCTGAATAAACTCATCGAGATCAAAGTCAGCGGTGAAGTCCAGGTGCTTGTTGCGCCTGTTGGCCCACTCCGGAAGTCTCCAAGCACGGAGCTGGCGCGACACTGTCCCGGCCGACCAGGCGGAGGTCACGGATGGTAGGGCCGCGAGACTCGCCGGCGACTCATCAGTGGGGTGGATGCTGAGATGATACCAGGTACGGCTGCTGCTTAGGATGGCAGGCAGATCAACACGGGCGTTACGGCCCAAGTTGATGCCCTCGGCGGGGACGGGGAAGAGGAGCTTCTTAAGGAATCCATCATCGTCCGCAGACAAAGCAATCTTCTCGAGAACCTCCTCTCGCTTTTCCAGAATGCGCTGCCTCTCCCGGCCAATGGTGCCGACCATGATGCCTAGCTCAGGACCACACTCCGCCACGGCATTCTGCATTTCCCGCAGTACGGAGCTCCCCGAAGCGTTCACATCGACGCCGTCCTGCTTCATCTCGGAGTTGATGCCTTGAGTATCATCGAAAATGCTCCGCATGGCCACGGCCTTGCCGAGGTTTGGGTCGGGGATCTCGAGCACGGTAATGCAGACCGTGTCGGCGTTGTCCTCGTCCGATGTTGGGGTACGGGCGCCCGGGGTGCCATTGCTGGACTCGTCTCCGTCTTTGACCCGTCCTAACTGGGCCGCAATGGCGTCGTTCGCCTTCGTGATGACCCAGTCGACCAAGGCTTCGTAGAGACCGCCAATAAATGTTCGCCGGTCCTCCGTAGTACACTTTCTGGCAAGGATTTCAGGCTCCATTCCGAGCAGTCCGCCCACATCTTCGCACACTTCCTCCAGAACCTCCTCATCGATCTGGTAGTCAAGCGTGTTGCCAAGCTTCAGGAGTCCCGCGAGGGTTGAGATGAAGTTTCGGTGGGCCGAGCCCTTGATGCCAATCTCCTTCAGGGCGGACCGGAAGTCGTCGGCAGCAGCGCTGTCATCGGCGGTCGGGAGGTATGACGGAGGTTCGTAGGTTCCGGATCTGGCCAGGAGACTGTAGTGGGAAGCAGCCTTGAGACCAAGGAACTCCCTTTCTGCCGGCGTGGAGGCTGAGGTAAGAAGGTAATAAAAGACATCAAACCCACGATACCCTGACTCCGCGGGGATGTTCAGGAGGCCTTTGTCAGTGTCTATGCCGCCTTGTGAAAGCGCAAGAGCGGCAGCAGTGAGGTTTCCTGCAAGATTGAGCGTCAATGTGACGCCCAAGGCGGTTTGTCTGGGTGTTGAAGGGTTGTATGGAGTCACGCAGCGGATGAAGGGTTGGATGGCCTCGATTGCTGTGAAAAGGGACGACGGTATTGACATAGGGAGAGACCCGAGGAATGGCCGGAGAACCGAGGGAGTGGATGTGTGCAAGGAACTGCCCATTGTCAGTACTGAACCTGTATATTCTTTACTCAACGCCACGTTGTTCGACCTACCCAAGGATGATGCATCCATCCTCAGCACGACGACGAGCATGCTCCCATGCTCTTGCCGCCAAAGCAGCATCGATCGTGCCTCCGACCGTCCCATCGGGACCAGCTTGTGTAGCCGTGAGCCATGTGTTGACCACGAGACTTGTCCCCGCATCCAGTCTGTAGGGTTGTGACGACAGGTAGATGTTGTGAATGGCATTTAAGAGGGTCGTCGTCGAGACCTGGGTCGATTGTTGTCCGGCACCACGAGGTCCACCCATTCCCGCCTCGGACGCCATCGAGTACATCGACATTCGGTTCGCCATCTTGTCGGTGTAATCGTGTCGCGGTGTCCCTTATGGGACAGTCGACGACTTGTTCCGTGTATTTGAAGCAGTCGGAGCCTCTTTTCCCAGGCGGCAGGCTAAGCTCAAGGCAGAGTGTTCAGTGTTCAAACTTGTCGAAAACAACCAGACTGATCCAATGACAGATACGAATGGATAACGTGCGAGTGTGAGGGGTTTCAAGCGAGTGTGTTGGCTAGTTCCTGCGTGGAGCTACACAGGATGCAAGTTGGTCGCTGAGCAACGTGATGATGGCGCTGCAGCCTCTGCTTCTTAAAACCAAGGCAGAGAGGTCCCGATCTCGACTGGAACTCGAGATCCAAGAAAACCCAAGAAGAAACAGAAACAAATTACTAACGACCGAACGAAGGAAACCACCAAAGCGAATGAGGCGGTTGAGGGTGAATGTGGATAGAAGAAGGATGAATGTCGAAAGGACGACAAAACGACCCTCTAGCGAGCGTTTGAGTGAACTGTAGGGCAGGGAGTCTGCCTGAGAGCCAGCTTCTCTGAGGTGTCAGCTCCCAGAAAAGACCAGAGCCAGGGTCTGAGCAGTGCTACGGCAGGCGAGAAAGATCTTTGCGCAGTTCGCGCCAAGCCCAGCTGCCAGGGGTGAAGCGGGTGTGCATGATTTCCCGTAAAAATTCAAGGCCTTCCCGGTTAACAAGGCCGATCTGGAATGGGAGGTTCCCCGGAGGGCGTAACGCCCTGGGCGGAGCGCGGCATCGACTCTTGCAATTACCGAGGCGGCGATGGTGGCGTATTGATGCCGATGATTCTCTTCCACTGCATTCGCAAGCCATCAAGCTGGAACACGCGGGGAATAAGGTCTGCAGACACGGGTGAGCGCATGTTACACGCACACATCGTAATTGTCTCACGTCTAGGTGGTGTAGATCGTATACTCAGACCCCGTTTTCACTATTGTGCTGCATCATTGCGTGGACAGGATCCGAGGCTGGATTCAATGGATCAATGAGAGTGATCCCTCCGATGGTGTGAACAAGAGGTCAGCCCACCTGCCCACCTCAGACAAAGCTTGCTGGAGTGCTTTGCAGTGCCGCAGCAGCAGGTCTAAAAGAGGGTTTCCTTGTTGGCTGAGGCCGTCCCATCGAATACGAGAACTCGAAAAAAGCCGACAGGGACCCACCATGGCGAGCTTTTGAGCGTTTCTTGCAGCCGAAGGTTTTGGAAGGGCAGAGATGCTATATGTAACTGTTCGTTAAAGAAAGGCTTTGCATCGGATACGAACGACGCTCTGAATGCCAGAATGTGGAGGCTGAGGTCTCTCTGTAAGCAAGCCCGATGTGGCAGTCACGACACAAACCTGGCAACCACGACACAGCGCATGTCGTGACTGTGGAACCACGCAGAGTAAAGTCTCCGTATACCGTGCCCCGCTTGACAATAAATATTTTGATATCGCACACGGCACGGGCAGCATGCAAATATGCAGTCCGTGATGCCAAGATGGTAGTATAAGCAGTGTGCCACCCACCAACCGGGCAATTTCTTTTTTTAGTTGTTACCTCTCCACTCCAACAAGCATAGCGTTGAGGCAAAGTGATCCCATCTCAATCCGTGAAGAGAAAATCTGGCCCCTATTCGTTACAGAGACAGTATACGGCAGGCGGTCATTTGTTGGTGATGTTGAATGCATTCATGGTATCACGCAGGCCAGTGGCTACAAGGTAATCCCACGTTTCAAGACAGAAAGGCGAAGAGGATCGCGGCGGGGTTCTGGGTACACAAAGTTTAGTCCGGTCCGTCCGGTACCTCGACCGGACGTTTTAGTCGACTGGAAGTTGGATAAAACAGCAGTGCGTCCAACGTTTATTCTCGAAATCAACGCGACGCCTTCAAAAACACCAGCAAACCTTTCTGCACAGTGATCCTCCTGCACTGCTTCATAGCGTCCTGCAAAGAAGACTTCAGATTGGCGAGCTTGGCGAGCCAATTTCAGGGGCAGCAAGAAAATTGCCAGCAGGTCTGTGAGCTGGCGTATAGGGAATCGCCGCCCAATAGACCGCGCCAATGCATGTTGACGGTGATGAGATTTACCCCAACATTCGCTGGCCGTGTCCTTCATTACTGCGAGATTCTTAACTGCAGACTTGAGAAAATCACTGCTGTGTGTTTTGTTTTAGCTGCTCCGCATCAAACGGGAATGGTTAATAACGTTCATAAAGCGTTCGTTTCGTCCCGTCCCCGGGTAGATGGATAACTGGTTTAAGCTCCCGCGGGTGGAATTCTAAGCTCAACCGGCGTTACACAGTGTACACTGTCACTTCCAAGTTCCCGTCCGTAAGGATGCGTGTGGTAACCATGGAATCCTTACAAATCTTCGCACGGTGTTACAGTTTATGCCCTAAATGTTGACAGCGAGATCCCCCTGAAGAAAGGATGCTGTCATCGCGCTAATGGGACCAGGATCATCTCGGATGATGAGCCCAGAGTCCCATTTGCTGAGATCTCCCATTTGCTCCGGATGGAACTGAGAAGATCAACATGTCGATTGGAATCGCTTCTCAGATTTTAGAGCTGAATGAGGGACTGAAAGCGCTGCTATCCAAAGGTCAACTCCAAGTGCTGTTGTCTTGGCTACTGCATGACTGCCAAGGCGATCCGTGACAAACGTTTGCATTCCTAACTTTGTTTATTTTGAACCATCATAAGCCCCATCGCAGATCCAGGTCATGCCGGCTTAGACCCGAACGCTCGCCCTCTCGCCAATCATGTGGCGATCCCGGGGGGTACTTCGTATGGTGAATGTGCACAGCTGGCTTGTTCCGCCCGCCGTACAAAAATAAACTGGAAGAAAACAGTCGAATCCCCTTTCCAGCTGCAAGCCCCATCAGTGAGAAAGCGCCGCCGTTGCAGCACGCCGTTGTTGGATTGCAGCCCCGAGTGAAGCCACTGCGGTGCTTGCCCAGGCCTCTTGTTTTCTGCCTTCACTCTTCTGACGCTCGTTTAGATATTTTGTACATGACGTCGTTCGTTTTGGGTATCCTTTCGACTTTTTGACGACCATTAGACTACTGCATTGTTATTTGTCTTGGGACTACTGTTTTCCCAGCAACGCCTAATCGTCGCTAATACGGTGCCTGCCAAACCGGACGTGACAGTTCGAGACGGCTCCCGAGAGTCGACAGCCGCACCTTCCCAAACTTCCGAGCGATTGAGATACGCGAGCATTGCATTTCGAAATCTAGTTATTGCCAGTTTCTGGCACCGCCGCTGCGATGGCTCTTAACCTGCCACCACTCGGTGGTGGAGGAGGAGGAGGAGGCGGAGGGGCCCATAACCAACCCTCGTTACCGTCGTTGCCCGCCCATCTCCAGTCCGACACGCACTTGACCGCACACCTTGCCAGTCGATTTCATGTATCCCTACCTACCGCTCGCTTGTCTTCTCACGCCCTCATCTCCATCAACACATACACGTCGTCGACAAAGGGAGATGGCACCAAGGAATCGAGCGCCATGGGCGGCGCCGAGGACATGGCAGAACGGGCCTACATCCGGCTCGGACATCGCTCTGAGAACCAGGCTGTTCTTTTCTTGTACGCATGCCCCAATTCTAACCTTGTGGAATGTGAAGCAGTAGTTGGTGGCACGATTGCTAACTTGGGGAAAACAGGGGAGAATCTGGCTCTGGCAAGACCACACTCAGAGCTCATCTACTTACTGCAGTCCTGAACAAATCTTCAACGCCGCTGTCAAACAAGGTTTCCCTTGCAGCATACGTCTTTGACACACTGACGACCACAAAGACAGCGACGACACCGACGGCCTCGAAAGCCGGCCTGTTCTACGAGCTGCAGTACGACACTGCGTCGACCACAAACCCTATTCTTATCGGTGCCAAACTGTTGGACCACCGCCTGGAGCGAAGCAGGATAGCAGATGTGCCGACGGGAGAGCGTAATTTCCACGTGTTGTACTACCTGCTTGCTGGCACAAGTGCTGCTGAGAAGACGCACCTGGGTTTTGACGAAGTGGCCGGCGCGGCCAACAAGAGATGGAAGTACCTCGGCCACCCGACGCAATTGAAGGTTGGCATCAACGATGCCGAGGGCTTCCAGCTGTTCAAGACGGCGCTCCGGAAGCTCGAGTTCCCTCGCAGCGAGATTGCCGAGATCTGCCAGATTCTGGCCAGCATTCTACACATTGGCCAGTTGGAGTTCGAGACGTCGTCCAACACGCTTTCGACCGGCGACGACAGCGGTGGTTTCTCCCACGAGGGCGGCCAAACGGTGACGGCCGTAAAGAATAAGGATGTGCTCGGCATAGTCGCCGCCTTCCTCGGAGTCAGCGCGGCTGATTTGCAGACGACGATGGGCTACAAGACCAAGATGATTCACAAGGAGCGAGTGACGGTTATGTTGGACCCCGCTGGTGCTCGGGCAAACGCAAACGAGCTAGCGCGGACGTTGTACTCTCTGCTTGTCGCATACGTCATTGAGAACATCAACCAGAAGCTCTGCGCTTCGGAAGACGCGATCGCAAACACAATCTCCATCATCGACTTCCCAGGCTTCGCGGCCCAGTCTTCTACCGGTTCGGCACTCGACCAGCTCCTGAACAACGCAGCCTGCGAGTCGATTTACAATGTGACGCTGCAGAACTTTTTCGACCGCAAGGCCGATATGCTGGAGACTGAGGAAGTCGTAGTCCCGGCCACCAGCTACTTTGACAACTCGGACGCCGTCAAGGGTCTGCTCAAGCCTGGAAATGGCTTGCTCAGCATTCTGGATGACCAGACGCGCCGCCACCGCACCGACATGCAGCTGCTGGAGAGCCTGCGGAAGCGGTTCGAGGGCAAGAACCCGGCCATTCAGGTCGGCTCGTCCCAGGCCAAGCTGCCCGGCAGCAACTTCTTCACCGAGAACATGGCTGCCACTTTCACCGTCAAGCACTTTGCCGGCGAGGTCGACTACCCCGTGAAGGGGTTGGTGGAGGAGAACGGCGAGGTCATCTCGGGCGATCTGCTCAACCTCATCAACTCAAGCAAGAGCGACTTTGTGGCGCGCCTGTTTGGGCAGGAGGCGCTACAGACGGTTGTGCACCCGCAGGAGCGGACTACGGTCATGCAGGCCCAAGTCAGCTCCAAGCCGATGCGCGCACCTAGCATGATGTCGCGGCGGGGACGCCCTTCGACCGCCCGCGCAAACCGCCTGCTGCAGCAGCAGCAGGAGAGAGCAATGTCGCTGGACCAGGGCAGCGATGCAGGAGACAGCACCAGGCAACGCACAAACACACGGCACTCGGAACAGGGTGCGTCAGGGCAGTTCCTGACGGCGCTGGAGAACGTGACACGGTCGTTCACATCGCCCAACACAAACTGCTACTTCGTTTTCTGTCTCAAGCCCAACGACCGGCGGATTGCGAACCAGTTCGACAGCAAGTGTGTGCGGACGCAGGTGCAGACATTCGGGATTGCCGAGATCAGCCAGCGGTTGAGGTCGGCCGATTTCAGCCTGTTCCTGCCGTTCGGCGAGTTCCTGGGCTTGACTGATGCCGAGACTAGTCTGGTGGGCAGCGAGCGCGAGAAGGTGGAGATGGTGGTCGAGGACAAGCGGTGGCCGGCAAACGAAGTGGCTATTGGCGCAACCGGTGTCTTCCTCAGCGAGCGCTGCTGGATGGAGATTGCACAGTTGGGCGACACCACGTCGCAATGGGGCCGTTCTGGCATTCAGTCGGACATGGGAGACGGCATCGCCCCGCCGCAGGATCCGTTCGGTGCCTCCAAGGAGCGGCTGCTGCAGTCGGCCAGCAACACGCCGCATGCGTACAGCGACAAGAAGGCGGGCTACTTTGGCAGCAACGACGTGGACGCGCGATCCGAGGCTGGCGTGTCTGCTTTTGGCGGCGGCGACATGTTCAAGAATCTCGACACGCGCGAGCAGATGGCCGAGCGAGGCAACGAGAAGAACATGGTGGAGGTGGAAGAGTACAAGGACAGTCCCACGCGCAAGCGGTGGATCTTCTTCGTCTACATGCTGACCTTCTTCGTGCCCGACTTTGCCATTCGCATCCTCGGCCGCATGCCTCGCAAAGACGTGCGCATGGCCTGGCGCGAGAAGCTGGCCATCAACATCATCATCTGGTTCAGTTGCTTGGTGGCGGCCTTCTTCATCGTCGTCTTCCCCATGCTGATCTGCCCGAAGCAGTATGTCTTCAGCTCGGACGAGCTCTCGTCGTACAACGGCAAGGACGGCGCCGGTGCCTACGCGGCCATCCGTGGCCAGGTCTTTGACATTGGCGCCTTCTCTTTCCGCCACTATCCCCCCTATCTGCCGACCAAGCAGCTCACGCAGTACGGTGGCCTTGACATTACCGCTCTCTTCCCCATCCAGGTCTCGGCGCTGTGCCAGGGCGTCGATGGCCAGGTCGACCCGTCCGTCACGCTCGACTACAAGTCCACCAACATCTCGGGCTCGGCCGCGGTCATCAGCAGCCAGGACCTCAACTCCAAGTACCACGACTTCCGCTACTTCACCAACGACAGCAGGCCCGACTGGTTCTCGGAGCAGATGATCATGCTCAAGGCCAACTACAAGGTCGGCAACATTGGCTACTCGCCCGAGTACGTCGCCACGCTGGCCGGCAAGCAGAACTCCATCGCCATTCTCAACGGCCGCGTCTACGACATGACGCAGTACAATGCCGGCGGCCGCCACCAAAGGAGCCCGCCTGGAGCCCCAGCGCCGTCAGACCCCAACGCCATCAATTTCATGAACGAGCTCGTTGTCCAGCTGTTTACGCAGAAATCCGGCGAGGATGTGACCCAGCTGTGGAACGCACTGGCTCTGGACTCGAGCCAGAAGAAGGCGATGCAGCTGTGTCTCGACAATCTGTTCTATGTCGGCGATGTCGACACGCGTAACTCGGTCCGCTGCCAGTTCGCCGAGTATCTGGTGTTGGCCGTGTCTGTTCTGCTGGCCAGCGTCATCGGTTTCAAGTTCTTCGCTGCGCTCCAGTTCGGCACCAAAAACATGCCCGAGAACCTGGACAAGTTCGTCATGTGCCAGATTCCCGCCTACACCGAAGACGAGGACTCGCTGCGCCGTGCCATTGATTCGGCAGCACGCATGCGCTACGACGACAAGCGCAAACTGCTGGTCGTTATCTGTGACGGTATGATTATCGGTCAAGGCAACGATCGGCCGACGCCGCGCATCGTGCTCGACATTCTGGGCGTGTCGGAGACTGTCGACCCGGAACCGCTCAGCTTCGAGTCGCTCGGCGAGGGTCTCAAGCAGCACAACATGGGCAAGGTCTACTCTGGTCTGTACGAGGTGCAGGGCCACATCGTCCCCTTCTTGGTTGTTGTCAAGGTCGGCAAGCCGTCTGAAGTGTCCCGTCCCGGCAACCGTGGCAAGCGTGACTCGCAGATGATCATCATGCGCTTCCTCAACCGCGTCCACTACAACCTGCCCATGAGCCCGCTCGAACTCGAGATGTACCATCAAATCCGCAACGTCATCGGCGTCAACCCTACCTTCTACGAGTTCATGCTGCAGATCGACGCCGACACAGTCGTGGCTCCGGATTCGGCAACTCGCATGGTCTCTGCCTTCTTGGACGACACTCGACTGATCGCCGTGTGCGGTGAGACTGCTCTGACCAACGCCAAGTCGTCCTTCGTCACCATGATCCAGGTCTACGAGTACTACATTTCGCACAACCTGTCCAAGGCCTTCGAGTCGCTCTTCGGCTCCGTCACCTGTCTTCCCGGTTGTTTCTCCATGTACCGCATCCGCGCCGCCGAGACGGGTAAACCGTTGTTTGTCAGTCGCGAAGTCGTCGAGTCCTACTCCACGATCCGCGTCGACACGCTGCACATGAAGAACCTGCTCCACCTCGGTGAGGATCGTTACCTGACGACGCTTCTCCTCAAGTACCACAACAAGTACAAGACCAAGTACATCTTCTCAGCGCATGCCTGGACTATTGCTCCGGACTCGTGGCAGGTGTTCCTTTCTCAGCGTCGTCGCTGGATCAACTCGACCGTGCACAACCTGATGGAGCTTATCCCCTTGGCCCAGCTCTGCGGTTTCTGCTGCTTCAGCATGCGTTTCATCGTCTTTATCGACTTGTTGTCTACCATTGTGCAGCCGGTAACCATCGCCTACATTATTTACTTGATTGTCCTTGTCGTTCAAAAGTCGACAGTCGTGCCCATCACCGCCTTCGTGTTGCTCGGAGCCATCTACGGTCTACAGGCTATCATCTTTATCGCGCGCCGCAAGTGGGAAATGATCGGATGGATGGTTCTCTACGTTTTGGCCATTCCCGTCTTCTCGTTCGGTCTACCGCTCTACGCATTCTGGCACATGGACGACTTCAACTGGGGTAACACGCGTGTGGTGGCCGGTGAGGGTGGCCAGAAGATTGTCATTTCGGATGAAGGCAAGTTCGACCCGGCGAGCATCCCGCGCAAGAAGTGGGAGGAGTATCAGGCCGAGCTCTGGGACGCTCAGACTGCCCGGGGTGATAACGACCACTTCAACGATGCTCGGTCCGAAGTCTCTGGCTTTTCGTATGCCACCAAGCATCAGATGAACGTCGGTATGTCCGAGTACGGTGGCTTCAACGGCGGCATGGGCGGTTACTCGCCTGCCAGCCGTCCGGGATCGATCCAGGGAGGTTACAACCCGTATATGGACACGTCAGGCATCGCGCCTATGCCCTCAAACCCTAGCAGGATGTCGTTTGCTGCGTCGGAGATGCTCAACACACCGGGCCACAGGGGCTCACAGTTTGGTTTGTTGGGTGGTCATCACGGGGGATCTACACCGTCGCCATCACCAAGCCAGCAACAGCAGGCCATGGAGATGAGCAACCTCAATCTTGCGGGCATGCCATCTGATGATGCGCTCCTGGCCGAGATCAGGGAGATCCTGAGGACGGCGGACCTCATGACGGTCACGAAGAAGGGTATCAAGATGGAGCTCGAAAAGAGGTTTGGCGTACCGCTTGATTCGCGGAGGGCTTATATCAATTCTGGTGAGTACCTACCAATCACACCAAAACTAAGGATCGTTACTAATACCAAGTGTAACAGCAACCGAGGCACTACTTTCTGGCCAGTTGTAAAAAAGGCATGCAATCTCAACGTTTTTCTCTGGGGTTTTTGTCATTATTCGGGATTACAATCGTTATAATCTAATGCATATCAATCATTATGGGAGAATTTTAGGGAGAAGACGGGGCACTCTAAAAAAATGAAATGTCAGTTCATAGTTACAGTCATTTGAGGTGAAGGGGGGCTTAGGGGGGTTTGTGTATTTTATTCCCAACCTTTTTTCCTTTGGAAAGTGTTTATTTGTTTTGTGTGTGTGGGTGTATATTCGCTATAAGATGAGTGAAATATGTTTGTGTGAGATAGAAGTCACATCTCAGAGTTTGATGATGATAAGCAGGTAAAAAATCTAGCATTGCATGTCTACTTACTTACGTAGGTATCTAGCGGTTATGTGACAAGTCGAGGCCCATTCAATCTTTTTTTTTTTTTCTTTTTTCTTTTTTTCATCACGCTAATAATTCAGCTATCACAACTTATCCAGCATAGTAATTCGTGGTGTTGACGTTGGTTGGCCATGTGATAACTTAGATAGGTAGGATAGACATTCTATGGCCTTTTCGATTATGGAGGTATTTGTAAAGTAAAGTAATTAAGCTAACACGTCCCACACATGTGCCTGATATCCATCACACGCCCCCCCCCTCTCCGGATCGCTTTCTACTTCCGTGCTACGGCTGCTACGGCGGGGACTTCCTCCCCCAACGGCAAGATATCCGGCAGGGGCCCGACGGGCGTGATGCCGTGAGGGTTGATCTGCGTGTGCGAGCGGGTATAGTGCTTCTTGATGTGTTCAAAGTTGGTGGACTCTTTAAAGGCTGGAATCTCCCAGTACAGGTGGCGCATCCACTGGTGGATGGCCGGGTAACCGGAGCGGATGTCGCGGATGTTGCACTTGAAGTGTTGGACGTAGACGGGCTGCAATGCACACACACCACCACCGAACGTTAGTGAGGTTGTAAAAAAAAAAAAAAAAAGGGTGGGAGAGGGGATGGGAGGAGATCGGCGTCGACCCGAGTTCCATGCTATTTGCGGGAAAAGAAGTCCGAAAGCGCCCCCCAAAGGTTCATCCGGAAGATCCGTTTTAAAAAAAGCAAAGAACAAGCTCCGAGCGAAACGGTACCAAAAAAAAAAAAGGGGGGGGGTTCGGGTGGGCCAAAAGGTTGCAACCCAAACAACGGGGAAAAAGGGAAACACAAACGAAAGTAAAAAAAGAAGAGGAAAAAAGGGGGGGGGGGGGGACATACATCAAACCGAATAACAGTAACAAACAGCCTGATATCCACCTCCGTCAACTGGCTCCCAAACCAAAACGGGCCGTCGGCGGTCTGGTGGTGGTCCTTCAGATGCTCCTCACACCTATCCAGCGCCTCAAACAACGCCTTCACGTTCTTCTCGTACGCCTCCTGGGTCGTCGCGAAGCCGGACTTGTACACGCCGTTGTTGATCAGGTCGTACTGCCACTCGTGCGCTGCGTCTATTTCCTTGCGAAGAGCCTCCGGGTACAGGTCGACGCTCTTGTAGGGCTCCTCGACAAGATCGTCGAACTCGGTGCCCATCATCCGGAGGATTTCGGAGGACTCGTTGTTCACGATCCGCTTCTGGATCTTGTCGTACAGCACCGGGACCGTGAAGCGGGCTGCATAGCCGGGCTCGGATTCATAGTAAACGTCCCGCAGGTGGGTGAAGTCCGGGTGGCAAGGGTCGGGAATCACGGCCTCGCCGTCCTCCGCGTTGGCTTCTTCTTTTGTGGGGAAACGCCAGCCTACAACATATACGTTAACAAAACCTGCGGTCAAAGGGGGGGAAGGAAGGGGGGTTACCATTAGGTCCAAGATGCCAGTGCACAGAAGAATAAGAGATGATATCCTCCAGCCCCTTCAACTTCCGGGCAATGAGAGCTCGTGTTGCCTACTCTCAAGTTAGCACAACCCATATCAAAAGCGTCGGGGTAGAATAAAGGGGGGTTATGACCGGGTTGGGATCATAATTAAAAGTAGGGTACAATGGCCGGAGTACAGTGAAAAAAAAGGGTGTATGAGGTCCGGATCAGAACGAGGGGCTATAAAAGTCGGTGTGGACAGGAAGAAGGGGGGGTTATAGTAATATCCGGATATACAATAAAAAAAAACGGGGGTATCATGTTGAACAGTAAGGGAGGGGTCGGCGACAAAGAGTAGTGATAAAATTAATAGGAACTACTTTACCCAAGGACAAGCATAAGAGACATATAAATGATACCGTCCCTTTTCGGCCGGGTACTTAGCGCCAGCCTCCCTCGAAACCCAGTCCCGGAAGGAACTGACTTGCCGCTTGAACTCCCCGGAATTATCGCCCGGTTGCACCCAGTCTGTAATCTTCTTCTTCTTGTCCTCTTCTGACTTTACTTGCTTTTCGGATGCCTATCTCACACACATACATTATTATTATTTAAACAACTTCATTCCGTTAAACGGTATTAATTGGGTTATTAAGGGGCGATACCATTGTGTGGATAGTTATGTTCTGCATTGTTAATACTGGTCGGTTGGTGAACTGTAAAAAGCCTGGTGTGTTTGTGCGGGTAATATGCGATGATAGATGACGAGATGCTGCTGTTACGGGTATAATACCAAATGATACTGGTGGGGTTGGTTTAAGACGGGCGAAGAAGTGAAGTAATACCGCTTGCTGTCTCTTCAACAGCAATAAACTCATGAGCGTTGTAAGTAAAAACTGGCGTATGAACCCCGCCTTGTGAGGGGCAGAGAGAGCTCTACTTATTTAAACTTGTACGTTTTACGGGGCGGCCGGTTTATTAGATGAACTGATGCGCTACTATGGGGTATGTACGTTGTTTAGCCCCTCTATCGGTGTCCACGCTTTGCTGAATCAGAGCTCCAAAAGAGCTTTACAAATGGTGACGTAAGTAGAGCCAAAGTGCCAATCTGGACCCAACCCCGCAAAACACACTTACAAATGCTCTCGCTATTCCTGCCAATGCCTGATCATCACCCATTTTGTGCTGTCCTTACTGATCATTTGAGGATGCTTACTAACTGCAAAACCACTTTCACAGATCTCATGACTGATTGAACTGATGGTGGTTGCTACAACATGCAATACACGATAGCACCCAATCGCTAGGGATGAACAATCTAATAATCTTTCGTACAAGTTGTTTCTAAAGTCCTTACTCTGCGCTGTGTGCATCGAGTGCATCCTTTCGTCAAGGCTAATCAGTCCTCCTCCCCCACATACATATATGCACATTCAAAAAATCTATATTCTCGATTGCAATACTGATCAACTCACTCAACCAACCCCCCTGCTGCAGCTATTTTACCCAACTCTGACCTTGATGTACGGCACCTCGACGTCCTCGCCGTCGACGTCCTCTGTGACAACCTCAAAAATAACTTCCTTCTGATGTGAGGGGATAGGCTTCTTGGAGACGGTCTCAACCAACTCGCTCAGCTTCATGCCGTACTTGTCCTTTCTCTTGGCTGGCGGGAAGAAAGCCGCGTACAGCAGGCTAACCCCTGAGCTCAACATGGAAATGGACAGGCCACGCTTCTCAAAGTCGTCAATGAGTTCCCGAAGAGTAATATCCTCCATCTCAAAGCGGTCCCAAATCTTGTCCAGCGTGACCTTGCCGTTTGGTCCCTTGTATTCCACCTTGGGACTCGCGATCGGCTCGCTGAAGCCGAAGAAGGGCAGCGCCAGATTGATGAAGCCGTTCTTGTATTGCTCGATGTCGTCCTTGCCATCGATAATCTTGTACAGCTCCAAGACCACAAGACCCGTGACAAGTGCAGTGGTCGTCGCAATGGCAGGAATAATCTTGCCGGCGATGAACTTGGTCCTGTGTCTGTCGGCCTGCTCGATCTTGTAGTTTTCAGCACGCAGATTGCTTGCAGCCGTGATGAAGTCAATGTGGTAGTTGGTGTCGTCGTCCTTCTCGAACTCGACGGGAGTGAGCTTGAAGCCGGCCATGGACTTGGAATCAGGGAGCTCGTTGACGATGTTCTGCAGCTCAGAGTTGTCATCGAAGGCACTACCTCCGGCGTTCGGGTCCTGATTGTATCTGTTAGCATACATAATCCTCCCATCAGGGGCTCACCGAAACTTACCGGATCCTTATCGTCAGCTTGGATCTTGACGTTGGCGTCTGGAGAGAAGTCGGGAATGATCATCGAATCCAACGCCTGCAGATACTCCGCCTTGCCTTTACCCTTCACGTTAATGTTGTAGTTGAAGGCATGCAGGTTTGCCGCCGCTTCCAAAAACGCGTAGTGCGTGGGGTTCTCAGTGTCGAACTTGAGCGGGTCAGGCGCGCGCTTCGGTCCCGACCAGAAGGGGGTGCCCGTGGACGAGACAGCATCCTTGGGGAAGTTGTAGAGCAGCTGCTGGATGGCGTTGTTGTACTGCTTCTCAAAGAGCATCCGAGCCCAGTGGACACAGTCCTCAAATGTGAGCGCCCGTTCGTTCTTGAGATAATCCACAAGCATCTCGAGTGTCGCCTTCTCGTTGCCGCCCTGCTTGAGCGTGGTTTCGAGGTAGTTAGGCTGTGACAGGTAGAGATTGACAGTCTCGGCAGGCTTGACGAATGAACTCTCAAAGAGCTCGCGCGCCCAGGCAATGGTGTGCTCAATCTTGTTGGGGAAACTTCGGAGTGTGCACATGGGGAAAGACTGCTCGGGCGGATCCTGGGACGACGAGTAGGACTCGGTGAGACGAGGAAGCACCACTTGTGTGTTGCCCTTTGTCCCAAGAGTGCCGCTCTCGAGCAGAGGCTTGTGGAAGAAGACACATCTTCTGTCGACATATGTTCTCGCTTCGACATTGTCCAGTGCGTTTGTCACACCGTCCAAGCCCGCCCAGAACTCCTCGTTGAAAATGTGCTCCGTCTCGGGGCTCACACGGTCTTTGAGGCAGATGATATGACCCTCGAGATTGGGGTTCATCGCTTGCACGGCCTTTGCTGCGCAATCGCTCTTCATCTGGCCAACGTCCTTGGGTCGGAACAGGAATTGTCTGTTCAGGTTGCTCTTTTCAATCGAGTCCATATCAGTGACAGTGATCCTGCCCTTCGGCCCGATGCCAAGACCAATCATGGCCCAGTTCTTTAGCATTTCACAACCGATGGCTCCAGCACCGACAAGGAACTGCTTCATGTTTGAGATCTTTTCTTGGAACTCCCTGCCGAATACCGCGATCTGGCCATCGTACCGAGTACCCTGCGGCTTGCACAGCTCTTCGGAACGGGCAACACTTGTTGGGAGCGACTCGAGCGAGTCGAAGTACATGTACTGCTTGACGGGGTGGAACTTGCCCGAAACAGCTTTGAGGACTTCTTGAGCAGTAAGTCCACCGAACAACGCCGCCATCGGGCTGAGATCTCCCATCGCCTGGAAACTGAGTTCCTTGAGGAGCTTCTCGTCGAACTCAACCTCGACGCCCTCCGACTTCGCAAAGGCCTTGGCAGAGTTGACTAACACAAGCGCATCCTCCTCGTTCATGGGTCGTGGGAGACGTCCTTGCGACTGCACGAAGGCATGCAGCGCCTGGAAGCCGATATGAAGCTGTTGAGGACGATCGAATTTGGCAAAGTCAGAAATGACAAATTCTGGGTCTTTTATCGCAGCAGAGATACTCTTGAAGTCAACACGCTTTGGCATCTTGACCTGCTGGTATAACCCTCCCCGCTTGTATTGGCCGAGACCTGACACGTCGCCGATAGAGAAAGTATAGGGTCCCTTTACTGTGACTTTCCTGGGCTCGCAGCCGTTCAGGCCCTCCATACCCTCGACCTCCGAAAATGTAACGTAGTCTCCATCTTCAAGCCCATGGCGGGTCTCGTCGAGAGCTGAAACAAGGCCTTCTTCGTCGATTCCCGCGACGATACCGTTAACGGGGTTCTCGCCAGTTGCATCGATGACGGTGAAGTTGTTGCCAAAATCGCAGAAGATTGAGCCGAACAGGCCGAATGTGTCCGCAACTATGACGTAGATCCCCTTCTCGTGGCAGTAGTCGCCGATCGCGAGCTGGAGATCGAGGGGCGTGTTCGTGAGCACGACTACTTGGTACTTGTCGAGCTGGGATAGGTTCTCTCCGAGACTGTAGCAGATCACTGTTAGCCGAAACGCCAAGCTTCTGTGGATGGAATGCGCTGCGCTTGAACCTACCCGCTAGAAGTGTGGATGTGAACTGGAGTGTATGCGTTGAGCTCGGCGACCCGAGGAGCAGTGACCTGGTCGCGAGGCTTGCCGACATCATCGGGACGGAGGAAGAACTGGGACGACAGATCGGCGATAGCAACTGGTGTCGGGTCGTGGAGAGTAAGGCTCTTGACACCAGCAAGTGCGACATTCTTTGCGATCTCGACACCGAGACCCTTTAGGCCAACAATCAAGACATTTGAAGCGCCCATGCGCTTCATGGCCTCGTGGCCAAGAACATAAAGTTGACGACTGTAGAGGGCTTCGTCGATCTCGGTTGAGCCGACCACGGACTCGTCGACCTGCATCCGGGTCACGAGGTCGACCTCGGGCAGCTTTTGGTCCTGATCGGAGACGCGGTTAGCTTGTATTCACCTTTGTAGTCGTAGCAAGGCTTCTTCTAGAGCACTCGCCACATGCTGAAGGATCCTAGCCTCGAGGGGCGACAAGGAAGGCGATCGTCCTACTCACAGTCATGGTTCGTTTATGGGAAGGTAGTGTATTCCCGTCTGAAATTTTGCGCTTCCCCAGCTTGACAGATCTTCTCAAGGCGACCGAAAATATGGGTGTAGAAAGAAAGGTGAGGCTTGTTTGGGCGAGGTGAGGTGCTGCGGGATGGTGCAGGTTATAAATCGAAGCTCAGCCCCGCCAAAAGCTGTCAACAGAATTGCGGGGATGATGCTATGGTCGTTTCTATGGCCGCAGCCGAGCGCAAGAGGAAACAAACTGTTATACAACCACAAAGATATTCACCTTGAACGCTTCCAGCTACCAGAAAAATGATCCGAAAGGTCCGAACAGGTGGGTTGTTAGCTTTGAGTGGTAACGTTTTTGGAGACAAAATTCTCTACTGTGAATGCAGTATGACATCCGTGGATTTCGAAGCGCCACGCCGTGATTTCTAAACAGGTCTCTCAATGCAGGCTACAGCAGGTGCCTGGCAATGGCGACCCACCCTTACTTGAAACGCGCCCTCCCATCCTTTAGCAGGTGTCGGCGGCAATACTTGGGGAAGGAGCTATCTTCGAGGTACCTTGCCCGAGTAGAGTGAAGTTATGTCGCGCTCTTCACGTGAGCCTTTGCTCATGTTTTCAAGCTCGCTAGCATCGTCTGTGATCGGCGGAGGGTACTTCTCGGTGGACTGCACTAATGCTCTCCTAGCAGATGCGACCGCATCGACATCAGTAGCGCCAGCGTCAGAAATCTCGGGCAGTTTCGGCATCGACTCACCGGCGAAGGAGCTCATGTCAAGTGGTCTTTGCCTCTGCTGCCTTGTTCTCGCAAAATGTGCTTGTTTTTTGGCAAGTGCGCTTCGCCTCCGTGCCGAGCATCAGACCGAAACTCTTGGATAACTGGAAATGCCACACTATTTCCTTGTTGTTATGGAGCCTGCGTAAACCTTTTCCCCATATGATCTCGATGCTTTCTCTCATCCCAAGCTACTAAAGATGTTTATCGCATGAGTTTTGCGGAGTGCACAAGTAAAGCTTTTCCATATTCCCGTCGCTACCGGCTGTAAACCTCTGTTGCTCACGCTTGGTTCTCACTACAATCTCGGGACCATCCACGAACTTTTCGTAAGGAAGCAAGTGATTCAAGGTTCATAGCTTCAACAAACAAGACGTAACCTTCACTCCGCCGTCCGAATTGGTATACAAAATTCCCGCCCAAGTCGCCCACTGCCATACGCCTCATTCCACATCTTTCAGGTATACATCGCTGTAGTAGTGAGTTAGCAGGGGAGATTATTGTATGAGCCTGGGTCGGCCCGGGGGTAGGACCTACAATATCAGATCCGCCCGAGGAGGAATATGACCATGGAACCCTCTGTGATTTCGGTCAGCACTCTGAGGGGTCCCGGATGTGGTTGTATCGAACTGCTTCTGCTCTTCGTAATGACAAGAATTTCAGGGGGTAGTCTCACCGCTCGCCATAGCCGTAGTCGCTGCATCCACCGCGAGAGTCAGCGAGAAGTTCAGTACATGAAAAGGACAATATCGTAGCCTGCTTACCTGGTTATGTCTAGCGTGGCTTTCTCGCCGACCTTCATGTTCAAGACAGCCTCATCCCAGCCTGGAAAGCATGGCATTAGCCTGTCTTGTCCCCCTGAAAGGATATAGAGCCTTTCCCAGGTGCCATACCTTTGATGAGCTTGCCAATTCCAATCTCGACCATGAAGTCACCACGACCTATCGATGTGTCGAACCTGCGTAGGGAAAGACCAATCAGCAGCTGGAAACCAAATCAGTGACGTCGATAACATGGTGAACTAACTCTGTGCCTTTGTTATTCGGCTTGCTCGCGTCCTTGAGCCAACCCGTGTACTCTATGGTCACGGTCTGTCCCTTTTTGGGGGTCTGCCCCGTGCCTTCGACGAGAGTCGTCTTCGTAACTCCCATTGTGAGATCACCTCCTTTTAACCGCACGAGTTGGCTACCCCTGACCTGAGCGGAGTATACGATCACTTGCGAGGACTGAGTGACTACTCTTGTGATGGACGCCCAAGGTCAAAGCAGGTGGAACCTATCTATGTCGTCTTTTTCGTCGGCTTGCCCTGAGGCCTGTTGGAACAAGTATGTATTTGGGTACGTGAAGAACTGGGAGGCTTGTCAGGTGTCCGGATGGGAGTGCACCAAGGCGACGGTCTTGAACGCCGTCGCACGCAGCGGAAGAGTTCGGACAACAAGATCTTGTGCCACGGCACGACGGTGGTACGTTCACCAAAGATCAGGATGGAGTCCGAGGAGAGCAAGATGGTTCGCTGGGCCCCGGCAGATGGAGGAGGGATGGACCATGGGGGAGTAGGAGTATTTGAGCACAAAGTGGAAGAGTGGGAGACGCATCCATTAATTATCTACAACAGACGTAACTTCCTTAACAAGCTTCTGGAGCCAGTCACGCTGGCATCCGTTCTGCAAGGTACATACATGTACATGACTTTTCGCCTTGCAATTGGCATTTTCGAGGTACCAAGACAAACGCCGAGGCTGGCTGATCGACTTGCATGCCCGTAGCCGGACGCCAGACCTCGAAACTTTCAAGTTAGCCTCAACTGGTCTCTAGGCTCTGGAAGGAGTTCGGCGACGGTAGTGTTGAACTGATTAATTAGTGAACCCAGGTTGCGAGACCTGTGCCGGTTGGTCGACGCAGAGCAAGATCGGGCGCGGGGTTATCCGTGGGGTTTCGATTTGTTCCTTTTTTTTCTTTTGCAGGAAGCCCAATCCTTGCCCACTCACGCCCACTTTGATTTGCCCAATGACACCAAAAAGTTCAACAACCCAATCTTGCAGATGCACGGTGCACCCTCATCGCTGATCCCATCCGGATTGCAGCTGTCTGCGGTAAGGGTTGCAGACGCCCGTCCTCGCTCTCCAACAGAACTTGACCACAAGTGGCCGCAAATCTAGTGTGACGGGGAACAGAAATGTCGTGACACCGGGATAACCTACGCGGAAAAGCCAGCCATGTGCAACCGCCGTTAACGAATGGTGCCATCATAGCAACAGCTTTTGGGCCGTGGTCGTTGGAAAGGTGCCCCTCACCCCGCCCTGTGCACCGACCGTCATGGATGAGACAGAAGCTTACACTGTACCTTAAACTACTGCTAGTGCCGCCGCCAGCAGCCATGGCGGCTGTGACAGCCCAATGAAGGGACTATCGAAAAAGTAACGAGGTCTCGAGCTCAGACTGCCAACTGTTGCTCCTGACTCACAACTGCCATCGTGATCGGATCTCGCGCCCTGGCACATCGACCTAACTACAAGGAACCCACGAGAGCATGAGCGGGGCAGAGACACAGCTCTATCTGCGAAACAACAGTGGCAAGATTCCGCCATTGCGCGGCGGCGGCGACGTCAGATCCTTGCGGTATCGCCCGTGCCCAGCACCTTTCCGGTTATGCTTGCGATATCGCATCCTGCCATAGGCGTTGGCCATTGTAGGGCTCTGGACGATATATGATGCGCATAGGATAGACATGCGGCACTCAGTGTCAAGCAGACGACGGTAGCATCAACCCGCCGCCACCGACGAAAACTGCGGAAAGAGAAATATTGGGCACAGACTAGGAAGGCAGAGAGCCAACAACAGACGGCCGCCTGATTGTCTCACTCTCTTCCGCGCAAGACCAAGACCGGCGAGCATGCATGCCGGCATGCACGGGGAGCTGAGTGAACTGTTTTTCATGTCGTTTTGATATGCGGTTGTCCAACAATGACGTAGCCACCCGTTGTATTGTCCAAAAGCCCCGCCGAGACGTCGTTGCACTCCCACTGGCTTGGTACTCTTCACGGCTGTTCCTTCCTCCTTCCTCCGCTTAAAATACTGGGCGTTACGAGCAACGAGACCAGCCAACTACACTTCCTTACGCACAGTCAGCGCGAAGTACGGATAGGCGCACGACAAATGAGACACCTGCCGCCTGACAAGATACTATCCCAGATGCTGGTGTCCTGTCCGAGCGCACACCAAGCGAAGATCCGGGATCCAGATGTAGTGCGAGGTCCCCTCTCGGGCGATGGCAGACGAAGCTGTCCCGATCTGCGCCTTCCCCACCTGCTGCGTTGTCTATCACGACGGCAACTGACAGCAAGTCTGATGCCAGATAGAGCGATGTGACAAAGTACGCCAAGTATTTGTGCGAATCTGCTATTGCTATTGCAGCAGCAACCGCACTTCGTACCCGCCGGTGCCGATTTCGTCTCGGGAGCAGAAGAGAGGCACGGGATTTCACCCGGCCCACGCATACTGCATCCTATCGTTTCTGCACGCCCGGCTTGGTCGCTCGCTGCCCTACTTTCACATCTCAAATAACCACTGGGCTCGTTGGTAACTCGGATCTCACATCACCTTGCAGCATGCAAGTCGAGATTGGCTTTCGGCCGAACGCTACAAGCCGGACTCATAGCTGCTCCCGCCCTAGCAATGTCTAGTGTTGGCTACTCCCATCTTTGCACCAAACCGATCACACCTGCTGTTCAGGCTAGTGGGACGAAGCTTGATGCTGTGATCGCCTGGGATTTGCTAGGAAGCCAATGAAGCACAGAGGGTTCTCGCTACCGAATCCAGTACAGCTAGTCCCTGGAGAAAGTGGCGGTAAGTCTCGCACGCCGGGCGATTCTTCTTGTCATCATTGGCCGAGGAGCAGACTCCTGGCGAAAGATCGAGATTCGGAGTGAGGAGACTGGAATACACGTGGAGCCCCTCAAGTGGGCAAAGTTTGGAGCTTCACCTATCCGGCGCCCTTGGCCAGATTCTTTGCTCTCCTCACACTCTTCCCTTTCAAGACGGGGCGGATCGGGCTGCAGCAGTGCAGTGGGTCCGGAGGTGCAATTGCAAAAGGCGGAAGCTGGCCCCGGGACGACAAACCTTGCGCGCGTCTTTGCCCAACCAACATCGGGGACTTAGGAACGGGAAGCAGACGCAAGTTGTCTAACCTCGCATTCGCTGTCACGCTTGTGATGGTGCGTCCCGAAAGCTGTCCGATGCTTTTCGGGGTCGTGGGCTCCTCCGACCTAATTGGGTAGCGCATAGAAAAGGCGCAAGCTCAAGAGCCTAGCCCCAAGCTCTTTGATCAGGAGCCGCATAGGATATACCCACTGATCACCATGGATTGAAAGAAAGCCGCTTAGACCCAGGGTGGCTTTGCCGGCAAACGCGACAGGAAATATTTCTGCTCGCCAAAGACACCACACAAGGAATGACTGAACACTTCGCATTGCGCCATGACCCGTTCGTCCAGAAGGCGAGACTATAGTCTACCCTTTGGACGACGGCTTGAAACGTAGTCTAGAGACTTCTGACAAACGCAAGCCAGCTGGCGTGTTTTGCGGCGAAGGCGATGTGGAGAGAGCGCAAAGTGCTGATGGCCCCTCCCGGTATCAGTTCCGAGTGAAACCGACCGCGGGCACGACCCGGAATCGAGTCCAAAAGGCAGTACTCATGCGGTCGAGGGGAAGTAGAGCCTTCTGATACCACACAACCTTGTTGATCGGCATGAGGGGTTTGAGACGCGATGAGTGAGGCCTTCCCGTCCGCCGGAGGCAAGACGTGAACTCCTCAGAGGAAGCAATTCAGAGGCCTAGTGACCCGTCCTGAAGCTTCATCTGGAACGATGAAAATGTCACTTTGCATCACAAAACGTGGCTCACCAGAATGGGGGGAGTGTAAAACAACAAAGGACGGAGTTTGACATGACCAACGCTGGGGCGACGAGGCGGCCAGATCTCGGCCTCAATCAATCCACGTCGGGCTTGGCCGCTGTGCGCTCGACGCCTGGATGATGAGCGTAGACGCAAGCACCAATGTTCTGATATCGGGTTATAGGATATCATCTCAAGCCGCTCAGGTCCTGCAGCGCTCCCTTCAAGGAAAAGTAACTGAAAGCTGGGCCGTTTAACCGCAATCTATGTTTGGACAAATATCCAGATGTAGCACAGACATTCTGGTAGCGAGATCGCAAGAGACCCAGAAGGGACAGCTGCAGATCTGACAGAACTGTCGCCGCCAACATGCAGCTTACTCGAGATCTCGAGCTGAACACTATCGTCACATTAGGAGCACCAACAATCCTTTGTGCCTGCGTGTTCTGTGGAGCCCTGACAAGGCGGAAAGGCTATCCCACGAACTGCTGGGAATACACCACCTTCCCAAAATGGAAGGTGGTCTGTGCACATCATCCCTGCCAATCCATGGGTACGAATGCAGTACATCGTCAACAAACGCGAACGCGGCCAATTTACTAAGTAGGCTTGTCTTAGCCGTCGTATTGGGACTGTAAATAGGCCGGCCAAGCGGGTTGCATTGGGTGAGGTTGACGGTAACGTACAACCAGTGCGAAGGACTACGAGGTTTGGCTGCGAAGACTGCGATGTACCTCTTTGTAACAACGATGATTGCTGGTACAAGTGGCATGGGCCAAATTAGTAGGCAATTGAAGTACCTCATATCGCTGGATTTTAATTGGAGACATACCCTGTCGTGCACGGACCTGGTGTATTCCCAGCAGTTCGTGGGATAGGGACTCACTCAAATCGCTATAGGGACGCTGTGGAGATAAAAGTGGGCACCTGCTAGAGATGCACCCAATCATAGCACAGATCAGCCACAATCACCCCTGCTCACTCAGATTAAGATACATACACACGACGCGCATTTAAAATCAGGCGACTGCACACTTAATTGCCTACGTAAAAGCGGGTGATTTACGGGCGCAAAAAATGCAGTCAATTGCTTCACCTTTTTTTGCACCGAAATATAAGCTGCGCTTACAGTTTAAGCTGCTGAGACGGTTGTTTCGGCGTTAATAAATGATATCTCGCTGCAGCGGCGGCAGAAGCTGGTATATGTGGCTGCTCTCGGGCGGCTGTAGCTGTCAGCAAAAAGTGGGTGGGGACAGGAACCTCAAAAACCAATAGCAATTTGTTAGTTAGTATCCACAGGGTCCCTATAGCGATTTGAGTGAATCCCTATAACTAGCCTTTCCGCTGACAAGGATGCGCGTTGACAGGTTGGCAGGTTGGCCACTCACTTCTCCCAGTCTCCCGTCACTTGCATTCGAACAGTTGTCTGTGCCCTGCGTTCTGTAATTGATCCGAGATTCTCTCCCAAAATTACAACTTTCCGGCGGCAACATCTGCTTGTTTATTGATTTCTCGCGATATTACCGCCGATGCCTTATCTCTCCTCCAAGTCTTATTGACTTCTTGGAGCCGCTTCAAGGCTCGGCGGCAACACCCTAGGCAAGCTAAGTAATGATTTAGCTTGGGATGGGGCTGATTTGCTGGCCGAACTGGCCGCCCTACCAGCGGCTCCCGTTGAGATGGTGCGCAGGCGCCAGATGGTGGAGGGGTTCAGGGCGTCTAGATCAGTGTTCAATCATTTCTTTTTCTCATTATTCGCCGAGCCTCAAGATTGCGTCAAAACCGCGAAGACCGTCGACGAGACCCAGTGGAGCCCAATTCTAAGACAAACCTTTGACCAGCAAGCAGGTCTCCCGAAGACCGACCTGAACCTAACATCGGGTCGACTGACCTGATTGAGGGACATTTATTCCCATGAACAGCCAGACCTCCCGTCGTCTAATCAATCTCCCCATGGTTCGGACCTGTCATCGAGCTCTTCCTACCCGCCAGCATGGTTTGCAGTCCAATCCTCTGGCCCAGCCCTGTGAGGTGCGGACCAGCAGTCGACCTACGGCCCACGGGAAGTTATGCCGGACCCAGACCCAGCTGCAGCTGCTGACGAGGAGGAGGTCGACCAAGACATTGGACCTTTTGAACCAAAATGACGACACTTGCATCCGTCGATGAAATGGTGTGTGTCAATCAATTCGCACGTACATGGCGACACAGTACGCGTGTCCTCTAGACCACCACACGTGAGGCTGAATGGATAGGTGTTTTCAACCCGTGAATCATGCATGGCTTTCTTTCTTTCGGAGTCGCTGCCGGTGTGGCGATTCGACGAACCAAAGCTCAGTGCATTGGAGTCTAGAATCTTGAGCTGAACTTGCTCATGAAAAACGCCGATCAACATCGCGACACAATGAAAACCCGGCTAGATTCCTTTTCACCATCCATCCGTGATTGAGGTGGTTGGTTTTGTTCTGCTGGAGCACAACTTTTGCGGTGCCTTGCGTACCTACGTATACGCGTGAACGCGGCGCAGCTACTGTAGTCTCTGGCAGTCTCAGGATCTCAGGCCAGCTGTGGCGCTGTATTCTGTGCATGTATGTACCTTTAAGCCCCACACCTTCCCGCATACCCAACCAACCAATCAAAGGCCATTCCGAATTGCAGCGCCAGCTGGTCTGAGGCACTTTGGGCGTTTTGAGCCTTCAACCTCCCAAACCATTTACCTTTTTACCTTACAATTATACCAATTGGTATAATCCAGTATATATAGTAGTATGACTGGAATTGTCTTTTTCTAAGGATTCTAAATCTATAATCAGCTAGTTAACTAGATTACTAGTGGCCGAGATATACTCGTTTAAAGAAGTTACCTTACCCACTTCACCTACCTATTACACGTGCATCACCACAACCAGTGGCCGGGCCTAGTGAATAGTAGAATGGCTGGAAAGCCCGGATTCTAGCCGTTTTACTGAATATATATATATATATACGTGGCTAGTATAATGAGTGAGAAAAAGCGGTATAAAAAGGTAGTAATATATAAGTTCTCACCCCCTATAATTCACGACTTATTAACCACGTGCTGTATTCACTAGCCAATAGTAGTCTGAAGATGCCCTCTTTTCAGCTATACTCCTTTTAAAAATTTGATATTATCATAAGCGTTAGTTATAAAAATACCATGGGTGATTCTTAGAATAAGCGGTTTAAGGGTGCTAAAGAAGTACCCCCTCGAGTCTGGAACTTTATGAAAAACAATGATAATGAAATTTTGAAAAAAAAAGATAAAGATAGATCAGTTCTAAACTTCAGACAAAAGAACAGGAGCTTATTACAGTATTAATTGGTAGAGATATCGCTGAGTTATCCTCGTGCCACGGGCGTCGTCCTGGAGCTCGGCCCCTGGCACCGGTAACTAGCTCCCACGATTCGACGCCACTGCAGCAAAATCGAGCGCATTTATGGCGTGGAGCCTAACACGGCGTTCGCGGGGGCCCTGGCGGGTAAGCTGAGGGAGGCGCCGCAGCTGGACGGACAAGTAGTACACGCCTTTGTTTCTGTGCCGTCGAGGACCGCGGCGCCGAGCTGAACACACCACGGGGCTGACCGCCGGCAGCGTTGACTGTTGTGCTTCACCACGCAGGGTGGTCTACTCTCGCTGAAGAGGCCGCGACATCACACCGCGCGGGAGCTCTATGAGCTGCTGATGAAGCCGGGAGGTGAGCTCATTTTCTGGGTCAGCATCGCCTAGCCGGAACGAGGAGGACATGGTCACGCGCGGATTGTCCAGAGTAGGTTGGCACGCTTTTCTCTTCGATTGGATAAAGTATAATTATTAACCGTATGTAGTCGTAGTCTTTTCCCCAGCAAATTGGAGTGCATTCTCCGGCAGGTAATTAGTGGTTGGAGGCTGCAGGTGTGATGTGCCCGTGAGAGAAATCATGCTCCAAGCTGGCGAGTGGGAGGTGTGTCGATTGCTCATGCCCCGTGTTTTTTTGTTAGCTTAGTCTCAGAAATCAAAGGAATGGCAATCACTCAGAGAAGGCTGGCCCCCGAGAGGCGATTGCGGCGGTGACTGTGCAGGGAAGATGATTAGCTAAGCTGTTTATAGCTTTACGATCGTTTCCCTGGCAGTCTGGCAAGACTGTTATGCAAAAGCCTATCTCCTCGTCCGCAGCCGCGCGGGGCGGGCCGAAGACGTCCGAGCTTGACCGCATGGCCGTCACTGCCTAGAAAATGTTGCTACTATTCCCGGGAAAGCACGAGCGGGAGAGACAGCTGAAGTCGCGAAGCGGGTGTATCTGCCCTTTTAGCGTGTTTCTAGCAGGTCGCTGTGTGCAGAGTTGTTTGTCTTATTGTAAGTCACATTTCACTTATTACAACAGGTAGTTATGGCCCGAGGATTGCCGAGACCAATTCGGAGCAGATATGTTACACTCGACCGCTCCTGCGTGAGCTACCAACATTACTGCCTCCAGAAATATAGGTACTATATGCACACCTTAAGACACCCATATCATCGCAACCACCCTGACCTCACGAAGGATCATGTTCAACTTCAACTGTGCAAATCGACACAACCCTAAAAATCGGTCACGACGCCTTGGAAGGTAACAACAGATGCCAATGGGAAGTCTCCTGCGCTCGCTGCCTCCGTAAACTCATCTGGATACTAAGCGGGTAAAGATATCCTGTGGTTACATCAAGATCGGTAGAAATAAGGCAAGGCGGGGAGTTTATGAAGTATCTGACTCGTTACCTACATGTAGCTAGAATTCAACAAATACATGGCAATATACTTAATACTCGTCCGATTTGAGTTAGCAGTGCTTCCATTATTCTGATTGAGTTTTTCCCGCGTTGAGGTAACTAGTGCTTTATTAAAGCTGCTTCACACCATTTCCAAGCTTTTTCCTGGATGATACGGCCGCCCCTTGAAGCCAACCCAAGCGACGTAGTGACCGTGACGTTTTCAAGGTCCACTTGAAAGCGCGCGCCGAAATGATGCCGTGCTGGCCTCCTCGTTCAAGTTGAAATCCCTCAACCTCGAGATACCTACTACTCGTGTGTCCCAGGAGCGAGTAAAAGAATGAGCAAGCTGAGGTTCCAGTTGAGTAGGTACAGGTAGGTAGACTCGCCGGAAGCATTTTGGAAAGAAAACGAGTTGCCTATCTACAGCACACCATGCTTTCAGGTGACACTGAAAGTCATTATCCACAAGTTTCATGTGCAATGAAAGGCCAGCATCACATCATCGTTAAGATGCCACAGTAATTACCGTGGAGTAAATACGTCAAGTCCCTCCATCCACGATGGCGCGATTTTCCGAAGAACTTGAAAAGTCGATTTAGAATCCTTGAAAGATACCTACCTAGCATTTCGTACTGAGCTCTTTGCAACTTTCGAGATGACCCAAGGCGTGGGCCTGGTGTTCGGCGGGAAGAGAGGTAAAAGCCTCCAGGCATGACTGCGGTTAGAACCTTCTTAAATGGTAGTATGCGGTTCCTAACTTTAGAAAAATGTCTATCAGTTGACGAATGGTATCATCCTCACCCACAGAATCTTAGTATATGATCCAGAGACTATCGTGACCTATACGTACATGAGCACAGGCCCAGTGCACCGCACCACCCACAGAATGTTTAGTCTGTGATCCAGAGACTAATCTTGGGACAGTAGTCCTGAGACGTAAAGCTGTCTTGGCATAACAGTCTTAAGACCGTAATTAAGCTCCCTTAGGGCAATTGCTGCCCCTTCTCCTGTTGGGCCTGGGCCTGAGCTCCCTTCCTCCAACTTCCCCAGCCACCCCGCCAACCAACCCAGCGCTTCTCATGCGGGCCCCTCGCAAGGCAGACCAGCAGCGCGGCGCCGAAGAATGCTATGTTCGCACCGCCGCTGTATCGCCAGCCGCCCTCGGCATACAGCCGGCTCCCCACCGCCGCGCCCGTCAACGTGCCGCAAAAGCTGCTGACCATGAATACCGTGTTGACGCAGTTGTGCGCCTTCGGATCGACCGCGACCAGCAGCTTGCGGTTTGCGGTCTGCCCCATTATGACTGCGAGGTCGACCGTGATGCCTTGCACCACGGGGCCCGCGAGCGAGGACGTGCTGACAAACGTCCCAAACACTGACCCTCCGAGGCCGATCAGCAGGCCCAGGATGCATGAGTAGACCGGGTGGTAGCGGTCGGTGAGACGGTATGAGACAAATGGGTTAAGGAGGAAGGGTGGTAGGCCGATAAGGGCAAAGAGGCCGATGTCTAGGGTCGACAGGCGAAAGGGCGGCGCCGCGAGGAGGAAGGTCAGGGTGGTCCAGAAGGCGACGAACGCGGCGTTGATCAGGAAAGCGATCAGGCTGGCCTGCACGAGGGTTGCGTGGTGGAAGGGGAGCGTGACGATGGTGTAGAGGACACGCAGGTAGGATACGCCTTCGGGGTTGACGGACGGGAAGTCGGGAAAGAAAAGGAAGAGGAGACATAGCAGCAGGTATTGCAGCCCGAAGGCGATAAAGTAGATGGTGCGCCACGTGGTGAACTGCGTCACGATGCCCGAGAGGATGCGCGCGAGGAGCATTCCGACGCCTACGCCGCCGAACGCGACGGATATGGCGGTGGCACGCTTGTTGTGTGGAGCGAGCTCGGCGGCCAGGGGAAGCATGAGCTGCGGTGTCACTGATGTGAGGGCGGTTGTGAAGGAGAGAGCGCGGAACACGTCGAAGGATGTTGAGAGGCACAGTCCAAGCCACTGAAGCAGCCCCAGGAGTTGTTAGCAAGGCAAAAAAAAAAAACTGTCTTGCGGTTCTGCTTGTGCATGCATACCACATTCGCCGTGACGAAGACCAAGAAAAGGATAAGAGGCCTCCGTCGGAACATATCCCCAAGAGGGGAGATGAATAGCCCTCCGGCCGCATAGCCAGCCTGCATGAGGGTAGGTACCTGACTGACTTCTTCGAACGAGACGCCGAAATCCTCGGCGAGAATGTTGAGAATCGGCTGGTAATAGTACAGGTTGCCGATTGTGAACGCTGCCCCCTGACGGATGGGTTAGCAAGGTCACCTTGAGTGAACTGGAGGCCCTATGCATACCAAGGCGAATAGGAGGCAGAGCCCCCAATTGAACCTTGGAGGATTAGCTGGGTCCCATCGACATCTCTTAGGGATGTATTCGAGCGTCGCCAAACGGCGTGTGACACCCAGGATAACACTAGACGACTTCTCATGGTCCTGCTTCGGCTCGTGCTGATGAGAGCTTCCACTCTCCTGCGCTGTTTCTGCGCTCTGATTAGGAATAGTAGTTCCGGGACCGTCCGTGGCGGAGGCAGATGCTGATGCATCCTGCAATGCGCTCATCTTTGCGGTCTTGACAGCTCGCGTTACGCTGTGGGCGATCTGGAAGGGTCCTGGTAAAACAACCAACAAGAAGACTAAAAACAAAAGAACAACTGCACCCAACCGTGGGTGCAGGAAATGCTAGGAAGAATGGCTTGCTTATGGTAAGATCTATGGGACCTAGAATTTACATACCTTATACAGGTATATCAGGATCCTGGTGGTCCGTGTGCCTTCTCGAGAATCATGAAGCCAGACTGGGTAGCCACGGCTTTCACTGGCCACGAGTGCATGCTAGGATAACTGGGTTCGGATTTCCAGATTGAAATCCCACCCCGTCCCGTCTCAGAGTGAGCCTGTCCGTCCGAGAAGGCAAGCCCGATCTGTTATGCTGATCTCACCGCCGCGGAGAGACGCTCGGCGGATGCCTAGTTAAGCTTGTGAGCTTCCGTTATGAAGACGAGAACGAAAGGTTAACGTGCAGAAGAACGGGTTAACGTCTTGACCAATATGCTTATGATGTTGGTTTAGAGACGCAATGAAAGTGGATGTAACCTTATTAGGAAGGTAGGTAGGTACCTAGGCAGCTCGGCACGGTAGGTACCTCGTAGGTAGTGTGGAAAGGTGGGGCTGTACATGTACAACTAGCATTGTGGAATTCCCTGCCGAGGATTGTCACTGATAATTCCGCGTCCGGAGCAATCGGACAAACAGGCGGGTTGACCTTGAGAGCACGGACATGGCCAACAACCAACGCGCAGCAAATGTATGTACTTGGTTGTCTTAGCTACTTTGCCCGCTGATACCGAAATAGAGATGGGGACATTGGATGACCGGCCATGAGGTCCATACGTGCGACTTTAAGTACAGCACTGGAAACTTTAAATACCTGTAGATAGGGAAACGAAGGCTAGAGCGAGAAGTTACGATATCCATCCCCAGCTCAGCAGACCGCGTCTCGCACCGTGCCTGCCCCCTTTTGCTTTTCTTCCCTTCTTTTCTTCCCTTCCAACGAGAGGAAGACAGCCGCCCCTGTGCTTATCGAAATCCCATCAGCCATGAGCCCCATCTCCAATTCCAACGGCCCCAACGGTAGAGGCGAATTCGGCGACATGAGGGACTACATGGCCCCGTCGCTTTTCCAGCCGCATCGGGTCCGCCAGGCCATCCGGGACGCGCACGAGAAGAAGATCCCGCCCTTGGTCGGCTACTATGCTGGCCTCTCGTCCGTCCCCATTACCCGGTTCTGCGCCCCCATGGGGTATGACTGCGTCTGGATTGATTGGGAGCATACGTCGTGCAATGTGGAGACGATGACAACGGTGCGTTGCTGGCCTGTTCTGTATCCCACCGGGCCACTAAGACTGAAGACTAATTAGAGTTGGCGTTGCAGATAGTCCACGAGACAGCCTTCATGAGCGGCGGCCGCACGATCCCATGGGTCCGGTAACTTCAATCCCCCCCCCCCCCCCGGGGGGCCTGATTCTCTCCCTCTCATTCTCTTCAGTCGATCAAGCCCGTGACTAACTCAAGCCCCCAGTGTCCCTGGTCACGACCACGCAGCCATCGGCTTCGCGCTCGACGCGGGCGCCTCCGTTATAGTTCCGCAGGTCGACACTGTCGAGCAAGCACGGTTTGTGGTTAGCGCAACCAAGTTTGGGACCAAGCAGCGCGGGACGCGTTCCGCGCCCCCTTTCCGGTTCGTCCCTGGCTTGACGGACACGCCGTTCAACGCGCAACAGGACGTCTGGCGCAACATGAACGGCCAAGCAGCTATCATGATCCAGATCGAGTCGCTGGAGGGGATCAATAACCTCGACGCAATCCTGACCGAAGTCCCTGACATTGACATGGTCTGGCTGGGCTCGTTGGACGCGCGCATCAGCATGAACCTGCCGGCGGGATGGGGCATTCCGACCGACGAGCCGGAGTGGGCGGTGGCCGTGGAGAAGTTCCAGACGACGTTGCAGAAGCACGATAAGCCGTACGCTGGCTTCAGCTTTGGGACCGGCGAAGAGCTGCGCAAGGCCACCAAGGACATGTCCATGTGCATCGTCACATCAGACACGGAGAAGCTGGCCGGAATGATCGAGCAGCTGGCCAGTGTGAGGTCATCTCTGGCATAGAAATGGCTCGTTTCCCATTATAGAAAGTCTATAGAAAATCTCTAGCCGTTCTTTATTATTACATGGTGAAAATTTCCTCTCAGTGCCCTTGTCCGAATCTAGACCGCTAATTACTCTCGTGCTATTATTTCGCCAGCAGCATCGCCCTCAGTCGGTATCTTCTGTGTCCCGATGCCAATCAAACCAAACACACTTGCGGCAGCCATCGCTGCGGCAACAATAAAAGTACGCGTCAATGCACTGTTGTAGATCTCTAAGAGCACCTCCATATCGCTTGGGGGCACCAGACCGCGCAGCAGAGTCGCACCTGAATCCATGATGGCCTGCGGGTCGGCGCCCGGGAGCCTCTCGCGAACGCCCGCCGTCAGAGTCTGGGCGAAGACCGAGTTCGCAACGCTGACGGATATCGTCGGGCCCAGGTTCTGGCAGAACAGGACGACTGCAACGCCAAGGGGAGCGTCGGCTTCGCCTAGTAGGCGTTGGACCGCCACGCTGGGTTGCTCGGTCGAGGCCCCAATGCCGAGACCGGCGATGATTTGGTACGCGATCCACTTGTTCGGGCCCGAGGAAATCGTAAGCGTGGACAGCAAGCCGGAGCCGACCGAGACGAGGACGGTCCCAGTCAGCATGAACGGCTGGAAGTAGCCTAGCTTCGTCACAGCCCAGCCACTGGAAAAAATGGCGGCGATGAAGGCGGCGCAGAGCGCGAGATAGTGCACCCCTGATTCCTCGGCTGAGACGCCTTGGACGGCCTGGAACCACAAAGGTAGCTTTTTTGCGGACACACACCGAAGGGTTAGCCACTGGGCTGCTGAGGCGCCGCTCAGGACCGCTTTTTGCTTTGCTCGCGAAACTCACATAATATAACAGCGTGAGGAAGGCGCTCTCGAGACAGAAAGCGAAGAGCGACCCAAACGCCACGATGCGCATCTTCATGATACGCGGTGGGATGAGTGCCTTCTCGTCCATCCAGCACTGCTCCGCGAGGAAGGCCGACGTGAGCACGCCGGCGGCGACAAAGCACCCGATGGTTCGACCATCGCTCCAGCCATACCGGCCGCCGCCGCCAAGCTGCAGCGCCAGGATAAGGGACGTGACACCTGGGAGCAGCAGGACCATGCCCAGGTAATCCAGCTCTCGTGCTTTTTGTAACCACGGCCGGGCCGCCTCTCCTCCCGTCTGCGGCTGATGTAGGACTCTGACGAAGAAGAGAGTGGTGATGGCCGGGGGTGCGGCGAGGGGAAGATTGATGTAGAAACACCTGTGTAAAAATGTCCCTGTCAGTTTCGCGCAACTTGAACTTTCACTTGGCCTATGCATCTTGAGTCATCCGAATATAAAACAGTTGCTCTCTCACCATCTCCAAGTCAGGTAGCTATTAGTTATCAAACCTCCCAACACCGGACCGATCACAGAAGCAACTCCATATATAATCCCCACGGCGCCAATGTACAATGGCAAGCCCTTGGCCGGCAACGAGGCTACAAGAAGCGCGATGGTGCCGCTTGTCAGCCCTGCCCCCCCGCAGCCCGCGACGGCACGTCCAAGGATAAATACCGCCGAGGTCGGGCTAACCGCGCAGAGAAGGGAGCCTGTCTCGAATATGGCGAGCGACGTGAGGAAGACGGTCTTGACGTTGAAGTTCCTGTATAGCCGGCCAAAGACGAGCTGGAAGGCGCAGAGCGTCATTAGGTAGGCCGAACCGTACCACTGTCCCAGGTATTAATTGATTAGTCCAGTGGGTTCAACTCGCGCACATCTTTGATTCCTAGCCTCCCTCCCTCCTGGAGTCTAAGGCCAGGCGTCGTCGAGACTTACGCCAACATCGCCTAATGAATTGAACTGGTCCGTAATCTGCGGGATGGCTGTCGCGATGATGCCCTCATCCAGATACGTGCACAACACGCCACACACAATGGAGAGCCAGATAGCGAAGATGCTGGCGCTCCAGATGTCGTCGTCGACTTGGTCGGTGCGCACCGCCACTCTGCCAGTGGCTTCTTCAACCTGAGGTGACGACGTGTCGTCGGAAGTCTGCCCATGCTCAGAAGGGGTTAATACTTTCTCGTGCTTGACGGCTGCCCCATTTAGGGTTTGCGTGGTGGTGCCTTCATTCATCTTTTTATTAGTGACGCAATGATGGAAGCGACGGAATCTGAGCTTAGCATTTTTTTATTTTTTTTTCCCGCTCGAACACGGGCGAAGCTGAAGGGGGTGGAAACACTATTACGACGGCCTTTTTTCAAATGAGTTACAGTGAGTTGCGTTGCCGGGAACAGGGCGCATACCGCATTCACTCACTCACTCGATTCGTATGTACGTACCAGTCAAACCTGCACATACCGGTATTAACGATCAGGGGTATATTTTTCGCCCGCGCGCGCGCTCCCGCCGACTTTTGTATGGGGCATAACGATTTTTATCTGGACATTGATAATAGTAATCGTTAGAATCCTGCTTACTTAGTAACACATACAAATCGTTAAAGTGAGATAAAGATTAGTGGGGGCAGACTGCCCATTTTGGCAACAATTTAACCCACTTTCAGCACAGATCTTGGATCAGCCCCACTATTTACCGATTTCTATGCAAAAAAGGGGGGGAGGCATCTAGCAGCACGGGCCAGCCAGCACTGACAACAACGATTACGATTAAAAAAGTCCACCCCGACCTGCTGATTGTTATGTGCAGAGTTGACTGGTATTCCGCCGCCTGTACATACGCTAATGCCCGTTGCACACTCGCCTTACCTTCCAGAAGCCAATTGTAGGCCAGAGATTTTGCTCCACGGCGGTCGATCATTTGCGGATCACTCTTTGCTTCTTTTGCATTGCAGTGAGCTCGGAGACTTAACAGCAAGCGCCTTTCCTTAACAACTAGGTTTAAAGCGTGCAGTAGCGTACAGGTAGGCGGAATACGAATCGAGTTGAGTGAACCCGGTATTCCCCAAGTACTGCTTTCAATCGGTCCATTAATCTGTCCGAGTCGGAACGTTGAGAGTACGGTAGGATTAGACCCTTGATTGTGAGAAAGTGTCGGCAATGTCGGCGACGTTCAATGCATGATGTTTTGTCAGTCACGTTCCTTTTGATGGCGAAAGGGCCAGAACTCAACCGGATAACTACTGTAATCGGTTCCAGTACGGCGTAGACTGCAACGGGGTCCGCGGGGGATGATGGGGCTGCTGTGGTCCCCCGTCACTGCCGTCAGCAAAGGGTTGTGGCACCTTCCCAAAGCAAGCACATCAGGCGACGAGAATATGCACCATCAATCCCAAAAGCTGGGATTTACAGAAAAGAGCGCGATATGCTTAACGTTACTATACAGGCTCCTCTCAACTCGATGTATGTAGACTTGGTAGCGTGGCGGGGGCTAACAGCTGACAGGTCCATATTTTAACTTTTGTCGCCAATCGGAACCAACAACAGCCGGAGATCACTATTGCTTGTTTTTCTTAGCGAGCGAATAGAGAGAGCTGGGATCGGAGAGCTCCACACACGCTGCCAAGTTCTCAGATCCGAGTGCGCATCCGAGTGCGGTATTCATTCCGCTCCCCACTTGCGGCCTGTAAAACTCACGCACCAGCTATATAAGCTGCAAGTGGGGCGTGGCACGAGTCGTCTAAGTAATCGTGCCGTTAGAACCGTCTAATCATGCCATAAGCTCTCACATAAAACCCCAACCCGTTAAAATGTCGCCCTCTTACACAGCTATCACTAAGTTGCTATTACGTGCTGTATCCCCGCGATGCAGGCTGCATCGGAAAGTGTGTCATTTGGGTATAAAAAGGTGTACTTGGATTATGATTTTTGTCATTCTGCCGGCTCCACTTTTTGAGACCTACGGTACGATTAACTAGACGCTCTCAAAAAATCAGAGTTGCTCACGCCCAAAGGGATGTAGTAGTATACGCGTGTAGTTTCACCCTTATTAGCGAAACATACTACTCCATAGCGCCGCCCCCCTTAGACCTGCTTTATTAGGGATATTAGGTAGAGAGACCAAGCTGCAGCTGCAGCCGGGGGCTGTATTCCGGCGCCTTGTCGGTTCGGCTGCAGCCGAGTGGCGCATTCCAATATCAGCCCTACGGCCAGGCTAGGTATGTATGCATGCCACGTCAGATTGATTTCCATGTAATAGTCTCTCGTAATTACCGCGCAAAGGTGCAGTAGGTTCTATTCAGTCTGGTCATATCCTTCGGTTGTTAGATCTGCACCTGAATCCGTCGACCAAACGAACGTCACGGTCCCCATGATGGCATGATGATCCTGGACATGTAACTAACTCGTCCGAGTCATCCGTGTCGTCGCTCTGCCTATGTATCCCTTCCATCGCGATTGGCGGTCTTACGGTACGTACTTGATGTTTGACTTTGATTCAGGTAGGAGTGAGGAATCCTGCCAGTATTAAGTACGCGGCCAATTAATCCTGTCACTGGCCAACCAGGTTACATCTTCGCGATCCCCTTATATTCCTCCCGATCCTAGTGTTGTTATTCCGCTGCCCCCTGCGTCTTCGCAATTCTTTTCCCTGCCGCAATACATGCAAGGCACTCATTCCTATTACGTGTTGACTCGGACGATCTGCGATTGGGGTTATAATAATCATGGGTACCTAATGTACGTAGTTATAGTTTTCGGTCGCCGTGGGGGGGTTTTCGCCGGCAGAGCGAGCTATCCTTACCTATGTCTCTTCACGACTTTGCTCGCTTGGTTTCGCGAGGCGACTGGTTTAAGCGAAGCATGTTCAGAGACTTCAAATTCTCGTTCAGTCGGATGGATCGAAGTCCAATTATTCCGTCTTTACTGGGGATTCTGACTTTTGCTTTTGTCGTTCCTACCTATGGCCCGCCTATGGTATTTTCAGTGCCTACGTAACCATGCAGCCTTCCAACGCCATGTCTAGACTTTAGGCTGTTGTAAAATGACACTTATATTGGGTAGAGCTCCGGATAGGTCCCACTTACCTGCGGCACAGCACGAATATTGAAGTCGGAGGGCTCGGACTGCAGCGTTACACTAAGCGTTCGGCTGGAACTGGCTGACGTGGAAAAGAGTAGGGCCTAGTCGTGGATGTCTATGTACTCCGTACTCCTACGGAGGTACATGTACATACATCAACCGAGCAGAGACCTGACTTCTCTTACAGGGGTCGTGGGAAAAGAGAAGACTGACATTGGTAGACAGGGCTCATGGGAAGAGAGATGGCCGGCATTGGTAGATTTCTAATCCAGATGAACGTATTCTTTTCTTAACGGAAAGAATTGATCGCCGGTGCCGGTTGCTTTCCATAGTCCAACGGGCCAGTCTTAGTCTAAGAGAGGCAGTGAAAAGAATAGTACCATTGTTAATTGTGGTGCCAGGACCAGCAGCATGCATGCTTTCAAGAATCCTGGGGATGACGTGACAGTTTCTCGCGGCACAGCGACCAAGCAGCTGGCTTGACCACAGTAGACTCTGGCAAGAGTAACAGGACTTCGACTCCGAAACCTGGGCGTTGTTAATAATGCTTGCTTATTGTATCAGGAGAGTTACGTTTCGCGGTACTGGCAAGTCACTGTAGGCTTGAACCCTGATGTGCTCACCGATGAACGGCTCTCGTAGAGGTTGTTTGCGTAACTATATAATTCAGCAGTATTCTCCCTTCCTGATGCCAAGTCCTTGAAGGATTTAAATTTGCATCCCTTCTTCGACATCAACATCAACTGCACGCTCAAGCCTGAGGCTGACATAACCCATCGAAAATGGCGTCTAAAAGCAGTGAGACTCTGAGGCTCAAGTCTGTGAAGTTAGTGTTTGATATTTCGCATGGCGCCCCGTTCGATGGCCAAGATGGGCCTCCTCAGAACATGGTGTTTGAGACTCCGTTTCCTTACGACGTCCCCGGCATTCCGAAGAGATTTGTCTTTGAATCTCCTCGGCCGAAGACTCCTTATCAGCCCGACGAAGCAAACGAGGGCGACACAGTTGCAAGTCCGGACGTGGCCTCAGCCAATGCCTTCCACTTGAAGAAAGAGCAACAAGATTTCTGGAAGTCCCGGTTGGTTGGTGCGCGAAGCGTGCCATTCCCAAAACTCCCCAGCCCCTCCTTCCAAATTCATCCGCAGAATCAACTTGTTGGTGGAAATTGCGCTGTCGGCAAATCGGCGGGGACGACTGCGCACGTCGACCTGGCTCCTTTGGTCTCGACGGCTTGGGCATTGGTGCTCTCCTGCCAGACTGACAGCCGGGATGTCATCTTCGGTCTGAGTGTCTCGGAGACTCGCCTCAATGCCCACCCTGTTCGCGTGTCAGTGGATCGTCAGCGACCAGTCTCAGACGTCCTCAACGACGTCGCCGTGTACGCTGAGCAGGTCAGATCTTCGAGACTGCGTGTGGACGATATCAAGTCGCTCAGTGATGACGCACAGGCGGCCTGTTCATTTCAGAATGTCATCGACTTTGGGGCAGAGACAGATGTTGCGTCCGAACGGGTGGCACCCCTGAACTACCCCCTAGTTCTTGGTTGTTCCACAGATGCACATGGCGGAGAACTCACGCTGTCGGCTCGCTTCGACGAGCGGATCATATCGCGGGAATTGGCACGATTTCTGCTGAGCGACCTGGAGCACGTTCTCTGGCAGATATCGGGCCCCGGAGCCGCACGTCTTCTGCTGAAGGACATTGAGGTCGTTGGCCTTGCCAGCCAACGGCACATGGTACGCTTGAATCGACCGTAAGTGCCTTCGAACCAAATCGAAGCCCATCGAGGATGCTGACAAACTTGAAGACTGCAGCCGAAACTTGACTGTCTTCTGCACCATTTGATCGCCGATCAGGTCGCCAAGCATCCACATGCTCCAGCCATCCAGGCCTGGGATGGCAGCTTGACCTACACCGAGCTCGATACGCAGAGTGACCGCCTCGCCGGGCATCTCAGTCAGCTTGGGGTTGGCCCTGAAGTCTTGGTTCCCATCCTGTTCGAGAAGTCTGTCTTGAGCGTCATCGCCATGCTGGGCGTGGTGAAAGCCGGCGGGGCCATCATCCCCCTCGATCCCCGTCTGCCCCTTTCGAGGTTGCACACGATGGTCCTCGACGCCAAGGCTCCGCTTGTTATTTCTTCGGCAAGTTGTCGTGGGAAATTACCTTCACATCTTCAGGAGGTCGTCTTGGACGACACGCTGTTGGCTCAACTCGAGGCAGACCTGATTGACAAGTCTGGTCGCCCCTCCGTGGCCGTCCATCCGGACAACGCGCTGTACGTCATGTTCACCAGCGGGTCGACGGGGAAGCCCAAGGGCGTCGTGGTCAGTCACGCCTCGTTCTGCTCCTCGTCCAACGGGTACAGGGACTCGCTCCGTCTCGCATCGCCGCACTGCCGGGTTCTCCAATATGCCTCATTCGCTTTCGACGCCTCCATCTTGGAGATTTTCACCACACTCACCGTCGGCGGGTGCATCTGTATACCCTCGGATGCGGACCGCCTGGACAACCTGGCCCAATGCATCGTGGATTTGAAGGCCAACTGGGCCGTGCTAACGCCGTCGGTCGCCAGACTGCTTCGTCCCACCGACGTGTCTCCCCTCGAGGTGCTGTGCCTTGCCGGGGAGGCGTTGCCGCAGGACGTGGCCGATAAATGGGCAGACCACGTCCTGGCCGTCAATGCTTACGGCCCGGCCGAAGCCGCCATAGCAGCTGTCGTCAGCGATCCGCTTT
Source organism: Diplogelasinospora grovesii (assembly GCA_033297225.1). NCBI lineage: Eukaryota > Fungi > Ascomycota > Sordariomycetes > Sordariales > Diplogelasinosporaceae > Diplogelasinospora > Diplogelasinospora grovesii. The sequence continues at coordinate 389,687 of MU853757.1, forward strand.
CCAAGGGCGCGAAGCGTATTTCGCTCGGGCGGCCCCGGAACTGCGCAGTGTGGGTCGTGAACGAGGACGGCGACAGACTTGCGCCCTTCAACGCAGTCGGTGAGATTGTCATTGAGGGCCCCGGAGTCTCTAGGGGTTATCTGGGGGATGCGATGAAAACGGCTGCCGTCTTCGGGGAAGACGCCGACTTCCTCAAGACGGTCGTGAGCACCTCATCACGCTTCTACAGAACCGGTGATCTGGGACGGCTGAGCCCGGACGGAACCATCGACTACTTGGGCCGGAAAGACGCCCAGGTCAAAATCAACGGCCAGAGAGTGGAAACGGGAGAGATCGAACAGCATGTGAAGAGCTTCCTAGGGCATGCCTACGGCCATGCTGACGAGACTGGGGAGGGGCCAGGTCTTGACATTGTCGTTGAATTGCTGCAACCCGCAAACGGCGACAGGAAGATATTGGCAGTCTTTGTCGGACTGAGCGAAGAGGCTTCACAGGAGCAGCTCTCGACGGAAAGCCTCATTCTCGACAAACAACACCCCACAAGCCGTCGGATTCTCGAACTGGCGAGGGGTATGAACGCGACGCTCTCGGAGAAACTCCCAGCCTACATGATCCCGAGAATCGTTCTGCCCTGCCGGTGCATTCCCAAGTCACCTTCTGGAAAGACGGATCGGAAGAGGCTCCGAGACATAGGCAATGCCATGTCGTTACAGCAACAGCTGAGGATGGTGCCACAGCTTGCGGAGAGTCACGTGGGTGGTGTCTCTGCTGCTGCCAATGAGAATAGCCAGCTCGTGGAAGCCATTGAGGGGTCGCTCCTGACTACGCGTACCCAAGATGTCGACGATGCGAAGGCCTCCTCGCCAACAAGGACGGAGACATCGACGGGTCAGCGATCATCGGAGACAGGCTCGGAAGCCTCCTCTTGCGCGACCCCTCCATCAGACCTGACGGCAAGCGAGCAGTTCCTCCGCAAAATCTGGGCCGACGTCCTCGAGTTACCAGAGGAGTCCATCCTCCCGGACGACGACTTCTTCAGACTTGGAGGCAATTCCATCGGGGCTATAGAAATCGTGGCGGCGTGTCGCCGAGCCTCCGTCCGTCTCAGCACAGCCACTATCGCGAATACCAGCGTCCTGCGAGACATGGCGCTGGCCTGCCAACCATTTGGCCTCGGAAACGGCTCTCTTGTTGCGGCCCAGAGACAGCCTTTTAGCCTCCTTGAGCAGGGGAGTGTCGCGGCTTTGCGGGAAGAAGCAGCTGCACAGTGCGAGGTCGAGCCTGGCATGATCGAGGATCTCTATCCATGCACGGCCATGCAGGAGGGCTTGATGGCGGCGAATCTGACCCGCCTTGAGGGCTGCATGGGGCGATTCATTCACAAACTGGCGGAGGATGTCGACGTTCCCAGGTTTAAGAATGCCTGGGAAGACGTGCTGGCGTTGTCGCCCGTCCTTCGGACCAGATTTGCGAGCACGATGTCGGCCGGCTCTCTCCAGGCCGTCATCAAGGAGCGGCCTCGATGGCTGACGTCGCACGCGCTGGAGGCGTACCTCGAGGCTGACGATGCGAAGCCCATGCTTCCCGGCTCTCCGCTGACCAGGTTTGCCTTGGTTCAAGCTGAGAATGGCAAGACGGCGTACTTTGTGTGGACGATGCATCACATGCTCTACGACGCGTGGTCTTTTTCCCTCATCTGCAGGCGCGTGAACGCCATGTACGGCGGCGTCGCCGTGAACCCCCCGGCCGACTTCAGGAATTTCGTCGCATACGAGCGGAGACAGGACAAGGCGCTCAACGCAGCATACTGGCAAAAGAAGCTCGCCGGCGTTGCCCCGTCGACTTTTCCCGCCCCGGTAAAGCCAGGCCACGTCTCTCTCGCCCGCGCTACCGTCAGTGATTATTTCGAGTTTCCCCAAACAGGTAATAGAGAGAGCCAGAGGTCTGGCCTGACACTGTCGACCGTGATCCAGGCGGCGTGGGCCATCATGATCAGCCACTACTCCAAAACCGGCGACGTCCTCTTCGGGACCACGGTCTCCGGCCGCAATGCGCCAGTGGACCACATTGAAGACATCGAGGGCCCCACCATTACCACGGTCCCCGTTAGACTGAGGGTGCATCCAGACAGCCGTGCCATCGCCTTCCTGCGTCACGTTCAGGACCACTACGCCGCCATGATACCGTACGAGCAGACAGGCATCCAGGCCATCAGAGCTATCAACGAGGACACCAAGCGTGGATGCGATTTCCAGAATCTGCTCCTCATCCAGGCGGGGCCCGCCTGGGATGAGGATGCCAAGCCGCTTGGGATGCCCTCGCACCGGGGAGAGGGGGCGACAGTGCCGCTCTTGTGCGAGGCTTGGCTCCGACCCGATGGGATCGAATTCACTGTCGATATTGACGAGGCCATCACCAGCCGTGTGGCTGTTGCGGAGGCCATTACCATGGTCAAGGTGGTCCTCGAACAACTTCTGCAAGTTTCCGAGTCGTCGGCCGTGCGGTTGGCCGATATCAGACTCAAAAAAGAAGCGTCAGAGAAGGGCGACGACAACTACCACTCCTCGAGTCCGTGGGCGTTGAAAGCCGTCCATTCCCATATCCACGAGCTGATCTTCAACATCTCCAAGCGTCAATGGCTGGACGAAGCGGTGTGCTCATCTCAAGCCTCCCTGTCGTACCAAGACCTGGACAGGCTGTCGTCAAACCTCGCACTCCATCTTCTCGCCCTAGGCGTCGAGAAGGGGGCAATGCTACCTCTGTGCTTTGAAAAGTCAATATGGACTGTCGTTGCCATGCTCGCGGCACTCAAAGCCGGGGCTGCTTTCGTACCGCTTGATCCTGGCCAGCCCCTGGCAAGGCTCCGAGAACTCGTAGCCCAAGTCCAGGCGAGTTTTGTGCTCACGTCGCCCTTACACGCCAAGGCAACCGACCTTGGGGCTTCGGTGACGCGCGTTGTGGTCGACGCTGCTTTCCTCCAGAGCCTGCGGCCGCCGACCCAATACCAGCTGCCTCGTGTGTCCCCCGACGATCTCGCTTACGTCGTCTTCACCAGCGGATCGACCGGCCGACCCAAGGGCGTCATGATATCCCACTCGGCGTTCGCATCGAGCGCGACGGCGTACGGGGAGGTCCTGAGGCTTGCGCCAAAGAGACGCGTGCTGCAGTTCTCGGCGTACAGCTTCGACGCCAGCCTGAACGAGATCCTGACGACGCTCATGTGCGGTGGCACGGTGTGTGTGGCCAGCGAAAGAGAGCGCATCGAAGACCTCGCGGGCTTCATGAGACGGACCGAGGTCGACTGGGCGATTCTGACACCGTCGGTGGCCAGACTTCTCTCGCCGGCCGATGTGCCTCTCCTGAGGACGCTCGACCTGGGCGGAGAAGCCCCAGACGGGCCGTTACTTTCCAAGTGGCACCAGGCAGGTGTGCAGGTCTTCAACGTGTACGGACCCGCCGAGGCCGCCTGCACGTCCACGTGCCAGCGGTATGGCGAGGGCGTCGATCCGCGGGCCATTGGCGCGCCGATGGGTTGTCTTGCATGGGTCGTGGAGGCGGATGACCACGACAAACTGGTTGCCGACGGGCAACCAGGGGAGCTCGTGATTGAGGGCCCGACATTGGCGACGGGTTATCTAAAGGATGACCAAAAGACGGCCTCGTCGTTCATTTCGAATCCAAAGTGGGCTCAGTCGAGCTCTGCTCCAAGCCCGAGCCCGAGACGCATGTATAAGACGGGGGACGTCGTCTTCCGCAACAGCGACGACAATGCCCTGGTTTATATTGGACGGAAAGACTTGCAGGTGAAACTTCACGGTAAGGCTCGAAAATTTGTTTTTTTCCAGTTGCGCCGGGAGGAAAAAGAGTCCGCTGACCCCCAGATCGCATAACAATTAGGGCAAAGAATTGAACTGGGTGACATTGAAGCCAACCTCGCCACATGTGCGGGCGTCAGACATTGCGCGGTGCTATTCCCGACTACAGGGCCGTTTAAGCAGCGACTAACAGCCGTTATTGAGCTGGATGCCGAAGCCGAAGGCAATAACGCAACCCCGGACTTCAGCAGTAGTATCAGCCAAAGAATGAGAGCTGAAGTGGCAGCCAAGGTTCCTGCTTTCATGGTCCCGACACACTGGGTCAATATAACCACGCTCGCGGGCGAAGGCAAGAAGACACTGCCCCTGAACTCGTCCGGCAAAGTCGACCGCCGTCGTATCACGTCCTGGCTTGAGGAAGTTTCCACGGCGAAGGCAGAACAACTACTGGATGCATCCGGCGAACAAGCCCCCCGCGATGTAACAGGTCGCGGCGAATTGATCCTAGAGACGGAGCACCCGGCCTACGCACTGGCGGAGACGGTATTCTCGATGCTTCCCCCCAGGGCCCGGGGTAGTAGTAGTCGGGCTTCCGAAAACGGCGACGGACCGCGCGTCGGCTTCGACAACGTGCTCCTGCACTCTTCCGGCCTTGACTCGCTGAACATGATGTCGCTCATGTACTTCATCTCGAGGCAGTTCCACGTCAAAGTCGACATGCAGCTCCTGATGAGCAAGACAACTAGCATCAGGAGCCTGGCCGGATTTGTCTCGGAGTCGTCGCCGCAGCAGCAGGTGGCTGCATCAAGGAAACCTGCCGCCGCCGCGCAGAGTTCCACCGTTCGTGCCTCAATAATAGAGGTGATGGCGGAGATCAGCCGACATGACTCCGGGATTGCGGCTGCTCAGCGAGGAGTAATACATAACGACGAGCTCGAGTCCAAACCCAAGTCGGAGCCGCTGACAGTCCTCCTCACCGGCGCCAACGGCTTCATCGGCACGCAGATCCTGCGCCAGCTCCTCGAGCACGATCGGGTCGGCCGCGTCGTCGCCGTCGTGCGCGGCCAGACCGCCGACGCGGCCAGGAGTCGCACCGTCGACGCGGCGAGGAGAGCCCTCTGGTGGACGGATTTCCACGGGGAGAAGCTGGAAGTCTGGCCGGGCGACCTGTCACTGCCCCATCTGGGCCTCGAGCCGACGTGCTGGGACCGCCTCGCCGACGGGAAGACAATCGACGTCGTCATCCACAACGGCGCCGCGGTGCACTGGGCGAAGAGCTACGCGGCTCTGGAGGCCACCAACGTGCACTCGACCGTGGAGCTGCTCCGCCTCGCGGTGACCGCTCGCGAGATGAGATTCGTCTACGTCTCCGGCGGCCGGGAGTCGGACTCCTCGCCGGACGAAGAGCGGGAGGAGGATGTGGCGGAGGAGCTCTCTGCGGCCGACGCGGTAGGGTACAGCCAGACCAAGTTCGTCGCCGAGGCCTTGGTCAAGCGCGCCGCGCTGCGCTGCTGCTGCTGCTGCCGCCGGCGTCTCGCCATCACGAGGCCGGGCCTCGTCATCGGCACGCCCACCGAAGGCGTCGCGAATGCCGACGACTACATCTGGCGGCTGGCGGCGGCGTGCATCAGAGCGGGTACATGCAACGCCGACGAGGCGGACGCGTGGGTCTATCTGTCAGATGCGGCGGCCATGGCGGCGGCCATCATCAACGCGGCCTTGGGAACAACAACGTCTGAGGTCGTGACGCAGGTCAGGGACGGCATGACATGGGGCCAATTCTGGTCCGTACTCAGGGGGATGGGATACCGGCTCGAGGCCAGGGGCGCTGCGGAGTGGCTGGCTGCTGTCCGCGCGGATATCGAGGTCGGCAGGGAGACGCATCCCCTCTGGCCGCTGGCACACATGCTGGAGAGCCAGGTCACGCGGAAGGGGGGGCCACAAGCGGACAACGATGCCCGCCGCCGTGAGTGTGGCGACACGACGCCTTTGAGGCTGAAGGTGGCTGTCCGGAGGAGCGCCGACTTCTTAGCTAGGGTCGGGTTTCTGCCTCGGCCTACTACAGTTGAGGCCCAAGAGGCAACGCAAGCAACGCATATGGGGCCTTTCTTACGGTCCGGGCTGTAAAGGGGAGATAGGGGGATAGAGATTAAAAGCAGCTGGACTCTATTACAGGCCTTCAATTCTAGCGTAGCGTGGTTTATAGTTTTCAAGAGCAGTCATTATCTCTAGGCTGAATCTAGACCCGAGAGCCTTCTGGCCGTCGTCTTGTGAGGGCGTTACTACCACTGTCGGTCAGATCAGAGAAGCGAACACACACACACCTTCCCCTCTCTAGTGGAATCAGTGCCAATCCAACACGCTACGCGTCTTCTAGACCGCTGCGGCAAAGACGGAAAAAGGACGTCAACCCAGAAAGCAGCTTTGAAAGTCTTGGCGTGGGAACATGTTTTCTCATGGGCTAATTAGTACTATGTTCCATTGGTTCATGTTTTCCAGTCTCTAATTGCCACATGAGACAACTTCCCTCTATGTCCGTGTTGGTTTGATGCATAAGGTACATGTGCACATAACCAATCTCGCAGATTGCTTCTCAATTGATCCAAATCCCTACCTAGGTACTCAGTACCTATGTACAAGTACAAAAGAAGTCAACTCTAGCACCTAGACTGTCAATTGACTTGGTTCGCCGGGGGTGCGAAATGACCAATCAGGGGCTTCCACAATTGGGCGGATTGCTCATGCATCATGATTCTCCAAAAAGGTCTCGCCGAAGGGCCCCCCCCCCCACGCGGCCTGCCTGCAACACCACGGAGGTACTCCGTAAGCGCCAAGCCCAGTTGCGCACGGCATCGTTGAAGACGTCTCCCCCGATCAGCAGGCTGTATATAAAGCGAGGCTGCTGCTCTATCTTCCCTGTCGTCCAGTCCATGCTTCACTCATGCAGTAGTGTGTTTTATATATCTCTAAAAGTCACACTAATAACACCCAACATACTCGTTGCTCAACACTCGACTACGTATTATGGCAGCCCAAGCAGGTCTGAAGTTCCAAGGATGGCTCGGGAAAGGCCCAGAGTCTACCGACGGCCAGATGGAGTGGGGCGAATTCGAACCCAAAAAGTGGACCGAAGACGACGTCGACATCGAGATCTCCCACTGCGGCATCTGCGGGACTGATTTGCAGATGTTAGGGAACGGATGGGAACACACGCCGTACCGTATTATATTGCCTTTTCCTCTCCTGTCTTTGCAAATATGCTAAATTCCCGCAGCTTGCGTCGTCGGACACGAGATAGTGGGCAAGGCCGTGCGCGTCGGGACGAACGTGTCCCACATCCAGGTCGGCGACCGTGTCGGGGTCGGCGCCCAGGCCCGCTCCTGCGGCGGAGGGAGCTGCCCGGAATGCTCGGCCGGCCTCGAGCAGTACTGCGACCGCGGGAGCGTCGACACGGCCGGGTCCGTCTACCCCGACGGCGAGGGGAAGTCGTACGGCGGCTACGCCGACTACAACCGGACGAACGGCCGCTTCGTCGTCAAGATCCCCGACGGGCTGGACTCCGCCCTGGCCGCGCCCATGCTGTGCGGCGGCATCACCGTGTACGCCCCGCTGAGGGAGCACGGCTGCGGGCCGGGCAAGACGGTCGGCATCGTCGGCGTCGGCGGGCTGGGCCACCTCGGGATCCTGCTCGCGAAGGCGCTCGGCGCCGATCGGGTCGTCGGGATCTCGAGGAAGGCCGACAAGAGGGGCGACGTGCTCGGGCTCGGCGCGGACGAGTATATCGCTACCGATGATGATCAGGATCGCGACTGGGCGACCAGACACCACCGATCGCTCGACATCATCGTCTGCACCGTGTCCAGCGCCAAGATGCCCTTGAGCGACTACCTGGAGCTTTTGAAAGTCAAGGGCAACTTCATCCTAGTCGGGTAAGTTTTAAATTCGCTCTGGAGGGCACTGCACAAACTAATTGGGGAAAATCCTATAGAGCCCCTGACGGCGGTGAATTACCGCCCATCAGCGCCTACTCGCTTATTCTCAATGGCATCAACGTTGCCGGCAGCACGATTGGGTCTCCTACGGATATCCAACAGTTGCTGCACCTAGCTGCAGATAAGGAAATCAAGCCTTGGATTCAGGAGAGGCCGCTCGAGGATGCTAATAGCGCTGTTATGGATATGAAAGAAGGCAAAGCTCGGTTTAGATACGTCCTCGTCAATGGAAACTTTGGCAAGCACTAGATGTAGGAATATAATGCCTACAATGTAGCTAGATAAGTTATTTCTAGCTATGGTCATTCATTCAAAATCTACAGGGAGAGATGTTTTATCGAGAAACTGTCCTTATCTGTGGTTTCACCAAGCGCTTGAGTCTAAAATGGTAAACATACGATATCCTGGATGAAAGGGGTGAAATTTCCCCCTTGTTATCCCTTGCTCTGCATAACACCCCAAACCCAGTCGCCCGATACCAAACCCTCGCTTCGTTCAGCAACAGACCTAACTCCAACAAATGGGATGCACTGACACCAATCATTCTTCAAGTAAGTCAAACCACTCCGGAATCTCCTTAATGAGACTCCACATGTACTTCTCCAGCTTGACCGCACACTTGCTGTATACTGTTGTTGCGTCATTATACTGCCGACAATTACTAAAAATCAACTTGAGATCGCCGACAAGGTCTTTCGGAGCAGCATAAAAATCATGCTCCAATCTATCTTCCACAGTCGACAGATCCATTGGTGATGCGATGACATTGTAATAATCAGGGACTTCGTCCTTGTTGACCGGATTGAGGAAGGGCCATGCTTGTTTGTGGTTTTGGATTTGATACAGAAAACGTCGAAGTTCGTTGAAATGAGGCCCGTGGCGTGGTTCCCGTGCCAATTCGTCCATGTCTGGAGACCAGCCCGTTGCCCGAATGGCGGGGATAGAGAGTGGATCGATTGGAGCGACAACGCCGTCGGCCCATTGCGGAGGCGGTTGATGGATGATGTGGCTTTTGCTCGAGACGAATTTTGGCCTGTACGGTCTCCTTCTGCTTGAGAAGCATCCGGCCTACTTCGAGATAACGTATTCGGGGAAGCATGGAGCATAGCATGAGTGTCCCTCCTTCGTAATCCTTGATATACCCCATCCAGACAGACTTGTCGAGGGTGATCTCTTTGCTAAAACCTTGTTTTTGAAAATACCCCGTGGCATAATTATCGGCGTAAGTGAGAAAATGCATTACTGGGGAAGTAGCTTTGACATAGTCCTTCAAATGGGCCATGAGATGCGCTCCGTATCCTTTCACCTGCTGATCAGATGAGACCGCGCAAAAAACGATTTCAGCAAACTTGCGGTCTCGGAATTCTCGGAATGTTATTCCGCCAATGACCTCCAGAGGCATTTTGACGATGGCGACAGACAAATGCGTGCGATCGTAGACGAGACGTGCGATGTAATCTTTGGGCATTTTCGGAAGTTGCTTTTGAAACAGGCATTTGAGGCCTGTTAGGATAATCGCACTCTCCCTGCTGCCATCATTGTTGACAACTCGGAATTCGATCTCGCCATTTCGTTCTTCTAAAACTGCAGGCTTTAGAACAGTGAGAACGTTTCCTGACATTGAAAAGGCACTAGCATAACTTCTCTGGGAAAGGAACCCTCCGGGCTATAGCTGGAGGTTGAACATCCGGTTCTGTCAACCCATCATGAAATCTTTTGATTCTTTTGGTATTAGAGGCGGTATTCGGTTCTTCGGAAGCCGTGCGCTTCGCGACGAGGAGATATTGCCCGCGGTCGGCTGGAAATGATTGCGACCCTGCTTTGTCCATCTGCGTTGAATGCCGGCGAACCTGGACATGAATAGTGCAGGATAGCCTCGGGCTCTCTGAAATTATCGCAGTCCTTACCCTTAAATGGTGGAAATGTTGAGTTTAGTTGTTGGGTATTCGGGTGGCTAGATGTTACGCAGAAACGTGAGCTCCAAAGTGGTCTTCCTGTAGGGAGAGCGTGTTGGAGCGCATGGAAGGGGTGGTTTAGAGCACGTGTTGGAGCACGTGTGGGACCATGTGATATACGGTCAGGAAGCCTCAGACATAAATGCATGGGCACGGCCTTTAACTATGGCTCGTGGCCTAGCCACATGCACAGCCACGCGCACCGCCGCAGACGGTGCGAACCAGAGTTCCCGCGTTCAATTCTTAGTCTGAGCATCTGAGACTAAGCTGCCCGCGTTTTTATTTCCTGTGCCCTGATTGGTGGGTTGTGGGTTTTTTTTTGCACATACACAGTAGGAACAAAACGCATGGGCGCTGGTCTGAGATTCTGAGACTAACCAGCGCCCCTCACTGTCGAGGCCGCTGAAAATGGCGACACGCGCCAGCCAAACTCGGCGACCGAACAGCGTTTTCTCGACTTAATCTGTAATGTTCCCAGATCTGCGCTTGATAGTCTGTACTACCATACAATATCTTCATTCGGCGCCTTTCTACATACCCTCCCTGCGCCGCCCGTCCCTGGCTTGGGTTGGGTTGTTCCCGTATCTGCATGGGAAACACACACTACCACCTCCAGGGTGGGCATGGAGGGATTCAGGTCCAGGTTCACCTGAAACAACGAAACGAGCCAGGCTTGTTGGCAAAACGTGTGTGTGGGAAACACAGAAGACAGAAACAGAAAGAAAAAAAAGCGGCGCGGCATGGGATGGGGAAACACAAAAGTCTGGGCTGAAAAAAGAGGCTGGATGAACGAACCTCTTTTTTAGCCTTGCCGTCTTGAGTTTGATCGGGACGAGAATCAATTCGGATGAGAATGAAACATACCAGACTAGCTCGTGCGACTTTACGAACGAGGAGGCTTTGTCTTCCATGTGTACGTCCGTAACTCACATGCGTGCCGCTGGTCATGAAGAAGATGTCGCTCTTGATCTTGCCCGTTCGTTTCGTTTCCGGATAATCTACGAATACTTTTTCGGCTTTGTTTCTTTTCTGTTTCTGTTTCTGATTTTCGCCCCCCCGCCATGCCATGCCGTCTCTGCCGCCGCCGCCGTGGACAAATGTTGCACATTATCAGCCTTTTTTTGTCTGCAAGCAATTAACAAGAAAATTGATTAATCCGGGCGGCTATATTTGATCATCAGCGGGAAGGACGCGGACGGGAACGCAGGGTGGGGAGAGAGAGGGGCCGCGTATTTGCACTTGCAAACATTGCCACGCAAGCTGGCTGACAGACAGCTTCTCTCTTAATAATCTGGAGATCTTACTGCATTGTATACTGTTGTTGGTGTTTTCGATGCCACATCGACAGCTAACGTTACTTGTAAGAGAGGAAATAGAGGCTGTGCAAATCTGGGGATGAGTGATCAGTAACCGCACGGGGTCGTGGCTAGAACTGGTGTAACGACCGCTGAACGGATCCCCGGCTTCACTGCAAGCAAGCGAACCTCAACGGGTATGCGGCGGCGTGCCCCCATAACGTCCGTACGTAAGCTGCATCCACAGTTCGGTCCCTAGCTGCACACTCACCCCGCCCAAAAAAAAAAGCGCACTCACAAAAGATCAAGATTTGGCCTCGATTTATTGAGCCGCATCATGTATGCAAAACAAAAAAAAGCATCAGAGCATAAGAGACACATGAAAACAACATACTAGAATTTTGTCTGATTTTTAGACGCTGTCTGTAGCTTGTAATCTGCGCCTGAATTATTGCAGCTACAGTGTCGAAATGTCCTTCACGGTGGCACAGATCACTTTTGTGAGTGCGCTTTTTTTTTTGGGCGGGGTGACACTGCACACAGCAGTGGTCCAACTGGCGCTTGGCGGGGTGGATGACTGCTGTGAGGGAAATACGACGGTTCAGCCGGTGAGAATCTGTGGTGGTCTTCGCCCGATGTTTGCATCGCTAGCGGCGGACGATGGAACGCTCACACGCATCACGCAGACGCACGCAGTGCGCATGGAGTTATCGATCAATAATGGACCGACCGCGCCCTGAACCGACAGTACACTAGCACACAGCTCCGTGCGCGGGCGCATGATCGTAGCGAGAGTAGATATCTCGCGAAAGACAAGGTCGGCCATTTTCTCTATCGTCGTCGTCGGCACTCTTTCAGTATCAAGCTTCGAGAGCTGCCAAATTTTGGAAGAACTGAAAAGGTTCGAAACTTTGACCTTTTTGCCCTGTTCAATCTTCCTCGCAGGCATCCGCGCATGGGGTAATTCAGAAATTGCCCGTAGCGGCAACACCACATCCCCAGAGCAGCCAATAACGCCGCCCGTTGGCTTCCCAGCCCCTCTTTCGGTGGGCCCCTCCTTAATTCTTCCCACGAAAACGTCCACAGTACCGCCGAGAACAGCAGGCTCACCCGTGAAATAATATGAGAAGACATTGAAACAACGAAGTACTCGGTACAGCCAAGTCCCATTTATAGGCCCGGACCATGCGCCACCGTGCACCCTCTTAAGTAGCTGCCCCTTTGGACGGTGCCGTAATCTTAAACGTGCCTTTTCCCAAGAGGACACACACCACGAGAGCGAGAGCTGTGCCCCAGTGGTGGTGTGCAGACACCGATCCACCAGTAACAGCCGCCCGTGCCTGCCTGCAAAGGATGCATCGTGCAAAAGAACCTGGAAAGGTGCGGTTGCGTGCGAAAGAGGCAAAGGAGCGACAGCTCCAGGGTCTTGGAGATGCCTCGCGTGGGTCTGGATCCCACTGCCATCCATCGTATCTTCCTCTTCAAATGACATTCCTATGCTACAGTAACAATCGTGATTTCCTGTCCAGCACTGCATGAGCCTGTTTCCTGTTCCTTCAACACGGGCAATTAGCGGACTATTACCGCTGGGGCCAGCAAGGGAGCGGTTATTTAACGCTGATGAGTGCATCTGCGTGACCGCGTCCCTGCGTGGTCAACGGCGGGGGGATGGATCCCGTTTTAATCGTTAGGCCCCGCTGTCTCTCTTCCGCGTGTTTTTGACTGCAAGGTACAGGCGCGTCTATCGGGGCCCCAAGAGAGGCCAGAGCCCAAGGCCCCTTCCAGGCACGCAAATACGACCTTGGTACTGTTGCTTTGCTTGCCCTGGCTCAGGGTAATATCGGTCCCACTGACAGTGTGCCTGTGTGGTGCTTCCACTCACCATCGCTGCACACAACGCATCTTGGAGTCTTACCACACCCTTGCAGCGCTCCGCCCCAGTCCTTCCCTTCCCCTTCCATTTCCAGCAGAACTCCCTTGTGTTGGTTTCTTCCGGTCTTTCACGATCCCATTTGGACCTTTCACTCGCTCCCTCACCTCTCTCACCTTCTTTTCCTTCCTTCCGACGGCCCTTCCGTAAAACTCGCCGACCTGTTTTCTTCTTATTCCGCGACGTCGTCCAGTTCTTAACGCCCGTTAACGATTTTTTTGTCGACCGTTTTCCGCGACCCGCACCCTTATTCGAGACTTAGGAAAATAAGGGGACCTCCGGAGGTCAGGCCTAAGGAATCACATCCCCAATGCCCGCCTCGCTATGAAAATCGTGGACACGCGCAAACCCTCGACAACAAATCAATTGTGAAGGACCATTTGCAACATATTATCTGACGATTTTTCGTCAAGTCGCTCCTTTTTGAATCAATTTCAGTATATGATTACGAGAACTCCCAACCGAGTTTCTCAATATTGCTACTAAATGTGAGTTACGAATACTCGGGGTCGGATATAGACGAGTCGCATGAATTCCCAAGGAACACAACCAAACGGCAAGCGGAGGGTGGCTCGCTTTAGGACCAGGGCAATGGCTTCCGTTCATCCTCAGGCGATCGTGGGGATCTTTTATGCGCAAGGAATCGAGATGGAATGTTCGCTGGTCTTGCTTGGTTTGCTGACTGGTGAATTGATTGAGTAGATCACGCTCGTTGACATATTATTGTCAAGTACATTCGTTACTATATCATCCTGACAAAAGTGAGTTATCGATTGGAACGTCGCTGTCGCCTATTGCGACGCTGACCGCAGTCGCGAGAAGAACATCACGCCCTTTTCGCGCTACCGCATCCCGTCTTTCGAACACAATCCTCGCCGAATCTCAAGAGACCTTATGAAGATATAGGATCAAGGAAAGAATGCGAACGAGTGCGTTTTTGGCCGCCGCCTTGGTGGCGGTTTCTGTTGCTGCGGAGGAAGTTGGAAGGCCGAAGATCTACTTTCCGCGGCACGTCAAGAGACAATACACCAATGCGACGATAACCTCGCCCCCTCCTTCCCGCGACACCTCGACGACGCTCAGCAGTGCCGACGACACATCCGATACCACCACAACTGAACTGCGGACGACGAGGAGGCAAACGTCGCTGAGTGATTTCATCGCGAGTCTGACGGATCCTCTCTTTGAGTCGAGCTCGCCGCCGTCAACAACAGGGTCGTTATCTAGCAACCGCTTGAGCTCGTCGGCCCAGGGATCATCATCTTCCTCGGGGTCATCCTCGGGGTCGTCTTCTTCGGGATCGACTTTCGTAGATAGTTCATCGGACACCCCACGTGTGACGACAATTGTGATTGCAAGCACGATCGTTGTTTCGCCTCCTACTGATACTCCCACCGCGAACGGGACTTCGGGTTCAAGCGCCGCCAGCGGCACCTCGTCAAGCAATGGTGCATCCCGCACTGATGTAGTTACTTCTGACGCGGCCAGTGGTACCACTAGCAGCGGCACTACCACTAGCGGCGGCAGCACCGGCGACAGCACTAATGACCCGACTACGTCGAGCACTGCTACTGCTAGCACCAACACAGGCAGCACCAGCAGCGATGCGACTACCTCGGGGCCGGTTGCCAGCGACCCCAAGACTTCTGGCCCGGCTGCTAGCAACCCGACGACATCGACCACTCCGTCAACCACGGAGACGACAAGCCCTGGATCAACAAGCACTCCATCCGCGAGTGTCAACACCACTGAGACATCATCTGGCGTGGTTGGTTCAACTGGAACGATTCCTCCGACCGTCATTCAGCCGACGACTGCCAGCACCACTCCTGTCACGGACTCCACAACCACCCCGACCACTCTGGTTGTGTCCGAGTCGACAACTAGCCCGCTAGCGTCGGGAACTGGACCGGTAGGAAACCAGACAGCGACTGTTGTGCCGACCTCATCGGAGACTGCCGTTGTATCAGCGGCCCCCACCGCCACGAGCAGCTCTTCTGGCATTCTTCTGGCTCCCACAGGTGTCGTTACTCCCACTTCGTCCAGCACTGTCGTTGACCCACTGAGCTCTCTCATCAGCGGTGCCATCTCTGCGGTTTTGCCTACTCAGAATGCGACGGAGACTGGCGTGTCCGGAACGGGCTCTGTGGCGCCTACTGCTACTACATCTGCGTCGAGAACCATCTTCCCGTCTGGATCTGGAACAGGGGTCACGACAACACCGACTGAGACGACTGTGCCACCCTCAGGCACCATCTCTGTTCCCGTGGTGATCAACAGCACTAACACAACCCTCCCTCACTCTTCGCAAACGCTACCCCCAACGCTTTCCCCAACAGTTACCGCTAACTCGACCTTGACCGGGCCCCCCACGACGTTGGCTCCCACGACGACACTTCCGCCTCAAAGCACGATCGTTCCTGCGAACACCACCTTTGTTATTCCCAGCAATACCACGATTCCGATCGTAGTCTCAGAGCCGCCTTCCACGACTCTCAGCACCTCGAAGACTTCTAGCGAAACTGCAAGCACTGCAAGCGGAGTCACCAGCGTTGTTGCTACCGCCACAGTTACGAACTCGCAGCCATGGCTTCCGACTACCATTGTGGTTGACCCTACCGCGACGACAGTCAGTGCTGGATTGGCGCCGACCAGTGCAAGCGGAATCCCGACAGCCCTTCCCAAGGCCATTACTCCGGACTCCGGACTTGACCCTCAGCCGGAGGACACTACCCTGATCCAGATTGGTTTCCTCTACGGATTCAACTACAACTTTGTGGTAGGAAACAATAAGGCCGCTGCTCAGATCTTCCAGTTGCTTCCTCAGGCGCTTAGCTATGCTGGTGGATTTGACTCTAGCAAGGTCCAGATGCGGAAGCTGATCCCTCTGGATACCCCCACTCTTGGATACATCACAACTCTGGCTATTGTCACCTATCCGAGCAGCATGGTGGAGGCGTTGCGCATGGACGTCAAGATTCCCAGCTCTGCCCTGTATAACAACCCGGAGCAGCTGGTGTACAACTTGACTCTGCAGATCAACCCGAGCATCGACATCATCCTTGGCTCGTACCCCGACAGCCCAGCCAGCCCCCAGGGTAGCGGTGTTTCGGCCCCAGGAACGACCTCGAGCCCCAACAGCGATCCCTTCAACAGCAATAGCCAGACCGGTGGCGACCAGAGCTCAACGCAACGTGGTACCACCGCTGGTATTGTCAGCGGTGCTGTCTGCGTTGCCGCTGCCTACGGAGCCGCCATGTTTATTATCGCTAGAAGGTACAAGAGGAAGAAGCAGGCGCACCGCCGAACAAGCTCTCTCACCAACCCCTCCGACATGCGACAGACGCCCAGGAGCAGCCCCGCCCTCATGGGAGGTGCTTTGCTGAGCCGGGACTTCACCAGCAGCTACGGTGGAGTCGCGGGAGGACGGGACAGCCACGGCAGCGGCAGAAGCGGGATGGGCAACTCGGGACGCACCGCCTACATCTCTGCTCCCGTTGCCGCTGAGAACTCTCTTGGCTGGAATTGATGACGATTATCTGACATGGCGACGTTCTCTACGTATCTCTGGTACAACCAAAACGATCCAACGAACTTTCTTTTATGCTTCGATACCCTTTCGGTGGTTCCGCCGCGGAGCACTGCAGCACTATTTGGTGTTGAACCACTCGAAAAGACAACAACAACATCATAGACATTGACATTTTGTGTCACTTGCGAAAACACCATTTTCCTTGCACTTGTCTATTTTTTATTATTTTATCATTCTTCTATTCCCGGTCAGACTCGGCCTATTGTAAAAGCCTTGCTGGCCGCATGTTTTGAGCACAGAACCCTCGGCGCCGTCAGGGACTGGCAGCCCACCTTTTGCTGGCTGTTTGGTCTGGTGACCAGGTATTTTTATTATTTAATTATTTTTGTGTGGTTTTCTTTTTGGGTAAAGGGGGAGGAAGAAGAAGTGGCGTCGAGTTGGATGATGACCGCGCCAGAGGCATGTGAAGTAGAGGAAGGATGATGTAGTTGAGGCGGTGACAGGTGAGAGGTGAAAAAAGCACGAAAAGAGAGCAAGCCCGGCATCGTCTATAATTAGACGGGGGTCTGGGCGAGATGGATGGCAAGATGTGTTGAACAATTGTAATTCTACATCTCAACAGGTGGAGCACCATAAAGATCTGAGTGATGTCGGATTAGATCTTGTCAAGGTTCAGAATTGGCTGCTACCTAATGACCTGACCACGTTCCAAAGGT
Source organism: Diplogelasinospora grovesii (assembly GCA_033297225.1). Lineage (NCBI taxonomy): Eukaryota > Fungi > Ascomycota > Sordariomycetes > Sordariales > Diplogelasinosporaceae > Diplogelasinospora > Diplogelasinospora grovesii. Next base: position 406,922 of record MU853757.1, read on the forward strand.
CGTTTTTGTTGTCATGTTTAATTATCACAACAGAATAGAGATGTTTGAATCATTTACAGCGCATACATACATCGGGTGATTGTAGTGGAGCGTTCCCCTTATTAGGCGTCGATGATCTGAGACCCGAGTCCCGAGTCGATTGTAAGCGAGCGACCAATGACGCAGGCGGCAGCGGCATGGCTTAAGTGCACGCAATTAAAACGCGGCTGACGGGAAGCCCAGCGCATGGAGCCCAGGGACTTAAGCTAAGCAATCCAGGGCGATCGTCAATAACCGAATTTAGTGCCATCTTATCGCTTGATCGAATCCGACGTCAGCTGAACAGTACGCTGTATGTGCACAGTCCACGCGACCGTCCATTCGAGTTACGAACCATGACTACAACTTCCATCTGATTGATAATTACCAATTGGATTCGGGGCGCACACGGTAACAAGAAATTGGGGGCGGCGCGAAATGATCTGCCAAGAAAGATGTCCTCCTCCACCACCACCAAGGACGATAACCCACAATGGCACGACGGGTCTACCGGATCCACACAGACGAGCGACGACCGAATGACACCATCCTCTGATTCTGACTCGGACGATGAAGAAGATGCATACCGCGATGCAGCCCTACATAAGCTACTGCACGGGGAGGATCCTGATGGTGTTGAGGCGTACGAATTGGGGCAGACACGGACACGGGCACCGAGAGCAACCAGGAGGGTATTAAGGGAAGCAGAAAGGGGGAAATACAACGATGAAGACAGTGATGGCGAAGATGAAGAGGAAGAGGAAGGCCAAGAGCCGGAACAGAGGAGAGGGAGGACAAGAAGGAGGGATAGCGCGGCGAGTTTTCAACTCTACACGCCTGATGAGGAGGCGCGGGTTGTCAGGAAGTTTGATCGGAGGTTGGTGGTGTTCGTTGCGGTGTTGTATATGTTGAGTTTTTTGGATCGGTCGAGTATGTCAACCTTTTTCTTGTGTGCCACAAGCCAAACTCCCCTTCTTGTACCCCCCCAACCCAACCCAACCCAACCGGAACCCGCTTCTTTACCCTGGCCCACCACCCGAGGTTGTGAAGTTAACAAATGGAAAAAAAAAAAAAAAGATATAGGAAACGCCCGAATAGCAGGCATGGACGCCGACCTACAGCCCTCTCCTCCCGCCAAACCCAATCCGGGCTACTACGAGTGGTCGTTGACGGCGTTTTATATCGCGTACATCGCGTTTGAGTGGATGTCCTTACTCTGGCGACTCATCCCAGCGCATATATATGTTTCTGTCATTGTGCTGTCATGGGGTCTGACTGCGAGCCTGCAGGCAGTCGCGGTGAATTATCCCATGCTCATCTTTTTGAGGGTGTTACTGGGCATAGGAGAGGCGGGCTTCACGGGCATCCCCTTCTATCTGAGTTTTTTTTTCAAGAGGCATGAGCTTGCTTTTCGGACTGCTATTTTCATTTCTGGTATGCCCCCTTCCCTTCTTTCTATAAACGTCTTTCCATCCGAACCTGACGCCCTCCCAACCCTTACCAACCCTTCTCAGCCTCCCGCCTTTGCACTCCCTGTTTTTATGCCATTCTCTTAGCCCCTTCGACATACCGTTTTGTATAATGTAACGCTGCTAATATCCGAGTGTGTGTGTGTGTGTGTGTGTGTTGTAGCGGCCCCACTAGCAACAACCTTTGCCTCCTCCCTGGCCTGGGTGATTATCAAGGTCGGGGAGTCCGGGCCGATTGCCCCGTGGCGGTTGCTCTTCCTTCTCGAGGGCTTCCCCTCCGTACTCATTGCAGTGATGGCATGGAACGTGGTCCCCGACAGTCCTCAGACCGCGAAATACCTGACAAGACGGGAGAAGAAAGTCGCCCGTCTACGGCTACGGCCTCGACACAAATCCCACACTACACCTTCTAAACGTCTCAACACCCGGGACGTATTGTCTGTCCTGTGGGATCCGGTGGCGTGGCTCACGGCGTCGATATTCTTCCTGACGAACATGGCATACTCTTCCCTGCCCGTCTTCTTGCCCACGATATTGACCGCGATGGGCCATGATTCGCTGTCAGCAAACGCGCTAGCGGCGCCGCCGTATTTGGCAGCTTTCCTTATCGTGCTCGCGACGGCACACGTCAGCGATATGATGAAGGCCCGCAGCCCGCTGCTGATAGCGCATGCATTAGCATCTGCGGGGGGGTATGGGATACTCGCCGTGTCTGAGGGACATCTCGAGCCGGGATCGATGGTGAGGTATCTCGCGGTGTACCCCGCCGCGATAGGGTTCTTCAACGTTGTGGTGTTGACCATTGCGTGGAGCATTAACAATCAGAGGAACGAATCCCGGCAGGGGGCGGGGTTTGCACTGCTACAGGTGGTGGGACAGTGCGGGCCGTTAGTGGGCACGAGGCTGTACCCGGATAGGGACATGCCGTATTATACCAACGGGATGAGGGTCTGCGCGGGGGCGATGTTGGGTGTGGCGGTTCTTGCGGGGGTGCTTAGGTGGTATCTTGCAAAACAGAATAGAACGATGGATACAGAGGGGGCAAAGGGAGATGGGGATGGGGAAGGAGAGGGCGGCGGCGGCGATGGGGATGAGGAGGTTGGTCTTGTGGGTGGTGCAAGCACAGGAAAGGGGCATGTAGAGGGCGGTGGGGAGCGGTTTAGGTATATGTTATGAGCTGTGTTTTGTTTATACTGTTATCAGGTAGGTACCTATATGTATAATAAACGGTGGTCTCCAGTGCGGCGGCAGTACGCAACACAGCTCGGTGGGACAACTTCCCACGAAATCTTGCATGTTACATAGTGGACATCACTATCATATCCATTTGCCCCCATTAATTTAGTTCTTTTTCTACATTTATACGCTACTAGAAACACATGAGCCCCCCCCCGCCCACGTTGAAACATAAAAAAAGAGCCAAGACTTATTTATGTGTGCACCTCCCTACGTTCCATAAGGTAGTATTATGTGTGCGCGTGTGTGAGGTAGGTAGGTAGGTAGGGTTGTTGTGTCTTTTTGCCTCACGCTACTACTAGCAGCTCGCCCTAATTTACCTCCAATTTTTTTTTTTCAGCTTTCAATATTTTGGGCAAGCGTGGTGTGGGCAAGGGAGATGGATAAATCCTGACGGATTGGACGGGCTGAAGGATCAGATGAAGCGGCAGCTGAAGGGCGCTAACGAGGTTTGGTTGTGTGCCACACAGCTTGACTCTGTGATTGTTGTACATACCTACCTGAGTGAAGCATGATGTGATTTTCATGAAAGTTTTTTTTTTTTTGCGCTCTGGGTGATTAACGAGAAGTGTGTAAAAAGCAAAAGGACCGACTGAAATGATCCGACTGCAACTACTAATCTACTACCTAGGTACATACCTAAGCTTCATTTGGGGGGGGGGGTTGTTTGGTGATGTAATAGTGGTAATCCACCGGCGACTTCACGCCGCACCAATACATGCCTGATATGCAGCGGTCACACACCATGCAGGTACGTGGAGACGCAACACGAACTGCATCTAAAGTTGGAATTATGCTGTCACCCATGCAAGGTACAACAACAATCACAACACATAAAACACGCCATGGTTTACTGCAGTGCCGTGTTGAGGCTCAAGTGTATGTATTAATTATTAATTATTAGGTAAGATAGTAATTAAACTCAGGGTCGGCTGATTCTCATGCCGCATACGTTACCACCAGTTCCTCTCGCCACACTAATACATAATTAATAATTACCCAATATGCAGTCATCATGCAAGGTACCTGACGACAAGGCTGGAAGTGGCACAAACACCCGCGCGGCCAAGAACGCGGTCATAAGGCGGCTCAACAAAGACTGTTCATGTCAAGAAAGCCCTAAGAATAGCATCACCCCTGCGCCCCGTGGCAACATCACACGATGATTGCACAGTGGTGAAATTTCTCTGTATTCCTTTTCCCGCATTCTGGACTCTTCCTTGCACCATTCCTCCATGAGCGTGTATGCGGATGGCATCTCTTGTATGCGCCTCTTCGGTGGGTTAAGTTGCCCCTGCTGGTGCATGAAGGCGGCGAGGAGCAAAGCGGAAGAAAAAGACAAATCCAGATAGGCGTGTGACACTGTTGAAAGAAAATAATCTTATTCGAGTCTAGCTAAGCCAAGTACGGCAAGTTGTTCTATCACACCCCATCCACCCCTCCAGTAGCCCCTTCCACGTGTACATCTTTACACCAACAAAGCTAAGCATCTACTGCTGCCACCTCATCCTGCTCCATCCTATCCTGCTGTCCAATCTCGTCCTGCCGTCCCTGCGTCTGTCCCTCTCCCTGCTTCTGCCCCTGATTTTTGTTCTGTTCAGGTCCAAGACCCAAAAACGATAATTTAGCCCCCAAGAGCCTAATCGACCTCACCACACTCCTATCCCTCTCCCGTGCTCCCTCATCCAGCTTGATCCCCGTGATACCCTTCACCTCCTCCACCGAAGTTCCCCTGACCGGCGTCTTCTGCTTCCGCGCCATGACGACCCGTGTATGTCTCGCTCGCGCCAATCTGGCCTTTCTCTCTCTAACCTTTCCCATAATGACCTTCGTCCCCCTTTTACCAACTCTAAACTGCCTGGTGAACCACTTTTTAACCTTGACCGGGTACAGACCCTTGTTAAGCCCGCTCTTCAACCCATGTTTGATTCCCGGCCACGACCATCCCGACTGTGTCCTCGACCTGAGTCCGGGTCCGATGTACTTGTTGTTGTCGTCATCATAGCTCACCGACGACGTCTCTCTGTCCAGGTTGGTCGACACGCGGGGTAGACACTGTGTCGATAGATTCTTGAGGAGGGTCTCCGCTGTATACTCTGTATCCGTCGGCGAGACCATGTTTGTGTTCTCCCACTCACCCCCGTCTTCTTGTTGGTTGCGGGCTGCGTCCATGTTCGTATCAAGCATCGTGATGTCCGTCCGTGCTTCGACCCGTTCAAGGTCACTCCCGGAGCTACCATCTGCGTATAGCGTATCCTGCGAGGCCGTAACCTCAGACACCACCCTCGGCCTACCCTCGTACCCGCTCGCTATAACACCAGTCTTTACCGTGGTTGTATCCTCAGAAGATTGTGCCGAAACAGTATCAACAAACGGATTCTGCGCAGATTCATCACCGCTCTCGCTGCTCTTCAAAAAGCTCGGCAACCTCCCGCGTGCAAACCCATAGCTCTCCAAACTGGACAGTATGCGCCTGCCAAACGTCATGGGCGGGGAGACCGTCATCTCTGGCGTGCGTATCCCTTGAGAAATACCCGAGTACGTTGAAGATGTGCTTCTGACATGACAATGCCCACCCACCCCACCGTATCCGGCTGGGACCGTGTTGATTGTGTTTGCGAGATCCAACATGTCCAACATTAACCCCCCTTTGTTGGGCGTGACTGTCAGCTCGGGGCTATCAGGCGGGGAAAGCTCAAAGCTGAACGAGCGGTGTTTGAAACTACCCTGACCCTGTTCCTTGCCAGATGGGACACGCGGGTACGGAAACACCCTGTTCAACTTGCCCGGCTGTGTAGTGGACAGCAAATTCTGCTCCTCCTTTACATCAAGGGGTCTGTTCTCTCGGTTGGCAAGATCGTGTTGATCATGGTGGTTGACGATGCCGTCACCCTGGTAGGGTTGCCGCTGTCGGCGATTGGCATCCTTCTCCCAGAGTCCCGCAAAGGTGTTGGGGATATTCAATCGTCGACGAGTAGGACGTCCAGTGGCACGGCCGACGGAGTTGCAAGCTGGAATTGGCTGCGTGTGTGGTTGACAGGGGACATCCGTAACGGCTGGCGAGGCAGTACCGGCGGGTGCGGTAAAGTCGCGGTGGTGAGCTTTGGACGCCAGAGTCCTGGCAGGCAGAGTGAGAGATGACACCTCCATCGCTGTGTCGTTGTAAAGATGGAAAATATGTGGTAGAATGACCTCTAAGGCTGATGGAATCAGTGAAAGACTGATGATCCAAAAAAGAGAGAGTTGACAGTGGTTGTGTTGATTGGGACAGAAGCGGGTTGAGCACACAAGGTCGGGTGAGTCCAAGGCAGGGTCGTTCATTCAGTATTTGTAATTGTATCTGTCTTGCTCTATCTCGCTCTCCCATCCCGCTTTGGAAGGCACGTCTGGAATCTGCTCTGCTCCTGGGGAAACTGCGACCTGCACTCGATCCTTCCTCCGCCACAGTTTATATGTACAATGATAGGTGGAGTCGAATTGACTCTCAGTTTCCTCCCTACGCGGGGTTCAGTCCGCCTATGCAGGTGGCTCGCGGCGCTGGACGATATGGCGTGGGGGAGACTGCACATATATAGCTCCTTGGTAGAGTTACAAGCAGTTCCCGTACTTGTTGCGCTCAATTTCGCCCCTTGATCAAAAACCGAGCGAAGGGACGAATCCCAAGCAGCCATAGAACCAGTGAGTCCTGCCAATATGGAGATCCCATCGCAGTGAGCTCTTCAAATGGTGTCGCCCAGTCGCAAATGGGTGACCGACAGAATGTGTGTCTCATCTGCCAGGGCCGGGGAGTACTCCACGCTGTTGCTGTCTGTATGACACGTGTGTCGGTTTGCTTCGATCCGTGCTCAAGGCGCCGCCATCCGCATCTTCAACATGGTCAGCTCCGAGCTCTTGGCCCAGGTGCCGTCCGGTGTCTGTCTGTAACACATGAGCTTCCCCTCATCGCCCACACTGCCCAGTATCTGACCATCGTCATCAAACCCAACCCTCCAAACCGGTGTCCTATGACTATCAAGCTTGGATATCTCCGTAATAACATGCCTGATATGCCCCGGCTGACCACTCGTCGACCTCCTGCCCTCCACATTGCTAGTTCCACTTCGTCCCGTGTGCATGTCCAGCCCCGCCCGAATGCCCGATTTCGACGCACTTGGGCTATGATGTGACATGGCCGGCGAGTTTGGTTGCTGCCCCTGCTGCGATATTTGCGGTGAAGCTGGCTGCTGCTGTTTTCCCTCCGCCCCTCCGTCTGCAGCAAGTGCACCACCAATTCCCCCCTGATCCCTCTCTCTCTTTTTATGCTCCTCCGCCAACAACCTGCTCTTGTTCCTCTTTATAGCCTTGGCGCTAGGGGCTTGATGCTTCTTAAGCACGTCCGCCGTAGTCCAATTCTCCTGGTTATATCTCGCATAATCCTCCTCGTCGTCGTCCTCATTTTCTATGTTTACCGTCGGCGTGGGCGTCGTAAGAGAAAACACCCTAACGAACCCATCCTGACAGGCAGTCGCAATGATGTCATATCCCCGAATGTTTCCCGGCGCCCACGCCACATCCCTCACCAATCCGCGATGCGTCCCACTGACTACCTCAGCAGCCAGGTAGAATTCCTTAACCGCCGTTGTTAACCCCAATGATGCACTGACTGTATCCCGCGTCCGATAAATCTTGACCGAATCCATCGCAGCCACTACCAGTCCCAACGCATCCATGGGCACTCCTGCGCGAAGCGCGGTATAACACACTTCCGCATTGGGGTCGAACCGGACCCTAAAAGCCGTCTCCTCTCCCCTAGCCGGTCTTGCTGACAGCACCGGAAATTCGTCAATCTGTGTCCAGTCCCCCAAGTTTTCAGGCTGTTCGTTCTCGTAAACCGTCAACCGCCCGTCCGCCGATGCCAGCGCCAGGTATGTGTATCTTGTATCCTCGAAATGCTTCAACGAAAAGCTTCTGTATGGCGATCTACTATTCCGCGTCTCGAAAGCCGCGAGGGGCTTCGATTTGTCGTCACCACTACTGGTGCTGCTCCCGCTCGCGCTCCTCTGCGATGCGATCGTACTGGATATCGGGCCAGTTGGGCCGAATATTGTGCTCACGCCACGTACCGCCGAGCTAAACCTCCTACCAGGCGCGGCAGAAGGATCCTCGGCCCATATCTTGAACCTGCCCTCGATACCCAGCGACGCGAGGAGGTTCGGGTAGATTGTAGGTGGCAGCCATTGTAACTCCAAGATCTCGCCGCCGTGCGCGCCCCAGGTGTCGCAGTGTCGCCAGACGCCGTCTCTATGTCTGTTGAAGACGCGGATCTTGCCGTCCACGGAACCCGTCGCGCACCGGTCGCCGTACGAGTTGAACGCGACGGCCTGCACGAGGTCCTGGTGGCCGTGCTTGAAGATCAGCTCGATGCTCGGCTTGTCGTCGATTGGAGGGGGGTCCATTAGCATGCGGGCCATCGCGGAAGCAGGACTGGAGTACGGGCTGTGGTGGGATGAATTGAAGCAATTGAGGGACAAGACACACCTCCACTGACGTCGGGTGAGAGATTGTGGTGCACTGGTGTCAAGCGCAAGCAAGCCGCCGCCGCCCCTGGGCCCAAGCTCCCTGCAGCGCTTGGAAATTTGGACCCCGCCATAGGTTGGCTCCCACTCCACTGGGCGACACACTCACACAGGGATAACTGAGGATGGCATTTTCATGTGTGATTGAACTACATTTTATAACTGACACCGGCCGCCCATATGCAAAAGATATGTCTATGTAAAAGTTACATGTGGTGTATACATCCGTTCATAAAGTAAATGATATACTATACAGGAACGCTGGTATCCGTAATGCTCCAGTTATCCGCGTTGAAAATGAGCAGCGCCATGCGATGCCTCACAAACAGCCCAAAGAGGCCAACCACCGTCTGCATGACTGTGATTTCCACAGCCAGCCGGTCCTCCCTCAACGGGCCGCGCCAGACCAGCCAAAGGTTCAATAGCGTAAAATTGCTGGTCTCGACAAAGTTTCCCTCCTCATCAAGCGTGACCCTTAGTAGCCCCAGTTTACCCAGCATCTTCAGTCCCCACGCGATAGGCGGCTTAGGCTGCCGTTCCGGTGTCCAGGGCGTAATACTCGGCTCTAACAACCCCGTGCGGGCATTAAACCGCGGTAACCGATGCCTCGGACACGGCACGAGCCCGAAAAGCTGGGGTGTCGAGTAGATAAAGTTGAAAATCTGCGGGATGAGCAGCAAGATCAACGTCTTGCTAAAGTGTCCCAATATGCTAACCACCACGAAAACCATGCCCGCAAAATAGCAGTACGTATCTCCCACGAACACTTTTGCGGGGTACCAGTTGTGCCAGAGCAGCGCAAACGAGACCCCCAGGAAGGGCAACAGAAAATAAAGCGAGAACAGATGAGAGTCTGTCGCCGGATGCGGGTAGTCCGTCAACAGATACAATCCATCGTTGAATGCCAATAATAGCGCCACCACAATCGACTGTGATACCTCGACGCCATTAATACCCGCTAAAATGTTTATGCTGTTCGGGCTGAATATCGCCACGCAGGCCATGTAGACGTAGTATAGACTCCCGAGATCAAACAGTTCCCCTAGGTACGGCTGTAATGGTATTGGTATCACGATGCTGGTGACCCCGAAATCGACAAAGTAAACCACCAGCAACGGAATGCATGCGAAAGCAGGGATGAATAACTTGTGTCGCCAGCGAATGTCAAACAGGTCGTCGCCGATACCGAGAATCGCGATCGACTGCAGGCAGAGGATCGCTGACAGGTAGGACGCCAACTACACACATTAGCATCACAGTTTTGAAGGGGGAGGCCGCTCCCCCCGACGGGATGATGTTGAAAGGGGAAGGGGTACCTTGCTATGCGGAAACCTATGTAGAAACCGCCCCTGCTGGACATGCTCAACATGCAGCATGACATCTCTGTTTCCCCCTCCACTGGTCGCCGCTACGATATCCTTGTAGAACGGGAACGGGATAAACACGATCAACACCAAAAGATACACAACCGCGCACACGGCGCCCATGCACTCGGGTATCTCTTTCTTGTGGTGCTTGCTCATGTCCACACCCTTCAGGCCGGCTTTTATAAAGGTCGGACCCAGCCACCGGATCATGGCGAAGCACATGCTAAATGCGATGCCGCTCAGCGCGAGCGATGCGATTAGCGGTTCGCCATCGCCTTGGAAGGTGTTTGCCAGTATGCCGACGCATGCGGCGGTAAGGGAAAAGAGGCTGAACGTTTCGCTGCGGGAGAGGGAGGAGGAGGAGGAGGAGGAGGAGGACATCTTGGCGACGGTCCCGATGCCAGTTTGTGGGGTGTGCGCGCTCGTTGCGCTCGTACTACTATTATTATCGGCCGAGGACGGGCAGGCGGGTTGGCGCGCAAGTCGGGAGTGCGGCTCGCAGTGTTACCGTCGAAAATGTATGCGTACCTCCATTGCTCCCTTGAACGGTTTTTTTGTAAGCCCGACGACGACGACGACGTTGAACCTGACGCGGCCGAGTTGCTCAAAGAGTTAAAAGACAGCTGTCCCAAATGACGAACCATCCATCCCGTTGCAGTGGGGAGCTAACCCCCTGTCTGTAACCGCGCCGCGAGATCTACAGGGGTCCCAGCGCCATGCGGGCCCGCTTTTAACTAAGAACCGACGGCGGACAGGCGTTCTTGATCTCTCAAAAAACCCATTCGTGCCTTTCCCAGGCATCTATGAACATGGCAGTCACAACCCCACCGACAAAGCCGGGTGAAACGGAAGTCTACAGCACAGCGCTGAGAATTTACAGCTGGACTCCTACAACCTTTATCAAACGTGAGGTCCCACCCCAGAGGCGACAGAAGAACCAGCGTGGAGAATACATCATCGATCCCTTCGTCAAGGAGCTTTTTCAGATTGAAGCATCCGCGCTCAGACTACTCTCGTAAATAAAGATCAAAGTTCCTAAACTTGTGGACAGCGGTCCAGACGAGAACGGACTTGCATTCGTCGAGACGGAACTTTTGAGTGGCATTCCTGGCTCGCGCGTTAGAGAAGAATGCCGGATGCCAGACGGAGAGAAGCATGTAGATGCTGGAGAATGTACCCTATGCGAGGAGAAGGCATGGGCTAATGCCGAAAGTTACATCACGAACGTGGTGCTCCCCGAGCTCGCGAAGCTAAGATCAAAAACGATGGGACTCGACGGCAAGGTCGTCCCACCACCTTGGGTGCGGTATCACGACAACAGACCGACCTGGCCTTCGAAGACGTCCGACACCGATCAATATATCTTATGTAACTGGGACATTGGTGCTCACAACATGATGTTTGAGTATGGGATGTTAGAGGTTATAGCAGTGTATGACTGGGAGAACGCTGGCTATTTCCCACCGGAGTTTCAGTTTGTAAACCGTTCTCGGCAAGAACTCGACGCTCAGTTCGAGGATATCGCGAAGGTTAGACGGCTCATAGCACTCCTCGATTCATAGAGTGCTTGCCACTGATTGAGTGCGATGCGGTCCGAATGATGTTTTGCTAAGCTATGTTGAGAGAGTTTTCTACCGAAAACCATAAGATCTGACCCCTGTATGGCCGACGCCGGCACCGAGAAACCGTTAGCGACTTACAGGGATCTTTTTAGTGTAGTGGTTTGTGAACCAAACAGGCCCTAACTAGCGCAACCACCACATCCACACACACGCGCGCACACACACACACGCACACAACACAAACTCATGAAAACTTTTTGTAAAAGCTCCATATACTTCTCTACTGGTAAAAGATCTCCATCAAACAAGGCAAGATGGCCGAGCGGTCTAAGGCGCTACGTTAAGGTATCCAACCCTTAATCATCACTTATAAAGTGTAATTCCGTAGTCCGAAAGGGCGTGGGTTCGAATCCCACTCTTGTCAGTTTCAAGCATTGGTTTCGGTTCGCCAACAATCTTTTGGCTCATTCAGCTTCATTTTTTGGTTGATTCATCTCTGGCTATGTTGTGCCTTAGAGATTCGCTCTTGGTTTACTGCTGCGATCACATTTTACATACTCCGGATCTGTCACCGCGTTACATTTGACCTGTGAATGTTACACCCCATTCCATAGCTACGGGATCTGCCCCTATTAAAACATGGGATGAGCATAGTATTAATGCTCAAGTGGCTGTAAGACCTATCATAATATTTGTTCTTGATTCTAGCCTGGAAGCTATTCAAAGTGTCTCTTCTGCCATCCAGTATATCCTACAATCCCCCAACCCCCAAAAAGGGGTCATCTAGTTCCACCAAAAACTAACACTAAAACTAACACTCAGTCCCCTGACATAATGCCACCATCCAATGGGTATATACAGCATGTCTCCCGGCTGAAGAATACATTCCAAGTACGGCACCTTTTTGAACTCGTCCTCCCAACCTCCCTCCCCATTTTCCTCCCCTTCTCCCTCTGCCTCTATATCAGGTTTATCCCATCCCTCAAAAACACCAATGTCAACATGGCTGGTATTCCCCATTTCAACCCCCCCTTCTTTTCCCCTGGGCCTCATTCTGGGTGTCTCATGCGGACTGTACAATCTCACGTATTTCCTGCCCACCACTTGGACCAGTAAGTTATGATACGGGTCGGTATGAAGAGGGGTGATAGTCCCTCCCGGTCCAAACCATGCATTCAACTGCGGCTCATCCAGCTCAGCTTGATCCTGGGAAGGGTCTGTCGGGTGTTTAGGTGGTGCCGTATAACAATAATCCGGGATGCGAATGTCGTTGCGCAGCTGCGGGAGTTGCGTGAATAGCTGGTGTTGCGCCAGGTACCCTACCTTCCCCTTTCGTCCTCCCCCTTGCCCATTCTGACCCTTTGTACGTGGAGGATCAATGTAGACGCTCAAAAACTCCTTGAACGGTATAATCTGTTGCCCCCATCCATCATCAACATAGCTCCTCCCCACCTCCACCGGGACCAACCTCCTCCCTCCAAATGTTCGTGACAACAGATACGCAGGTTTGTTCCATGGGCGAGTGGTTCGTGCTGGCCAGTCATCCACCACCCCCGTAATCACCAACGGCAGTGGCCCCTTTTCTGCCTTGTCCATGTATTCCTGAAACCACTCCATGCTCGGCCGGTAGACGCGCTCTACGCCCTTCTGGACAACCGGCGTAAACCTTTCCTCAGTAGAGAACGACGGTTCATGCTCCCAGACATTGTTCCCTTTGTCTTTTTCGTCTGACAGTTTTTGTTTCTTTGCTGGTGGCACTTCATCCCCTCCCCCTTCTCTTGTTTTCGGGCTGTCATTGGCATGGCACACCTCCTCAAGCAGCTGCAAAGCCGTATCAATCCACCGTCTCCCAAGCCTGTTGTTCTTCCCCTCCCCTTCGCCAGGTGCACCCGCCAGAATAATCGCCATGTCCAGGACCTTGACCATCTCATCCAAATCCCTCTCTCTCTCCATTTCCCCGATTAAATCGTCCACCTCCCCGTCATCCAACACCCTCGTCAGGACGTCCCTAGCTTCCACATACTTTCCATCGTCGCCATCTGCACTACTCTCCCCCCCATTTACCTCCCCATCTTTCTCCCCGTCACCCTCCGTAGTAACCCGTCTCCCCCTCCACGTCAAATACAGTATACAAAACTTGAGTATACACGCATGCGTGTACAACACCCTCCAACACACGGGCAGTTCCCCAAAGACATACGCGTAGAATTTCCCGTAAGCATACTCTCTGAGGTCGTCCAGCCTCTTCACCACCGTCTTCTTCTCATACGCCTGCCGCTGCGCATTCTCCGGGGTAGGAGACCAGGTCGCACGAGGTGCGCAGATCTCCCTTGCTTGCCGTTCCAAAAGGGCTACCAACGGGTCGTCCAACCCTCTTAGCACTGATCTCGGGTTATCGTTATCGTATAGTACTGTGTCGGCTGGTCTCGAGCTCGACGAGCACGAGTTAAAGATCTGCTCAGCGGCGCATTTGCAGTGCGCGCGGAGCTTTGTCCGTGGCGGGATGGAGGGGCAGGTTAGGTAGAATGGGGTCGCCATCCCCTTCGCTTTACTGTAAATAAAAAAAAGGAAAAAAAAAAAAAAGGAATAAGGAGGAGGAGGATAAAATTGGGGGTTTAAAAGAAAAGAGACGTGGGGTTGGGGATGTTGATGATGGTTTTGCAGGTGTTAATTAGTGGTTGTAAGTGGATGGACGCATGCATGCGAATGAGAATTGAGGGTGAAGGAGTGAACTACGTAACGCACTGGCAAAGTGAAAGTGGGCCGGGCCACCGACCTCAGCAATCTGAAAGTTGGCCACAGTGAGCAAGAGCGAATTGCGAATTGCGACAGGGAAAGTACAGTACAGTACAGTACCTGATTTCTCAATCATTTCCTGTGCATTTTACATCTCAAAGTATGTATCTTCCCTAAATAGGTAATAGGTTCGACGAATGGGTGTCAAATCCAAGCGGCATTTGTCAGACCAGGCAAGCGTAACGTTTGTACATACTAATACGTAGGGAAGGGCTAATAAGGGTAAGGTAGGGTTGGTGCATCTCGGCTGCCGCTGACCTCCTCAAATATCCAACCTAAGCTTGTAAAGCCTTCCCAGGGGGACGATCCGTAGGCTACATTAGATCTGTGCGAACCAAGATAACAACCTCGACTGACATGAAAGCCAGTAATATCAGCGTTCAGAGAGCACCGGTGTGTGCATACATACATACATACATGGTACAACTCGCCTGAGGCTTGGAAGTACATACAGTAACCTAACTGACAAACTTCTCAGTGTTGAAGTGTAGTATTAATTTAGTTTGCGGGAAAAGAAAAAAAGTATGTTTGTTAATTAGGTATTGAGGAGAGACTGAGGTGAATTATCACATTATAAATATGTCTCAGAGTTATTCATGTACCAACTTTTCAGGCAAGACAACACACAAAACAACGTCCCATATTCCGGGAAGAACTGAAGTCATGTGTTCCGACTCCGTGTCCTATCGGTAACTCCGTTCACTCCACCTCCCCTACATAAGCACCCTTTTGGTTCCCTGTGAATACCTAATCTTGAGAGACAAGAACCACTTGTACAGACACTTGTGTTCCCCTGCGTACGACATAAAACACGTTGCAATTCACTGGTTTACCTCTATCATCTAGTCTAGGCTCGGGTCTAAAACCATACTGGTTACATATTCCGTAGCCATGCATCTGAAATGCACGACGTAAGTCTCTTCTTCAATGACGCTGGGTTCATATTGTTGACGAGTGTCGATGCCGGGGTGAAATATCGATGTTGGGATGAGTCCCGATATTTGCGACATTGGTCGCGCATGTCGTTATCAACACCACAGGCTCAGGTGGATCAGACAATCTTGGACTATAAATAATATATCAAGCACAAGGGAAAATGTGAGGGGTAGGGCAATGCTGTGATTTTTGATGCTGTTACTAGAGTAATTGGCGAGGAACGGAATTTTGTTTGACAGATCGGGCAGAAGAACCTCTTCTTGGTCCTCGGTTCAACGTGATGTCGAGTATGTGGAAAGAGCGTAAAGGAAACGGCACCACGATCATCCCACGCTCTTTCCTCGGTCATGGTCATTACATGCTTTCGGCCGGGGAAGTCTATTCAGCTGAGACGGCGCATTACCTTATGTTCAAGTCATGGGGTTAGTGTCAGTCGCACCTTCCCAACTCTTCCTTCAAAACCCTCAGTCCTGAGAACCAACACATAGAACGAACATCTCCATAATGGCCGTCTCAATCACACACACGCGCGCGCGCGCGCGCAAAGTACAGACGTAAAAAGAACGCGATACGTAACAATCTGCGGGGGGTATCTACGCTACGCTATCCAGCTATTAATATCCGAGACCAGAGATCTGTAATAACTGATATTCCATATGTGCATATGCCCAAGCGATCAAAAAAACCATCGCAATAGATCAGAAATCCGTGGCAGAAAGATCAAGCACCATTGCAATAAGCCTTGGCAACCCTCGTCACCCGAACGTTCAGACCGTGCTGGATGAAGATGCCGGCGCTGTAGGAATACCAGGGGTTCGTCGGGTCGACCAGGGAGAAGTCGTACCGTCGCAGCAGCTACAACACACCAGGTCAGCCCCCCTTTCAGTTAGGAATAGGTGTTTGAAACGTACCTCGACGAAAATCTTGTTCAACTCAATCAACGCCACGTTCTTCCCAAGACACTGCCACTTGCCATATTTAAACACCATGTCCAGGGTGGCAGTCATATTCTTCAGGTCCTCCCCTTTCGCCTCCAGCCATCTCTCCGGCCGGAAGAGCTCCGCATCCTCGCCATAGACGACCTTGGAATGCTGAATCGCGACGGCCGACCAGCCCACGTCCGTCCCCGCGGGTACCTGGTAACCGCAAATCTCAGCACCACCCTCCGGTACCTCCGTGTTCATGGTCCCCGTGACCGGCGGGAACCGCCTCAGCCCTTCCTTGATCACAGCCTGCAGGTACGGCAGCAGCGTCTGCGCTTCCACGTTCGTGATCGGTTCCGAGATGACGTGCTTCCTGTCCGCCTCCCGTATCTCCCCGGTCAGTTTCGCATAGCAACCCGGGTTAGTCATCAAGAACAACAGCGTCGTGCGTATGGCGGTGGCGGTCGTGTCAGAGCCCGCAATGATCTGGGTGAGCGTCTCGCCCTCCGCCTCGACCCGCGTCAGGCCGTGGGCCAGAAAGCTCCCCAGCATGTCCTTCCGGTAGGGGTCGTCTGACGCCAGGCGTTCTGCCACTACCGACTTGGCCACTCTGCGCCACCATTATCAGTCATATGTTTTGATGTTGATGTTGGGAGGTAGGGGAGAGGGGGTTGGATGACGTACCCAATAAACCGGCCAAAGCCAACCTTGTCCTTCTCCGACGGCAGCAGCCCGCGCATCATCCTGCTCTGCAGCATCCTCGCCAGCGCCGGGAAGACGGTGAGGATCAGCATCACGGGCATGCTCTCCTCGGTGATCTTGATGTACTGGTAGACGTCCCTGTCCTCCCTGACGTGGCCAAAGTTCTTGCCGAAGGCCAGCTGGCTGATGGTGTCGAGCGTGAAGTACTGGATCTTGCGCGCAAAGTCCATCGGCCGGAACTCGCCGTCCGAAGAGAGGTACTTGCGCTCGATCAGGTCCATGAACTCGAGGATCTGCTCGTCGATGGTCCGCTCGAGACCTTCATTTTCTTTGCCTGAGTACTACAGACACAAGACAGACGTTTAGCACAGAACTGTTGTGTGATGATGATGGCGGCTGCTACTTACCCCCGCAGCCATCTTGGCTCGGAGCGCCGTGTGCTTGTCGTCATCTCTCTGAGAGATGAGGTTGTCCTTGGTCGGATCCCAGCGCACGGCGTCGTACTATTTCTTGGAGTTAGCAAAAGTTGGGGACTAGAAAACTAACATGGTTACACAAGGGTGTTTTCAGATGAAGTATGTTCTATGTTCATGTTTAGAGGAAAAGGAAAAGAGAGTTTTTTTTTATTTACCCAGTCGGCCTTCTTCCATGGTGATCTGACACCCCACATGCGACGGAGGGTATCAGGGTCGTTGGTGATCAAGACATTTGGTCCGACACGAACAAGGGGACCTATATGTAGTAGTATATCTTCAGTCAGTTTTGACTGTCATATGTCTCGTTCTTGTTGTGTTTGTTTTGGTTATCAGTGGAGAGTGGCCCACACTGCCTGGAACTTTTTTTTTTTTTTTTTTTGCTTTTTCTTTCATGTCCCGAGACAAGAACAAGACCCTTTCTGTCACTTTTTTTCTTTTTCTTTCTTGATCCCGAGGGAACGGAAACGAAAAAAACAAAAAAACAAAAAAAAAACGCCACACGCGATCATGGGGGGTTCATTCACCGTGCTCTTCGCATGCTTGCTTCAGCGCAAGATGCATGTTCCCGCCGAGTGTGTTACGCAACAGCCACCACTTGCTCCAGCCGGCCCCAGCCGGGCCGGGGATGTGTGAAAGCCGTCGCCATGAGAGGTACCAGGTGAAGAGATTGTAAGTCACCACTGCCCCGACAGCTACGTAGAGAAGCTGTATTGCACTGCTGCTGCTCAGACCATCTGAGAGTGGACTGGGGAGTGCACTGAGGAGAGTCATCGTGAGCGTTTTCCCCCGTCCGTGTCCGTGTCCGTCACGGGAGGGGTTCTTCCGACTCGGTAACCGTAACGGCCGTGTAAGGCGAGGAGGAGGAGCAAAGCAGCAAAATTCGGGACCGGACCCCGATACGACCTCAACAAGCTGTTGTGCAAGGAGGGGAGGGGGGAAAGAAGGAAGAAGGAAGGAAGAGGGGAAGGGGAGGGATTGGAACCCGACAGTCTGGGACGGACTGCCAATGCAATATTATAACACGCGAAGGCAAAGCAAAGCACGTAAGAATGCCGGCCGGGAGGTGGGTCGGTCATATGAATATTATAGGGTATGATATATTATCATATGGTTCAAAGTCTGATCACAGGATACTACTGCCTGTCCCAGGCCCAGGACAGAACAAACCAAGCAGGGTTGGTTACCGGTGGGGAAAAAAATGGGAGAGACCTGCAGAAGACAGACCATCGCCGAGCCAATGCCAATACTGCCTGCTAGGTTCCAGAGTCATGTTCATGGTTGTTTGTGGGCCCGGCGCAGGCGCATGATAGGCGATGGGGATGGGATGAGTGAAATGGCATGGCGATCTGGCTTCGTTAGTATTCTTCTTCCCATTCCCTCATTGGATCATCACTTGGCTCTCTCTGTGGTAGCTCCTCTCAGACCGACGTGCGTGCGTCCCGGGACGTCTGCAGTAGGGCCCCCGGATAGTCGCTTCTCAATTCTCAATCCACTATCGAACACGGCCAAGTTTAGCGGAGACGATTAACCTGATAAGAGGCTTGAGAGGATAGTTCTCTAGAGAAGTGGAGGCTAGTCGCAGCCGAGGCAGGGTATGCCAGCAGCTCGTCCACTCATGTTGGAGGCTAAGAGGCTTATACCCTAGCCCTGGCAATAAGAGAGGTGGGAGGTTGAACTTCGGGTTACCCAAAAACCGACGCTTATCCGGTGATCGCCCCATGCATCCTGCAAGAACTAACGCATCCCGAGGTAGCAGTTCGTCACATCGGCTGGTTTTGTGTGGCCCCAATTGGGAGGGAACCATTCACGACTTGCCCGACTCGTGCTTTTCCCCCCTCAAGCCTCAAGGGAAGTCTAGCCAATGGAAGCGAGCTGTGGCTGCCGGCCGACATTGACAACGAGGATGGCTGCAGATAATGGTCTGTAGTGTATGGGCATATTGGTCTGGGGGCATGGATGAATTATGTCACCGCTGATCGAGAGAACGAATCGTCTATCGGCGCGGGGGATCGATCAGGAGAGGCTTGAATGACACGTTTCAACGGGCAAAGCGGCCGGCAGCTATCAGTTGCGGAATTGGCTCCGTACATCCGCCCGACCACCGCTGCAACGGGCTGTTAGTCAGTTATTAGGTGTATGGGTTGGCCTTTTCCCCTCAATAGCGTATCTGCCGCAAAATCTGCATGACCCAGCCACCCCGCCCAAAAAAAAAAGCGCACTCACAAAAGTGATCTGTGCCACCGTGAAGGACATTTCGACACTGTAGCTGCAATAATTCAGGCGCAGATTACAAGCTACAGACAGCGTCTAAAAATCAGACAAAATTCTAGTATGTTGTTTTCATGTGTCTCTTATGCTCTGATGCTTTTTTTTGTTTTGCATACATGATGCGGCTCAATAAATCGAGGCCAAATCTTGATCTTTTGTGAGTGCGCTTTTTTTTTTGGGCGGGGTGCCAGCAAAATGGACAGCTGTACGCCAGAAACCGAGT
The DNA here is from genome assembly GCA_033297225.1 of Diplogelasinospora grovesii. Lineage (NCBI taxonomy): Eukaryota > Fungi > Ascomycota > Sordariomycetes > Sordariales > Diplogelasinosporaceae > Diplogelasinospora > Diplogelasinospora grovesii. Next base: position 426,453 of record MU853757.1, read on the forward strand.
GGCTCTTAACAAGGCGTTCCCTTATTCGGCCTCTTGGCGCGGTGGACATGTTCAAGGGCTGTCCGAAGGCTAGTCTAGCAGGGTGAACCGTGGTCTAGACTGGATGCAAGTCGACGAGAAAGGTCAACGTCTTTAGGGGGCTTTCGAGGTCTGATAGGTCCGGGGATGGAAGTCGTTGCTTCCGCAGGGTCGGATTGACAGTTGGCCGCTTTGACAGGCCCTCTTTTTGTGGGTTCAGGTTGGTTCGTAACTGCGGGCGGGAGGAGGTGAGGTGGGGGGCCCGGATTAGGTAAGATGTGCAAACGCCATTAACGCCGAAAAGACGCACACACACGGAAGAAGGCAACATGTTTTGCTTTTTTTAATTCTCCCGTCCGTTTACATACCGGTAGCATTCTCGCCCGAGCACCAATTCGTTCGTCTCGTCTCGTTGCAATTGCCGATGCTACACGGGGCTTCCCGCGAAAATCAGCGGCTCAAAAAAGCGCCCTCCCGATGTGTCGTGTACGTAACGTGCAAGTCCGGCTTTCGAGCGGGACTTGAAGAACGGTTTTCTTTTCTTAAAGGTGGAACTCGTGTGGTCTGATTGCTTTGCAAGCTTCGCAAGCTTCGTTTGCTTCGAAAGCAAGTATCCGCTTCTTCTTTTCATGATGGGGCCGGCTAGACATTCCCTGTAATCCACGTGTGTTGCGTAAGACGCCGTTTAGTTTACACAGTAGTTAGGTAGCTCCCGCGCCGGGTTCCGGGCGGAAGCAGGTCCACAGCGTCATGTCGTCAGACGAAACGTGGCCGTCGGTGAAGCCTGTCAACTCTCAAACCTGCAGCGTTGGCGGAAGAAGAATGACAGACAGGTAGGGGAAGTACGGCAAACGCTGTGCCTGCTGTCTGAGAGATGACAAGATCAGATGTCGTAAATACGTTATGCCTTAACCTATCTTTAGTCATATCTAGGAATTCTAGATCGCGGTCTGCAGATTTTTGTGGCTTTACAAGCCAAGCAGCGACTCGGTCGACTATTAGATTTCGTATTGCTCAAACGTTGACACTGCCGTAACTTCATAGGGTGAAGCTTTTGGTGTGCAGGAGCGCAAAGTCCACACGCACCCCCAAATTACTGTGTATCCATACCAATCAGTGATTCACCACGCGATATTACCTGCGGTTGGTCCCTTGTTTTTGGTACACAGTAGTTTTGCGACTAAACATGGCGACTACTACTAGTGCGGTTAACAGTCCGTCCCGAATTCGATTCGCGATTTTTAGCAAGTTGCTTGATTGCTTTGCTTTGTTTCTTGTGTGTCTTGCCCTGTGTTCCAGGTGGGCTAGTGTAGCGAGTGTAGCTGTTTGTCCGGGGTGATCTGACTTGTGTCTTCCATGACGGGCAGAGCGCAGGCAGTTTTGACCTTTTTACAAACCAACCGAAACCAACAACAGCCCGACAGGTGCTGCACTCCTCATCTGCAAACTTGGTCGCACCACTTCCCATGCTACCGCCGCCACTGCCTCTGCTGCAAGGCGCGTGTGCTATGCGGTGTGCCGAAATTTCTTTTTTAAAGAGGAGACATACAACCGTGCAGACTTGACAGACGCCCTTCACACACGGTACGAAACGTGGTTTTCGGTTCCACTTTGTTCGGGTACCCGAGTGAGAGCAGTGTTGCATCAACTGTTACCTACCCGTGCCCGTTGCAATGCAATGCCGAAGTCGTTGTCAGTGCCTGTCATCTTCCTGTCCATATCTATGCCTATATGCAGGTGCCCGTTTTATTGTGTCACACACGAGCAGCACGAGGAGCTGCAGCAACAACACTCTCAAAGTCAGAGCGACCCGCGAACAACACCGAGAGCGAATGACTGCAGATGGTCAATGGTAAAAGCGGTGTCTTGACTAGGAGTGACAACAACGCGGCATATCGAAATATAATCCTTATTAGTTGAGCTTACGCTCCCACACGCCTTTTGTTGTTGTCCATTATCTTTTCCCGATGCCTGCTTATCACAATCGGAGCCCGACTTCTAGACGGGCAGCACCGGAAGATTTCCAAGATTTCGAAGACGACGAGATGGCTTCATATCCAGACGACCAGAATGGCCCTTATCTGGAGGCGGACATTCTTGACGATGCAGACTCGGCTCTCGGTGGTGATGCATGTTTCCCGTGTTGCTTGTCGGAGTTGTTCCGCTCTCGCTAACGACCCATCCTTCAACAGGATGCATCAATGGCCTCATCGACTGCGTCGCTTCGTTCAAGTATCATGAAAGCACGCGAGGAGAATGGACGCAAGTACCACGCATACAAGGATGGCAAATACGTGCTGCCAATGGACGATGCAAGTGCCCTCTCCTGTTGAAGTGCGCTCGCTTCTCGCCGACTAACACAGGATTGCTGCCATTATAGGAAGAGTTGGGGAGACAAGAGTTCCAGTACTATTTGTGCCAGCTCACCTTTGACCACAACCTCTCGTTCGCTCCGATAAGTCGAATACACAGAGTGCTCGATGTTGGATGTGGGCTAGGGTTCTGGGCCATCGAGTTCGGTAGGCCGCCGACCGCAAGCTCTCCAACCACCCCCGCTAACAACAACGCAAGGCGAGAAGCATCCCGAAGCAGAGATTCTCGGGGTAGATCTTTCGCCCGTCCAACCCCCATTGTAAGCCTCTTGTACATTCTAATGCCAATATAGAAACGTGACATGCTGATGCGTGATGATGGTAGTGTACCAGGAAATGTCCAATTCGAGATCGACGACCTGGAAGAGCCGTGGACATTTACCTTCAAGTTCGACTACATCCACTCCATGATGATGACGGGTGCTTTCAGGGACTGGCCGAACTTCTATCGTCAAGCTTTTGAGTATGTCATCCAATAGGCCCCCTTCTTTTCCTCCATCTCTCCGTCATTTCCCACCAGGCAGTGTGGGTCGAGGACCAAGGGCTGTTGGATTGTGGCAGGTGGCTCGGTGTCTGGTGTTTTGCTCACACCTGCCTCCCCTGTTTCCTTTGCCTCAACGCACTCTCTTCTCTGCCGCGACTGCATGTTAACGACGGCTAGGTTCCTGAACCCTGGAGGCTGGGTAGAGATCCAAGACATCCAGTTCCCGCTACGGTGCGACGACGGAACACTACCGCCGAACTCTACTCTGAAGAGATGGACCGACCTCATGGGCGAGGCTGGCGAGAGGTCTGGATTTCGGCTGGACACGTGCGGAAAAGCCGCCGATATGATGCGCGACGCCGGCTTCGTCGACATCGTCCGGGTCCCCTTCAAGTGGCCCATGAACGGTTGGCCCAAGGATCCTAAATACAAGCAGATCGGGAAGTGCGTGCAGGTGAACTTCGACGTCGGGGTCGAGGCCATGATGCTCGCGCTCTTTACGAGATTTATGGGGTGGACCAAAGAGGAAGTGCTCGCGTTTAGTAGCGAGGTCAGGGCGGAGTTTCATGACCCGTCCAAGCACACCTACTTTGATCTTTTTGTGACCTACGGGAGGAAGCCGTGAAGCCTTCCATGGACGGCTTTAATGTAGTGGGAAGACAAACCGGCTGGCGACAGCCCGGTGGTGCTTCCGTAGAGCTTACACATTTGTATGCTCGCACGCACAATTTGTCTGTCGTAAGAAGGGGGTGCGCGAATGCTGTTAGACACGGCGCATAATGCATCCAAGCAAAACCTCTCAGGATACAGACCGCCAGATCTAATAGAATCAGTTCGTCCAAACAGAGCTGCGCCGAGGCCTGCGCTGTCACTTCTGATTTGTGTCGTACAGGTCCTTCGTAGGGCTCCTAAGCACCGGTAAAGCTTGTCCTGCTGGGTTAATCGTCCAGTTCTGTGCGCAGGGGGTTGACGCATGGAAGCGCCAGAAATGTGAGCGTGCAGGCCGGATATTTAGCCTCGGCACTTGGTTCGATGAAATGGTAGACGGCACCGACAGACGTCCCACTGCAATGGTTGCGATAGGGGGCCCGGGGGCTTTTACCCGGTAGCGTGGTACGCAGGATGCGGTAAGCAGTCGCTACCTGCCTTTCCGGTCGTACCAAGACTCGGGTTAAGCTGGGAGTCGCTCAGGCCGGCGGTTTCTGTGCCCAGACGAAGTGTATTGGCAGGTACGCATGGATTCGCCTGTTGCCCATCGCGGCTTTGATGTTGTTGACGAGATCCTCGATCTCCGTCTTCTCCAGACCGGCTTCGACAAACGGCCGTGCGACCATGGCATTGACAAAGTCCATCAATACTTCGCGGAAGTAGCCACCGACCATTCTCAAATGCCTATCGCGAGGCCATTCGCCCACAGGAAGATGGTATATGCGCCTTTGCACGTTGACAAATCCGATCTGCTCCAGGTCCTGCGGAAGATGCTCGACGAAGCCGATCTCGAATTGGTATTTTTCGTGCATAATGTCTTTACATATTCGGTAGAAGGTGCTCAGGGGGTAGTCAAGAGGGGTTGTGTTATCGTCGCATCCCACACGTGGAAGAATCTCCTGAGACTCAACCCAACCGCCAGGCTTCAGATTCCTGCAACAGGATTAATCAGTTAACAAGCTGGAACAGGAAGGGAGGCTTGGGCAAGACTTACTCGAAGATGGTGCGGAAGAGTGCAATATTATCCTTGATGGTGATGCCAACAAAGCGAAGGTGCATAAAGTCGTAATCGTTGTCGTGCATCCATTGGTCTTCAATGTCGTCGACCAGAAACTCCACGTTCGGAGGGATCCAGACTGGCTGTATAGGGGACAGATCGATGCCCGTGACCTTTGCACTGGGGAACATCTCGCCAACTAGATAGCCCATGTCAGATCAGCCACAAGTTCAAGCAAAGATTTCAGCATACCCTCAATGGCCCACTCGCCAAATCCAGTTCCCAGATCAATGATCTTCTGGGGATTATCTCCAATGGGTGCGAAGTAGAGCCTGCCGCTGAGAAGTTCCTTGAACATGGAATGCTTCAGAGACTCCCTCTTGAACTCGTCCTCGTCGTTCGGTATAGGATATCTTCCATATCGAAAGATGTGGTAACGTCTGATGTGACTCTCAGTATGAGGAGCCGAGGAGTGTGTTGGCATTGGAATGGCTTACCTTCCATATTCCCACACATGGTCGGTAACGCTTGACGTGAGCGAGCCAAAGGTTGACCCGTTCAGGCTCGGCTCATAGTCCGAAGTCACTTCTTGGTCCGCGTCCGGTAGATCCTCATCCGGGATAGGCTCGATGATGCCGCTCTCCTCCATTCCGCTCGAGGGGGATCGAGTGTCCATACGGTCCAAGTATTACTATTCTGAGTATTACTCTTGGCCGCCGGAGCCCTCTGCTTCTCTGAGAACAGTACCAGAGTGTGGTAACAACAAACACATGGTCACCTATGTCTAGCTGAGATGACAATCAGCTAGCATTGGATCCCACAGAACATGCAAGTGTGCGAGGAAGCGGCACGCTTGTCTGCTGCTGGTCTAAGCCGCGCAGGCAGCCAGTTACACAATGATCGGTGTGTGAGTACGCCCCTTGACCAGGTATTTAGCTAGCAAGGCGTCCTGTCTCCAGGTAAAAGGGCTGCAATGCAACGGAGAAAGAGGCGGACACAAACGGAGGACGAAAGGGGAATTTAGAGAGTGAGGTGTCAGAGGCAGGAACCTGGAAGATAGGGTGGGCTCATGAATAATTTCTGTGGCTGATTGGGTAGGACACGGCAGTCACGGAGGTTCGTGCCTTCCCCATATGCACCCACGGTGCTAGGTTGATGAGTGGATGGGTCTGAGCCGAGCTGATGTGCTGGCTTGGTGCAGTCGGTATTATATGTGGGCCTGGGTTTTGAGTGAAGGATCCCGAGGACTGTGGGATCAGCAGCAACACCATCTACACAAATTCAGAACAAAGAGGCATCGAGCACCCCGGGATTTATGCTTAAGAGGCGGGGATCAGTGCGAGGACGGAATCAAAGAGATTATCAGACCGTTTCAACCTCTCTCTAGCCTCGTGGACAGCACACTCCGGGGCATTCGTAAATTCCGCCAGGTCGCACCTTCCTGGAGCATGAGGGGCGTACCTGTACGAGTGGGTAGCTTCACCGGGGTAGGCAACCAATCATGGCGGGACACACTCTGGAGACGCGGGCGAGGTGCATACAGAAAGCCACTTTCTGCATCTCAATTCTCTGCTGGAATGCTGCCACACGGCACAGGCTCGATGATCCAGCCAAGTGGGAAAGCTCCGATCCACGGCAGAGGATCCCCAATTCCCGAATGGGAGCTGGCCAGAGTGCTGGGACCTAGCGAAGACGAGTGAGTGCCAACGCGAGCTTCCGGTTAGTTACCACCGTCTCGGTAGGTTCTGCAAACCCCAGAGCCACCAGACTTGGTGTATTTCAAATCCCAACCAGCCGGATGTGACATAGCTCGATGGTTGCCCGACAAGAACATCATGCACGGAAACACCACTCGAAAGATCAGAAGCCTCCGGGCGAGCCATACGATGCCCTCGTCTGCTAAATGCGGTAAGTGCGGTCGCCTTGGTTCCTTTCACAAGCATCGACTAGAACCCCGCTTCCCGATACCCTGCGATGTTCGGTTACACTTCCCATCCCATTCAGTTTGCGGTTCGATGCCTGACCGATGCGATCCGAATTATCATGTTAACAGCGATCGCAGCTAAAAGCGGCACAATATGCATGCAAGGAGAGGAATTTGAGGAGCATGGCGGGCCATGTTGAGCGAATGCAGCCTGCAAAGAGAAGGTGTTTCTGCCGTCACGGAGACCACGCTGCAACTTGGTTGCCTCAATGCAACCAAGCTTTTGGTGTTCCACATTCCGAGCAGAGGTGGGGTGGATGAGTTTAAATGCCGGCCGGTACACAGTATGACGTTGGCGACTGACAGCTGGCAAAATCTGACAGCTGCCGCAGCAGTAACGGTCCGTTAGCGAGTCAAGTTACCTATGACAGGGGTTCACTCAAAATCAGTCGCGTCTTGATTGCCCGAACCGCGTCGACTTGGTGTGTAGGTCTGATAAACACCTTTCAGGCCTACTCTTTATCCAAGTTCACTCTACCCACCAGATTTTGTCTATACCAGAATAGCTGTTGTGATATAGAAACTTAAAGCTCCTAGACTCTTTCTTGGATATGTTTCTTATGCTTTCGCACTTCAATTGCACATAACCCTCTTGGTACACAGTGGGGCAACGCGGATTTCACTAACAATTAACGCGTTTAATTGATAATTCTCGTCTACCAAAATTCCGGGGATCAGTCTTTACAAGGCCCTCGAGTCTCACCAGCCTCCATGAACTTCCGAAAGCACACTCACGACGCGTACCTATCCTCCTAGTCGTCATGTATCTACCTCGCGGCCTCATATCCAAGCTCTACCTCCACCTGCAGAACACACGCCATCCGCTATCACCGCCGGTCCTTATCTTGGTCGCCCTCGAACCCGATGCACTCTGTGCCTGTCGAATCCTCACGCGTCTGCTCAAGCATGACTACATTCCGCACAAGATACAGCCCGTGGCTGGCTACGCCGACCTGGAGCGCGTGGGTAGGGAGCTCGTGAGCCCTATGATGGAGACGCGTGGCGGAGCGGGAGGTGTGGTCGTGTGTCTTGGTGTTGGCGGCATGGTAGACTTGGGGACGGTTTTGGGTCTGGAGCCAGAGGAAGGGGAAGAGGACTCAGCAGCGTTTGCTGGAGTAGAAGTCTGGGTTGTGGACAGCCATCGCCCGTGGAATCTGGCCAACATCTTTGCAGGGTTTCCTTTGGAGCCCGAAGCCGAAGAGGCGACCACGTTAACGGCACGCACGCCCGTAGGCGTGACCGGGGGACGCATCGAGCGGAACTACAAACCAGGAAAGGGAGGCATTGTAGTATTGGATGATGGCGATATCGAGGACGAGCTCACAAAGGAGAGAGACGCGTACCTCGCCCTGGCCGACATGCCTGAGATTGAGGACAATGGAGAGGACCTTGACGAGTCGAGCGACGACGAGGAAGATGACGTCAGCGAAACAGGGGAGGATATGGCACCGCGAGCGGGACAGAAGCGCAAGTCATGGTCAGACATGGACGACGAGGACAGCGAAGACGATGACGACCGGCCTAGACAACGGAGGAGAAGTAACTCGGTAGGCATAGAAACCCATTCCGTCTCTATTCTTGTAGCAGCACTGACTCTCTCTCTCTCTAGTCCACTGCGATACCAGAGTCACCACAGCGCCCGGCAAAGCCTGGGCTCATATCGATAAGAGACGATGCTGTCTTCTCTTCGAGTGACCCAGCAGAGCTTCCATCAGCAGCCCAGCCGCCGAGAGCGCCCTCGGCAAGGGCGTTACGACGGAGACTATTACGGCTTCGACGACAGAACGAAGGCATACTCCGCGAATACTACCGTCTAGGTACCTCATACTCTGAACCCATCTCGTCGATGATGTACTCTCTGGCGTCGGAACTCGGACGGGAAGACAACGACCTGCTATGGCTAGCAATTGTCGGGGTCACGTCCATGGAGCTGTACGGTCGGTCCTCCGCCGGTGTGGCCGTGACGGTTCGCCGTTCCGAAGCACTTCGGCCGGCCTCCGGTTGGCTCGGGATGCGCGGTGCCAGGATACGGCAGCTCCTACGCGACGAGGTACGCCGACTCAACCCGCCGCCAGAAGCAAACGGCAAGGGGGTCCTTCCCGAAGCCATGGGCATTATCCCGACGACGGCACGCAGTCCCGAAGACACCAGCATCCGCTTGTCACCCGAACCCAAGTTCCTCCTCATCAGACACTGGAGTCTCTACGACAGCATGCTGCACTCCCCCTACCTCTTCTCCCGCCTCAAGACGTGGAGCGAGACGGGCCTAAAACGTCTGCACAAGTTGCTAGCCAAGATGGGCGTCAGCTTGGTACAGTGTAAGCAGAGCTACACGCACATGGACATGATGCTGAAGCGCGAGCTCCGCCAGAAACTCCTCAAGTACGCGTCCCTCTATAACCTGGACGAGTTGGTACCGACAATCGACACGGACGGCAAGGACCGCGGCGGCGCAAAGGACGGATGGGGTTTTGTCAGGAGTTGGGGCTGGCGGGCTACCTTGAGTGCACAAGACGTGGGCGTGGTCATAGGTGCTTTACTAGAAGTTGGCAAGAACACGTCGTCGTCGTCGTCGTCGTCGTCGTCGTCGTCCACTTCTTCAGACTCAGCCCCCGGGTTGTCCCAGGATAACATCGTCGACCTCAGCAACGAGCAGACGCAAGCGGAAGAATGGCTGCCCAGGTTCTGGGACGCGTACGATGCGCTTGAAGAGTAAGACCCCCCCCTCCCCCACATGTCTATAAAGGTTTGGTTTGGCTGACAGAGAGTGTTGTATTGTAGTATTGAATCCCTAAAAGCTGGGCTGCCGACGGCGCAGTTTCTGCATAAAGCCATTTTCACGTCGGGCACAACCATTCTCAAGAAGAAGCAGATTTCGCATTTGAGGGCGTTTCGGATGTGCGTGGTAAAGGATGCACCTGATTCGTCACTGTTTAATCATCCAGGGGCATTGATGAAGCTAGCACTGTGGATAGGCGAAGCCTTAGCGGAGCAAGAGAAGGATGCTACCGGAGGAAAGCTCGCGCACGGTGGTAGAGGTACACCGTTAGTAGTCGCTTCTCTAGACGAGAAAAGGGGGGTCTATGTCGTCGTGGGGACAGGGGGTGGTGGAGGGCCGGACAGCACGTTTGTGGATCGCGAAGCAGCCAAAAAGAAGGCCGAGGCAAAAGAGGCCAAGGCTAAACTTCGTGAGGAAAGACGAAGAAATAAGGAGAAGATAAGGGCTGAGAAGAAGGCTGCTCGGGGGGATAATGGAGACGAGGAGGAGGAGGAGAGTGAAGGCGAGGATCTGTCTGATTCGGACGATTCTGAATCCGACTCGGAGGATGAGGAGGATGAAGAGCAGAGGTCGAAGAGGGGTTATGGGCTGAACAAGTTCGGCATCGCGTTCCAGGACGTCGTGGCTGAGACCAACGCCCGTGTGAGGATTGATAGCTTTGAGCACTGTGTTGTGGAGGTCAAGAAGGAAGATCTGGGTGGGTTCCTGGAGAGCTTGAGTATGAAAGCTGTTGTTGGGTAACTTCCTCACTCAATGGGATATGTCTAAGGGGTTGTTGAGTTGTATGAGTTGATATGAGTTGAGTGTTGCGGATGTCTCGGGATAATGGCATGATGGCGATGGCGTTGGTGCATCTGGCTGGGTCTATGTTTCTGCTGCTTTCAGGGTATGACGATGGAATGAGACGGCGAGGCCACTTTACAGCATCTCAATTGTGCATAGCTGGGTTCTTCATGTTGTTTACTTATTACCGGATGCATATATCTATGAACGTATATTCTGCTCTGAAGCTGCAGTTGCCATCTGTGCCTGAGACTTGACCGTGAGACTACACAAGACGGTTGAACCTCGGCCTCAGGCATTTACAAGGCGCAGATTGGTAAGATCGGCTTGGCGCCAAAGTCTGTCTTCGGGGCCAACAACTTCAATGTTGGGTTTCAGAGCGGTCAGTTTGGCTTACTGACATCAATGGCGGCGTGACTGCCAACATACGCGCCTTTTCTTACCAACCCAAACGAGTCCCAAGTCTCAAACTGCGCCGACTGAGTGGACCAGTAGATAATCAACAGCCGATTGGTTGGCTGGTTGATTGAACGAATTCGATAAAAGACTTGAACCGTCATGAGTTGTGTGGCCTCCGCCGCCCTCTCCTGTCCTGTCTCTCTCTGTGAAAGGCCAAAAAGTCTTGGCGGTTTTGCACAGCCCCCTTTCTTGTAACCCCGCCATCCATCATCATCTGGAACTTCCGCCGACAACCATTCACACCAGATTTCCCGTCAGAATCCACGAAGCACCGAGGCGCAGTGTGACCAAGTGACGGGTGACGCCCCAACAACTTGGGAGGCCCCGACCCCGGCCGGTTTCTCATTGCTTGTTTGCTTTGTATTACCAGTTTGGGCGTGTTTGGTTACCCAACCAGCCCCATACAAATCCAGCCAACAGTTAGCTTGGTCTGAGCTTAGTCCGGTGTCGGATAGCTAGGGATCTGATCTTTTGCCTATTCTGCACGCAAATCAGGCTCCGCATGTATCCCCCCTTATACGCACTAGATACGGCCCCTAAATATAGCTATTTTAACTGTAAATCTTTTAACTGTAGGGTTTAGTTTTCTAACCAGCCTAGGCTAGTTAAGAGTGGTTAATTAACGTAAGAAAACAGTGCCAAGGTAGGTCTAAGGCCTGTAATTTAATAAGGTTACCTATTGAACTTTAAGCGTTATTTATAAGGAAACATAATACCTGCACTTTTTAGTTACCACCCTTCCTAACAACCACCTGTTATTATTATTTACTCCCACCAATATGCTTAAACTTAATGCCCATTAACGCTTAAGGGTAGTATTAATTTATATACTCGCTATTATTGCTTTTATTATTTAAAGCCGCTGAGAATATAATAGCTACGATACCGTGTATAATGCGGTCTATCCTTTTCAACTATAAGGCAAAGAGGTCATTTAAAATGCTTTATGCTTAGAAGCTGAAGCTAAGTACGTTAACTTATATTGTATGCATTATAAAGTCTTTCGACGGCTAGTTACTTAAGTATTTAAATGAGGGCTTATTTAAGGCTCTCATTAAGTATTCGTAAAGTAGAAAGTGATACCTTTCTTATATATTTACGGGTAAAACGTAAGCTTATAGGCTATAAGCTATATGTTCAGTTATAATACCGAAATTATAAGCCGTTACTTTTATAAAGTCCTCCACGCCTTTATTCATTTATACCATGAAGTTATTAAATTATTAAACCTGAACAAAATAATGACTTTAAGAAGGATTTATAACTACTTAAACCATTACTTTACTTATTATTTTAATGCGTTCGATAATACTCTCATATATATAAAAGTACTTTAAGGGGACTCATTTATATAGTGATTTAAAAGGAAAGGTTATACAGCGTAAAATATCTTTACCATCGTCGACTTTAATGGATTTTTTCTATATGTTATACTTAGCGCGAAGGGTAATATACATGACTTGAATTTACTGTAAAGAGCTATTAACTTAAATGCTTTCTTTATCTTTAAAGAGAAGTTTTACCTTATAAATGTAAGGTTTTTTATATGAAAAGGGGTCTTTATACCTTATTTAAGAACTCGATACTATCTTTTTAAATAAAGAAATAGTTGAAGGAAGCTGATTAATATAAGAAAGGTATTTAACTTACGTTACGTAAAATTAAAAGCTTATATCGAGATAGCTTTTAACATCTTTAAATAAGAGGGTTTCTCGCTATATCAGAGGAATCGTCTATCCATACCATAGCTCCCATACAAAACCCTAACCCTGTAAAAATCGCCTTCACTGCCCAATGCATCAAGTCAAAGAAAAGGTAGCTTTTTGTACCTAAAAAGCCCACTTACACCGTCGTTGCAGATCAAGTGCTATGCGCGCTGTATCGCATTAGCGTATAAGGGTATATATCTCACGGCTAAGGACAAGAGGTAGAAAGAGAGCTAATATAGATAGGCACACGCCTTTCTCCTACGGCAAAGCCGTCTATAAGAGCCCGCAGCCATCTTTAAGGGAAAGACTGCAGCTAGGAAGCACTGCAGCTAAGAAGACTGCTGGACCTATAAGTGCAGGCATAACGACACCTTCCACCACTACATCTATTTACTGTATTGTAAATTGCTTCAACTTATAGTCGTTTTCATATGTGTAGGGCGTTAGCGATGTTAACTGCATTGGAAAGTGGGTTATTTGGGTACAAAAAGGTACTTTAAGAATGATTTTTATCATTCTGCCGGCTCCACTTTTTAAAACTACGGTATGGATAAATGATTCCAATGGTATGGCGAGAAACCCTCTTAAATAATGATTAAAAATAATTTAATTAAGCGCTTTAAAATATAATATTAAGCATTAATATAATCTTATTTACGCCTTTACTGCATTATATAACTTTATCTTAAAGAACGATCTTAATGACCTGATCCCTCGTTATACTTTAAAAGAGATTAAAGAATAAGAATAGGCCGCTTAACGTGCTTTTAACGATGGCATAAGTAATATAACTACCGCTAAGCTTAATGATGACTATAATAACTAGGATAATAAGATGTAACTATTTAAGGATCATTTAATTAAACGTATATATTTAAATTATAAGGACTAACGTAATATTTGGTCAGATTAATAGCGTACATGGTAGGTACGTAAAGCTTAATAATAAAGGTAAGTTTAACATGGTAAGGTTAAGTTTAACTATGTGAATTAGCTTTATAAATAAATTTAAATTTAAATTAATATACTTACCTTATAAAAAAATAACTATTTAAATCGTTAAACTGAAACGAGTATAACGCTATTAAATTTATAATTTTTAAAGCTAATTATAAGGTTATGTTATAGTTATAAGATTACAGTGAAAATAATAATATATAATGTATAATATATAATAAGTAAGGTTATTAATTAGTAAGTAAAAATTCTTAACTATTAAAAAATAAGCGGCGCACTTATAACTTACCTTTATTATAAAACTTATGATTTCTTCGCACGTAAATAATAATTTAATTATAACCTTAATTATAATAAAAATATTATTATTTGATTCTTCTTAATTTATTAATTTTAACTATATTACGCTCGTTAGGTTTATAATATAAATAAGCTATTATTTAACTCGCTCTTAAATATTAAGACCCTATTTATTAACATCTTAATAATAAAATCTCGCGTAACTAGGTTATAAATAAAAACTTTAACTTATTACTTATCTTTTTAAAGCTTCCTTACTAACTCTTACTTTTAGTTAAGGATTAACCTTACTTAAGACTCTTCTTTAAGTATAATAAAAATGACTATCTTAAATATAATCTTTTATAGCGGCGGCAGCGGCGGCAGTGTAATATTATTAATGAGGTGGGTAATATTAATAGTAATGAACTTAATAAGCTACGTTATAATTATAATGGTAATAAGCTTTCGTCGTTAGCGAGGTAGTTATAATAGCTCTTTTTCTTTATCTTTACTATTAAAAGTAAGAATATTGTTAAGGTTAAAGTCATTTAAGGACCTTTAACGCCGAGTCTTATAAAATCACTTTTTTTAACTAGTAACTAAAGCTTATAATCCGGAGGTAAATTATATAACTTATATAACTAAACGTTATTATTCGATATTATTACTCTTAACGGACTAATGAAGCTGTTTATTAATAAAGATTATATAGTCCTCAGTCACTTAATTAATTAAGAAGATATAAGTATACTTTTATTAGCATCGTAAAAGAGTAGTTTTTAACTATTTAATATTAAGTCGATTATAAAGGAAAGAGTTTTAAGTATCTTTATTAACTATAAAGCGACTAGTAACTTCATTAAACGTAATACTTAACTGGTTATAAAATTTTAACTAAACCTTATAATTAGCTTTTATACTATTAAACTTATTCCGTAACTAGTTTATCTTTTAAGTGCCTTTAAGAAACCTTTTATTAAGCTCATAAGATACTTTTAATAATACGTAACATATGAAGTTTAGCTTTTTAATATTTATCTCTTTAGCTTTAATACGTTCGGTAAGCTTCTTAACGAAGAATTCGAACTCCTTAAGAGACTAACAGAAGGCATTACTTAATAACTAAGGCTAAGTCGATATAAGGGCTTATAATGTAAAGGGTGATGGAGGGATTATAAGTATAAGCTTTCATATATAAAGAGTAATATTAATATTACTATTTTCGTCCATACTATCATTATTAATAGTAGCCTTTATAATAGCTTATCGATAAGAAGGTAGTGGTAACTATAAACGTTAGCTCTTAATATGTTAGTCTTCTTAATGACCTAATTATAGCTTTAGCTGTATAGGTCGAGGGTTCTCGATTAAGGCGTTAATGTTAAGAAAGTTATTACTGTTAAGTACGTGATTAATACTGAAGCGACTAAGGGAGGGCATTATAATAGTGGTGGTAGTGATATTATAAATGAAAAAGAGGTCTTAAAACTGTAATATTATTTAGCTTTTACTATTATTACGCTTAACTTTTTTATTAGTATTATATTACTCTCTTTACTCTTTACGTCTCTGTTTATCTTCCTATCATTAACATCATTATATACGAAGATGAAGTTAAACTTCTAGCTTTACACCTTATAAACCGCTTTACTCACCTTACTGAAACTTAGCTTAGAATAGCCTTTAGAAGAAGAAGCAAATATATAATTAATCTTTTATATATATGACAAATAATCAATAAAATGACGTTTATTACGTAGTTCCATGTGAAGGAGCTGGGTTGCATGGATCAAGGCTCATTTTAAGTAGCAAAAGTATAAAAATTGATGCAGGGGGCCCTTTGACCTTGGTTAATTTAGCTTTGTACCATACCCATAAATAATTTTCAAAAACCTTACGGTGAACCAAACAGGCCCTTTGATGTGCTGCGGTTGCGATTCAAACTGAAGATACTGAACTCGAGTCTCTTTAACAGGCGCATGCGTGCCAGGCACCGAGAGAGCCAAGTGGAGCCCAGTAGTTTACTGCCTGGGCTCCGATGCGATGTGGGGTTGGTTCACTGTGGTTCGCGTGCTCGGCGTCGCTTTTGCTTTTTGTGTAACAACGGGAACGTTACCTTGGTCACTCAACAGTCCCAAGGACTTTCCTGTGTTAGTTAACAATCATTAACAATCTTAAAACGCGTTGTCAACGAATCTTATAGATTCCCATAGACTCAAGGAGCTAAGAGATAGGCAGGCGAGGCAGGGCAATGTCAGGGCCCCTCACCAGAGCCCCTCCACAATCATCAACTGCATCTCCTTAGCGCCAATTCCCAGACAAAAGGTTGCCCCTCATACGACACTTCCGTCACAAGCTTACCCCCCACTGAGGAAGAGTCCCGTGTAGCATCAATAAACGACGTCAACGCTACGCAATCCCGCTATCTTTGACTTTCACTGACGATGGGAATCCATGTTATAGAAGGGCAAAAGCACTGTAACCGTGGTGAGATTGGGTTTAAAGAACCCCTGAAGTTGAAACATAGATGACCAGATTGCCGCTGGGGCCGCCCACCACTTCCCGGCCCTTGCAGGTGACTGTGAAAAAGGGTCGTCGAAGAAGGACGGGACCTTGACGATTTCCGACAAGTGAATTGGAACCCACCTCAGGCCGCGGCGGGCAATGAAGGTACGACCTACAGTACCCGCATTTTACGGTGCCGAGTTGTACCTGCCCCAAAGCGAGAGCATCCCCCGGCCTGGTCTGGTCTCCAGTTCCGTCCTAACAGCAGGGAACTTGCGTGAGGCTCGCGCGCGCGCGCCGCCCACCCCTCTCGTTACCTGACTGCCCTGCATCTGCTGCTACTACTGCTACTTGCTTGCTTCCGCCGTCGTCACCTTTCTCGCCTTGCCTCCAGTCTCCCGGTCGGTCCCTCCCATTCCATTTGTCTTAATAATATTCACCTCACTTAGCCTCGAAGCGCCGCCCACTTTGCCTGGCCTTGCCTTTTGCCTTGCCTGATCGCCGCCGGATTTCCAAACCAAACCCACAATTACCATACTAACGCAACGTCTTTTCCCGCCGAACCGCTCACAACGCTATTCTGCCAACAATTTTGCATAACGTCTTTGTGTTCTTTGTTTTTTAATTTGTGACTTGTTTTCTTGGAATAAGGGAAATAGATCAGAAGCGAGTTTATACCCGATACCGAGTCCTGTACATACGTTATACCACTACGTTTTTAGTAATAGTAGTTGTGACGGGAGGAACCCTGGTCGCAAACATCCAACCCACCCCCCTCTCTCGCCCGCCTGCCTCGCTCGCATTCCAAACCGGCGCCGCCACTGACGGACGGATTGCAACAACAACAACTACGACACTTACAACTGCGCAGCATAGTCTCTCAACGCGGGCTGCTTAAAGGAACGAAGAGTCACAGAGACGATCAGTATATACAGGTGTGAGATATGGGCAATAAGTAAGTTTCGCGCACTCTTCAAACAGCAAAGCTCCCGCTGGCTTCCGGCTTGCCTTGCAAGGCGCATCCAACATCCATAGAGGGGAATGAGCGCATGCCTAATGTCTCTTCATCAACAAGCAACCCCTCTCATTCTCTTTACCCTCTTACGCCGCCGCGCTCTTGCAAATCGCTCAAACACAGGATTACATAACATTGCGCATTACCGTTCTTGGCTAACGATATATCTCGCGCAACGTAGGCAGTCCAAGCTCTCGCAAGAGCAGCTGGCCGAGCTGCAGAAGTCGACACACTTTGACAAGAAGGAGCTGCAACAATGGTACAAGGGTGCGCTCTCTCCCCCTTCCCCCCTTCTGCTCCTCCCTCTCCCTCTCCCTCTCCCTCTCCCTCTCCCTCCTCCTCCTACCTGCCACCTCCTCCCACCTCCCATTAACGAGCGGTTAGGCTTCCTGAAAGACTGCCCGTCAGGCACCCTGACAAAGGAGGAGTTCCAAAAGATATACCGGCAGTTCTTCCCCTTTGGCGACCCTTCCAGCTTCGCCGACTATGTGTTTAACGTCTTCGACACGGACAAGTCCGGGACGATCGACTTTAAGGAGTTCATCTGCGCCCTCAGCGTCACGAGCCGCGGCAAGATGGAGGACAAGCTCGACTGGGCCTTCCAGCTCTACGATATCGACGGAGACGGGAAGATCAGCTACGACGAGATGCTCAAGATTGTCGAGGCGATCTACAAGATGGTATGTAATTATATAATTATAGCCTCCTCCCTCCCCCCTTTTCTGAATTATGTTGTGCCCTCCCTCCCGACGACCGCGTTTTTTTTTTTTTTTTACTAATGAGAGGGTTTTGGTTTTGTTTTTTTTTGGTTATATAGGTCGGCTCGATGGTCAAACTCCCCGAAGACGAAGATACCCCCGAGAAGCGAGTCAAGAAAATATTCCGCATGATGGACAAGGACGAGAACGGCAGCCTGGACATGACCGAGTTCAAGGAGGGCAGCCAACGCGACGAGACAATCGTGTCTGCGCTATCTCTATACGACGGTCTGGTCTGATTGAAGGGTGGTTGTTTTTTCTGCTTATGATGTAGGGAAAAGGGGAGGATTATAAATATTAAAGAAAAAAAAGAAAGAAAAAAAAAGAGAGAAAGCAAAAAAAAACAAATCATGTCCACACACAACGTATACCACCGTATACGACATCGGATATACGATTGCTTTGCGCAAGGTTATATATATACACAAACAACTACTGTACTCCTCGCAAAATCACGGCTTCATTCCCCACGAAGCAAAAACCAAGGGGATGGATGGATGGATATGGGGTTGGAAAGCAACAGCGGCTACATAGTCAAAGCGAAATAGCGGATGAAGTGGAATAACGAATGATATGGAAATGAGGAGGATACTCGGGGCAGTGGTGGGGCTACGAAAGCCTATTGGCAGGTGACGATCATGCTGTTGTGTGGTCGAAGACATGAAGTGTGGTTGGTTTGGATTGGCTTGGATCTGCATCTGCCTGGGTTATGGGTATGATGGGGGGACTAAACTCGCTCTGTATACTCGCGTCTCTTTTTGGAATTTCAGCTATATTTTCTTCCTTCCCCTTTCTTCTTTGCTCTCTCGCTTTGCGCTCGCTTTTTTAGGGGATGTTTTGAACCCATTTCGTCGGAAGATCATGTCCAAACCGCCTTAGGTGGTGGTACGTCACTGTCATATCATACCGCTCGAGCTACAGCAAAATGCGTACGATTGAAGCCCGTCTGGTTCTGGTGTTACATGGGGATATATATTGCTAGGTTACACGCAAAATTCCTGGCCAAGGTGAAATACCTATTTCCAACTTTCGCCCTCATCCTTGTTGAACATATCCCCCACGCCAACTGAAACCCTCTGACATAGGCATCTGTACATTAGGTCTGAGATGAGAGAGGGGTATAAAGATCATGGGCAAAGCTAGTCCTCCTTCGTATGTACCCCATCAAATCCCGCTCCGTAAAATGGAAGGAAAAATGTCGAACAGAAAATGTCAAGTCGAGAGAGACTCAGTTATCCAGCACGCCCAAATACACAAACACATAAACCAAAATGAAGCGAACCAGCCGTCAGAAGCTTATGACGAACCGTATGCCTCAGCAACCTCCTTCTTGTACGTCTGGAGAATGCCCCTCCGGTTCAACTTCTGTGCGGCGGTAACCATGTTCTGCATAAAGAGAGTTAGTATCAAACACTAGCATATTTTCTCACGGTATGTGTTAGGGAACTTACGTTTTGCGGTGTCCACTCCTCGTCGGAAACAACAACACCCTCGATGATCTCAATGCCGGAGAGACCTCCCTGGCGACCCGCGTTCTGCAGCTCCTTCAGGACAGCTGCCTTCACCTTCTTGTTGTGCACGAGCTCCTCCAGACTCTGGCCGTCGACGCCGATGGACTTGGCCAGGTTCTTCAATGCCGGCTCTGCCGGGACGATAATGGCGATGGGCTTGGCCTTGGAGTCGTCGGCGTACACGCAGATGTTGGCAACGACGGGCGCCGAGCGGTAGATGGACTCGAGCTTCTCGAGAGCAATGTACTCGCCGTTGAGCGTCTTGACGAGGTTCTTCTTACGGTCAATGATCTTAATATGGCCGTTCTTGTCCCACTCGCCAATGTCGCCCGTCCGGAACCAGCCGTCCGCCGTCATGGCCTCGGCCGTTTCCTTGTCGTTCTGGTGGTAGCCCTCCATGATGGAAGGACCGCGCAGCCAGATCTCGCCCTGCGGGTTCGGCTTGTTGGTGGCATAGTAGCCCGCATCGGGGAAGTCGACCAGCTTGGTCTCGACAGAGGCCGGCATGGCGCCAATCGACTCAGGAGTCCACTCTAGCGGGTTTTGCAGGCAGCCCATAGCGGTGGTCTCAGTGAGACCGTAACCACTGATCATGGGGCAGATGGCCATGCTGATGAACTTCTGCGTGTCCTTGGAGATCGGACCACCACCGTTCATGCACAGCTTCATGCGGCCACCGGTGGCTTCCTTGATCTTCTTGAAGACGATGCTGTCCAAGATACCGCTGCCCGGGACTCCGTATGCCAACAATTGCTCCTTGAGCGCCAGGGCGCCCCAGAAGAGTGCCCGCACGACCGGGCTGCCGGCATTGACCTTAGCAATGATTCCCTTCTTGACGGTTTCCCAGACGGCCGGAACACCGACGAGAACGCTGGGCTTGAACTCTTTGATATCGCCACTGCAGTTGCGCACCGAGTTGTCGGACAGGGTCTTCGGGTTACCATAGCCCATACATGAACCCCAGTGGAGAGAGGCGTTCTCGAAGACGAACTCGAGGATGTGAGCGAGGGGCAGGTAGGTCAGGAGACCATCGCCAGGGCCGATGAAAGGCTGGACAACGACGCTTACGCCAGCAACTGGAGAGAAAAGCGATTAGTCACCAATCTAATGCTAGGCGAAAATGGGGGAAAGAGACTCACCCGCAGCAACAACATTCTTGTGCTTCAGCGGCACACCCTTGGGTGTTCCTGTGGAGCCAGAGGTGTACATTATACAGCAGAGGTCCTCGGGCGCCGGCGGGACGGGATCGGCGGGGTTCTCCTCGCCAAGCTTACGCAGCTCCTCGAAGGTCATAATGGAGATGTGAGGGTACGCCGCCTTGAGCTTGTCGACGTGGTCCTGCTTGACCTGGTTCTGGTTGTTCCACACGACATGCTTGACCTCGGTGGCATCCTTGAGAACGTTGGTCAAGGTCGGCAACAGATGGGGATCCAGGAAGATGCACTTGGCTCCGGTAGCCACCATCGAGTGCCGCAAGCCCTCCTCGCCAAGGGTGTCGTAGGCCGTGACGATGGGCATGCTCTGCGAGGCAGCGCCGTGGGACATGGCAAGCCAGTGTGAGCTTGTCGCGGCGAAGATGTGGACGCGATCGTTCTTCTCGAGGCCGAGCTTGCGCAGACCGGAGCCGATCTGCAGCATGAGCTGCTCGTACTCGGTGAAGGTGATGTACTCGTAAGGGCTGAGCTCGAAGAAGGTCCATTGCTTGTCCACCTCGCGTTCCTCGCCATCGATCATCTTCTTCACCTTTTTCGTCTCCTGGTGGGTTCGCACCAGCTTACGAGAGCCCATGCACTTGGCGTTGCCATACTTCGCGGCGCTCTCCCGCACGATTTCGTAGACGGTTGTGATGGTGTCGTTTGGCCTAGAAACCAACTCATTGACGGCAGCTGGATGACGCCGGACGGGTGTCTCTCCCTCGATGGGTGTTTGGTTGGGGATCTCGACCGAGTAGGGGCCCCTCGCAGACATCCGCGGCAGAATATTATGTGACTGCTTTGAAGACATGTCGTGTAATTATGTGGGTTACGACTGCTCAGGCTCTGAGATGAAGTTGAGTATGTTTTCCGCAGCGGAAACAGGCGGAAGGAGCTGTGCGTCGATCACAGTCAGCAGGACCAGGTAGGTTCCACTTGTGCAAACGCAGGGGAATCGAGGGTATCGCGACAAAGAGCGCAAGAAGACCGCTCAAATAATGCTGTAGAAGGAGAGCTTTGGAATCGACTTGTAATCGAGGCGTGATCAACTCCGTGACTTATAAGGAAAAGCAGAGAGGTTGGGGTGAATCAAAGAAAGACAAGAGAGGAAAGAGGCATGCTGTTCAGAAAGGTCTTGCCTGCCCTCAACAGTTAGGAACGCGAAAGTGGCATTTCCGTCGTTTGGGGAAACTTGTTGGCTCGAGCTCCCCCCAGCTGCCTGCAGCCAGCGACTGCAGCCATGACGAAACAGTTGCCGTCCCATCCCTGCTGTCACTCGTCCTTCACCAAGCCCTAGTCCTGATAGCTTGCGCTTAGCCCTACTCGGGGCTAGTGTGCCTGGGCAGCCCCACTTCCAAGCAGAGTGTCACTGGTCAGTGGTCACGGTGAGGAGCAAACCTGAGTGGCCCAGATCGACCGTCCCTGCGTGCTTAATTTCGCCCGCATTGGCTCTGCGCGGACGCTCGCCCGGTTCAAGTTGTCGAGCTTCGAGTGCACCATCTGGACAGCTGCAGTGCCTTCCGAAACAACGGCAATTCGATCAACACGTGAACAAAGATGGCCACTCATACAGCTTCTCATGAATTCTCTTCCGCTTACTGGATAAAGAAGAGAGCGGTCACACTTTGCCCAATGGTGAAGACCTGGGAGACTGAGCATAGTACTGTGGATTCGCAGATGCAACCCAACCGTCCAGTTACCCTATCCCTCACTGTGACAAGACTTCCAGCCTGGGAAGCCCAATCTTGGAAAAAAAAGACACAACGAGAAGAGATGCAAGCCAACATGCACACTCACGCCACGACAAGGCGCACCATTGTTTGCCCAGCCTTCCAAGCCAACCGCTATTACCGTATCAATCGTATCTCTAAGGGATGAATGACCTTCTACAAGACCTTGGCCACATCTTCAGCAAACCATATGCACCCAAAATTCTGAAAACAATTTCCAGCCGTTCTCTCATCTTCACGGGACGTCTTTGTTGGATTTCAGCCCCGAAGACTTGCGCCTTGGTCAAGCATTGGCGGGTAAGCAACTGCCCGACGGCCAAGTGGGCTTTTTTAAACTTAGGCGAGCCAAGGTATGAGTGAGAGCAAGCCCCCTTGCCCGGTGACACAGATCTCGAATTGAGAAGTTTTATCTCCGTATTGCCGTCGGCGACATTTTGCAAAATGTGCAAAATGCTGCTGTATCTCCAGATGCCTTCTCTATTTCACGTATCTTTTCTTTTCTTTTCACGATAAACGATAGGAGAAAACTCCGAGATTTGAGCGGACTGAGCGAAGACAATCAAACCCACAGTTGTTGTTACAGGGAGCAGCCCCTCAAAGCAATGAAGCAACTGACCAAGAGCCAAGAAACGCAGGGCATTCTGGGCATGCTTGCCCCCTCGGAACTTGCCACACCATGAAGTTGGAGAACCTCCTCAGGCAGCTCGGGGAGCAAATCGAGTCGGCTGAAGAAGGTTTGTAACTATCCGGGTTCGGTCTTATTATTTATTAGCAAAACACGGTTATTTCAAAATTCCCTGCGCTGATTTTGTGTGTAACCATAGAGACGTACGATCTCTTTTCACAAGACCTCCCTTCTCAGCAAGGGTTGGGGTTCATCAACTCCAAGGCTCCAACACTCGATCTAACGATCGCGGACCGGGATCTCACAATCCATCAGTCACCGGGCATCCTGTCGTCAAATCGTGCCGGCGGCACTACCGGAGCCGGTGCGTCTTACACACACACACACTACACACTGTGCATGATTTTTAGTTGCTGATTTTAAAAAAATAGTTGTATGGAAGGTTTCGCCAATCTTTGCAGAATGGCTAACCACAGCCGGCAACCCCCTCTTTTCACATGGGGTGCTGTCGCCGCGGTCCGCGGTGGTTGAGTTGGGGTGCGGCATCTCGCCCGTCGTAGGGCTGCTGCTCGCGCCGCGCATCTCCCAGTATGTCCTGACGGACCAGCCATACGTGGCGAGGCTCGTTGAGCAGAACATTGCCGAGAATGATGGCCACCAAGTAGTGCTGCAACATAAAGCTACGGCGAACAAACGCTCAGCTAATAAAGGCCGGACGGGTGGTGCATCATCAAAGGGAAGCGGAAGCGGCTCAAAAGGAGGTGGTGCCACTGGCACTAATAATAGCGGTCAAATTCGGTTTACGCCACTGTACGCCACCTATCCCCTTTCCCCCCGTCTTTTTTAAAAGCAAGACATAACTGACATATAGTGATAGCGACTGGGAGACAGACGATGTAAGTTCCGCCCTTACTCGGGATCTGAGCGGCAGCAGCTTCGATGCCGTGCTGGCGTGCGACTGCATCTACAACGAGGCCCTCGTGGAGGCGTTTGTGTCCGCCTGCGTGGACATCTGCCGGCTTAGGGAAGCTGAACTCGCCGCATATGCATCATCTTCAAAGGACGACGCAAAGTCAGAAGAATCAGGTTCATCGGATTTATTAGAACCGTCCATCTGCCTGATCGCCCAACACCTGCGCACGTCAGACGTGTTCGAAACCTGGATGGACTGTTTTCTCAGGTCTTTTCACGTCTGGCGTATCCCCGACACACTTGTACTCCCAGGATTGCGTTCGGGGTCAGGGTTCGTGGTGCATCTCGGCGTGTTGCGAGGGGGCGCTGTCGTCGGGTATAGAGCGCCTTCTTAATCGGGAAGCATAGACAGTTCATATGTTGTTCTTTGTTCATTATATCATTATAGATCTTATATATATAGACAGATGACCCTCCAGACAACAGATGTCGAATATATACAAAACTTCCTGATAAGCCAAAAAAAAAAAATCCCAGTCCTCATAACATGGACAGGTCAGATGAGCTCCCACTCAGCAATACTCGTCATGGCGTACCCACATCTCCCCTTTTTTCGTAGCCACTCCTCTTTTGTCACGCCTCGGGCATCTCTTCCGTCTATCGTCGTGAACCCAAACAGCGTAATCTTCTGCCCCGGACACCCGAGGTCTCTGGCCTGTATGTCCAACCACCACCAGTACCCCCCATCGTAGTCCAGCACCACGAGATCTTCCTTTCGTCCGTCGAGGCCATGTATTTTCAGGGCGAACAGCATCTGCTTCCCCTTGCCGTTCTTCTCAGGCGTCCAGTGCTCGCACAGCTTGGAAAACTGAAACCTCACAACCCCATTGTTTTCCGGGTAGTTATACACCGGTATGTACTTCTCCCTCGGGGCGAACGTGAACTCCGACAGGCCCTCGTCAGTGCCAGCGTTGTACCACCGCGCCGCCTCCTTGCCGCCCGTCGGCCCCCTGATATACTCCTCCCAGCTCGGCACCCTGCCATCGTGCCTGAAGAAGTGTCTCTTGTCGGCTGGGAAATGCTTCAACCCGATCATGTCATTGGGGAGGTAGAACATCTCCGGCGCGAAGCGCTGCACGTACTTGCCCGTGCAGACATGGCCCGCGCCCCAGCAGGCGTCCAGCACCTTCCACTCGTCAGCGTCGATCCTGACGGCGTTCCACGCGTGGCCGGTTGCGTCCTCGGGGGGTGTGGGGTCTGCTGGAGTTAGGGGGGTGAAGCCGAGACCTTTGCCATGGCCACCGATCAAAACACATTCCAGACCGGCGCGTTGGGCGATTGCGAGGTACACCTTGGCGTAGCCCTCGCAGACTGCTTTGCCGGAGAATATAGTCTCCTCGGGGGTCTGGCCGCGCGGAATGCAGTTGTTAAACAGGCCGTAGACGTCGTACTGGATGTTGTGGTGGAACCAGGTGAAGATTGCGCGGGCTTTGTCGGTTAAACTGGGGAAGGGGTCACATAACACGTGTGCGAGGTACCCCACGGTATCGTGTCTCGGGAGACTGGAGGTGGGGTGTTGAGATGCCACCGTGTCGGGACCGGAAAAGTCCCGGCATACCAGGCAAAGAGACCCGACAGGAGCGGATGCGGAGCGGGAAACAGCGGTGGGACGGGAGGAGGAGGAGGATGATGACCTTGCGGCGTCAATCTGGGCAAGGGTTGGTCTAGACGCCAGAGGGATTGGGGGTGGAACATCATCCCCGTTTGGTTTCTTGAGCCCGCCCTGATGGGGGGACTTGGGGGCGTACGTTGTGGGAGGTGGAGGGAGGCGGCGCGTGGGTAATGCCGGTGGCGGGCCTTCGTCACTGGCTGGAATTATGGGTGATCGACCTGGTCTTGTCGGAAGGCGAGGGGGAAGCGATGGTCTTGGTGCTGCATCAATCGCAGCGCGGGCAACGGCCGGTGCTGATTTTGACGGCAGTAAAGGTGCCCTCGAGACCAACTGCGACGACGCCTCCTTCTCGGCGGCTTCCTTTGCTCTTGCCTCGAGCTCACGCCGTGTGGGCGGCAGAGGGGGGAGCTTAGCCTGGTCCAATGCTGGCGGGAGCCTCCTTAAAGGTTGTTGCGTCTCTGACCCAACGCTCGTACCCGCGGAGGATACAGTGTGGCTCAGGGAAAGATTGGACACGGTCGATAAGTACGATATATCTGATGCATTCGAGTTCCTTCGGACGGAAAGAGCACTCTGAGCTGAAGGCCGGCGCGGAGGAAGCGCGGGCGAATCTTGCTGCTGCTGCTGCGAAGAGTTCCGCGTTGGCAGCGGAGGCGCCAGGTTGCGCGCCGGTAAAGGGGGTGATGCCTCATGCCCTGCACCTCCATCGTTGGTGGTGGTGGTCCTCCGTGGCAGCGCCGGAGCCCTTTCCGTGGCGGCTCGGGTGGGCCGGGGAGGAATCACGGGGCTTTTTTGCGCCGACACTTCTTGGCTCGCGATGATCGTCTGGGTGGCGGCGCGATTCGGAGGTGGAGGAGGCGGGGCGCGCTTGCCTGCTGCTGCTGCGCCTGAAGGCGGGGCCTGGAAATTCTTCTGCCTGTTGAGAGCGGCGATGCGCTCGGCGAGAGTGTTGAACTGCGGCTCTTCGACCTCGGCCATCTTGGAGAATAAGAGACTGCAAAACAGTAGACGGTGAACTATGAGACCACTCGAGTTGAGAGCGGTAACATAGAGCTGCACGCTCTTCGGATGGCAGGTGGGGGTGTGCCGCGTGTTCGGATTGTCTCGAATAGTTCGCTTTAGCGATATCCAATTGCGCGAGAACAATTCGCCTTTACGCAGATTTTTGCGTGCCCGTTATGCGACAGAATATGGGAAAGAGAAAAGAACTCGCTGGGCCGAAAAGAAAGGAGGAATTTGCAAGCATATCAGTCATATCGAGACGTGCAGGGCAGGTGGGTGCCAAGCTACGGCGCAGCAGCTGGGCTGGAGCCGTACGTAGTTAGCCAGGATTTATATGGGATTTAGGCGGATGTTGATTCCACTAGTTGGATTCACTTAACACTAAAGTTGTAAACGGCACCTCCTGCGTACGTTTGTGACCGCAGCTTTTCCTGGTAGGATTTGCTACACCAATGTGCTGGCACAGCCTTGTGCCAGGGTTCTCGTCTGACCCGCCACTTCCCCGCGATGAAACGGGACATTCAAGGACAGCTCGCTGAACTTTCGGGCCTTCCAGACCCCACTTTGACCTGTGAACATGAGACCATGTAAGGACTTCGCTGTTAACAAATCACGCCAGCAATTGCTACGGAAAGTTGTGCTGAGATGCTCCTGTGCTTCGCAAAGAGACAGGACTATCTTACTATAAGGTGGAGACGGAAGAGTCTACACTAAAGTTATGATACCATTCCACAGCAGTTTCTAGCTTGATCGGCCGCCCCGATGGAGTGCGACATCTTGATTGGTGGACCATGAAAGCGGGACTGAGGGCCGGCGCCCCAAGACGCTCACGACTGCTCCTCAAACAGATTCGCTGTTGATCTGCTTGTTATGCTGATAACAAACTAGAGACCCGGCATGCGGTGCTCTATTATCATGGAAAGTGAAGCATGGATGATAGACCGTAGAGATCTGAGAGCGCTGGGGTGGGGTGCTTCCCCGAATTTCAGCCTCTGCCGCGCGCCGCAGTCTGATAGACGCTAGGACCCGCCCGGTCTTCGCCCGTCCATTCCCCAATTCCGCTTGGTCTGTGTCCCTGAAACCGCAGTGTAGTGTATGCACCACATCTCGCGCCTCTCAGGTTGGTGGTAATTGGCTAAGGTCAGGTAGGACCCGACCAGAAAGATGAAATCAGATCCTGAGCGCTTGTGGTTCCCTCCCTTTTCCATCACCAACTACGTTTGACGTTAGACGAGGGGTTTCTTCATATTGGATACCTAGATCACCGGCACACTCGCGCAACTTTAGACTAATCGACTTACACTTCCCTTTCTGGCAATCATACCAGAGCACCCACCTTACTCCAGCCCTCGCATCTCGGTGCGCCGCATCAACCATGGCTTCCGCCGACACCAATCAGGCTCCCGCGCAACTTGCGCGCACCTTCATGAGCTTGCCTGAAGAGGTTCAGAAAGACATCTTTAGCCATTGTTCACAACCTGAACTAATCTGTCTCTCGCTCGTGTCGCGACACTTTCGAGAACTTGCTGCGGCGCAGCTATATCGCAACTTCCACATCGTCTTCCCCGACGAGGACGACCCGGCCTTCGATTCGCCCATAGACGGGCTTGCTGGCGGTCTAGAGACATTTGTCGCCAGCAAATACGATTATGCGAAGCATCTTCGAGATCTATCGCTTGACACGCTTAGCGCCGGGGAGAAGGCTGAGACCGCTTACAAGCCCTATCTCTACAGCGTTAGCTGCGGGAAGTTCATGAACACGCTTCTGCTCTTGGCTCTGCAAAAGGCGAAGTCGCTCGAGTCTTTCAGGTAAGTTCCATCACAATGCGCCCGTTTCCTCCTATTCTCGGAAGCAGATCACGTCGCGAAGGGCAAGTCGGCTGCATGCATGGCTGCTGGGGCGATCGCCTGTAAATGCGCGGCTAGGCAGCACACCAGCAGCACACCAACAGCGCAACCTCTAATCCACCTCCTTGATACTGCAACATTTTGCGCCGGTGGCTGACTGATGTTTGCATTATCAGATGGAATATCCGCGTCGAACTAAGTCGCCGTGTCTATGGCGCACTCCATGAGATCGACACGCTCACCAACGTCCACATCCGGATGCAGGCGGGCCCTTCGTTATGGGAAGCGCCACCACCGATTCCACTCATCAGTTCACAGCCGTCCACATCGGCCGCACCCTCTGCACCTCCCCATGTGCTTGCCCCGCCGCCCGCTCCGCCGCTAGTATTGTCGAACGGGCCTTCCGCGTTATTCTACATGCCGACCTCCAATGCCCCTCCCCCTCCTCCTGCACCAAAGCCGATAGTCAGAAGCAGGGCGCCGAGGAAGACAACTGTGACCAAAGAACCACCGACACTGTCGGGCTTCAAGAAGCTCAAGAGCCTCGCAGTTCTCGACATCGATACGCTTGACGTTGTGACAGAGATAAAGTCTTGTGTAAGGAATTCGTCAGGGACGCTCACAAAACTGAAGCTGTCCTTCTCCGACGCGCTCGGGCTGCAGGCCAGGAAGCCTCCGCCGGATCTTGATCCCGAAGATTCCGATGCGGACGACGAGTTCCAGGTGGTGCCTGCCCCGCCTCCGGGGTCTGGGTACCCCGATGATGTGAGCGGGCCTGCGAAGGCGTTCCGGGCACAGGAAGAGCGCAAGTCGCAAGAGTCTGTGTTGGGCAGGATCTTTGACGTGGAGCCCTATGTCGTGAAGAAGCCTCAGAAGAAGCTACGCGAGAAGGAGAAGGACGCCAAGGAGGACCAAAGCGAGAATCCCGGCCAAGACTTCATCAACGCCATCAAGGGCATCTCGAGGAAGCTGATGAAGGATCTGAACGGAACCAGCGACTTGTCAGTCTCCCAGCAGGAGATCCTCGACACCATAGAAAGTGCTGCTCGCAAGTACGTCGCTTCCGAGGACGCCAACAAGACTCGCGATGGCAACAAGGAAGTCAAGTCGAAGTCGGACGCGGCACCAAGTGAGCCAACAGGAGGAGCGGAGGCAACAGCCACCAAACCCTACGGTCTCAGTTTTGACCCCTCCAGTCTTTGGGGCCAGTCGGTCTTTGGCCAGCCGAGTCCGTCAAAGACGAAGGACACGCAGAAGGACGTGAGCCCGGACGATATCGACATTGAGGGGCCCGAGGAGCAGCTCGAGATTGAACCACAAGACCCTCCAAGCAAAGACAGAGACACTCCGACCAATAATGAACCACCAACGTCACCCGCCGCGCCGCCGGAACCATCATCCTCCAAGTCGCAGCCGCCCCTGACCAACGGCGCTCCTGTATCACCGAGCGTCGGGAAGGCGGTGGCCAACCTCGCAGCGCAGAAGATGAACTTTGAGATGCTGGCCCAGAAGCTCAAGAGCTTCGAGTCCAAGGCGGCCGATCTGAGCGGGCAGATCCTGAAGCTACGCGCCAAGGACGGTGTGGCCTGCATTGCCGAGGCCGAGAAGCAGCTGGCGACCTTTAGCCGTAATATCCAGGACATCCAGAAGGAGATGAACATTGTCACCGCCGAGATCGAAGATGCGGAGCGGCAGATCCGGACCCTCTCGTCGTCGTCGTCGTCGTCGTCGTCTATTGATGCCGATGATGCCGAGTCTCAGAACCAGCGCATCGCGGAGTACATGCGGACCACGAGAGGTCTGGCGCTGCAGTCGCTCAGCATCTACCTCCTGCCCGTCAAGGCGTCGGTGCTGTCGCGGGCGATCGACCTGCGCGTGCTCAGGCGCATCACCTTGCTCAACGTGGGACCGCAGGCGCCGATCTGGGCGCACATGCTCAAGGAGAACAAGGAGTCGCCCCTCCCGCTGCGCAAGATCTTTACCGACAACGTGTCTTCCGTGTTCCTGACCTTTGTCTCGCAGCTCGAGGAGCTGCACGAGCTGTTCCTCCTGGAGCGGGACAACAAGTACAAGCCCGAGAGCTTCGCGCCCAAGACGACGACGACGATCGACCAGATCCGCCGGCTCGTGCTGAGGAAGCACATGCCCACGATCCAGCGTCTGATGATCAAGAACGTGACCGACACGGCCTGGGACGTGGACGAGAAGACGATCCTGCTGATCTGCCGGCGTGGCAAGCTGCTGCAGGAGCTCGCGTGCAACATGGGCATCAAGGCCATCGTAAGTAACTGCTTTCATGTTCCAAGAGGTAATAACTAACGTGGAACAAAACAGCACACATTCATGCAGCAGCTCGCCGGGCTCGTCAGCCTGCGCGCGCTGCACATCATCCAGCTGAGGAACGACGACACCTGTGTGTGGGTCATGCGGGAGACCAAGCGCTTCCTGATCGACAACATGTCGCACCATCCCGAGATGAAGCTCGAGTGGATCTCGATTGACGATGACGATCGGGTGGAGAGGATCATCCGCCCTGCGGACCTTGCCAAGAACAGCAACGGGGAAACCGACGTGGCGGCGTCGTCGTCGTCGTCGAAATCCAAGGGCAAGGGTAAAGGGAAGCAAAAGGTTGTCAACACGAGCAACGCGATATTTAATGGTGTCTTCCCGGTGCTCCCGCCCCCGGATAGCTGGGACGTGGCGGGCAACAGCACCGACGACAGCGAGAGCGAGGAGGATCATGCTGCGGATCTGCAGCATCATCATCAGAAGATCCAGACTCTGGAAAACATTCATTTCTATGATGTCTGGGGCGTGAGGATCTTTAAGAAGGAGGTTGTCACTGGGCGTCTCTAAGTCTTCCTTCCTTCCTATTCACATTTCACGTTGGTTTTTTTTTTTTTTTTTTTTTTTTGGATACGCAGTTGACGACCATGATGAGAGCAAAAAGCCAGACGAGACGGTCATCAATACCCTTGATATTTTCTTTGTGTATGAACATTTTGGATGTTTTTGTATCTGCAACATTGAGAAGAAGAAGCACGGCGTTTAGAAGGCTTTTCTTTTCTGCCGGAGGGGGGAAAAAAGTGAAAAAAGTGACGACGGTAGTAGAGCAGGGACAGTAGTAGTAGTAGTAGTAGCAGTATTGGTACTAGCCCTGTTATGATACGGAGAAGCAATTGAAGTGACGCCGCGTGTGGGGAAAAATTACATAAAATATGGTTAAGGAAGTGAAGTGGGACGAAGGGAAGGAGAGGTACAGGTACAGGTACCAAAGCAGAGAAAAAGATTTTTTTTAAAAAAAAAAGGAGGTTTGGGCAAGGTATTGTAGCTTTTGTCATGTGATACAGAAAAGGAAAATGGGAAGGAATGGAAGATATGTAATGGCAATGGTAATGGCAAGCGAGCTTCCAGGTTTTTATTTTTTTTTTTATGAAATGATATAGAAAAATGCAAGGATACCATAGTATAGTATATATCTGTCATGTTTTTCTGCGGTGTTATTGAAAAGTCCGGAATACCTTGCCAGATCTGGATCATGTCTTTTTTTTTTGTGGGCGGCACGGGTTAACTAGATGTTAGATCTAAAGAATTAGCACGAGAAAAGCAGTCAAGAGGCGATTTTTTTTCTGACAATGACAAAACATGCTAATTACAATCAAGTCACACTCACTTGCACAACATGTATGTACATGTGCATTTGATAAAGTGAACCAAGGGGAGAGAGAGAGAGAGAGGGCTTCACACGGGCCAATACTTCCAGTGTTTAGTCGCTTTGGGAAGTCACGATCACGAACCAATACCTTATCCCATGAACACACCTTACCCCTTACTGACAGCACAGCACAGCACGTCACGTCCCTCGTCCCCGTCTCTTGTTTTGTTCGTTTGTTCGTCCAGTCGCTCAGGAAAGCAACCTGAATTATGAATACCTATCAACATATACATGTATGAACATACTTTAATATAATGTCGCCCGTCGCCCTCGAGACAGACCTTGCTCGTTAGTTAATAGCAGCTAGTTTTAAAAAGGGGAACGGTTATTATTAAGCAGGGGGGGATATAAATGCGCTAGCTACTTATCGGCAGTGAGACACTAATAATTAACTGGGGGCAAAGGCTTAGTTATGTTTAAAAGAGTAAATGTACTGTAGTACCGGCAGTCTGAGGGAAGTGTAGTCTTTTCCCTGCAGGACAAATTTAATATTCGTTTCTCCAAGGGATATTTATAGGTATATATCAGGGATAAAAAACAAGGCAAATCATTAAAAGAGTTTAAAACAGGTACCGGGTACCGATATAACATGACCTTACCTCTCTTGGGAGAATTTATGGGACTTGTTGTTTCTGTCTTGTTCTTGCCACACACATTCATCGTCAAAACTCACAACTAAACCATATTTTCTCCGACCCCCCCCCAAAAAAAAACACGTCAAAACGCACACTTTTAGCTACGGCTTTAGCTAAAGAACCGAAGCTGATATAATACCTAGCTGTCAATAACATCCCAACTACCTTATGCTTATCTTCCCCTATCCCCCCATCCTAGTGTTTGTACTAACCTTATATACTACCTTTGATTAGGAGATTTTTGTTATTCATAACTTTCATAATCTCGTAAAACCCTTAACCCCTGCCACACCCACCAACCCTCTAACGCAAACCACCCTCCCTATGCTGCCCTCCGTCCACTCGAGCATTTACCACTCGAGAGGCTCAGTCTTGGTCTCCCCGCGATTCGTCTTGGGAACGGGCACGGCCTTGGCCGCCAACTTTCCTCCCTGTCCCTTACGTTTCAGGTAGGCCCGTCCATCCAACCACGGCGTCTCCTGGGACATCTTCTTTTCATATTCAGAAATCTTGTCTTCCAACTGCATCGTCAATCCGATGTCGTCCAACCCGTTAATAAGGCAGTGTTTCCTGAACTCCTCGACATTAAAGGCACAGATTGTCTGTCCCTCAGAGTTCTTGATGAGCTGGTTGGGAAGGTCAATCTCCACCTCCTTGCCCGCAGCAGCTTCCGCATGGATCTTTTCCAAGTCGTCCTTGTTCTTGATGGCGATGGGAAGCATGCCGTTCTTGAACGAGTTGTTGAAGAAAATGTCTGCAAATGACGGGGCAATGACGGACTTCACGCCGAAATCGTTCAACGCCCACGGGGCATGCTCTCGTGACGAACCGCATCCGAAGTTGGGTCCCGTGCAGACGATGATTTTCGCGCTGCGGTAGGGCTCCTTGTTGAGCACAAAGTCTGGGTTCTCGGTGCCATCGGCGTTGAACCGCCACTCGTAGAAGAGGGCAGACCCGAGACCCGTACGCTTGATGGTCTTGAGGAACTGCTTGGGAATAATGGCGTCGGTGTCAATGTTTGCCTTCTCCATGGGTGCCGCGATACCCTTGAGGATGGTGAACTTGGGCAGGCCGGCGGAGCCACCCTTGACGGAGGTGTTTACCTGCGGGGAGGCGTCTTCAGGCTGGTCGGCGAGCATCTCCTTCTCGTGGTCGTCCGTCTCGATCCGCTCGTCAATGTGTGCCTTGCCAAAAGCTTCCGTCGGGGGCTCGGATTCAGGGGTAACGGCGGCCTCGATGTGCGGAGATGCCGTGTACTCGGAGAGCTTCCGCACGTCGGCAAGCTTACCGGCGATGGCGGCGGCGGCGGCCATGACGGGAGACATCAGGTGTGTGCGGCCCTGGGCGCCCTGACGACCCTCAAAGTTGCGGTTGCTGGTGCTAGCGCACCGCTCCTTGGGCGACAAAATGTCGGGGTTCATGCCCAGGCACATACTGCACCCGGCCTCGCGCCACTCGAAGCCGGCCTCGGTGAAGATCTTGTCGAGCCCCTCCTGCTCGGCCTGGTCCTTGACCAGACCGGAGCCGGGAACGACCATGGCGCGCTTGATGTTGTCGGCAATCTTCTTGCCCTTGACCACGAGGGCGGCCGCCCGGAGATCCTCGATTCTGGAGTTGGTGCAGGAGCCGATAAAGACCTTGTCCACGACAATGTCCTGCATGGGGGTTCCCGGCTCAAGGCCCATGTACTCGAGCATGCGACGGCCGGCAGCCTTCTTGCTCTTGGTCGCAAAGGTCTCCGGGTCGGGAACGACGCCGGTGATGGGGACGACGTCCTCGGGCGAGGTACCCCAGGTGACGGTGGGGATGATGTCCTTGGCGTCGACGAAAACGTCGACGTCGTACTTGGCGTTGGCGTCGGACTGGAGCGACTTCCAGTAGGCGGCGGCCTTGTTCCACTCGTCGGAGCCAAACTTGGGGGCGAGGGGGCGGCCCTTGAGGTACTCAAACGTGATCTCGTCGGGCGCAACCATACCGGCGCGGGCACCGGCCTCGATGGACATGTTGCAGATGGACATGCGGGCCTCCATGCTGAGAGCGCGGATGACGGAGCCGCAGAACTCAATGACGGCGCCGTTACCGCCAGCCGTTCCGATCTTGCCAATGACGTGCAGGACGACGTCCTTGGAGCTGACGCCCGGGGCAAGCTCGCCGTCGACTTGTATCCTCATGTTCTTGCTCCGCTTGGTGATGAGGCACTGCGTGGCGAGCACGTGCTCGACCTCGCTGGTGCCAATGCCGAAGGCCAACGCGCCGAACGCGCCATGCGTCGACGTGTGGCTGTCTCCGCAGACCACTGTGGTGCCCGGGAGGGTGAAGCCCTGCTCGGGGCCGATGACATGGACGATACCTTGTCTCTTGTCGCTCAGGCCAAAGTACGTGATGCCGAAGTCCTTGACGTTCTCCTCGAGGGTCACGCACTGCGTCCGCGAGTCGTCCTCCTTAATGAAGCTCGCAATGTCTTTGAGCGCTTTCCGGGAGGATGTGGGCACGTTCTGTATCAACAGCCTGTCAGCTCGCCGCCACACTACGCTCTATCCAATGCGTAGCACTCAATTGGCTAGGTAGGCAAAACGTACGTGATCAGTAGTGGCAAGGGTGCAGTCTGGCCTTCTGACCTTGCGGCCGGCCGCCTTGAGGCCTTCGAACGCTTGCTACACATGTGCGTTA
Source organism: Diplogelasinospora grovesii (assembly GCA_033297225.1). Classification (NCBI taxonomy): domain Eukaryota; kingdom Fungi; phylum Ascomycota; class Sordariomycetes; order Sordariales; family Diplogelasinosporaceae; genus Diplogelasinospora; species Diplogelasinospora grovesii. The sequence continues at coordinate 461,776 of MU853757.1, forward strand.
GTATCCCCAATTGCGCCAATTTTTCTTTTTGGAGGTGACGTACCGGAGATGTAACTTCATGGACGAGGTGGCGGTCGATGTACAACAGGATAGTGCCATCAAGCTTCTCGTCTACGATATGGGCCTGAAAGACCTTATCGTAGAGAGTTTGAGGTGTACTCTCGGCAACGGGCATCTTGTAGTTCTGTGTTGCTCTGTGTTGCTCTGTGTATGTGTGCCCGTGAAACGGTTCCGGACCTTAATCGGAGGCACCCTCGTGTTATGGTTATGATGATGTCAGGGCAACAGGAAGTTTATAATGTGAAGACGAGGAGAGAAAGCCCTTGACTCCCAAACAGTAAAAGAAGAACAGCAGTAAAGTTCCTTAAAAATATATAGGAGAAGAAAAAAGGGGACAAACTTCAGCTTCTTCAAATAAATGCCTGGCCCCAATTCCACTCAGCTACTCACCACTTAATAACTTTACATACCTCGACGGATACGGAACCCTCTTTCTCAGTTACCTTACAAAAAGCCACAGCGCCGAGTTCGGACCTCGACAACTGACCTCCGGTTCACGGAATGCGGGGTGGCCACTTGAATTTCTAAAGCCTGGTGGCGGATTGGACAGCCCAGTGGAGATCACGGTGGGGTATATGCGGTGACTTGCGGTGCAGCAGAAGGCACAAGACCATGATCCGCCGCGGCGGGAGTTTGGGGAGGAAGGACTGGAAGGGTGAGGGGCAAAAGTGCGCTAAAAAATAGCACAGTCCGGCATTTTCCTTCCAGATTGAGTGAGATCTCTGTCGGCACCGGTACCTGGTCGGAGCCTCGGCGTCTTGGAAATATGCTAATTGCGATTCCCGGGCAAGCTACAGCTTTTTACAAACTGCCATCATTGAGTTGTTGTGGAGAGAAGCCGATACTGGCAGCGCGTTGACACGTTGATATCTTGTCTGGGTTATATCCGTATCTTCTTCTTCCCCCCGATTGTGCTGTCTCGGACTTGCCTTTCATCAGCCAACAACGGATCACTTTCAACGCCGGTTTCGTCTATACTTGCCGGTCACCTCAGCAGCCAGAACGTTGCCAGGTTGGTCCATCAATGGCTCCACATACCGGACGTTTCTCGTCCGGTCGCTGGCCACACTACCTATCTTCGTCCCTGCTTGCATGCATACCGGTACATGCTCCGCACAAAAGGTACTGTGTACGAATCGGTAGGGCTGTTGGTTGGAATCTGATTCATGATGGAACGATACGCACCAGTCATTATTTTAAGACCCATCTCTACTATTAACACAAATAAGCTATTTTAGTTGACACATTGCTTAATGGGTTGCATTTGTCTAAGGAGGAGCGGATGTCGGCTCTGGTCTCGGGTCTTGTCTCCCCAGCAAGGTTTAGACAAAACTTGAGAGAAATATCCGAGGTATGGTCCGGTATCGCTCACGCTCACCGGACGCGTTGCCGGTATACTATCGTGCATTGGCGTAAGGCAACGTCCTACGATGCTGTTAATGTGCGAACGATCTGCATATCTAATGCTAACTCTATTGGGCATGCCAATAACGACTTTGCCCTTCTTTGGTCACAATCTGGGGCCTCTGCTTCCCGATTGATGTTTAGTAACACAGTATCCGTCCTTAGTGGTATAGTCCAGCCAGTCTTACCCACCCCTATGCGAGCCCCTTGATGACGCTGAAGACAAAAACAAAACCCTTGATGCACCAAATGCCAAGCAGTGTAACCAGCAACGAGAATATGACGGCCAGCAGATAGATGACGCAGTCATGCCAGGTCGAACGCGCCTGCGCAAGTCTCTGACGTAGCGGAGAATCACTCACAAATACTGGGCGCACGAGCTCCCAGTACTCCCAACCAGCCCACTGCATGACCGCCGAAGCTGTCCGGAACAGACTACGGTTCTGGTCTCTGACGAAACGACCGCCGGTGCCTACGTTGCCGCCTCGGTAAGTAGCTGGGAGCTTCCGAAGATCCAGCTCCCGCTTCCCTTTCTCTGCTTCCTCTCGCTTCGTCGCCGCCGCCATCGAATTGGGGAATACAGTTTTCTTGCTGGTCGGCGCCACCTGGAGCTGTTCGAACGCTGCACGGGCTGCTCCCTGCGCCATCGCCTTGCCAGTCGCAATGGGCTCGCTCTTGAACGACATTGGACTGTCGCTGTTGGTCGTCGATGTGGACAGGCTCGGCGGGGACGTAGACGTGGACGTGGGTGATGATGTTCTCGGCGGCGGCGTGGTATGAGGATCGCCGGCCTCCTTTCTCATCGTCTTGCGCATCTCTCTTGCCACCGAGGGCATCCCCTGGGACTCCAATGTAGTATCGCTGGCTGCTCCTGCTGGCGGTACCGACGTGAGGCCGGTCGTTTCCATCTCCGTCTCCAGTACGCGGCCTGCTGTTGCCGTCGACGTCGGCTTCGGTAGATGCTGGGCGGCGAGACTCGGCCAAACGCTCTGTCCCATGTCTGGCGGGGAAGCCAGCAGATCCAAATAGGCGTTGCTGTGCATCTCTCCCAACGACCGGGATGATGTCTGGCTCGTCCGGTCGTCCACTTGCGTCAAGACTGGACTCACTCGATCGCCGTTGAGCATTTCGGGGAACGCGTCGGAGGTGTGGTAGTTGGCTGCGCGTGGGTGATGCCGATTGCGCACGTAGCCAATAGTGGTGGTGGTGAGTGTGCAGGCAGATCCGACCTCGCCATTCGGACCCTTCCACGCCTCCATCTTCCGGCTGCTGACGGTGTTGATGTTGGCCCCGAGTCCATCCAGATCCTGCACCAGTTCGTTCGCCCATCGCTCTGCCGGATTCTGGTTCTCCAGTTCCAACACCCTGACACTGGATGGTCTGCGGAGAGTATTGCTCTGCTGAGTCGGACAGCCATGAGCCTGGCGCGGAGGGCTTGGAATATCGATGAGCTTCTCCGTCTTCATCTTGTGCTCGCGGTCTTTGGCTGCCTTTGTGTCTTTCGTGTTTGAGCCTATTCGGCGGGGGATCAGGGGCGGCAGACGAGACCTGAATGGGTTTGAGATCGCTTTGGCCAGACCTTTCTCCAGTTCGGCGTTGCTAAGCGGAGGAGATTTGTGCTGACCTTGGGCGTCCTGTGTCTCGCTGGTCTCTGTGGAGACGGTGTGACGACGAACAATCGCCGTCGATCCAATCTCTAAAAAAGGGTCGGGGCTGGGGCGGCGGTGAATGGTGGTCGAGTGGCTTGAATGAGGTGAATGCGGTGTAGTGCTGCCTACTGATTGTGTTATGGGGCTCAGTTTTGGCTCAACAGCCGATGACCACTGCCCTCCCTCGCGACGCCACTTGACGCGTTGCTGGGCCGTGCGGATCGCGTCTTTGTGTCTCCCAATCTTGAACAATTTCTCTTGGTCCTTCTTGAGCTGCGCATCCCTCGCCGCTATCTCGTAGGCCTTGCGAGCTTCTTCGGCTTTCCGGGCGAGCCCGGCTACGTGCGAGTTGACTGGCGATGCAGCGTCTTCTGAGCTTGTCGTCGGCGTGATGACATCCATCTCCCTAGTGTAAGGATTGACGCCCGTGACGCCGAGAAAGTCGCCACTCGCCTTCAGCGTTTGGCGCTGACGTCGAGCTTTCTGTTTAGCCAAGAAGAGCTCCCTTGCCCGGTCTGATACCGGCGGCGCCTTGTTTATATGTCGGGCGCGCGCTGGGTCCGGGGTTGCTGGGTCTCCTGGCCGTCTTTTCGGCACGAAGAAATCGTCACCAGCTGCGGCCGGGTCGGCTCCGTCATCTGCCGCAATTTCGGCTTTGTTTGATACGGGAGTAGAAGGAGATCGGCGAGTGTCTGTCGAATATCTCTTACTAACTTTACCACGGGCACTCATGCTCAATGATCTGCGCGGGATGGTAATAGGGGTATTCCACTGGTTTGCGGGTATCGTGTCCGAGTCTTGATCGTGAAAGACTGAGCCGGTGCTCTGTCTTCTTCGGCTTGTTGTCCGCGCCGGTAGCGAGTTCACACTGTCAGGGCGGTCCTAGACACCTCGTGGACGAATGGTGCTACCTCGTTCGGGGCGCTTGCTCGGTCGAAACTTTGAGAAGAAGCCAGTGACGGATGCGGTAAGCTTCTTGCGGTCACCAGGAGACGTCTTGGTGTCGTCTACAGCCTTGAGGTGGCCTGGATTGTCAGCATTGCTCTCATCCTCTGGGACAGCCGATGACGGCAGCAACTCTCGGTCCCGTTGGCTTGATCGTGTAGTTACCATGACGTGCAGCTAAGGATGTTTCTGGTTGATGTTAAGCGCGTGCTGAATCCAGAAGAACAAAGGAGGATAACGAGCGGCTTGAGGTAGACCTGCAGGCTGATTTCGGAACATGGGGCCTGTAAGAGCTGCAGAGAAGGAAAGACGTTGCTCCATGGTTGATATATGTCCACGTATGTCGTGCGTCACACGGCAGGCACGGTCGTGGTGAAATCATGACGAGCAGGTCGGTTTGACGAAGATAGTGACTTGATGTTACTTGCGGAAGGAGCGCCTCGAGCCTTCATACTTGGCTTGTTCAATATGACCGTCATTGCGTATGAATTGGGAAAGAACGGCCCAATTTGTGCGTCATTGGCAACAGCAAGCAGTGAATTTGAGACACTGTTCTAAAGCTAGCATTTTGTTAGAACCACTGAGTCTTGTCCTCGTCGCTTGAGGACGGGTGAAGGTCAAATGTAGTGTAATTTCATGCTCTAAACCAAAAAAAAAAAAAACCCCTGCATATGCATACACGCCAAGTCTCCTGACTTCAAACGCCACCTTGTCCCCGGATAGTTTACATTAGTTCACGCAAAATATGCCTCCATTTTCGTTCTTTGGTTGTCCAGCCTTTGAAGGCATCAGCTTCTGATATTGAATTTTTCTTGTACTGGCTCTTCGCATTTCTGCTCTACCTGGGAGCCAATGAAGCCGCCGTTTGCCCAATCTCCCTAAAAATTATATTAATAGTCCATGGCGGAAATAGTCCCTGGCTCGGTTCAGGCCACACTCCCGCCTCGATGTCCATGCCTGTCGGCCAAGCCGGGTCCCGGTCAGGCGAATCTCCGTTATCAGATTTAGTCCTTAGACCCGCCGTGAAGGGAAGCGTTCCTGGGTCCAGCGATTAGCTCTAGCATTCGCCAGGTGGGCCAGCGTGTTCGGTGACTGTACATAATTTGCCGCATCGAACTGCGTCGTAGCTCTTCGGTTCTCCTTCAGGGGGCTGCTCTGCCGGACCATCCTATCCGCAAGCTCCCTCTGCTCTAATGCCGCCATTTCACGAGAGTTCCGCGGGGAGAATGAACCGTTCATATCGCCCATGCTTGTTGCCTTCTTAAGAGGCGAGTTCGCGTGCGTATAAACCCCAAGGTTGCCTCCAAAGTTCGTAGTGGGCTGATATGAGCTCTGCACTGGATTGGTAAACAAAGAAGACGAGGAAGCCGCCCCTGACATGGCTCGAGCTGACGGTGGCGGTAGGCTCTGGCGCAGTCCCGACGATCGGTTAATGATAGCGGAGCTCAATGGCTCCTGCTTAATGGCTTTAGTCTGAGGGGTAGTAAACAGACTCGGAGCCGAGACAGCCTTGGTCTGCTGCTGGGAGATACCATCGGGATCGTAAAACTTGGCGTAGTTCGCATTCGGGTGCGTCTGGAAGCCTCGCCGTAGTAGTGTAGCCGGGGGGCCAATCTCGACTGATTCCTGGTCCAAACCACCGTCCTCGCTGACTGAGATTTGGGTTCCTACCGATCGCATCACGGGCTGGAGGCGGGGGTGCACGAACTTGGTGTCGTACTCGTGCATGACCTCTCTCTGAATGATTGCAAGGTCTTTGCTTTGCTGTGTGAATCGGGACACTAGGAGGTAGAGCTGAGTCGAGAGCAGGATCTGGAGAACGAGACACTTGAACACAGTGACGCTGGGCCGTGGATCCAGGGGCAGCAAAGGGAGGAAGAGCATGTCGATCAGAATATGGCCAGGGCTGAAGAGACAAAAGATCCGTAGAGTCGCCTGATACGGATCCCAGACACTGATTTCCCACACATCACGCGTCTTGTCTGGGTGCGCCCGCGCCTCGGCCGATGAACCCATCACATCCTGAATCAGCCGCAGTGGCGACGAGGAAACAGGCGACGAATCAACTCGGACACGGTGCGCAGAAGGCGTCGAAGGTCCTGGTCTCTCGACGTTTGTCTCAAAGAGTCGGTATTGCCGTGTTCGGGTCATCGTGTAGTAGGCGTTTAGACATGAAATGGGAATCAGAGTCCACACCAGGAATTGCACCTTTGAGCACAAATGTCAGCATCCGAACGTTTCCCCCAGAGGTTGACATGATTGACGGGCTTGACCTACCAAGTACGTTATCCAGCCCCTAGCTGGGGCATCTGAAAACACATCATCTGCAGTCTGCGACCCGCCCACGTTTGCTCTAGCCAGCAAAAAGATGAAATTCGCCACAAGTCCAAAACGTGTTCCAAAACTCGTTGAGTCCCAGTTGAAAGTCTGGATCTCTTCCGAAAGCCATAGGTAGAAATCCAATGGATTCAGCATGGCCGTGAGTCGCTCGGACAACGGCGCTCGCCGCACCAGCCGTCGAGGTGTAGGAGGCATGGTGACGCTGTAATTTTTGTCGTGGCAGGTTCCCTACATGGATCCCAGTTCCGGCGACTTCGTGAATCTACCAGCGACCACCGTTTGGCCGGGAGATGCGCTGCGCTGTGGCGGAAGCAGCGTGGTTGAAAGACGGGCGGAAACCGTCTTTTGTTTACTCTGAAAGGCCGGAAATGGATGGTAGGGCGGGAAAATAATTGCACGTGTAAGGATAAGGTAGCTGTACTCTTGGCGGCACGGCGGACTTAGCCCTGTCTGCTGCAGTCATTCCACAGTGGGGTTGTTTTCTAGGCAGGCATCCCTTTGGGCGTGAACAATGCCATTTTTTAGCGTGGACCCACAATAACTACAGACAGTCTACTGTGTACTTCTTTACCAGCGCTTTAGGCCGCCAGTCCTATGTATAGGTGACTGAACGTCTCGAAAAAGCCACAGTTTTTAAGCGAGAGGAGCTGATTGGCTTGTGTAAAAAAATGTCATTGTTCACGCCCAAAGGAATTGTTGAAGGTTCGTTGGTAAGTGGGTGACAAAATGGGGTGTGCAGGTTACAGCTCGCTTGCTCCTTCACTAACAGGTCAGGCTTTACATCGCAGCAATTAAAACCAAGAACAAGAGCTTTAAGGCTCCTAATTCAAGAAACCTACGGCATTATGTGCGAGGAAGATATAGATCCAGATTGATAGCGACTACCCCGGGTGTTAAAGTCTGTAAGCAACTGTAAATGACAGCGTTGTTAAGCTAGAATGAAAGCGTGCAGTAACCTGCATACCCCGTTTTATCACCCACTTAGTTGGTCAGAGCTTCCCGAGTCGTCATTTTGCGGGACCTCCACCACCACTGCAACTGGAGCTTGCCCGCGCCCAGCCTTGATACCGATAACTGCGGCAGCGCAGACAGACGATACCCGCTCCTACGCGCCGCTTACGTCCTACGGAACCTGACAACAATCACTCCACTCGTCACTCGTTTGTCGGCAAGCCGATATCAGCAGTACGATGTCGTCGCACCAAGATTACAAGGACAGGCAGTTCCTGGCTGTGATCGGAGACGAGGTTAGCAACTGCGATGTGCATTGGGGGACATGGTTATGCTGATAGTCACTCGAGTAGGACTCCGTCACGGGACTGCTTCTCGCAGGCATTGGCGTAAGTAGTCGGTCAGCCCTCGTCTAGCTTTGAATCGTGGCTAACTGGATACTCGAAAGCATGTCACGGCACCACCCGACAACCAAAAGAACTTCCTCGTAGTGGATAATAAGACGGACAACGCAGCCATCGAAGCTGCTTTTGAGCGCTTCACGACAGAGAGAAAAGACATTGGAATAGTCTTGATCAACCAGCATGTTAGTCTTGCCACCATGACTGGATAGCCCGTTGTTTGGTAGCTAATGTTAGTTTAACAGATCGCTGACCGGATACGGCATCGAGTCGACACCTACACCGCAGCCTTCCCGACAGTCCTCGAGATTCCGAGCAAAGATCATCCCTATGACCCTGAGAAGGACAGTGTGCTACGGAGAGTACGCCGCCTATTCGGTGAATAAACAAGAGGTGGAGCAGGTTCAGATGCATAGCATCGCTTGTTAGAGTTTACACACGGAATCAATCACTTGGAGGAGTTTAGCTAGACACGACGTAATGATATTCCGCGCGTCTGGGTTATGTATGAGCATTACGTGTATTCAATAAGGCGAGCCTTTAGGCTTGCATGCGTCCAGATGCTGGGAGTAACAGGCAGTAAGGAATAAAGATGCAAGAAACTCCGAACCCCGCCGTGATTCAACGAGCCATCATTGCCTTGAACCCAGCCATTCGGCCATTCTGTACCATGAATAGTGTAAATCAGATAATTATAACAACATGACTTGCTTCATTCTTGCCCACAACTGTCCCCAGATTGATCCCTCTAGAGATCGATATCGAAAAAGCCAGAGCTGCTGCTTCTCCGCCCAAATACCACGGTAGCGGTCAGGCACGTGATGTGCTCGTCGTCCTTGGTGTACACGTCGGCATTGACCGTGTACTTTCCCTGTGTCACCCATCGGCATTAGCAACGAATCCCCAAACAGTATACACGGTCTCGGTAACGCGACTTACAGGGGGGATCTCCCGGGGCAGGTCGACAGACTTCTCGACCGCAAGATCGCCGGCCTCGATAGGGCATTCGAGCGCAACATTCTGGATTTCCTTGCAGAGGTCGGCCGTGGTGCTGATGAGCTTGATGTAGCCGTACTTGACTTCCAATTTCACGTATGCGCCCTCTTCTATCCGCTCCTTGACCGTTCCGCTAGCCTTGATAACCAACGTCTTGCCACTGCGGCGAGCATCTGTTAAACTTGTCATTGCTTATCATTGACGTGCGATTGTGAACACTTACGCCTCTGGGGGGTTGGGGTCTAGGACAACCTCCTTGATGACGATCAGGTCGTTATCCCGATCAGGGTTGCAGAACCTCAAGGGAGACTGGCCGGGCACATCGAGCTCGTCGTCGATGATGACGCTCTTGTCCTCCCCCGAGAAGATGCTGCGAGCATTGACGCTCGCCGCCAGGAAGGCGATGATGGCTGCGGAGAACCTCATGGCGAAATCGGAGGTGCGAATAGTCGGGGATGTGGATGGCTTATTGGGTTCAAGCTGCAGAACTCGTGATGACCGCAGATAAGGTCGAGTTGAGAGCTTAGTTGATGAAGTTCAAGCGCTCAATCGGCGAGATGCAAGCCTTGTTGTGAATGAACAACTCGGAAGGCGGTGCCTGCTGGTTGGCCTGGGCGACCTCCAAACGCACGTCATGGGGCGAAATACGTGGCTCTGATTTGCTGCAGCTTGGATCCAACCTGCTTCAGAGCGGTTACACCTCAGGCCGCGGGCGAACCTGCAACGGCTTTGTCCTGGTTCGGGCTTATCAGGTGAACCAAATGGGTGGGGAATAACTCCCAAAACGGTTTAGACCCCAGAGTGAATGTACCGACCGGCACGCAGGCGTTGCTCCACGTCGCTCGTGTCGCCCGGCTCGCCTGCTGAGACTTTGCAAGCGGGCGGAAATTTGCAGCCGTGCACGGACCTCAAAGAGGGTCTATATAAACTCGACCAGCTCCTCCCGATTTTACCCTTTTTCCTCTTTTCTTCTTCATACTTACCTTGATTGGGCGAACCCGGATCATGAAGCGGGTTCGCCAGGACGGGAAGCCTGCATTGCACATCGTGGAGCTGACCGTCTTGAATTGTCCTTCGGGGCCGTTCCGGTCGTAATTTTTGATGTCAAACCAAACAACTTTTTTTCGTCGTGATCGTCGCCTGAGGTGACGACATGAGGAAGAATCCATCGCTTATGTGCCAGCCATTCAGTTGGTAATAATAATTTGCTTGATTGTGCCAAGCTATCCTTTGAGGCGCTGCTCTACATGAAGTTTGTTTTCGGCGTGGCTCCTATTTTTCCATTATGCTCACAATCACGTACTGTTGTTGACCGCACTTCCACTCTTCTGCATTTCTGTATCCCTACTCCAGACTTTTCTGCATCCTGAGACTCCCGCTATGTGCATCGTTTTAACAAGTTGGAGGTGAATATTCGTCCATACATATTACTCCAAGCACTGATCCATACCGGCAATGCTCTTGCAGTGCGGGAGCGGCACATGAACAGTGAACGCTGTCGACAAAATCTTCGGTTGAGGTTGTTAGCAGTTCGAAACGCAGGTATTCCACACCGAGATCGCCGCGATAACTAAAGATATGGCCCGAGATGCCTCAGACCGAGATCGAGGCTAGTGATAGGGAATGACGAGAGGCTTCGCAACCAAAGCGAGGCAATTGAGGTCGCAGATGGTCACCAAAGATAAGACTTGCGCCAACGGAAAATGCACGCATAGCCACACCTCATGCAGAGCAAGTTCCGCGTTCCAATCAATACCAAGACTTCACGCCGAGGATTTTCGAACATTAGCATCGGGCCTGATTCGATAGTTAGGGAGGGGTCCGGAGACACTAAAACTCTGCAGCGAGGATGATCCCCGCCTAAAAGAAGCGTGGCTGTTTGAGTTTCCCGCTTCCAGAAGCGATTCGAGATAACCGAGACATTCGAACTTTCCCATACAAGAGCCTACATACAGAGTACTGATGTAATATCGCAGGTTTACTGTGATACTCGGGTTCGGAAGAGTGATATCAGACGTTCCTGCCAGCACTATCTCTCAGTCGTATTTCTCACGTACTGGAGGAGGCGATAAGTCTTGCTGTGGTAATGACGGTAGGATGCTACGTCGCCTGCGGGTGCTAACTTTGAGTACTCCGTATCTGCCGTTAACCCATCACCCAACCAAAACGGACAATCTACCGTTTTTCTGTAGACTCGTCGATTGTCAAATCACTCGACCAAAAAGTTCGACTCCGTCTTAGAACTCGTTATTGCGAACGCGGAGAAGGCGGCTCAAGTGGGATCATGATCCTCAACATCGACATATCGATTACGCTGTTTCATGAAAACTGTGGCCGGCGAGCGCGGATAAGTAATGGATGGGATTTAGGAAATCGGCAGACGAGCAGAAAGGCAGAGAGAAAAGCGGGGCTGTTTGTGTTCACTTGACACCTGCGACGAAAGAAGAACCCCCTCAGGTTTCGAACGCAGCAAGCGCCCTCCTAGGACTTTATTTATCCCCTCTTGTCCGTTTTCACAGCGCGACACTAAGTTAGGTAGTTCCCCATTCTAACTTTGTCAGCTCCATTTTTCGGCCTTCCCTTTTGCAAACTAACACGAAGCCCAATTTCACCTGCATCGTTGCTACGAGCGCGAAAAAAAGCCAGGCCAAGTTCCCCCATCTACCTTAGATGTCCCTTTTCACCAACTGCTTTTCTTCCCGGACACTCCATATATTCTGTGTACAGGTTATGCAGGCTGCTGACAGTCAAAATGTGTGAACAACTTTCCCCCGCTTCCAAGTCCCGATTCCTCCTCCGCCCGCATCTCACTCACTCACTCACGAGGTTGCGCCCGACTCGGCTCTTTGGCCCCTCACTTTCTGTCACCCGTTCAGTCTAGGGACTGCCTGGCAGCCCGCAGCCCGAGTTTTCCTGCGCAATTAGTTACAATGAACCACCATACCTCCTCGGGCCCACTTATCTCTCTCCCTCCAATCCGAGAGTCGCTTCAATGACGACGCCCACCGCCTTTCCTACTTACATTACGTTCTGAGTTTAGTGCCTCAGGAAGAAACGGTCTCCGAAGTACTTCGGTACTTTGGCCAGCTAGTTATTGCTCATCCTTTTTTTTAGGTAGGCCATGCGCTAAAGCCCGCGGGCCAGCAGCAAGGCCATCTGCTGCCCCAAGGCAGGCCTCGAGACGTTCCCATCGCCTGATTGGCCTGTGGATTACCTTTGCATAGCGTAGGTTCCTCTCAGGTCCGCGGTACATTCTTTGGCACGCTTTCTTCACACTGAATGCAGCAGCGCAGCGCAGCGCAGCACTCTGTCTTGTTGTGGGCCCCCTCTCTTTGCTCTTCTCACTCCGCCTCTCCTTCAAACTCTTCCTCTCATTATCCAAGCCACTTTTCGCGTTACGCATTCACGTCGTCGCCGTGACTTTCTCGGACTCCTAGTCGGACTCCTAATTCTCGCGCTCGACGATCCCATTCAGTCGATTTCAAGTTCCCTTGTCACTCGAGGCGCATCGGTTCTCGCCCCAACCCATTGTGCCTCTTGTCCTTCAGTTTTGTCGTGACGATCGCCACGCTTCGTGTGAAGAGGACACAACCACCTCTTCTCCTCGACCACGACCACGCTGTCGCTAGAACAGTAGCCTGTGTATCGAGCTGGCAACACGGATTGGTATTAAACGGCACCCTCTTAATCGAGCGATTCGAACTCGTCGACGCCGCGTCCTTCCGACCGAGACCTCCGTCGACAGAAACTGTATCCTTCTCAGGTGCCCCATTAGAACCGGCGCGCTTTCACGACCTTGACGGATGAACTTCACGTTATCACTGCCTTCTACGACAATTTCTGCTGCAGATCACTGACGTGGGACAACGCGCAAGCATGCCCTCCAAGGCAGATCGATAATCAACCCACGCAATTCCTTCGACAACATACCGCCACCGTCGTGAGTTCTGTGTTGGATTATGACAGACAAGCTGCCGCCGCTGTCGACGCCCATCGCGCCTCCCAGCCATATTCCCTACACCCTGCCGCCTACCTCTTCGGTCCAAGATGTCGCTCAAAAACAGGAGATTGCAGAGGAAGAGCCGTACACTATCAAGTGTATCTGCAATTTCACGGACGATGACGGCAACACGATCTATTGCGAGAAATGCGATACATGGCAGCATATTGAGTGCTACTATCCCGACAACGTCGAGGATGCGCTGCGCGAGGACTTCTCTCATTCTTGCGCCGAGTGCGATCCCAGATCGCTAGATCGACAACAAGCGATTGAGCGACAGAAAGCCCGTACGACTGCCGTGCCGGTTGTTGAGGAAGAGGCGACAGATAAGAAACCAAAGAGACCGCCCTCGAAGAGCCACAAGAAAAAACCAAAACCTACCGATTTACAACAAAACGGTCATCATCCCAGCTCAGAAAACACAAAACACCCAAGCCTTCCAGACCACCCCCACCCCCACCCTCCCAAAAAGACAAAAAACTCGCACAAACCAACTCAGTCAATCAGTTCACAGGCGCCGAAAAGGAGTCCGTCGTACGGGGGTGCCAAGGTCAATCCGGGTCGCCCGCCAAGTCCTGCTACCACTCCTCCCGATCTCCCGGACGACTTGGAGATACACAACTACTCCTCCGGCTTTCTTACGCTCTACAACGACAATGATGTCCAGATCGTCCACACAAATAGCTTCGCTGGACTGCAGGTATCGAATGCTATGTCCGAGTGGCTTCGCGATCCAGCCAAGATGCAGAAAGAGACGGGTTGGTCATACCATGATGTGTTCCAGAAACTCCCTCCTAATGCCAACTCCTCGAGGAGATTGGACGTTGAGGTTACGAAAAAGGCTCTTCCAAACACCACACTTCAGTGGCAGTATCTCAAGGCGCCGTCGGCCATCGGCAAAGACGTCCCTCTCATGGAGCTGAACGGGCAGGTCGGTTTCCAAGCCATCTATTGTGCCGATCCCGAAAACCGGTGGAATGAATTCACTTCGCCTCTGCCATTTGTGCTTTTCCATCCTTACCTACCATTATACATCGACACAAGAAGAGAGGGTTCTGAGGCACGGTTCGTCCGTCGGAGTTGCAGGCCGAACGCTGTTCTCGAGACATATCTTTCCGATACGTCCGAATACCATTTCTGGCTTGTGAGCGACCGACAAATCGCTGCGAAAGAACAAATCACGATCCCGTGGGATTTCCGATTCCCAAAGGACAACAAGGCTCGAATGCTCCGTATCCTTGGTCTGGGTGACGATGAGACCAGCGCACAGCCCGAACCGACTATAGACGAGATCGAGTATCAGAGCATCGCGGGCTGGGTCCATCTTGTCTTGTCTGAACACGGGGGCTGCGCTTGCAACCTTGGGACCGAGTGTGCTTTTGCGCGGTTCCACAAAAACTATTATAGCAAGGCGCAGACAAGGACCAACCCGCCGAAGAGCAAAAAGCGCAAACCTAAAGCCCAACAGCACACCATCTCACCAACCAGCACAGGTCATGCGACCAATAGTCGGGCTGCTAGTGAAGGCCACCTGGAAGATGTACCTGAGCATGATGGCAGATCTGTGTCAGGCTCTTCTCGCAGCAAACCACCAAGTCGCGATTTGACTCCGACAGCACGCCAGGGTTCATTTGATACTCTTGGCATACTGACGGAGCCCACCGACAGAGACAAGCGCAAAGTCACCATGATTGAGGATTCTTTCCGTCGCATGGAGCAGCAACAGCATCAACCCCCACCACCGCGCAAAAGAAAACGTGTATCCGATGGCACGACCTCGTCCAAGTCAAAGACAACGAAGAGCGCTAGCTCCGCTGTTCAAACGCCAACCCTGGTGAACGGCTTTTCCGAACGCCATTATGTCGATGCGGGGACTTCGAGGAGCAAATCCGGATCTCCCGCTAGTCCGGCATCCACTCTCCCAAACGCGAACCGTCTCAAACCACTTGAAGGCGCAAGCGGATCAGCTCCGACAGCTTCTCGCGCGGTCTCTGTTGCAGGACGTCCCAGCACATACATTGATGCCGAGGCGCAGACAGACCCTGAAGAAAGAGCATGGTACGAACCTTCAAGTCCGATGTCGTCGTCGACGCCAAGAAGAAGAATAGTTTCTCTCTCCAGGCGACTCCTCGACAACCGCCATCGCCTTCGTCTAGATCAGGACGAAAAACGCAAGCGGCAGTCTCTGGAACAGGATAGCGCCCCCTCCACGGTCATGGATGTCGACAGCCCCACGAGTCAAAATGTGCCTCTTTTGTCTCCGGAACTGGAGAAGGAAGTCGAGAAGGTTTCAGCAATGGTGTCCTCGACCCCGAATGGTTCCATGGATACTCCGATGCCCGATGCACCGACGATGTCTCCAATGGCCTCACCGACTGATGGGACGGCCAGCGCCGGTCTGTCAACAACGGGTTCAGTTAAGAATAAGTCGCCTGACCTGCGCGTGCAGATGCCCCCTCCATCTTCATTCGAAAGTCCTACTTCGGCTTTGTCGACGGCCACGACACCGCTGTCTGCCGGCAGCTCGATGATCCAATCTCCATTCTCAGCTGGTGTCACGAACTCGTTCGCCGGACTGTCCGTCAACCACCAGCTCGGTGCGAACCCAAGTCCCATAAAGAAGAAACTCAGTCTGAGCGACTACACCAAGAGCAGGATGAACAAGGCCGCAGCAGGGCGGACCTCGATCGGCACGACCCAGCTCAAACCGGTCTCCAGTTCGGAAGACCCGAAGTCCGCAACGAGTGTCGAGCTGGAATCTCCAACGGCGACAACGGCGACGTCAATAGGGACGGCAACGACGACGGAAAAGGTTACCGAATCGCCGACAACAACCATGCCGCCTCCGTTGACGAACGGATCTGCTGTGTAAAAACATGATAGAGTGTCGGTTTTCGATCTCTGCATCCCACTCTATATGCTGAGCTCTGAGCGATGGCTTGGTTTGGTCTGGTCTGATTCATTTTGCTGGTATAAAGCGTTGTTTTTTTCATCTGGGTTTTCATCTCCAAACAAAACGGGATGAGAAATGGGTTGGCAGGTTTTGATATCATTATTATCCTTATAATGTGGCGTTGGATTTTTTTTTTTTGGGGGGGGGGGGTTTTGCCTGGCTTGGTAAAGGGGAGGGAAAGGAAATATTAGGAAGGGAAAGGAAGGGGGGATTTTCACCAGGGCCGGCTGGCTGGAGATGGGATCACTCCTTGCGTGTGTGTGTGTGCGCGCGCGATTGTACGAACCTATTTTTCTTTTTCTCTCTCTGATGTGTTGCTGGGAGCGATGATGACAGGGACGACGGGAGTTCCCTCATTTTCTTTTTTGGTTATTGTGCTTCGGGGCTTTCGGATAAAGCCCGCAGAGCACATCTCTTCGTTGTATTTTTAGGGCAACCTGATCTTGATGAACTTAGGAATAAGTGGAAAGTGAAATACATCTGGCAGGAAAAGTCAGATGATAACTTGCTCCAATAACTCATGGACTGCACACCCACGTGAATGTGAGAAATGGGCACTTACAACATGAGTTAAGATGTTTTCGAGATTGATGAAAGATATAACTTGAGAGCAAGAGAAGGAAGGGTGCGATAGTTGTTGTGCGCGACGATATGCGGGTAGGTTGGTTAAGTGTGTCGGAGAGCGTGTGTGTGTGTGTTGGCAATAATATTTCGGGCATTATCGGGTAAGGCCAGGCAGGATGCGATATCGATACCCGCACTGTAATTGGCGGTGTGTTGTAAACTGAAACTGTGCCCGATTAACTACGCCTGGCGCTTTGGTTGGTGTAGACTGGTGGTAGATAAATGATGGCACCTCTGCTGGATGCTTTTCAGAGAGAGAAAAAAAAAGAAAGTAAAAAACACTAAAAAGAAAAAGGAAAAGGGAAATGGGGCATGGGGGTTGCTGAGTTGCAATGTACCGGTAATATGACAATAGGCTGCGTTTGGTCGAGTTATACTAGGCAAGTACTCTCTCTGTACGGAGGACGAGAATGAACTCGCGTGCCTAACAAAGGTGGTGGGTGATGAGACCTGCCAATGTACTACTGACTGTACTTTTGGAAAAGCGAAAAAAAAAGAGACAAAGACGAAATGGGGATGCTTTCGTTAATTACTTACCTACGTTAGATATAAATATTCACACGAGATGATCAATGTGACGGGCGGCCTTCGGGGTGATTGTAACGGATACGTAGGTTGAGTCAGCCGGTCAGGTCGGTAGGGGTGTGTTGTTATTGTTTGTTGCAGAGGTCATGGCCAATTGGGAGAAATCGAGGTTAGGGGGTGAAAAAAGGAACACGACAGAAGGAAGGACCCTATTATATTCATTACCTTAGGTAAGGGCAGACAAGACAATCACCCTGAGCGATCGATGGGCAGAGGCTCGTGGAAAAATGTTGGAGGGGGAGAATGACATAAAGTATAAGTTAAGTTGACCTCGGGATTTGACAACAAAAGGTGTGCACGGTGACGCCCAAGTCAGGCGATTGACTCCAGACAATAGTTAAGACCCGACCAAAAAAATGGGCGCGGGTGATGGGCCGAGGGGATGGGTCAGCTCGACCTTTTTTCAAGGTGGAAAACAATATTCCCTGGTGAGAGAAATGGATGGTCGCTACCTAAATACGGTAAAAATTATTTGGGAGTGATTGTGGGTTGAGTAAGTCAGTTGTCGGTCGAGTGTTGTTATTATTCGGGGGGGGGGGGCGGGGGAGACGGCCAACGGTCTTGGCCTATCAGTAAAATTCACGGCGTCGGGTGAGAGAAACAATTCAGGGCGAGAACTTCGGGGGGAGAAACACACAAAACCACTGACGAAAAAAAAAAAGGGTTTGCAACCTCAGTTCGACTGATTAATTAACCAAACTACAATGTCCATCAAGTAAGATAAATACATACCCAAAGGGAGAGACGAGCGCTTCCATTTGGGTGCTTGTGGAATTATGGGAAATACATAACCTGGAGGAGCCCAGGGGATGACATAATGCACGTGTCGGACTCGAGATTTTTACAGAGGCGGGCATTTGGAGGAGGAAAAGGTTACGATTAAAGAAATGGTCCTTCTTTCATTTTGCTGATTACCAAATGTCGGTTGGGTGTCTGGTCGTGGAATGACGGGATGATGCGATTAAGTGACATGACTGATGTATGAATCCAGGTTGAGGTTCCAAAGACCATCCAACGGTCATGGCCAACCAGAGAATTTATTAAGGCAGTAGAGGCAAAATAAAGAACGAAAATGACAAGAAATTCGGTCATTTCGCGCCGTAAGTACGTACCCAGATCACCCAGATCAGGATGCTACCTTATTAGGGAAGGCACACACAGTGCCAAAAGGATGGTACTCGTCACGACTGGAAAGAAGGCTCAATCCCATCCGCGATCCTTTCCGGCTACACCATTTGAGTGAATTGTGTCTGGCATCTTATGCACTAGCCCTACAGAGAAAGGACACAGAGTTCCACATCATCAGATTGTCACCCCATCATCTACGTCATGTAAGTAAACACAAAGGTGGCTTCATTTTTCTATCTGTGTCTGCCACACGCCGTCTTACACGCTCGCTGACTACCCAAAACCAATCCTGAGCCTCAACGCCAGACAGATAGCAAAACCAAGCATTAAGTATTCATCTGTTGGTTACAGTCTTCATTACCTCCACGATATATCCAACCCCTTTCTTTTGTGTGTTTATCCGAGAGCAACACCAATCGGCCGGCCTTCTTCATCCCTCAGCGTGCCCCAGGAACCCGATTTATTTAATCCGACCCCAGATCCCCTTGCCTGGGTAACTACCCGATGAAGCGGAGCGTCTGGATATCTTCCGTGTTCCCCTCCCTGACCATAGACATTACCACTACTTCCGCCGTAGACATTGCCACTACTTCCACCATACACTCCACCACTACCCTCTCCATACAGACCACCACCAGGACCCCCAAACCCACCACTGCTTCCCCTATATCCACTGCTGCTCCCTCCAGCACCATAAACAGCATACATCCCCTCCTGGCCTCCTACCCCTCCCCCATGCAGGCCTTCAACACTAGTAGGGGTGTGAACTTCCTGTTGAACACGAGAATGCCAGGAAGCTGCCCTCGACCTCGGAGGAGATGGCAGCGGGAACTCATCCATTTCTGCACCAGCTTCCGCGCCAGGCGCGGGCTTTGTAAGAATGCCAGATCTCCGCCCCTCCTCAATTGTCCTCCGTTTCATCTCTCTGCTCTTCCTTTTATCCTCCTCCCTGCTCTTTCTTCGTTCCAAGTCCAGCGCAACTTGGCTCTTCTTCCTCTCGAGGTCCAGCGCAAATTGGCTCCTCCTCTTCTCTAGCAACTCCTCTTTTTCTATGAGTTTTTGGCGCTGCTCTTCCAGCTCCGCTTCTTTCTTTTCAAGCTTTGCTTTTTCAGTTTCCAGTCTCTTTTCTTCCTGCTCTATCTTCTTCAGTTCCTCGCTACCTCCTGAAGTGGACGACGGTGTTTTGTCAAAGAATGGCCGGCCAGGGGCAGCTACTACCGGCTCTGACTTCTCAGGAGGCCCAGGCGGTCTAGGCAGTCCCGAACCAGGTGCTCCTGGAGGCCCACGAGCCCCGTCGGGAGGTCCTTGCCGACCCTTCTTGATACTCTTCCACTCCATGCCCAAAGCACACAGCAAACTGGCGAATGCCAGACCCATACTCGCTAGGAAAATGCGCGTGCATGCGTAGTTGTACGCATTTATCACGAGATCGAAGTATTGAGGGGGGACGATCTGAGCGAGGTTCGTTGCGCCCTCATTAACGATGGCCCCTGCCTGGAAATCGGGTATGCCACTCAACTGGGAGACCAGGAGGTTGGACAAGATGCTTTGGCCAACGGATGTGAATACGGCGCCGCCGAGCTGCTGCACAAAAAAGTTGATGGCTATCCCCGTCGAGATATCTTTCTTGGGAAGGACGGTTTGAATGGCCAGGCCCGAGGTCTGCATTCCGAACCCCAAACCGAAACCGGCCAGGAACTGAAACGCTATCCAGTGCGAGCTGGGCGTGTCTCGGTTAAAGGTAGACATCAGACCCTCGCCGACGGACATTATCGAGGGGGCAAGCAGCATCGCGGGGACGTAATATCCGATTTTCTGGGTGACGATTCCGGCAATGATACTGCTAGCGACCAAGGACAGAACGAGAGGGAGCGTGTAGATGCCGGACTTTATTGGGTCTGCTTGCTGCACCGTCTGGACTACACCCACTGTTAGTATTTTCCCTCGGAAAGAAAAAAAAAAAAAAACTGGGTTAGGGGACTTACACCAGATAGGGACGTAATAAACCATCATCAACATCGAACCAGCCAAGAAGAATGTGAAAGCCGTTCCAAACGCCACACTCCTCTGCGTGATGATCCTGGGCGGGACCATGGCGGTATCTGGCTTGAGAATCTGCACGGCGATGAAGGCAGCCGTCATGACGGCAAACAGCGCCAGCAGAAGAATCGTCTGCCAGGACGACCACGCAAACGTCGATCCGCCCCATTGCAGCGCCAGCAGCAGACAGACACAGCCGGGAAGGAAGAAGATCATGCCGATGGGGTCGAGACGCCGAACATGCTCCTTGAAAGGGGCAGGTTCAAATCTCTCCTTGGGGGGGTTCCAGAAGAAACACATAAAGACTAACGAGATAGCGCCGATGGGCAGGTTGATGTAGAAACACCAGCGCCAGGTCACCCCTGACGTGAAGCCCCCGCCGATCAGCGGGCCCATCACCGAGGCGATGCCAAAGACCATGCCGAACAGCCCTTGAAAGGCCGGACGCCGGTGCAGCGGAATCATGGGGATCATGATCAGCATGCATCCTGAAAAGATACCGGCCGACGCCAGGCCGGCAATGGCTCTACCGATAATGAACACGGTTGAGCTGGGAGCAGCGCCGCAGATTGCACTGCCGATTTCAAAGATTATGATGCTAATAATGAAAGTCCTACTCTCCAAGTCAGTGGAACTGGCGGTGTGAAGGAGGGAGGGGAGTTACCATTTCATGTCGTAGAATTTGTAGATTCTACCGTAGACCAGCTGGGCACAGGACGTCGTGAGCATATAGGCAGAGCCATACCAGCCTATATCGCCGAGTGCGTGGAATTCATCGGTGATCCTAGGAACGGCGGTGGCGATGATAGTCCTGTCGAGGGCGACCAGAAACAGGGCGAGGAAGTTGCAGAAAAGCGTCAGCCAGAACTTGACGCTCTTCGGCTTGAAGAGCTCGTCCTCGCTACTACCGGGTGGTCCTGGAGGAGCAGCAGCAGCAGCAGCAGCAGGAGAGAGCTTCTCAACGTCGGCCATCATCATCTCGATATTAGAGGCCGGTTCTGGTGTCCGGGCTATGATCTCTACCTGGTCCGACTGCCGCGACTGCTTACCGCTTCGCCCGCTGCTGCTGCCCAAGGATGTCGTGGAACGTGACATGTCTTTGGTGGTCGCCATGACTGGCTGCTGCTGCCTCGCAAGGCAAGTCTGATGTCCCGGTGGAAGCAATATGGAAAGATGGAAGAATGGGAGAGAAGGAGAAGAAGAAGGATAAGGTGGGAAGGTTTGAGGGAGAGAGAGATATGAGAACGAGATCCCAATGTGCGCGCGATCCAAAAGGGATATCAGACGATCAGCCCAAAGAACGAGGGAGGGGCGGTCAATTGGGCCAAGCAAGGAACGAGGCCGAGACTACTGTAAGCCTCACCACAAAATGACTGACAGATGTCCGGACATCCAGACATGTGTGGCTTGGTCTTGGTCTTGGTATTCCCCGGGAAGCAAGAACAAGACCGAAAAAACAGAACAAAATAGGAAACCGGCCCCAAAACAGGCAGACAGACACCTTGTGTCTTTATACCAAGCCTCAGCTCCATGCCGAACAACCTTACCTGGGTTGGTTATCGTCCTTTGCCTGACGCGCAGACTCAATCTATCCCCGGGCCGCAGCAAATTTAGACTGCGTCGGACATCGCTCGCAGCAAAGCAAGTTGTCTAGGTGGCTGCTGTCAGATGTGAGAGCAGCCTGAGATGTCATTTTGGGATTTCCCCATCGGATACCGTTGGCCCACCCCTGTCCAACCGTTGAAGAAGTGCCGTACAGAATACCAGGGTCTGTCCAGCAGATTCCCAGCGATAAGAGCATGCACGGCCGATGTGCAATTCGGCTTTTTTGTCGCGGGCTTGGCCTGCAGTTGATCATCTCATCTTGGCTTAGCGCCAGAAAACGTCGCCGCATTCTTTGATACGTTCTTGGACCGTTTCTGGCATTTCTGCAGGCTCGGGAACAGGCAGACGCTCCTCGGTCCCGAGAACCCCTCACTTTTGGCATGATTTGCCCCGAGTCCGAGCTTTCGAAAGCCAGAGGTTGTCAACCCATTCGAACCCCCCCCCCCCCAAGTGCCATCACCCAGGGTTCAGTGTGTGATGGCCCCCAGCCAGCCTTGGGGTCGCAAGAACCTTGTTACGACATCGCAAGTGCGTGCGGTGCGGTGAATTTTCTCCTCACCTCACATTTTTTTCATTGCTTTTCTCGAATTAAGTGATTTCATCATCGCCAAGTCGCGACTTCTACATTCAGCAGATCCGCAAGCATAATACCGATATCCGGCGCTTGTGCTAACTAAGCCCCGCACTTTCTTCGTCACCTTTAGCTCTGGTCAGCTGTCACTAGACGGTCGCCAAGAGAGGGAGGGGAGGGAGAGAGAGAGTGTGTGAAAGCCGAAGCTATCGATTATCAATCTGCGAGTCTCGGATCGAGAACACACCCCCCCCGGCGCAAAGTAGACGCGCGAACTTACGCACAACGCACTCCACACTTTTTTCCTTTTTGTCCGCGAACTACATGCAGTGAGCAGTTAGGCCCGGTCATCTGGTCGTTGTCTGCCTGCAAACCTGAGTGGTTGCGTGGGGCTGACTCGTCATTCCCATTTGGCTGGGTTGGCCTGGTCAAGCACTATACTTGGGTGCCAATTAACTACTTTCCGATTGAGCACTATTACCGTTGTGGCGTGTCCCATGCTATGCGGCTCTGCCCCATACAGTACACACGGTATTAGTTAGTTCCCCCTTCTCTAGTGGATACCGTCCCTTGCTGGGTTTTCCTGGGGCTATACCAGAAAATACCCACTACGGCTCATAGTGGTGTTCGGACCCGAAGCCAAGTCCCAGATATCCGGCCACAAGTCAGTTAGCCTAGGGTACATAATATTGGTCACTCATCATGATGATGGCAGCGACCGACCAGCAGCAGCAGCAGCGGCAGCAGCTCCGTGGGCAGCAGCAGCAACAGCAGCAGCAACAGCAGATGCGGCTAGGCCCTGCTGCTGAGCATGAGCAACAACAGCAGCAACCACCCCCGTCTTCACCGACGCAGAGACTCCCCCCAGGCGGTGTCCCTGTCGTCTCCACTGCAGGAGTAGTCCCAAATGTGCAAGGAGTCTCCGACGCATCGGTTATGAAGCTGACACGAGGCCATTCCTGCGTGTTATGCCAACAGCGAAAGGTGCGTTGCGACAAGCAGAAGCCGTGTGCCAACTGCGTCAAGGCCCAGGTCGAGTGCCGGGTGGTGCCGCCCCAGCCCCCGAGGCGGAGGAAGAAGAAGCCACACGAGCGGGACCTGATCGAGAGGCTCAGGAAATACGAGTCCCTGCTGTCCCAGCACGGCGTCAACTTCGACCCCATCGCCGACCAGCTCAGGTCCTCGTCCGCCGACAACGGCGACGATGTTGCCGAGCTGGAGCAGGACCTTAGCGGGCTGAAGACGTCGCCGTCCAGTGCCGCCGACCATGTGTCGCCGGACAATCAGGATAAGTCAGTAAATCACAAATCACATGAGACTACAGTAACAATGCAGACAATGAACTAACTGTGTCTAGGGCAAAATGGTTCCCATACTCTGAGGGGGTACGTTTTATCATATGCCATGCATCCATCTTCTATCTATCTCGATTGCCCACGTCTTATTTCTTTTTTATCTCCTGCGTGAACCCCTTTGCGTGCAGTCAGTCAGGGTTTTTGATTCCTCAGCCCCTAACATCAGTCCAACCAGTATCGAACCACAGACGACATCATACACGACTCCTCGGATGAGGACTACGAGGGCCCGACTTTGCATCATGCCTTCGATACCATGTTCGACAACAACGACGGCTTCCCGTTTGTCGTCGGAGGCTCGTTTCAAAGCGTGACCAACTCACACCCGTCAGCGATTCAGATCTTCCAATTATGGCAGATATACATCAGCAACGTCAACCCCTTACTGAAGCTCAGCCACACCTCGACGCTGCAGGCGCAAATCATCAGCGCCGGCGCGAATACAGCCAAGATCCCGCGGGCGCTCGAGGTCTTGATGTTTGCCATTTATCTCACAGCCATCACGTCCCTGACAGACGAGGAGGTGCAGAGCACGTTTGCCGAAGACAAGACCGTCCTCCTGGCCAAGTACCACGCCGCGACGCAGCAGGCTCTGGTGAATGCCGGTTTCATGCGGTCGACCGAGTTGATGGTGTTGCAGGCGTTGCTTCTCTATCTTGTATACCTCTCCCCCCCTAATCACCCTTTTGCGTATGACTGCTAACATGATTAATTTACAGCTCGCAGTTCGACCCTTTGTCGACCCGCGCTCCATGTTTTGTCTGATCGGCATTGCCGTGCGGATAGCCACTCGGCTGGGTCTCCATCGCGACGGGGCTCAGTTCGGCCTCCCTCCCTTTGAGGTTGAGCTCCGACGTCGGTTATGGTGGCAGCTGGTCATCTTCGACAAGCGCGTGGCCGAGATTACCGGTTCCTCCATAACCGCCTTGTCTACGTCGGGAGGGGACTGCCGGTTCCCGCTGAACATCAACGACGCCGACCTAAACGTGCACGCCAAGGACCCACCGGCGCCGTATCCCGGCCCCACCGAGATGCTGTTCGCGCTGACGCGGATAGAGCTGACGGTGGCAGGCGCGCCGCACGGCATCCGGCCCATGGCTGCTACTACTACCCCTCCTGGCGGCGGCAGCGGTCCCGGTCCCGGGTTAAAACAGCCTCGCGTGCAGTACTCCCCGTCTCCGTCGTCGCCAGACGTCGTCACCCACGTCGCGAACCAGAACCTGCCGATCGACCTCGAGAATTTCTGCGCCTATGTCGAGAGCGCATACCTAAAACACTGCGACTCGAAGATCCCGATCCAGTTCTTCACGTTGATGATGACGCGGCAGGCGCTCAGCAAGCTGCGGGTCGTGGGGTATCTGTGCCGGGGGGTGGCCACCCTAGATGACGCGGAGCGGGACGCCCTGTTCGTGGAGGCGATACGCATGGTGGAGTACGACAACATCATCCAGTCTGCCGACACGCTGCAGGGGTTCAGGTGGTATACGTACCAGCACTTCCCCTTCCCGGCCTATATATTTTTAGTTTCGGAGCTGAGGCAGCGGACGACGGGGGATCTGTGTGAGCGCGCGTGGGCGGCCATGATTGAGAACCATGAGAGACGGGGCATGACCAGGAATCTGAGGTCCCCGATGCATATCGCGTTTGGGAACTTCTTTGTAAAAGCGTGGGATGCGCGGGAGGCGGCTGAGTTGCAGAATGGGAGGACGGTGGCCACGCCGAAACTCGTGATACTGCTGAGGAACACGATGAGCAAATGGAAGAGACAGCCGCATGCGGGGCCGGTGAACGGGGGAGGAGCCACCGTGCCGGGGAAGGATGGCGCGGGGGCCGGGGCGGGGCCGGGCAAGATTGGGGGCACGAGCGTAGCGTCCAGCAGCAGTCCGGCATCAACGATAAATAATGGTGGTGGTGGTGGTGGAGGTGGGAATGGGATGAGCCCAACTGCGCAGGCGGCAAACATGTACACGCCGACGCCCACGCCGACGCATATGACCATGGGGACTAATGGGAATGGGAACGGGGTGGGTGGGTTGGGGGGCGGTGGTGGAGGTGGTGGAGGTGGTGGGATGGGAGGAGGAGGAGGGGGAGGAGGGGGACTGGGAGGAATGATGCTGGATGATACCATGATGTTTACCGGTTTCGACGGGGCCACGGCGCAGATGTCGCAACTATTTGGTGGGCCCGGGGGTGGGCCAGGGGCTGGGGGGATGGGAGGAGGACCGACAGCAGGAGGAGGAGGAGGAGGAGGAGCAGGAGGGATGGGAGATGCAGACTTTGGCCAGATGGACTGGAGTTATCTGGTGCAGTATGGTGGGTTTGGCGGGTTCAATCCGGGGTTGTATGGGGGGTCGCATGGGCAGGGGGTTGGGGGGCAGTAGTAGTAGTTTGTGTCTGCTGGTCGGTGGCGGTGGTGGTGGTGGAGGAGGGTAGAGGGGGGGTAGAGGGGGGGCGCACTATAAGGAGTTGAGAACGGTAAAGGGAAACAACAGGGGCAGATAAATGATACCAGGTAATCGGAGTCTTTATTTTTTTTTCGGGGTTTTTCAGGTTCTTTTTCGGCTGCGTTATGGTCAACTCTATACTCTACTCTACTCTACTCTACTCTACTCTACTCCATCTTTGCGGGCAAGCGGGTGGATATGATATCAAATGAAGAAATTTGGGGGGCGGGGGATATGGAAACGTTTTTCAACACGATAGGCATTAGTGGTATGCAGAGATATTAATGATTTGAGAACACGTATGACAATGTCAAATATACCTAATTATATCCGTTGGAAAGTTCCTTCGAACTGTTCTATTTCTGTCTACTTCTCTCTCTTCTCTTTCTACCCACAGAGCACCTCGGGAAGGAAGTGAGTGAGTTCAAGTTGTTGCGAAGGAAGTCAGGAGTGGGGGTGCTGCACCGGTTGCTAAGTACCTACCTACCTTACCTATTGAGACGGATAAATTTCTTTTTTTAGTAGGTGTTTGAACTCTATGGAGTTTGTTAGGGCACATCTCTCATTACGACATTACTATAACCCCCCCCCCCCCCCCCAACTTTTTTTTCTCAACAATTACCAGACTGCCCCGTCGGCCCCGTCCAGGCGTCATCAGTCTGCAGTCTGACGGCCGTGCTATTCCCACACGCCGGCACCACCAACGTCCTGTTCTGCGCGAGCTGCTCCCAGATCCACGGCTGCCCGCAGTTCTCCTGCCTGACGTAGCCGTAGGTGACCGGCTCGCCGGCGGTCATGGCGACGGTGACGAACCACTCGGGCCGCTCGCCGGTGTAGTTGGACGCCAGCATGGGCTGCGCGTTGTCGAGGTTCCACGACCCTAGATCCGTCGTGTTGCCCGTGAGGTAGACGTTCTCGCCGTAGTACGTCGTCGCGTTCACGACGAACATGACGTTGGAGGTGCACCCCTGGGTCACATTCGGCGCGCCGGCGGCTGTAGCCGGAGCATATACGCCCGGGGTGGACGACGCTACACAACTACCCGGGACAGGGACGGTAGTGTTGGTGGGTACCCACGACGGGGGAAACTGTCCGGCCCGGCGTTGCGCCATGGTCACGAAGGACGCAAACGACCACGTCAACGCGTTCGCTGACAGCGGGGTGCCGGGGGCTGTCTTCAAAAATTGCTCGCTGAGGGTGCCGTTGCTGGGGGTGTACGTCTGCACGATGGCGACGAAGGAATCGGCGTATGTGCGAGCGGCGTCGACGATCTTGCGGAAGGGGTCGGATTTCTTGCACCTCTTGTACGTGCCGACGGTGACGTTGGGGTAGAGGTCGTTGAAGAAGCCGAGGGAGGTGGGGTCGACGGTGACAAACCCCTGGCGGCTCCACTGCGCGGCCGCGTCGTAGAGGAACTCGGCCGCGCCCAGCGTGATGAGGTACCACGGGTTGCCGTTGTAGTACACGTCCTCGGGGTACCGGCCCACGGCCACGCCGGAGGTGGCCGGGAGCCCGGCGTTGATGGGGTACAGCGATGGGTCGCGGAAGGTGTCGACGAATACCTTGAAGTTCGCGAGGACGCGGCTGTGGCAGGGCTGGAGGGAGGGCGAGTCGCAGGCGGCGTCGACGTCAAACACGGAGATCGGGCCCAGGACGGTGTTCGCGTCGATGCCTGACCGGGAAGTCGTCTGGAGGTTGGTGTTTGCGACCATGTACTCGCCGTTCCAGTAGCTCTGCAGGAAGCAGAGGACGTTGGGCGCCTCGGAGCAGCCTGTGCAGGGGACGCCGAGGACGGAAGCCAGGGTGGACCCCTCGACTAGAGAGCGGTACTGGTTCTGGGTCGTGAAGAAGGACGAGCCGGACGTTTCTTCCCACAGGTCGAAACCCGTCGAGTTCCTGCACACAGACACATCTATGTTAACACTGCAGACGGGGGGGACTCGGGTGGGGTACAGAAGGGGTTGGAATAAAAGAAGGGGGGGGCGTACCAGTACTGTCCAACGTAGGAAAGGTCATTCTGAATGATTGGCCAAATCACATTCTTGACTTTGTCTGACTGTCCCTGGGAGATGAGCCAGTTCGAGTATTCGATGATGGCAATAGCTCTGAGTGCTGGTCCATCGCGTTGCGGTCGGCCCCAGTTTCCGTTGAACCGCGTCCCGTCGACGTTGAACTTCGGCTCTCCTAGCCCCAGACCCGAACCGAGGAGAGAGCCGGATGGGTTGGTCACGGTTTGCAAAACCGCCTGCGCGTGGATGTAATCCTCGATGTAGGTCTGGAGGGCCTTGCTGCCAAACAGGAATTCATCCACCAGCGTCTTGAGAGTCAAAGCGGAGTCTCGCGACCATGTATAAAAATCTGCCAAACTTAGCAAAAAGAACAGAAGGCGAATTAGGGGAGGGGGGACGTACAGTTGGGATTGACCTTGGACGGACTAGCTACGACAAACCCGGCACCTGCTCCGGGAACTTGTGACCCGTTGGGGCCAATGTTGGCTAGCGCTCCTTGCAACGCGATCCCATGCTCTGCAACATGCACAGTCAAGTCAGTGCTCTTGAAGCTTCCTGCTTGGTAAGGGAGGGAGGGGGTTTTACCGGTCGCGACGAACGAGTCAACAGATACATCCTGCGGCCAGTCCGCTGCCACACCGGCTGCGAACGCGGCGAGGGACGAGAGGAGACGCGTTGAATACATGGCGTCAACTCAGCTTCACGCGATGAACGGTCTAGAAAGGAGTGACGTGAAGGCATGAACATTTGAATGGATATTAGGTGGATTATATATATTCAAGACATGGTGCTAAGATCGTCATAATCCAGTCTCGTGGGTCCTGGGTCGTCCCTCAACGGTCCCGTTCACCGTCCCATCGCTTACAACTTAGTACCAACGTGCTAGCTAAGGTCGGAGCTACCCCGGACCCCGGACACACTCTCCACAAAGATCGGATGACGGCGCCAGGCCTGGGCCTACCCATAGAGTGGAGTTTGGGGTTAGAGTTGAACGCTTGCCCGCACGAACCCACACCGCGCATCGCGTCTTTTGTCCCTCTCCCCGGTTTTTGCAGAGAGAACACGGCCCGATTCCGTGCGGAGATTATGGGGTCTAGAGTCTGGGAGTGCTTGGGCATGGCTCTCGGCGAGTTCGGCGGGGTCTTGTTGCATCATGCATGTCCTAGCAGCCCTGGGCTGGGTGGGCTGGGCACGGTGGGTTAGGGGGGTTGAATTTGCAATGCAGGAACGGATTTCATTCGATCTGTTTATGCGAGTCATGCGCCTGTCTTTTCTTCACCCGTCAGCCTTATCGAACGCGGAAGTACTCATGTCTTCACATGTGTGTCAAAACAGCTCTTCATCAAAACCGCTTAAGCCACCCCATTTTTAGGCATACAGTCAGTCGGGCGTTTATAAGGCCGTGCGGACGTTCGTTCATTCAATTTCGTCCAACGCACGTTGGAATTTCTTTTCTCGGCCTCACTCAATTGACGCCGAACTGTCTACCCCAAACAAAATGCCCGAGAATCTGGCCGAGTTTCCATGAATTATTGGAAGTGCTAAAGCAGTGTCGCTGCATCGCCAATTCCTCTCTCTACTGCACAGTACTTTTTTTTTTTTTTTTTACAGATGCGATATCGCAGAAGTGAAGTGAAATGTTGGAAGAGTGAGTTTGTCTAGGTATTCGTAGTTATCCTTGCTCCACCTGAACTGTAGTCTAACGATTTGTCTTCACGCGTGTCAGAGCCTCCATACATAACCCTAACTCGGCATACAAGTTGCACAACACACCTCACAGCGCAATGGAAAATGTCAGTCCTTAGTTATTGGATTTCCACAATCCAACAGTCGTTTCTTATAACTAATCGAGCCCTATTCTAATTGCATGTGGATGCATGCATATTATCACAGTAGCATCTTCCATATTCTCTCTTTATTAACTTTGCTGTAAGTGCAGCCTGTCGTTAGACATGTGTACACAGTACTATGTATGTACATACATCCAGTTCCACAGCAAAGTCCGTATATCGTTGCGCCTAAAAAACCAGCGCGCCAATCAATGAACATTGTGCACGTCACCTCGAGCTCTTGCCAATCTGCTCACCTCACCTTTCCCACACCAAAAAAGTTGGCTCCTAACCCTGGAAGAACCTCAACAACGTTCTTTCATCAACACGGGTTCACAAATCATCAACATATCAACAATATCATTCACCATCCATTCTTAGCACGTCACGTCTCCTTGACTTCGTCCCGCGCGCAGTTTTTTGTTTTGTCTCATATTAAAATATGTCGTCATAAAACCTTCTAATCCCTTGAGTGCCAGTGGAAAAGATGGAGGTTCTGAAGTGGTTGGGTCTGATGAGGCCAAACCAATGGGAGCCCCCAACCATCCTCGACCGCCTTTTTCTCGCCTCCCCTCTTTCTTGGGCCGTCTCGGCAGCGTACTCCCTCCTCGTAAAGCTACGTGGCCGCCCGTTTCGCGCCCCCGGGTACCCCGGTCGTGCGATAAGGGTGGTGTGTCTTTCTGATACCCATGACCAGACTCTGCCAGCCTCAGAGATTCCCGATGGGGATCTGCTGATCCACTGTGGCGATCTCACGGACTCGGGCACTGCAGACGACATCCAGAAGCAGCTGGATTGGTTGGCCAGTCTGCCGCATAGGTACAAGGTGGTGATATCGGGGAACCACGATACGTATTTCGACACGAGCTGCCGGTGGTCGAACGACGAGAAGAGGGTCCTGGATTTCAAGGGGATTCACTACCTGGAAAACAGCGGGGTTCAACTAGAGTTTAAGAAGGCGGGGGGGGAGAGGAGACTGAATGTTTACGGATCGGGCTGGGTTCCTAAGTGTGGGCCTGTTCATTTTGCGTAAGTTTTTTCTCTCTACATGCTTCTTCATCATAGAATAAAAGGGAAGACGTTTGGGGGGGGGGTTAAGGGGGAAGCTGTGAACGGACGGAGCGAGACACGGGGAGAGAGGATGAGAATAGGCAGAGGGGGGAGCGGTGGGTTCGATAATAAAGATGGAGGAAAGAAGAGTTAGAAAGAAGACTAAAAAGGGGGAGGGAAAAGAAGGGGAAAAAGAAGTAATAGGAAATAGGGAAGGGAAGAGGCCGGGCCGAAAACGGAAAACAGAGAAGAAAAAAACAGAGGACTGACATCGAATAGATTCCAATACGACCGCTCCAAGAACCCCTGGAAGGATACCATCCCCGAGGAGACGGACGTTTTGGTCACGCATACACCACCGGTATCTATATCTCCCCCCCTCTTTTTTTCTCTCTCTAGCACTGCCCCCAGCTTCAACCCCCAACCCCAACCCCTTTTCTGCGTATGAGTGTGCTGATAATAATAATAATAGAAACACCACCTCGACCTCGACCTCGGCTGCGATTACCTCCTAGAAGAGATATGGCGGGTGAAACCCAAGCTGCACGTCTTCGGGCACGTCCACTGGGGTCACGGCCGCGAGGCGGTCTACTTTGACGAGTGTCAGCGTGCCTACGAGACGTTCATGTTCCTAGCCGCGGCTAAACAGGCGGAACCTAGACGTGCATGGACGGTTTGCGATGTCCTACTGTTTCCGATACTAGCGCCGATAAGATGGGCTGGGTGTGGACTCTGGATGGACGCCCTGAAGGTAGTCTGGCACGGCGTGCACAATCTGCTCTGGAAATGGATCATGGCAGGGCCCGGGTCGAATAACGGCGGGTTGATGGTCAACGCGGCGGTCATGTATGGGAATACAGGAAAGGTGAGGAACCGGGTTAGTGTGGTTGATTTGTAAAATTGTAACTTGACTCTCTGTAATAATAGTGCTGTGGTGTAATATATAAGTGATAGGAAGGGTGGGGGGGGGCGCCAAAAATGTACAAGGGGCAAGCTTAAGAGGATCGATCGGATAAACAATTATATAGTTTAGCGGCGGGAAAGGGAGAGTAAAGGAGAGTAACAACAACCAAACACACACACGAAAAAGGGTGAGGATTTTGGGTGTGCATGCATGCATCAAAGTCAACGACGTTCTGTATTTATACATTAAAGGAGAGGTCGGATATGAGGGAGGGATGCTCTGATATCATAAAGCAAATGTTGGGACATTTATAGTTAGCATTGACGTAAAGGGGTATATATATTTGCAACGAAATTATCCAATATTTGTACAACCACCCCCAAACGCCTGTTTTCCCCCCCTCTGTATTTTGATTACATGTACAAAGTCAAAAGTGAGATGCCGCACGCATTACACCATAATCCTCCTCAACCCATCAGTGCCCCCCAACAACCTCCTCCCCGTAACCGCACACCTGCCCGCTCCACTCTCCCATCTCCCTTCCCTCCCCCCCTTTTCACTTCCACCACCCTCAGCCATGAACCGCTCCTGTCTCGGATGAGTCCCCGTAACCCACTTGTGTATACACGTATAGCAATACACAATTCCCGTCTGGCAGGCAGTCGGTGTGTTGATCTCATCCTCACATATCGGACACACGTCCGAGCTCTCCGGTGCGGGTACTGTGTAAATGGGTAGCATGGATGGCGTTGCTATCGGTGCTCTCTCCTTCATTTCTTCCTCTGTCTCCTCCTTTTCTTCTTCCCCGCCTTCTTCCTCCCCTCTTTCCCCCTTTTTCCCAGTCTTCTTCCCTCCCTTTACCACCCCCGCTGTCGTCCCCGATGGTTCATGACCAGGTATGACCGGCGGCGGTAAATCCAGCGCTTCCGCCGCCCTTCTCGACAACTGCTTCGCAAAGTCGCTCGCATACCACCACTCCAGGAACTTCAACGCAAAGATACTCGTCGGTAGCACCAGTGACAGTCCTCCCAACGCCCGTCGTCCCAGGTTCCTCGGACTGGCCCATGACCCCCCCGGTGGTGCGCCCCCCCGGCCAGCCCCAGCCGGTTTTTTGTTTGCAAGTTCCTCCAACGCGCGATAGTCGGCACCGTTCATCCGCCGTACCCGCGTGCCGATGAGCCACAGGAACGGGTTATGATACTTGCTCCGATCGAACAGATACGCCAGGTTGAATGCCAAGATCGCAAAGTAATACGCCGCGTTCACAGACGGGTATACGTTGCGCAAGAACCACCGCGCGTAGCTCTGTATCCTATGTCTCGCATGCGCGACCCAGCCGGCGTCGCTCGGGGGCGGCGGCGGTCGTGAATACGCGGTGCCGAGGAGCTGCGCCCTGGGCGCGTCGATCTCGTACGCCTCGTCCAGCTTCCGTTTCACATACGGTATGCCGACCAGCACCAGCAGATTCTTCCATATGTCGGAGGAGCCGTGTAAGAGTAGGGAATCGCGGACGACAGACGGCGCCGCCGCGCTCGCCCGGGGTATCTCCGCGGCGGCGAGGGACCGCTCCCGCTTGAGGCCGTAAAAGTGCTCGGTGAAGCTGCCGCCGCGGGTGCGCAGGTAGTGGCGCTCGACGATGAGCTGCGCCGCCGCGTAGAGCTCGTCGAAGGAGTTGAGGATGCGGAGGAGCCGCCGCGGATAGCGCTGCGTCGCGACGGTCAAAAGGTATCGCAGCGTGGGCGGGAGCAGGGAGGACAGCTGCTGCTCGGAGAGCAGCTCGAAGAGGCTGGGCTTCCCCTCGTCAAAGGTCGTGCTGCTGCTGCCCCCCCGGAGGGCTGTTACGAACTCCATTGCAACGCAAACTGCAAAACGCTCTCTCTCGTGCGCGTGGCATGTGTGTGTGGGAGTTTGAAGGTTTCTCGCGCTGCTGAAAAAGAAAAAAAGAAAAAAAAAAGGTTCGTGGTTGAGCTAGCAAACTGGTGAAAAGCTAGGTACCGTCGACGTAATTGGGTAGGACGTGGAGCTATCAGATAAAGGTAGTAAATAGATCCTGGGGGGACTTGGGAGAGATGTCACATTTTTGCCGAGGCACAGTCGGGTCGGTCGGTATTCGGCAGGCACACACACACACGCAACCCACCAAACAAACGGCAACTAACGTTTAACATTAGTTACCGAGCACAGCTGCCCCGAGCGGTCGGTCGGCGCCGTGTGTAACTAGGTAAGTTGACATGGGACATCTAATAACAAGTGCATAAAACATTTCCTCACAGTTAATTAGTATTACACACTCTCTTGTTCTATAATATTTGTTTAAACGACTGGTTGATTCTGTCTCGAATTCTGTTTCGGTATCACTTTTCGTCTTTTCGTTAATTGCTATTAAGACTACCTTATATATAATTACCGGATTTACTTAATCATGTCAGACTCAAGCAATGGCACGTCGTCGTCGTCGTCGTCGTCGTCTCCAGGGGATTTACAGCGCGTACAAGATGTCACATCTCTCCTCATGAACGACGAGAGCTGGCCAAACTCGCAGGACTGGACGTCCCCTCTCCTCCCCCATTTACATCTCCTATCCGCCACCTCCCAACAACCACACCCGAGAGCAGTATGGCGTTTCACCGTGCAGCCAATCCACTGTAACCGTTTCGGCAACCTGCACGGCGGGTGCACGTCCACGTTATTCGACTTCTGCACTTCCGTCGTGCTCGTTCTCGTCGCCTCCTCGTCGAAGTCTACTACTACTGGGATAGGCATGGACAGCAATTGGGGCTCGTTCGGCGTGAGCCGTACTCTCAACACCACTTATCTGCGCCCCGCACCCGCCGGTACAGAGTTGCTGGTAGAATGCGAGATTGTACAGCTGGGCAAGCGGCTCTGCCAGTTACGCGGCACGCTAAGACGTGCTTCAGACGGCTCGGTCCTGGCGACGTGTGAGCACGGCAAGGTCAACTCCGACCCCCCTTCTTCATCATCATCATCAAAACTATAAATAACCCTTCTTCCTTTTTCATACATTATGTACATAGTATATATATAGTATATATTGTTATTCATCATCATCATCATCGTCATCAGAAAACGTCCTTGGCATGACCTCCATAAGGTGATGATGATGATGATGATGATGATGCTCCGAATGCAGCCCGTCCTCGACATCAAACAGGTCCATTTCTAGTTCCCCCCCGGGCCCCTCATGATCGTGGTCGTGGTCGTGGTCTTCTGTATCTTCATACCCGTCTACTACACCCCACAACACACACACACATTAGCACCTTCACCGCCCTACACACTTCATTTCGGGTATTAATTACTTACCAATAGGTAAAAAATCATGAAGTAAAACCTGTTGATCATCGCTGTTCGGTTCTCTGTCGCTCACCTTCCAGAACGCAGTTGGTCCGACTGGTCCTTGGGGATCATAATCCCTAATTCCCCCCGTTAACCTTTATTAATAGTCCTCACCCGCAGCCTGTGTGTGATATGACATGATCTGGTTGGGGAGGGACTTTACTTATCAAACCAGTTTCCCACCACCCCTCTCGACGATCGCACACCACCCAGTTGTATCCCCTCGCTGCGCCATCTCTCCTCCCCGCTAAAGATGGACCAGGTCGTCCACCGTACCTCGCCCTCTGGCGTCATTCGGCACATACCTACATCTAGGTAATCAGTAATTAATTGACCCCTTAGCACCACCCCCAACACAAATTATATCTGGTCTGTTGGGGCTTAATTTACCGCGGAGGTCAGAGTTGGCATTCTCATCCCAGCTCCCGTCCAGGCTCCTGCTGAACCCCTTAAAATGTGTTGTGACTGGACCACCACCCCTCTTATCATCCTCTTCAATTTTCGTGACGTGTATCTTCATAAGTATGAGTCGTGTGGCTTCCCCCACGTCGAGCGCAGGACGTGGTACGTTGGCTGGGAGGTCGTCGCTGACTGGGAAGTTGTACCGAAAGAAATCATTATAGTCTATACCCAATTCCCCCCCCCCCGGCCATCCCCCGTCAGCATTTCATTCCATCCCCCCCTTTTTAGGTGTGTGGGTGTCTTACCAAGAAAACAAATAACCCTCAACCACGTCCCCGAGACGTCATATGGATCGCGCTTATCCAACTCCGTCCTCTCTCTGTCCGGTGGCCAGGGGACGTACGCCCCCGGCCACGCCCCGGCATAGGGTACGTTCCAGTAATTGCTGAAGATGGGGAACGTGTCGAGATTCTTGTCCTTGATGTTGCTCCTCAGCACGAGCAATATCGCCTCGATCTTCTCCCAATCTACCCGTCCGCTGCGGTCAGCTATGAACGGGCCCCAGAGCGATTCCTCCGTGTACTGTCTGAGATCGTACACCTTCGACACCGCGAACGGGTACAGGCGCGAGGACCGGGTCCGCCCGAGCTTCAACTGCGGCATCCCGTACAGGGAGTGCAGCTTCGCGGACATCTGGTGTTCCGCCTTGGGGGGGTCGGAGAAGCGGTTGGCCTCCCCGCGGGCACGCTCGAATATGAGGGAGCGGGAGAGGAACGCCTCCCGGTTGGCCTCCTTCCGGAACAGGGACGACAAGATGGCGGTGTTGCGGGAGGGTGGGTAGGTTACCGATCGGCTACATCTCCCCCCTACACTTACACCTACACCAGAGGAACAACCGGAAGACGACTGGGGACGACTGCTGGAGGAGGAGGAGGAGGCAGAGTGTTTGAGCAGTCGGGTTACTGTTTCGTAAACGAATGGAAGCTCGTTTCTCTTGGTAACAGAACGTTTAATAATTAGTAAAGGAACAAAGGTTGGAGAGGGTGAAGGGAGGCGGTACCTTATCAGTCCCTTTCCGACGGCAAATATGTCGTAAACGGGTGAGGTCGTGTAGCTCGCTCTCCCAGTCCAGATCGTTTGTTGGTGGTTCATCCTGCCCCGTCGTAAGTCTCGTCGTAAGCATGGGATAGATAACGGAAGTAAAGACGAGAAAAAGGGGTTGGGGGGGGGGGTTACCAAAAGATTGTGGTATATATCCCTCCACAGCGCCCGGTTCCCGGGGACGTAGTTGCTAAAGTACCGGCATGTCAGGCACAGCGAGGCCAGATCCTCCGGGTCTACATAGCTCAGGATGTTGTGCACGATTTCGGGTGGGAGGTGGGTTAGGGTGACCATTATTTCGTTTCACACTTTTACTATCTTTAATTATCAACAACGTGTTTGAGCAAAGGAGAAGAAAGAAGCCCGGTATAATGAAGACGGGAGGTCGTGGGTTATCGGGTATGTCAAAACCGCCACTGCCCTGATGCCGGGTTACCCGTTCGCCGGTGCTATGTCCGAAGAGACCAAACCGGGGAATGGCGAGTCGGAGATAGTGCAGCAAAGCCCCGAATCACTTTACTACCTTAAACAGAGATTCACCCTGGCCACACAACGCAGGTGCAATGAGGTTAAACGGTTAGGAAGTAAATCCTTCCCAAGGTTATGTTCTGTGCCGGCAAGGTAAAGCTCGGAAGTGGTGCTGTGTGTGTGTTAATGGCGGGGTAAGTCCGACACGTCCAGCCGTGTCCGCAGCTTTTTTGTTGGAGTGCACCCGACATGAGTTGTCAGTGTAACGACCCCGCACTTCCTTATCCAGGCGAACCAGGTATGTACATACATACATACCTATCATATGCTTTCAGAGAGGTAAGAGTGTTGGAGGTCCGGAAATCACGGGACGAATTCACCCAACCGGAACTAGCCAAAGGCCCAAAACCGCACTCGGCATGTATCCGATCAGCAAAGCTATTATCGTGGTAAGTCCGTCCGGTAGTTAAATAAGCAGTTTTTGCAAGTTTACCGCCAGGCAAGCTGCTTACATTTTATATACATACATACATGCAACGCATGCGGTAGAACGAAAGAGTCGGGTCCGACGTCGTCCGTACTACTTTCCCCATCCTGTCTCCCTACTATATGTGTACATACAGTACATAGGTATATATCATAGTACCATGCTGTGTGCTTATTCATCCAGCCTCGGTAACCCGACGGCCCAGTTTGCCCAGATACATCATACCTGCACATCAGGTGTGTATGTACTAGTTACTGTAGTCTGTAGTTACGTGTGTGATCTGCTTTCCCTGTAGTTAATTTATAAAGTCCAGTATGTCCCTCCATCGCAGGTACAGTACGTACGGACGCGCGCACACTCACCAGAGAGCCAATGAGACAGCCCTCTTCAATTCTCAATTTTGCACGCGCACACACACACACACACGAATTGGTGGACATCCATAATTAATAATTAGTCCATCATTCCAGCCGTTAGGAAGAAGAGTTGTCTGACGCGATTTCGGACGGGACCCCCCACGCTAATTATCCATATTATAATATATGTAGGTCCTCGCATAAGTATGTACATACACACACACGCACACACTCTGGTCTTGTGTGGGGTTTGTCAACGTTTAATAAGCTTCAGGGATCATCGAATATCGATAGTTGTGAATCAAACACCCGCGGCGGGGCGCCCCCCACTCACTCCCCATATCCCCCATGCCAAAACAAAACCCCTGCGCACCACCAAATGCGCGCCCATTTTGATCACAGTACTTGGGACAGACAGCCCGACAGCACAACGCAAAAGAACACGCACGCACACACATAATACCTATGTATGCAGAGTCGGTGTGATATATATACCTCTGCAGAATGCATATTAAGTGGGGGGTGGTGGTGGTGGTGGTGTGAGTTGTATAATGACAACTCACACTTTCACTTCACTTTACTTTCTGGGCCAAAAAAAGAAAAAGCAAAGGAGCAGGGCAGCATTATTTTCGAATGTCGTACCGTAACGTACACTGTATAATTGTTCGCTTCCATTCAGCCTCCAATCAATCCTTCGCGCAGTAATACCTATTCACCGAATTGAGAACACCTTGTTACCTATGTAGATGGAAGGAACACGGGCCACCAAGGATGACGACAAAAGGGAAATCTTGTGCCGGGGGGGGGGGGAATAACATACCTTTGGTTTCTTCGAGCTCCCAGTTGGTTGTAGGGTTGTCTTAACCTTTACACACGCCATCTACATTACGTTATAGCAGAGACAGTAAAACAAAGGTTTCTGTGATCGGTAGTAAAAGAGTAACTAATAGTATTAGGAGGTAGTTTTCCCAATAATACATACCAACATCATTTACATGGCCATAGAGACAATAGACGAAAAAAAAAGAGAGATTCCTATATATAGCCCTTTATGTAGAGGGCACGAACAAAGAAAAAGAAACTGAGGGGTATATAAGGTTGGCAGGAAAAACGTAAGAAGAAGAAGTTCAGAGCAAGATGCTTCGCTTCGCTTGCTTGCTGTGCAATGACAACCAACGTGTGTGGTTTGTGAGGTGCAATCGGTATTTAACCGCACCCACAACACCAATGAGACATTAGCCAAAACCTAAAGTGCCTTCCCAGCAAATGAAGGAAGGCTCTTCTTTTTGTATGACCACCATCCATCCATCCATCCATCCATCCATCCCATCCCTTTCCAAAAAAAATAAAAATTTACACAAAATAATTCCCATATCACATGTATTTCATCATCTCCAACAAACAAACAAAAAATTCCATCCAAAATAATACACAGACAGTAAGCCTGTGCTAAATCGCGAAGAAGGTATATATCCATGTCGTCCCGTCGTTCCCAATTACGCCTTCCGTCTCAGCGCAAGTCATTGTCCAATCTTCCCCCTTTTCCCCTTTTAATGTATATATAGACACGCAAGCTAGGTATGCACTCTGTTGTTGTGTCATGACACGTGTTGTCCGGCGTTGAGGTGGATGCAGTTGTTCAGCAGGGTAGCTCCTTCGTGAAGTAGTTCCCACCTTGTCGTCTCAAATGTGTCTTTTAGAACCATCAGCAGAGCCGTGTTGTGGCTGATTCCTTTCATCGCTTTGAGGTCGTCTGGGGTGGTGACACTGCCGTACTTCATCAGGTACTCGCGCATGTGGCGCACCTTGTCTTGGTATGACAGCCCGGTCGACACGCCTGGGCACGGCCCCTCAAGAGCATAGCCATAGCACCAGACCACGAGCGCGGCAAAGTAGAGCACCCAAGGGCGGTTGAGCAGGACGTCGTCTCGTGCCGAGTAGGGCTCGTCTGGGTAGCTGCCCGATTTGGGTGTCCCTGGGTCGTCTGCGATCATGACCGAGTGCAGGAATTTCAAGGCATAAAATGTGGCATCGCGGGCCTTTGCTGACGGAGCCCAGATATCCTTCATCCGCCGCTGCGCGCTGTTGAGATCCTGCGTTCCGATGGCTCGTCCCAACAAGCGCTTAGCTCGAGCAAAGATCTGACAGTCCACAATATCCACGTGCATCGCCATGTGCGCCAGATGGTGCAGCACAATCCTGCTCTCAAATACCACATTCGCCTCGTTTCGGCTCGGGGAATCGTAGGTACTGTACGGGTCTGACGAGAGATCGCCTCTCTTGAACAGCGTCTTGTCGAAATCGCCCTTCCACGAATCGAAGGCTCTAGTCAAGGTGCCTCGCCATTTATCACGACCCCCCAGTGCTTGTGACACGCCCCCGCCTAGAGAGTTGACCTGGAGGTCTCTTTGGTTCATGTGCCAGCTGACGCTGAGCAGCCCTGCCATGAGTATAGTCCGGCCAAATGAGTTTGTCTGCACCTGCTGGCCGCTAAGAGTCCTCTTGAGTCCCTCGAGGAAGGATATTGGCTTGTTGCCAACAGACATCAATTGCGCCTCTATTCTGCCCACCTCAGAACCACTTGTCGCTTTCCAGAGCTTGTCGTCGCACGGCAACGGCAGGCGCATCTCGTGAGCGACCATTACCGTGGAATGGCCAAACATGGTCGCATGAATCGAGTCAATGATAAATGCAGCAAAGGCTGCCCGTCGTGTCGCTTCGTTTGTGATCCAGTGGTTCCACCATTCGTCTGCGCTATGAGACATGGCCGACGTCGATGATTGTCTCGAGCCGTTGGTCTTGTCGTCCCTCGGGTTTGGCGGCGAATCGAGCGCCGACTTTCCAATTAGCGCTCTGCCACGACGCATGAGCGTGATGGTGGTCGCGTGGTGGATATGGGCTCGCTCGTGCAGCTCTCTCGTAGAATACATCTTTTCGTAGAGCTCAAGTAGCAACAACGTCTGGAACACCCAGAGTTTGGCCGGTGGCCGGCAGTTCGGGTCTTGGAACATTTCCCATCTGAGATGCCATGCCAAGAAATTGGATAGCTGGGCACCGGCTTTGGTGACCTTCGGCCCGTGTTGCTTGTCGAGGCATGCCGCGCCAATCGTTATCATAGCGATGAGCAGCAGAGTCGGCGTCTTGTCCGGAGAGAATGTCGGCTTGTGAAGAATCGGTATCTGGTCGCTAAAATGTACCCAGTAAGACCCAATGTAGCCTTGTATCATCTTGCGACTCAGCATGTGATTATCGTCGTTGCGGTCGCCCTCGAGAATGTTGTCGCGCTGCCGCTCCACGGGCGCATAGCCATTTTCATGGAATCTCTCCTTGATCAGCTCGAAGATTTCAGCGCTCTTCTCTTCTGAGAGTACCGACTCTGGAAGATTCTGATCAAGAAGACTCGTAACGGACATGACCTGCTGCGGACCCGTTGCGCCGGCAAAATAACCCATCTGCGCCGGGTCGTTGTAGTACGGCATGTTGTATTGATTTGTCGAAAACTCTCCGTAGCTGCGGACAGTTAGAGATTGAGAGCATGCTGATAGGAAAGGGTTTCTTACTTGTAAGAGGCTTGCACTGGCACTCCGGTCATTGGAGACTGGCCATCATGGGAGTTGAATAAGTATGCCATGAAATCCTCGGGCATGCCAACATAAGGCGACTTGTTTAGGAGGTTGTCACTTCCAAAGACGGGGATGGTCTGCTGTATGCTCATCTGGTCCAGAAGCATCATCTCGCCAGGCGCCTGAGGGTGATGCTCAGAGTAGTCGCCGGACGTGGTAGGTGCGTATGCATGTTGCGGTTCTCGAGGCACGGTTGCTGGCGAGGACGTGGCGAAATCTGACGGCGGTAGGCTGAAGGCTGGGAAGTTTTGCGGTGGTACATACGACCCGCCTGTCGCGGACTGAGGCGTGTTCGTGGGCTGGCTGTGGTATCCCGGCTGTGTTGAGATGGGTGATAACACCCCGTAAGGAGCAACATTCGTCTGTACCGAGGGTCGTTGAGGACCGGGCGGTGAGTGGTGTGGAGGTCTCTGGCCAGCCATATGGTGATAGTGCGGGTCATGATGCATATAATCAACGCCATTTTGATGCCCCCCGTTTGGATACCCAGTGGGAGGCGTGC
Organism: Diplogelasinospora grovesii; assembly: GCA_033297225.1. NCBI lineage: Eukaryota > Fungi > Ascomycota > Sordariomycetes > Sordariales > Diplogelasinosporaceae > Diplogelasinospora > Diplogelasinospora grovesii. The sequence continues at coordinate 503,915 of MU853757.1, forward strand.
TGGTAATGGGCGTGTATGGGTTTCCCATGGCGTCTTTCGGAGAATGATACTGCATGGTCAGTGGCCGCCCCTTGATGTAGCCGCTCCCAGGCCGGTTTGCTTCCGGCGAAGTAGACCCTGCAGGCGCGAAGGGTGCCCGAGTGTCAGTGATGGGAGAAACCTGTCCCATCATCGAGTCTTTGCGGTTTAGAGCCGAGCCTTTGGCCGTGTGGCGGTCTTTATGACGGTTACACAAGTCTAGTCGAACAAATGTGCGCTGACAGTCGCCAATACCGCACTTGTATACTTGCTTGGGGTTGTGGTTCAGCTGATGCCGATAGCTTGAATAGCCCGACAGTTAGTAGGCACTCAAAGGGGCACGGCGAGGAGAACGACATACAGATGCTCGGCTCTCGAGTAGCTTTTACCGCAGCCCTTCTCCGGGCACTCAAATTTCTTGTCGAGCCCTTTCCGGCTCCTTCGCCGCTTCCGTGCAGGCCCGTCTGAGTTTGATGAATGCGCGCGGTTGCCGTCCTCGCCATCCTCGCCATCGTCAATATCAAGTTCTTCAACATCTTTATCGTCGGACCGGCTACGAGGACGGCCCCTCTCATGCTCCTCCTCCTGCTTGATGTTGTGAGGAGGAGTGGGTTCCTGGAGTTGTGGCATGGCGTACTTCGAGCGCGGGAGGGGTAGCGAGTGTTGAGTGTCAGTTCCAAATTGAGATGTGAGTACAAGACTCATGGTCCCTCAAGTACCGAGAAAATACGAGGAATCCCAGTTCTGAGTCGTCTATTGCAGATGTGGTCGGTCACTGGGTGACACTGGCCGGAGATGCTAGAAGCTTGTTCGGTGGCGCAGAGGTTTCTCATGGACGCCTGGGATTTCGGCCGAGAGCAAATCAGAGTCGGCCGCGGAGTAAAGCACCGTCACACAACAGCCACAACTCATAAACTCTCGAGATCGAAATGCGCTCGCCGGCGGGAGCTGAGAAGTCGAAAGCGCTGCGAAACCGACAGCGCAAGCTCTTTGGTGTCGTTTCTAGCTGCGCCAAAGCGGGCGTCGTGCCGGACTTTGTTCTCTACCTTCACCCAAGCTCACAAGGATATCATGACAGGCAGTTTTGTACAGGGCTCGCCGGTAGAATCAAGAGTAAGAGAACTTGGGGTCTGGCGTAACCCGGCACCGTCCGGTTCACTTGTCTCTTGAAACGCGACGCTCAACCAAAGCCGAGTTTTTTGAAAAGTCAAGGAAAAAATCCTAGAGTTGATCAGCGACAAGAGGTCTTGGAAAGGCGATGCTGCCGCCCGTTGCGCGAAAATGAGTGGCAGCGGCCCCAGTCCGGGCGCGCATGAAGGAAAACGCCTGGACAACGGGGAGGGGGCGACCGGGGGTTTGAGAGGGGTGTGGTTCAAGCAACTGCAAAAGAAAGCTGGTGGACCAAGCGCTCGGATGGAGCTCTTGGCATTGGACATGGAAGGACGAGGGATAAAAATCTTGTCTTGGAACAATTGAAAAGGTCAGAAATTGGGGGTACATAAGCCATTGAGACAGGCACGGTGCTGGGATTGCCAGCTGTGACACGCCATTCGGCAGCGGGACGTGTGTAAAGCTAGCCCAAGTAACCCCAGCGCGGAGCTGTGAGCAGATTCGCCATACAATCCCGAGGAAGGTCTCGGCTTCAAGTTGTCCGAAAGTCAGGCCAGGCTGCGATGGCGGCAAGTACTCGAGACCTGACTAGGCAGCCCACGATGGGTGTAGCTCAATGTGTTCTTTCGAGGAGCGGACAGTGCGGAATGCAAACTAAACGCCAGAAAAAGCCAGGAAACTCCGACTGGAGGTTTGGCGCTTGGTGTAGGACAAACAGAGGACTTGTGACAAGGAAACGCTCGTACGTACCTTGCGAATATCAGACGTTGAAATGGTAGTCGATGGAGATTCCGTTAACGGGTCGCAACGGTTAATAATGCGGGGAGGCAGGTTAGGCTCGAAGTCTGTTCTTCAACTCGGGCCTGGATGAGATGCGATGAAAGATGATGAAGTATTCCCGAAGGCTTTTTGTCGTTTGCGACTTGAACCGTTCCCCAGATGTCAAGGCTTTCCTGTCAGACCTTGGCCTCCCGCGATTCGAAATGGTGTTTCTGGGGAAGTGGGAGGAGGAGAATCTAAGCGGCGGGAGTGTGGGGGTCTTTTAAAAAAGGCGACGGACAGCACGCCGCACGGCCAAGCAGGGGCCGCGCTGCCGTCGGCCCAAGGTACCTAGACAGGGCTCTCCATGCGCTGCTACGTATGTACCGGCTACTGCCATTCGCGCCGTCGCGCATAACCAGGGACTATCGGGACGTCTTAACGAAGTAAGCTGCCTTCTTTTTAATATAATAGTTGGTCTCGAATATTGGTTGTTGGTGATAGGCAGTAAGCGTACCGAAAACTGGTTGGAAAACGAGCGCTCGCTCGATGGCCGACTGCACAGGCGGGTGCGAGCCCCTCGCGAATCTCCTCAAGCGTCTTCACGCATCTGCCATGGGCTGTATTGAGCTTGGTGAAAAGAGTCGGGCGCACTTAGTTGCGAGACGTGACAGGCTGGCGGAATGCAGGCGTCTCGCCCAAGAAGGCTGCACATCAAAAGGTAACGTGAGCCCCTTCCCAGTGCCACACACCTTTGGAGGCAGGTCCTGGCGAACAGCCCGGAGCAAACTTGGATTCGCTGCACTTTAGCTTCATGGAGGCTGTCGCGTTTCCCAACCTGTATGGCACACATCTCGTCCCATGCCGAGCGAAATCTGCAGAATTGAGGCGTTCTTGATGGTCCCCATTTTCTGTATCAGATCGCACTGTGGAACTCGAGTCCCTTACTCGGGGCTGTAGGAGACTACCCTCGCTCAGGATGTCGCTTCGCATCACGACGGTTTCCCGCCCCTCCTTAACCATCAGGCTTTGATCTAAAGCACCTGGTAGAACCCGTTAGCGTCGTAGAGACCTGCCACCTTGAGACAATTCCGAAGGGTGCGGGGCATTCCGATCTTAGGGTAGGGTACGTACCTATTAAGCCCCTCAAGCCTCCGTGGACACACTTCAGGTGGAGGCACTGCAGGCACTGCAGGTCATGTTCTCGAGCAGGGCACTTTCTCACATGCTCTCGCACACTCTCAGACAGGGTGTTGATGATCAACATCGCCAGCACTCTTTGCCCTTCCATTATTCCTAGCGGTTTCGGACAGCTGGGACGACTGTCCATTGAGCCGAATAGTCAGATAGCCGGAGGCTGGGTCTAATTTTCTCTTAGCTCGCACCTGCAGCGGCCAGCGGCGCCTTTTGGAATCTGAAAAGCCGGATGGACAGCGTCTCGTCACTTGCAGTGTGCAGCGTGGGATGTTGCTCTTCCCTAGAGAAGACTAGTATGACCCCGCCAGCGTGAATCGACTTTCACTGAGGACACATGTGTGGGGAGTGGGACTGGGGAACCCGGTCGTTCCTTCTCATCCAAGACCTTCCTCTCCGGTTCTTTTTGGTTGGTTGCCATTAAGAATCTGACAAGGAATGAGGAGATGCCACTGCCATCCTCACGTCAAGTTTGCTTTGTCATTAGACATCTTGGTTGTCATGTTCTTAAGTAATACTTGTCTCTGATATGCTCGTAGACCCGTAGTGCGCCTCGCTGGCATCCCCTAACGAGCTGAGCAGTCGCAGCAGGCGTCAGGGATAACACCTGAAGATACTCAGTCACGCCGGCATAAATGTGCTCTTCAGTCTTGGTTGCCTCTAAAGATGCCTCATCGGGCACTGGTGATCCAAAGGACGGCCGTCAGTGACCAAATCAAGTGGCTTTGTCACGCCCCTAGAGATATCCTCACCGTGAAAGGGGTGTCGGGTATAGGTCAATCCCGCCATGGTCAACACATTCTAACCACTACCTCTGGTGTTTCCGAAGATGACTCTGCTGGAATTGAAAGGGAAAGTGACGTTCTGCCGGCCGTCTACTGTCAACATGCCAGGGCCCTCCAGATTGGCCGGCCCTCGTTGTGGTCTGATGCTCCTAAACACACACTCCAGCAGGCTTGTGCGAAGATATGAAGATGGTGATTTGCAGTATCAAGGATCGCGAGGCAGTTCTCCTAACGAGCTAGAAGCTTGCCGAAGATAGATGACTCTGGAACAACGGGTTGAAGGTCTAGGGCCCCCACAAGAGGAGGGGCTGGTAGACTGCGACGAGGAGCAGCGGCGGTCTGGGGTGCTGCTACAGTAACCGGGCCAGATTCCTAGCAGAAACCTGCCATTTAAGAGGCTGACGGTGCCAATCACTTCAATCCCGCATCCTGCCACACCACTAAGTGTGCCTTTAGACTTGGGCTCTCATGTATGTACACCCCAGTGACTGCCAGGTAGACAGACGGAGCTATTGTTACTGATCCGCCTGCGCTGTTAGTTAATGCGGTGGTATCCGAAGGTGTCTTTTTGAGACATGGAGTAGCTTGAGCTTCTAATGGGAGCATGGTGTTGTCAGCAATGCTTCATGAATATCCGTTCGATATACGCTGAGCTCGGCAAGTTCAGGTACCTTTCTCCTAACACTACTCTGTAACGCTGCTCAAGCCAGCGATATGCGCTAACCGAATCCAGCAGCCTCCACGGGGCTTCCTCGCCTTAATGCTCAGAGTGGGGTGCTGTTATTTCTGGGGAGTGACCCCCACCTGCTCTACAGCCGGTTAGCCATGCTAGGCAAGCGGGGACAACCTGAGAAAGTCAGTCGACGCCTCTCCTTGGTCTCTGGACACGGGAGGTTCAAAAGCTCGGAACTAATGCCACCCGCTGGGGGGCTGGACTGGGGGCCTGATGCATTTTCCCTGAACGAACCCGTGTCAGAACTGCCCAAAGGACTGGCACGCGACTGCCACTTTCACTTGCTGGCTCCAATAAGGACACTTTCGATCGCTGTATAGATTTGCTCCGAAGCCTGTGGAAGATGGGAGGTGTGTCGTTTTCTTCATTCTCAACCTGTCATAGAAATCTCTTGCCTAATGTCTCCCACTCATGCTTCGTTGAGGTGCGAAATACGGCAAGAGACGGGGATCATCCATTCCTGCGTCGAGCTGAAAAAGAAAGACTCACTGGAACAGTCGAGACTCATTCATAATCGACCAGGGGTTGCATGGAAAATACCTGCCAGCTGAGTCCACTTCACCGATCTCACAAAAATACTATACGGGATACATACACACCTCGTCCAGTCGATGCTTTAAGTGCGAAATCGCGCTAGAAGATCTCCGCCGAACTGCACGCACACCTTGCAGATCCAGCATGGGGATGCGGTTTTGGGTCACGGACGGCCAGCTCATGGCTCGCCGGTTTCAAGCAGCCTTATCTGAGATGCGCCATGGAAGGAACTTCGAAGGTGAGGTGACACAAGGCCGGAGCGTTTCGGCGTCGCTTGCAAGAGGCGCGCAACTTCGACCGGTGGGGAGGTGGTGGGAGGGATGCAGAGGCTTGCCTATGGCGATCCTTGAGAAACTCGCACCTGACCATCTTGACGAGCGGTGATTTGCTGGGGCCTTACCAGCACTCGCGGCGAAAAAGCAATCATGTCGCGCTGTCGCGCTGTCGCGCCACTGGTGTCTTAGTCGCAGCCTGCATGATGCATGTCGATGGAAAGGTGAGAGTTAGCAGCCATGGATCTGTTGGAAGGGAGGTGTGCCGACTGAAAGGACAGGGCAATCCAGGGTGCTGACTGGCCCATGAAAGCGGGCGCTAGCCTGTATCTGTACAGTGTGAAGAGATGCGCGAATATCGAGTCCGCTGTTCCATCGAGGTGGAATGCACTTGGCTGCACGTACCTGTGGTTCGGGTTTTGGAGATGAGATCCGTAGCTTCAACTGGCCCTCGGTCAAGGAGGCACTGGAGGTTGGTCGTGCGACCTCGGCAAGCTAACTTAAAGTGGTCCCTACCGCTAGATATTTCAGTTGTTACTTCGGCGAACCGATATTTACGTAGACCCAAACTGTTGCGTACGTAGACCCCCCCACTTACAAGACCCCACAGCTAAAAGTCCTATCACAGCCAAAGCTTATTGCACCATCACTTCTGTTAGCAGCTATAACAGCCACGGTCGCAAACACTACTGTGCGACACACACTGTAACTGCACGTAATGCGACTGCATTTATAAACGTTAAGTTCAGTAATTAATATGTCCGGTACGCGACGCTGAAAACAGGACCATCTTAAACCGTACTTTACAAGGCTTTTCATCGATCCTGCAGTGCTATTTAACTGTTGGCTATATTGCGTCGTGTACAGTGTGTAGTGAAAGTTTAAGAATCTGCGCACATTGAGGCTTGCAATCAGTGTGGCTGCCTGTGGCTTATCTATGACTGGGCCAATAGGCTGTCTTTAATAAGTGGGGGGTCTACGTACGCAACAGTTTGGGTCTACGTACCTAACGGTTCGCGTTACTTCGCGCCTTACGAAATCTATTGCGTGACTAGGCTCGCTGTTACCTGTCGGTAATCTGCACGTCAATCCTGACAAGAGAAGCCAGCGAGTGGAGGAGAGTCGGGGCTTTCCGCAATAGCATTTGCTCGGCTGCCAGGGGAACCCTTCACAGAAGATGTTCCGTACCGGTACCGGTAGATTGCGTCCCATCATGGCAAGGCATTCGATTGATAGTTTGGCGGTTGGTTTGGCGTCCCCTGAGAAAAGAAAGCCTCATTGTAAGCCGCTGGTTTCAGCAGCTCCGTGCAGCGCCTCGATAAGGTAAGGTGATCATCATGATTTGGTATTCCGAGGAAAAAGTGCAGAGACAGGGGTCGTGCTTGTCTCGTCTGTTGGTTATAAGGTACCATTCTCGCTCGAAAGAAGGAAAGATCAAGCGTCTGTTAATGGAAAGGCCAGCGACTCTCACTTGCACGTTATTCGGCCTATCGAGTGATAAAATTGGCTTTGATCCGCAGACACCCTCAACATGTGGTGTACGCAGGACAAAGCATTGATAAAGGTTCAGGTGAGGCTTTCGAGAAACGGAGGAAAAGCAGGGTCCAACTGCAGGGTTCTACGGCAGGCAACAGCTGAGGAGGGGCTACGGAGTACATACCAGAACGGCGGTTTGTGTGCCACCAGCCACACTGACCAGTGCCTGCCCTGGTGTCGTCAGACATTCAGGGATCGCCCATTGAACGGTTTCCAGGTTGGCGCAATTTCTTTCCCATATTTTCCCCTCTCTGTAATGCCACTTTGACACCAGGGCGACACGCTGCTTTTCGAGATCTCAAAGTCGACGTCTAAAATGTAATCACAAGCCAAAAGATCAAGTCAATTTCTCTCTGGAACATAGCTTCAGCTTCGGCTGCGACAGCCCATGGCGCCCGCGAAAGCCTCCCGCAACGGTCAAGAGGACTCAAAGTCGGAAACACCAAACGGAAAGGACAAGAATGGTCTCAGCGCTGTACACCAGTCGAACGGCAAGCTACGAAGGGTAGCAAGTTCGAACGGATCAAACCTGCGCGAAGTGACGAACGCCGGTGCTGCTACTGCCGCAGTGCCTCCTACTCCGACTCCTGCGACGACCGTACAGGAGCCGAGCAACCCAGGTGTAAGGGCGTCCCTTCTTTTCTTTTCTTGCACTCCTAATACATTCTTCTGCCTGTTCCAGACAAGTTACTAACATCAATTGTCTTCCCAGCTGCAATGGCCCGCCTTTGAGAGGGACGTCCTCCATGCGTATCGACGAGCGTATCGCCTCAACACCCCGACTGCCTACTCCAGCGAATACCACCAATGGGTCCTCACACAACCCGGTAGCGTGGGCCTCTATTCCCCTACCATTGCAAGACGGAAAGAATTCAGAAGACAGAGCAAAGATCAATTGACCGGCACAGTGCGGAAGCACTTCAACGGCTTGGGCGTTCAAGAAAACGACATTATCGTCGATTTTCTCCACAAAGTCAGGAGCCAAACGATCACCAAGGGTAACAGGACGCGGAAGCCCGAGTCAATACCACAAGAACATGAGAAATGATCCGAGGAGAAATAAAGAAAGCAGAATATCCGTTAGGAGTTTGATTCATAATGGCGATCTAGGGAATTGGTTCATGGGACGAGGAGGGAAATGACCACCGCAGCAGCGCTTAAAATATTTTTCGTTTGGGTCTCGCATGGTTCAGGAATAGTCCAGGGAAACATGGTACGAGAAAGGGAATGATGGTTCATATACCGAAAGATCGCATATTCAGCGATATCCACTGGCTTTAGAACGTCAATGATCATTTATATCACATTTACCCACAACGCCGCGAAATCTGGAGTATCGCAGGCTCGGCCGCGACTTGGAGAAATCGCGACTCGCGCTAAAGTGGTGGGGCAGAATCTGGTGGTGGTTTCTAGGTTCCTGGCTCCACCACTTAAGCCGAGCTTGATGCCTCAGGCGCAAAGCAGCTCCAACGGCCGTCGGCCCAAAAAAAAGTCAATGCAGGTAAAAGTTTACATGAGCTTCTGTCATTGAAAGCTTTCACTGCAGCTGCGTCAGCCCACGTGCTTCAAACCAAGACATTCATGATATGGGAATACCAGTTCCGGTAATATTTGCGCTTCAGTCAAGATGAATCCGACCATCTTACCGAAAACCGCACTTCCTATCCGCCAATTACCGGCGCAGATATGCCGACGGCAGCGACTCAACGGTTGCGCCAGCAGCCGAAACGCGCCGATATGTAGTTATACGGTTGTCGCCAAACCCAGCGGTCGTCCTCTATCGAAGCCTCAAGCCCGACCCGCGGTACAGCAGAGGGTAGGTTCCGAATGCGTGGTCATTGCTTTGAGAAGGTGATACTGACATTTTAACTTATACAGCCTTTCCACGCAACGCCGAGGTTGCAGGCGACACCAAGGGACCCATACGGCACACTAGGCGTGGACAAGAGTGCTTCGGCAGCCGACATCAAGAAAGCATACTACGGTCTCGCAAAGAAATACCACCCGGATACGAACAAGGACCCTAACGCCAAGGACAAGTTCGCCGAGATCCAATCCGCCTACGAGATACTATCTGACCCCACGAAGAGGTCGCAATTTGACCAATTCGGCACAGCGGGCTTCGATGCGACCGGCGGCCCGGCACCGGGCGGCGATCCATTCGGCGGCGCCCACCCCTTCCACGGCTTCGGAGGTCAGGCCGGCGGATTCGGGGCGAACTTCAACTTCGAAGACCTGTTCTCAGCTTTCACCGGCCAGCAGGGTCCGTTCGGAGGACGGGGTGGTCGCGGTCAGAGCCCGTTCCAGCAGGAGATCTTCCAGGGCGACGATATCGAGGTCCAGGTCAACGTGTCGTTTATGGAGGCAGCGAAGGGAACAAGCGTGACGATAACCACACTGCCGCTTGTAACATGCAAGACATGTACCGGAAGTGGCGTCAAGCCGGGGGCAAAACGGTCAACATGCAAGGCATGTGGTGGGTCGGGAACGAAGGTGCACTTCATGTCGGGCGGCTTCCAGATGGCGAGCACCTGCGGCACCTGCGGAGGTAGCGGCGTCGCGATACCGAAGGGCTCCGAGTGCAAGACGTGCCAGGGAGACGGTGTCGTCAGGGAGCGCAAGACGCTAACGGTGGACATTCCGGGCGGAATTGAAGATGGCATGAGGTTAAGGGTCAGCGGAGAGGGCGATGCTCCGCCGACAGGCAGGTCAGCGAACCCGAACATCAGGGCCGCCAAGGGAGACCTTTACGTCTTTGTCAAGGTCACTCCGGACGCCAAGTTCCGCCGCGCGGGATCCGACATTCTCTACACTGCATCGATACCGCTCACGACGGCTATCCTCGGCGGCGAGGTCACGATTCCGACATTGGATGGCGATGCCAAGGTCCGAGTCGCCACGGGCACCAACACGGGAGACAAGATGACGCTGCCCGGAAAGGGCATGGCTAAGCTGGGTGCCCGACGAGGCGGCTTTGGCGACTTGAAGGTCGAGTTCCGGGTCAATATGCCCAAGTACCTCACCGCCAACCAACGGACGATCGTCGAGATGTTGGCGGACGAGATGGGTGATAGGACGGCCAAGCGTATCATGAATGTGAACAAGTGGGCGGGGGGGGCATCATCGGGGTCGTCAACATCAACATCATCAACGTGAGCTCTCAGTTCCCCTTGATAATAATAAAAAAAAAAAATGAAGTCACATGAGGCAGAGCAAAGCAGGCTGACAAAGTTTTGTTGCGTGTTTTTGCTACAGGACATCTGATGAAGAAGGAGACTCCCATAAGAAGGAAGGCTTTTTGAAATCCATTTGGCATAATCTCACCAACCACCCCGCTCATCATCAGAAAGACCCTGGGCCTGGAGGCGAATCAAAACCGTCAGACAGCAGCGCGAAGAAGAAAGACGACGACGACGAACCCCCTAAGAAGGCGGACTCGAGTTCTTCTGGCTAGGTTGTTAAATTTAAAAACCAAATTAAGTTTTTTTGTAATTTTGTAATCTGTAACATCTTTGTCGTTGTATCATGTATGATAAATGCAAAATCTCTCTGCTTTTTTCGGCACATCACACACACACACACACACACGCACACAGATATATGTACATGTTAGGGGATAGAAAAGAAGGTGGGTTTTGCATGCCATGGCTTTGAAGCATCAGATGATTGGATGGAAAAAGAGGGGGGGGGGGGGGGGAAGCTCTCACTCTCTGCTTATAGCGGGTGATCGATCCCCTTGCTTTTGTATAACTAGAAATACTACCAAAAAGAAGATTATCTGTTGTATGTATATATATACCCTCTAGATAGGATCGGTGCAGTGGAATGGAATCAGACTCAAAAAAAGACCCACTCTTAATAATAAGGCATTTCACTCATCACTTCACCCCGAGGATCCGTTTCTGCGTGCTGTCTATAGGGAGGAGGAAGCTTTAGTCTATCTTACGACTGACTCCATGATCATCTTATATAAAAGAAAAAAAAAAAGAGGTTGAAACATCATGGTTACAAAATATTTTCGTTTTTAATATTTTTTAAATTTAATATATGTTTTTTTTCATAATTCCCATCATATATCCCCCCACCATCCCGAATATCCCACCGTTTCATACCTAAAGTCATACCCTACCACCCCATACCTTCAAGGCTCCTTTTACCTTGCGCTGGATACATGAAGCAAAAAAAAAAAAAGAGATACATGCGTTAATAAAAAGAAAAGGGGGGTCCAAGAACAAAAGAAAAAGGGATGAATAAATAAACAGCAAACATAAAAAAAGAATGCCCCTAAGTGCTAGGATAACGTAGTAGTAAGTAGCCTTTCCGCCGAGCCTCGAAACGCACGCGCACGCAGCAAACGCAGCTAGAAGCCCAAGCTTACAATCATAGGTACACACCTTTAAATAATGCTGTGTGTGGTGGGTTTGGGTAACTCAGACAAGTCACAACAGCCTGCCCTCCCCACTGTAGTACTAATGCCCCGCCAAAATAAAAGCCTACCGATTCCCAATTAAAGCGGTTTGGGGCCCATGTTGTCCTTTGTTTTCCATCTATTTGCAGAGAGGCGAGAGACCTTATTTCATATCCTCGTCGTAGTTTGACTCTTTACTGAATTACTGCGGGCCCCGGAATCCGCCAGGCGGCAGCATACCCCGACGGTCAAACGGGTTGAAGGCAGGTCCCTCAGGTCCCTGAACACCAAATCCACCGACTCCCATTCCGGGGGGACCAGGCATGAAGCCCGGTGGCGGTCCACCAAACGCGCCAAGGAAGCCCGGGGGAGGCTGCATCGATCGTGGCGGCTGTGGCGGCCCAACCATGTTCTCGTTTGGAGGCGGCCCATACGAATGCGGCGGGGCAAAGTTGGGAGCAAACATGCCTGGTAGCGGCAAGTTTCGGGGACCAGGGCCGTTGACAAGTCCCGGTGGCGGAATCATGGGCCGCTGAGGAGGCATCTGTTGGCTGCCGCCGCCATTGCCACCAGCACCGCCGCCGCCGAGGATGCTGATACCCCCAAGACCGGGAGCACCACCATCCCTACCACCACCGCCTCCTACCATCTGGAACTGATGCATGTGGTGATCCAGTCCCGGCGGGGGCGGCCGCTGAAGAATCTGCGTAGGTTGAGGACGACTGTCGAGAACAACGTCTGGTGGGTGAAACTGGTCCTCGAGAAAGCCAGGAGGACCTTGCCCTCGCATCTGGCGCTGCGAAGAGCTACGCTCTCGCTGATAGTCCTGATCGCGCTGAAAGCCTTGATCGCGGTCGGAGATGTTGGCAATGGATACCTGCTTTTGCGGCTGCGGCATCCTCATGAGCAGCTGCTCTGGTCGAGAAGGCTCTGGCGCCTCCCGGTGGCTCTGCATGAGCCTCATCAGGAACTCGGCCTGGCTGTTCTGACTGGCAGCAGCAGCGTTCTGCGCCATACGGGCGCTTGTCTGGCTGTGGCCGGGTGCTGGCACCTGGTGGCGCTGGGCCAAGAGATCTTGCAGTAGTGCCTGATCAGGGCGCGTGACCTGGGGAGGCTGGACCGGGGGTGCCAGGGGACGGGGTGAAAGGATGTCGCTGAGCAACGGGTGTTGAGGCGTGCGGTGTCGAGCATCTTCGCGACGATCACCGCCATATTGCTGGAACGGCTCAGGAGAAACAGCACTCTTTTGCTGGAAATCGGGGAGTCCGATGGGGCTAGGCTCAGGGAATTTAAGTTGAAGTTGGGATGGAGGAGGATTGCCACTGTTGAGCGGCGGGGCAGGTCCAAGCTGTGATCGCTGAAGCTTCTGAATAAGGAGAGCAAAAGCTTCCTTTTCACCCTCGGGCTGAGCCGAGGCTGCTTCGGCAGCCGATCCATGATGGGGTGGTGGTTGAGCCATCGCTGCTGGTGTGGGCGGCTCTGTCTTGACTCGGCTGCTGCCGTCCTCTTGAGGGGCAAGAAATGCCATAAATCGTGAAGATTTGTTGCCCTTGGGCTTCGCTGCTTCCTTGTTCTCCGCGGCAGGCGTGCTCACATCCAGGCCTCCGATGCCATAAGCGGCAAAGAACTTGTCCGGGCCAGTCTCCATCGCAGGCGCCGAGAGCACCTTTTGCTCTGGCATTCCAAAGAAGCTGTCAGTGGCCGGCTTCTCGATCGGCACCGAGGGCTTCTCTTCAGGCTTCAACGCTGCCATTCCTCCTCCTCCTCCTGCACCTCCGCTTCTAGCCTTCATGGTTTCCATGAACTTCTTGAAATCCTCCTCAGTGTGCCCCTGTGTCTTCTCCTCAGCTGGTTCATCCAGCCACTCGGGATCGCGTTCGGCTCGCTGTTCGCGTTCTCGGTCCCATCTCCGCTCCTGGTTCCTTTCGTGTCTATCACCATATCTGTCGTCGTCACGCTCTCTCCAGCTCTTGGCCCTGTCGATACGCTCCCGCTGAGATAGCGTACTGTCGTTGTTGGCACCGCCACTGTTCCTGTTGTTGTTGCTGCTGTTGTTTTCGTTGTTGTTATCCTTGAACCACGGCTCCGACTTGCCCCGACTGAGGCCGTTCCTGCGCGGGCTGTCAATCTCCTCGCCGTCCTTGTGATGATCGAGGTTACGGTTGCGACGGTCCCCGTTGTCTCGATCGTCTCGGTCACGCGTTCGCCGATCATCGCGGTTCCCATAGCGGTCTCCACCACCGCCCATGCGTCCGTGGAATCGCTCCGCGCCTTCGGTGCCGAAACTCTTGCGGGGTTTCACAGTGCTCCAGCCTTCGCTGTCCTTGTCCTGGTCCTGATCGCCACGCCGCCGGAATGTACTATTGTTGTTCCTGCCATCTCTGTCCCTGAACCGGTCATTCGTATTCTCCGTGTCATTGCCTCGGCTACGGAAGTTGAAACGGTCGCCGCCTCGATCCTGTCTTTCAGAGTCCTTCGGTGCCTTATCCGCGTCGGTAGACCCTCTGCTGCGCATGGATGTAGCAGATGCGAAGTTTGTTCGAGGAGGGCCAAGGATGATATCATCGGGATCTGGCCATGTTCATTAGCAACTGCCGTCCCGGACAAACACTGGAGAACGTGAACACACTAGTTGGGTTTCGCGAGCCATTTCGGTCGAGGGCTGGACGGCGGTTTTCCTGGTTTAAGAGGAGGCTCTCGCCCCCTTTGACGCGGTCGTTGGTAGTCTTGGTCTGATTGCGGAACGTCTCTGGAGGTGGTCTAAGGAGGAAGACGAAGGTTAATATCGGACCGGCCACAGATTCCTTGGTTGGGTATAGTCACATACCCCATCCACTCCTCAGCAGGGGGAAGGCCAGAAGGTTTGGTGCATAATGGAGACTCGCGTAGAAAGAGCAAGAACTCCGGGCTGTATTGGACTGCCATAATAATCGAGTCACCGAACGGGCATGTGCTGTGGCTACCACGCGTTTCGCCCGTCGCACCCAACGATGTAAAATGGCTGAAGGCCAGAGACAATTCCGCAGCTAGTCTGTTGTACTCCACGCAGGACCGAAACGATAGTCAGAGCGACAGAAAATGTACAATAAAGGGATAGCGGTCGAGGGACAATAGAAACGTAACAAGTGACGAGGTGAGGTCTGCACGAGGACAAAGACGTCGAGATCGACTCTCAGCTAGGATTGGGCCGAAATCACAATATTGTTGGTAATTTCGTTGGAGACGGGAAAGGGGGGGCGAGTTGCCAAATAACGTTGAAGTTGCGCTTTCGGGTATCTGTTTGCTACGTGGGCGAGTCGAGGCAGAGGCAATTCGTTGATAAAACGGGGTTTGCGAAGCAGTGAAATCCAAGCAAGGATGGATTTTCGTGGAGTTTCTTTGAGGTCCAAGCGTCCTCTCCAGGCTGTTGTTACGTAGCGCCGCTTTTGGATATCGCCTCGGCCAGTCTCTGCGCCAGTCCTCGGAGCCTGCAGCTGCCAGGGAGACCATGAGGCGACGAGGCGCTAGCTTTTGCACTTGTACATCTTGACTGCGGTATTATTCATTTTGTAGCTATCGCACTGTCCCCAGAGTCGGGATTTGGTAGCGTCGCGACCTTGGTGGGGGATGGTTCAAGATACACACACGGAGATAACTTGTAAATATCAACAGGTTCTCAAAATAGCCATCGACATAGCGATAGCGTCTTTAGTAGGCCGCTAGGAATCCAAACCATCATGGCCATCTTGAGGTCTGAGCCCTTGGCATACCGTAGTGACCGTTTGCAACGTTCTTACTAGGACCCCTCCTCGAAGAGACCCCGCAAATCCAAGGTAGTCTTAACATTGTGTTGAGCAAAATGGCTGCTCTGGTATTTCGTCGCAACACCACATAGTAGAATGATGTTTCGGCTTCAAACAGAGCATGTACGTTTCTGAGTCAGTCACAACTGAAACGGTCCCGAGAGAGCCACACACTGCGAAGTTCGAGCCAGCAACTAACTACCTACCTTTTTGATCACACGACTGCTCGGTGGTTTCGTCAACAGTTGCATCCTGACATCTCGCTTGGTGCCTGAGACAGGAAAAGAGCAACACTTGTGCCTTCAAATTTGCCTTGCACGTAACGTCGGTTCCCAGACCGTCAGCGAAGAAAATATAATCCGCTTGAATAAGAGACACATTATAGCGCTGATTAAAAGGGTATCCAGGGAGGCTTGGCCGACTAGCCTCTGGGGCAGAGCAAGTTCTAGAGTCAGGGACACAGAGCATTTGCTGTCTGAGGAATGTGCACACTCAAGCGATAGCCTCTAGTCAAAAGCCCACCTCTTTTTTTAAAATATCAGAGTTGAGGTGTGATGCTGCATCTCTGCACATTCACCTCACTTACGACATCAGCGTAGCTTCAGGGCCACCTTCCTTCCATCCAATGAGGGGCCGCCTGTGCTCAACCTCCAGCTTCAGGTCAGCGGCGGGGCCGTGAGCACAGGCCATGAGGGCCAGCTCGCCAGGGATCCTGCTTGCCAGGGTTGCAATGACATGGTTGATGCTCGGTGACGTCGATCCGTTTCCAGCTCATTGGCGCCTCCAAACGCTCACATTCCTGTTGTGCTTCTCTTGGAGCTCCCTTTGTCCTTCATCTTGCAACCTTTAATATCAATGGACTGCTTGACAGCTTAAGCAATTTTCTTTTGTCGTAATTCGTAATTCTTCGCTCGTCACATCGAAGAGCTATCACCGCTGTTGTCGAGGCCTAAAGTCGCAATGGCGGGTCTCCGAAGCCTCTACCAGGACAACGTTAAGAACCATCCCGGACTCAGGTCCAATTTTGGGTGAGAAAAGCCGACAAGTGACCGTTACAATCAACTGCCAGTAACTAATCTTGGATGTTTTAGCGTCGACTACGTGATCAACTACAAGATCCCCGCAAAAGAAACACAAGAAGCCGAAGCCGCATTCATACAGCTCATCAAGGCCCTCGCCGATACGGGATTTGCGACCGAAGTGCGAAATGGAAAGAATGGATCGCTCCTGATCTTCGTCAAGATCGCTTCCGAGAAGCTCCTGTACGCGCAGGTGTACCGATACCGAGTCCAAGACTGGCTGTACGGAGTGCGGACATCAGCGCCCAACCCGGACTTGCAGAAATACTTCGAGGAGGAGCCCGTATCCGAGGCTGAGCGGTTGCGGTTAGCATACCTGCTTATAACAAAACCGAAGAACGAAGGCGGCGCGGGCATTACGCCCAAAGTAGGGCAGTGGAAGTACGTGGCGTCGGTATTCCCCCTCCACGACCACGTCTTCAACCGCGAGTGGATCAAGGCGTGGAGTAGCAAGTACTACCTTGACGATGGCGACATCAACCAGATCCGTGATAGGTTTGGGGAGCAAATTGCCTTCTACTTTGCTTTCCTCCAGTCATACTTCGCCTTCCTGCTGTTCCCCGCCGCTTTTGGTTTCGGCGCTTGGCTGTTGCTTGGTCAGTTCTCGTGGTTCTATGCCATGGTGAACTGTCTCTGGTCGGTCGTCTTCTTTGAGCACTGGAAGCAGAAGGAAATCGATCTCGCTGTTCAGTGGGGCGTGCGCGGAGTGTCCAGGATCCAACTGCCGCGACCGCAATTCAAGTTTGAGCGCGAAGCCCAAGACCCCGTCACTGGGGAGATCGTTAAGGTCTACCCACCTTTGAAGCGCCTCGCTCGGCAGCTACTTCAAGTCCCGTTTGCACTAGCTTGCGTGGCGGCGCTTGGAAGCCTTATCGTTAGTTGCTTTGCTATCGAGATCTTCATCACCGAGGTCTACAATGGACCCTTCAAGCAGTATCTTGTTAGTCGCCCCATTCATCGCTTGCGAAATCTCAGGCTAAAAAAATCAGGCCTTCTTGCCGACCGTTCTCCTGACACTATTCATCCCTACGCTCTCGACTGTGCTCACTCGACTGGCTGAGCAGCTCACGAACCTGGAGAACTATGCTACTAAGGATGGTGAGTGACAATGTTTTGAGACAATGTTTTCATAATCCAAGACTTTACTAATATAATCCACAGAGCACAAGGCGTCACTTGTTCAGAAGATTTTCGTACTTAACTTCATCACGTCTTACTTGGGCATATTCCTGACCGCCTTCGTCTATGTTCCCTTTGGAAGAGTTCTTGTACCGTATCTCGACGTTTTCCAGCTCACCGCGCAAAGGTTCACTGTCGAAGGGAAGCCGCTGCCGACAAAGAACTGGGAAATCAACCCTGACCGGCTGAAGAAGCAGGTCATATACTTCACTGTCACGGCTCAGATTGTCAACTTCCTGCTCGAGGTCATTGTACCGTATGTTAAGCGCAAGGTCTTCAAGGCTGTCGAAGAGGTTCAGTCTGAGATATCAGAGAAGCAGGGAGCCCACCACATCCAGGATGCTAAGGAGGAGGCCGAGTTTCTCACGCGGGTGAGGGACGAGGCGGAGCTTGATGAATATGACGTGACTGTCGATTACCGGGAGATGGTGATTCAGTTCGGTAGGTTGTTTTGTGCTGGAGCCCGATTCATAACACTAACCTGTGGCAGGCTATCTGTCGCTGTTCTCCGTCGTCTGGCCCCTCACAGCATGCTCGTTCCTCGTCAACAATTGGGTAGAAGCCCGGTCTGACGCGATGAAGATCGCCATCGGCAGTCAACGGCCCATTCCCTGGCGGGCAGACTCGATTGGCCCCTGGCTTAACTCGCTCGGTTTCCTTTCGTGGCTCGGCAGCATCACCAGCGCAGCGCTCGTGTTCCTGTTTCACAGGGACAATCACGGCCCCAACGGTTCGCCGTGGAACATTTCCGGTTGGGCTCTGCTGCTCTCCATCCTGCTCTCTGAACACTTGTACCTCGTCGTGCAGCTCGTCGTCCGCAACGTCATTCGCAAGATGGACAGCCCTGGCTTGCAGAAGGAACGAGCTGAGCGGTTCGCCATGAGAAAGCAGCTCCTTGAACAGACGTTCGATAAGGATGTCACTGAGGAAGCTCACGGCCCAGGTCAGACTGGCGGCGAGAAGATCACCCGCGAAGCACTCGAAGAAGAGGCTCGACAGACTTCCGTCAAGGGCAACGGAACCCCGGAGCAGCTGTTCTGGCAACGGCAGCGAGGTGCAGCGGAGACAATTCAAATTGGGCGGAACTTGATCTCAGAGGTATCATCATCCCGTGCATGCATTGCCAAAGCGCCAATCAGTTGGCTGACTATTGTGCAGCAGGTTGCCACAAACCAGCCCAAGACCTCCAGAAAGTAGATTCCTTCCTTCATTCCAGGATCGCATGTGATGAGAATTGCTGTAAAGGTGGAGGGGATGAGGCCAGACGCAGAGTGGGAAGGGGATGACAAGAAAAGTGGCATTTCCAAGGCGGTTACTGGTTGCATAGTAATATGAGCGAGCGAGTTGAATGCAAACATTACATGTTACTTTTTGGAAATGGGTAAGACCTTCGCTACCTGAGTACATACCTTAGGTAGTAGTTGCGATTTGTGGAAATGTTTTCAGCGCAGGCGAGCAGATTGCGTCAACACAGTGATTACGGAAGGCGCGATAGAGTTCCTGTCCATAAATTATTCTGAACCCCGAGCAATCTTCATCTTTTGTGATCTTCACCTTTCAACATCGTCCTGATTTACTCGATTACGAAGTTCTGCACTGATTCGCAATATGCGGGTAAAATTATACCTAGCTATGGTCGTCGGTGATGTAAGTGCCTGGGCATTTGACTGCAGGTGTAAGGGGGAAGACAGCTGATAGCTGTGTGCACCTGCTACTCGATGTGCGCCAGCCTCGTCGAGCGACCGACCTATGCCCTGGGGACAAACGGCTCTTGGCTGGACGCGCCCAGGCGCATATACTGTTGACACGTGTGCTTGGCGCCTTCCAGTCCATCGTTCTTTCAGGTGTGCCGCAACTACTTCGTACATACATACGTATAGTGTAGCGAGGGAAGACAACCCGAGAACCAATGGTTGGTTGATGACTTATCGTGTTGCCGTGGGCGGCGTTTTAGACCAGGCTTCCCAGGCACTGTACATACCCGAAGTAAGTCTACAACCCTTACGGAGGACCCTACCAAAAGATTTGACTGACCGCCTTTTTTGTCCGGTAGAATCCGTACACTGAAGTCTGAAGCATAGCGGAGATAATCACTCAATCAGCGCACGTCCATCACTGTGGCCTAGCGCTTCAGTTGCTAACAGCCGAGCAGTTAGTGAGGAGCGTCACTGTAGCTCTAGCGATAAGAAAAGTCCGTGAGGAAAGCGGTCAGTCAAGTCTTTTGGTAGGGTCCTCCGTACCTCGAACGATATGTGATTCCATATTATGTACTAGCTTACTGCCAGCCCGCGACATCGCGGCCGTTTAATGACACACCTTTTACAAATATCTAGCCAATCACTTTAGCTGTAGTGGGTGACTTTGGCTGTAATGGCTGACTTTGGCTGTAATGGCTGACTTTAGCTGCGGGCGTTAAATATCTTAGTGAGCTCAAACCACAGTCGGGTTGGAAGTGCCACGCCTGCGGCGTGGCTGCGTGGATCTTACTGCCAGCCCGATTATGGTTGACTTTAGCTGTGGGTGTTAAAGTCCGCAGTAGGTTTAACTCGACGGCATGTGGTCAATAATGGCCAGCAAAGGAGCGGGAACGGGCAGTTCGTCCGCGAGGCATTGTAACGGTGCAGGTTAGAAAAAATTCTACCAACCCATTACAGCATATTACGGCAGGGAACGTAAGCACTACCAATTCCGTGAGAAAAATCGTTAAGGAATGAGAGATTTAACCCGGCAAGAGAACCGTGCACTAACAGATTGTTAAGATTTGTTAAGGCTGCAAAAACGTGCACGCCAAATTTTGCAGGGCCAGCACTAACGCAGTACCCGGACAATTTCAGGCCGAGCTGCAGTATGTATAGTAGTAATTTGCCGTTTGTCGGGCGAGTGACCCGAGCTCAGACGGAATCCACCGGGTGAGGCAGAATGGTTGCAAGTGTAGCGGGGACAGGGCAGATTCCAACGGAAATCGAAGCGGGATGGAAGAAGTCGAAAGGAAAGGGAACCCTGTCGATCCTCCTTCCCGTTGCAAGACACACAGACTGACACAGCAAGCAGCAGGGGGCCACCCCAGACCCACTCCCATTGTCCCACCACCACCATCTGAAAGGCAAGCTTCCACCAGTGAGTGATGGCAGTGCCATCCACCAACCATCCATCCATCAACCCTCGGCTGCCATCCCATCCCCAAATTCAAGCAATTCGACCCCGAAGCTTGAATGTGCACTTTTCGGCCGAAACCAACCTGTCACTTGAGCGACCAACCAACATTGTACATATATCACGAATTCGATATTGCACTTCTTAGATGATTGGCTTACAGTTCATCATGACATTGTGATAGCGGGAATCGAATGCACCCTGTGGTTTTCATAGCGCTAGCTTGTTTGTTGGCGGTGCTGAGCTTCCAGGGCGCGAATTCGCGTCGGAGCCCTCCACCGACCGACCGAATATTCCATTCGTTCTGGTCGGATTGGTTGCCGGCTGGGCACATCCATCGCTCGGACTAGTCTGCACCACAAAGAGCCCAGAGCGGGAGAGAATGTGGAAGTGGAACGTGCCTCTCCAGGCACCCCTCACCCCGCGCCAGATACCACAAGATACGTCAATGGGCTCTCAATAGTGCTTTGCACTGCCTCGCGGTCGTCTAAAGGGTATGCAGAACGTCCACCATCCCGTCACGGGGCCTTCGATGTTGTATGCTGCAGGCAGGGCATACCAACCAAAAAGAGTGAATGAACCCCAGTCACCTTCACCTACCTACGCTTTCGCTAGCACTTCAGCCTCATGCAGGTGCTGGTCCTACTCTGCCCTGCTCGAGGTGGCCCGCCACTCCCCCTTGTCATTAGGACTGAAGAGGCGGGGGGTTTCCCTGGGGCTACCAACATTTCAGTCATCTTGAAATCGTCCTGTATCTTCCTTCCTTCACTGTAATTTTTTTTGTTTGTGTTGTTCCTGTTGTGTTTCGATTCTTGCTGCTGCTCCAGGCAGTAAGTACCTAGGCATTGTTTGTTTAAACAACGTTTAACGCCATCTTACACATTTGCGCTGCGACCTGCGACAGGTACTTCCGCCACAAGGCTGCCGCCTACCTGCGACCAACCGCACCCGGGGAAAGCTATCCGGCATATTCATTCAACATGGACGACGATGTGCATGATCTTGTACTCGGACCTTTCCGAGATGTCGTCGCCAAGGGAAAGACGGCCGTCGAGAATGCAAAGGAAGCAGGCGCTCAGCCGATGCAGAAGGCTGCGCAGAGCCTGGTTAGCAACGGCGAGCGCGCATTGAAGAAGATCGAGCCGCTGTGCAAGAGACAATTGGACGAGTACGGACCTAACTTTGTCGACGCACTCAAAGAGAATGGTGCTGCCCCACATTCACCTTGACGCACATTCAAGTCTGCTTGCTAACAATAATTGCAGACGACATATCAGGCTTCAGAGAACAGTTGAACGAAATGTTATGGGACCTGGAGGATGCTGTCGAGGCCGACGGCTTCGATGCCGAGATATATACCAAGCTACAGACAACATTGCGCGCCGCTGCGCTCAAGATATCCGACATAGTGGTGAGGATGAAGCTCGAGCATCCACATATCGAGCCCGAGCTCTCGGTTGTATCTGAGATGTCGAGGGCTCCATCTGCGGCTCTGAGCCACATATCAGATACGCAACAAATATATCCTCCTTCCCCGTTACCAGATCAGACACCTAGATCTGTACCCCAAACTGAATACATCCACCCCGTCGATGAGGCCATCGTAATGGAAGCAAAGGCTGGGCCGGTCCAGAGCTGGGACGACAGGCAACGGACAGAGGTCCAGGCCCAACAACTCGCCAATGGCGTCGAAGCACTGGGCATAGTGGAAGAGGTGGTCGAGCCACAACAGCGTTCCGCCGAATCTGTTCTCCCCGAGGAGATCCCGCCCGAACCGTCCATCGATCCTTGGCAGGCCACCAAACAACTACCTACTAACGCAATCAACCTCGCAGAGGGGGAGGGTAATGAGCAGCTGGAACGTCGTCCGCGGCTTCTTTCGGGCGGGGATGAGCCAGGTTTAATATCACCAATAACACCCCACCAGGAGGAGACATCGGTCTTTCCTACTACCCAGCGTCCTCGGAGACTCGACATTGGTGTCGAGCATATGATGCGCCAGGAGCAGGGGCAACGACAGAAGCATACTCCACCGGGTGCTGCCGACGACAATAATCCATGGAGGAACACTCTTCCTAGCCAGCGTCCGCCCTCAGCCACGCTGACATCTTCCGTGGGCGATGGAGATAGCACTGCTGCTAGCTCGAACGAGTCAATTCAGGGATCAGTATACACCAGCAGTCCTCGCGGTAGTCGTGGCGCACGCGACAGTCTTGTCAGTCCGTTGACCGGCACCAGGAACTCTGTCCAGTCCAACCCGGACTTTCAGATCCAAACCAGTCCCTCGGTGGCCAGTCCGAGGGATTCAGTCTACTCCGTTGCAGAACAGACCCAGGCACTACCTACCCTGACGGCTGCACTAGCAGCAAGCTGGTCCTCGACTGCCGCTACTGCTCAACCGATAATACCCATACTCAACCACGGTCATGGCTATCACCCGCGTCTGCCGACAGTCCCCCAAGAAGGATCCAACCTCTCAGATCAACCGGGTCTAGAAGCTGTCGTACAGCCGGTCGAAGACGGGCTTATACCAGTCATGGACGAGACAACAGGCCAGCAGCAGCAAGCTGGTGGTTCTGGTCAAGGGACGTCGCCGCAGACACCCGCGCCCACACGACAACCAGACTGCAACATTGACCTGCGGAGCTCTTTCTATCAGTACAAGGGTTTCTGCGAGGGAGCCAAGGAAATAATCCGTGGCGATCTGGGCGTCCGCAAAGTCAAAAAGCCGGTACGTTATCTTTGATGACGCTGTCCCCGCACACTATATATATATATATATATATACTAATAGAGTCAACCAGGGCATCGGCGCGGGCACGGTGATAGTAGCAAAGTGCAGGCACTGCATGTTTGAGCTGATCTGGAAGGGGGTGGAGGCCGACCTCAACCGGTCCAGCGACGCCAATTATACGACGGCCAACGTCTCTTTTCGCCTGCGCTTCCTGTCCAAGAGCCACCTGCCGGCGAGGCACATTGACGACCAGTTGTATGGGTGTCTTTTCTGCATCCACTCGGGCAGGACCTGCGAGGAGAGCGACGCGACTGTGTTCTTCACCCAGAAGCAGTTGTTTGCCCATCTCGCGCGGCATCCGCGGCCGCTGCCCCACGTGCCGGGACTGAAAGTGGTCGATGCGCAGCAGGTGCCCCCAGAGCTGAGGAACGATTACGACCTGCACTTTACCCACCCCCCCGGCACGGTCGTTGATGGCGGGCATCTCTCGGGAGGTGCTGGCGTTGCCGGCCGTGACCGCGACGGACAACTTTCGGCAGACGAACAGCGCCCTGAGGACGCCGCCGGACCGCGCAGCTGTGCTGCAATTCGCCGCGGGCGCGAAGATTGTCGGGGTGGAATTCCCCGCGAAATATAACGGCGAGTGGGGGATCGGATGGGCGGACAATGTAAGGGCGGCCTTTCCGCTGGATTGTGTGAGGTTGTCACCGCCGGAGAAGAGAGATGTCAGGATGCAGGCGACCAGTAATATGTCTGCCGTGGCACGGTGGAAACGGCATCCGAGGGAAAAAAATGGGAAGGATAAAGATCAGATGGTGCAGTGGTTGAAGTTTGATCGCGGGGAGGTCATCACGAGTATAAGCTGTAAGTTTTCCTTGGGCGGGGGACTCCCCTTTTCCCTCTTGACAATGGGGGGTTGTACTATTTTTTTTTGCGGTGTGTGCTGACGTGATGTGTGGTAGTCCCGTATACAGAGCATTGGTGTTGGTCAGGGTACAACGCGAGGGGGAAGTGGGGCATCTTTCCGCAGTCGTTCATCGAGCCGAATACTCTGAGGGAAGCGCCCACGGGGGATAGGGCTAGTAATTGGAGCAATGAAGGAAAGACGGGTGTGTTTGCACGCATGTCGACAAGACGGCCGAGGGTGGGGTCCAGACCAGAGAGCTCGGCGAGTCATAGTAGCGGCGAAGCGCCGACCATTACGGGGGGACAGCACTCGCCGCGGCCGTCGATTTACTAACACCTACCGTTACCTCGGAACGTACGACGCAACTTGAAGAGGGTTTTAGATGAGGGTATATATGGAATTTATTGTTTATGGGTTGTAAGGTTGGAGGCACAGTGGACGGTTTCTAGGTATTGTTTAGGTACATGTATTAGACGGATAGGTTTGTTTATTTTGGTTCTATCGTTGTTTTTTACTTGGTAATACGGGTTCTTTTTCACGTTGGGTTATATCTGGGGCTGTTGTTTAGGTTATTTTTCTATTATTCGATTTCGATTTCTGATGAAGGATTATGTGTATGTGGCATGGCAGCAAAGGGAGCAGGGCATTAGCGGGTTTGGATTCTGTTTTTTTATTATGGGTTGATATTTTTTTTGGATAGACACACATGAGGGCATTGTTGTGGATTTGGATTCGGGGCGATATACCCTTACGTTGGATGTTATAGATAAAATATCGCGCGCATGATTTTCCTTGTCTCCCCCTTTTTTTCTCTCAGATAACGAATGACCCTGAACAGGAAAATGTTGTAAGGCTTTGCAACGTCGCTACTTGAAAGACAAATAAGATAAAAAGCACAAGTGATGATGATGAGCTGCGTGTGCCCGCTGCCAAATGGCACCGGTGTCTACCGGGGCGGTGGTGAGTGCCACCCTTATTAATGGTCTACTAAAAGCCGACCTTGTTGCTTATCTGACAAGAGCCCGGTTGATAATATAAGGCAAGGTATATATCTAGTGACTCTGTGTGTCTTGTTTCATGTAAGATAGTAACCTTTTCGTGTCACTACTCACTGGCTACTTTCCCCCCTTTTTAACATCAACAATAGAGAATGGCAACTTTTCGTTAATAACATACTGCAGATACCTGTACCGGTTATACTTATGTGTGTGTTAAACTGGCTTTAGTTATCTCTAGATAAAAAGTAAACACCTTCCATCCTACGTGCTCGTTTAACAAATCTACCTTTCCCCACACACCATCAACTTAGAACCCATTTAAAACTGACATACATTATATAGTCACTATAATAATCTTTTCTTAATTCTCTGGAGTCAGACACATAACGACGTCCCCGTCTGTAACTTGAAGCCTGTATTAATGTAATGAACTTTAAACAACTTAGCCCCGCGGGACTAAACGAGCTTTCAGGGGGGTGACTAACCTCATGAAGTGGGCAAAACCTCCATACCTTCTTACAAATATTACTGTTTCACTGGGTAAGTAATGAACTATATATATAAGCTTCCGCTATTAATTAGTACCTGTGTCCCTCCTTTCCTTTCTTAACCCGGTCGGTGACTGAGCTCCTCACTTACAGACAGACACTCTCAAAACCTAAGTGTGGTGTACGATTCTTCTTCCTTCCGTTCGGGTTTATTTGTAGAGGGAAGTATAATAACAACAACCCCCCCCCCTCTCTCTCTAAAAAAAAACACCAACAGCCTCATTCTCTCTTTAAAGGCCGGGGTTGAAGAATGGTACAGTACGGTTTCATCATCTTTTAGAAAAATCTTCAAGTATAATAAAACACCGCTAGGGTTTTTATTCTCCCCTTCCTTTCTTCACACCACTGAACGAACACTCGTTTCAGTCTTTTTTTTTTAGCCACTCATAACAAGCCAGCTGTTTAACAGTTGCGTGTATGGGGCGGGTGGCGCGTTGGTTCAATTCGCGCCTAAGCTATGTACGTAGGTAAGTAATTAGGCCGCGCCGCGCCGCGCCGCGCCCTTCTTCTTCTTCCTTCCTTCCTTTCGTCCATATGATGATTTTCAGCGGGGACATGAGCGGCGCAGACAAAGTTACAACTAACAGACGAAAAAAAATAAAATTCTGCGCACATTGTTTTTTACAAATGAGTCAACATTTAATAAAGAAATGACATGCGAGATTTTAATATAAACGTGTATTGTAAAGTTTCTACATACACCGCACACACAAAATTTCCCGTCCTTCACTGTTTGGTCGGGCGACAGGAAAAGTGCACATATATATATAAGCACTTATTACCCCAATCAGCTACCCCCTCTTACCACACCACATACCACACCACACCACATCCATAAAAAGAAAAAAAGAAAGAAACATATTCGAACAACTGAACCCAACCCAACTCAGACGTAATGTAAAGAAAAGGGGGGGGGGGAAGGCAGGATCAAGGAAAAGAGAGAGAGAGACAATGATAACATCGTGTGCCAGTGTTCTAAAAGGAGTGTGTAGGGTGGGGTATCAGGCAAATCATACCTAGCCAAATGCCCAAATGAAAATCATATGAAATCTAATGATGACCCCAGAGAGAAACCCTTGACAAAAAGAAAGTAAGGTAGGTCGCTTCCGTTCAAAATGACTGATCCGTCGGTCCTTGTCTTCTTCCCCGAGCTCCTCTGTAAGGCAGCGGGCCGCGGCGCACGCCTTCCAACCCTCCCGTGCCCGCCCCCTCCCCACCCTCACCAGCTTCCGGTGTCTGTCGGTTGTTGTGGTTGTTGTTCTCAGGAGGGTCGGGGTGGTCCAGACCCGTAGGTGTCTTGGGCTCGCTTTCCTCGTCATCGTCGTCATCACTGTCTAATAGTGAAGTAGACGAAAAGTGCTGCTCAGCAATCATCTCGTCGAGTTCCTCTTCGAGTCCGTCTCGTCTGTCTCGTTTCCAAGGGCGTGGGTGGCGGTGGTGGTCGTCGTTGTCGTCTTCCAGCCAGTCCTCGTCCTCGTCCTCATCGAGTGACCTCTTCCGGCCGTGCTTGCTGAACACAGTGGGCGTTGTGCTACTGTCGGTCATCACTGGGCTGATGAGGTCCCTGAGTACTTCGTCCGCAGACGGCGGTCCGAGAAGCTCGGTTTGCAACAAGGATAAACCCTGGGAAGAAGAAGAAGAAGACCGCTGGGAGTTGCTCATGCTGCCTGCATCAGGGGTCTTTGACCCCGAACGATGAGAGGGTCGGGAGGGCGATCTTGATGGCACTTGTAAACTTTGAGCCCTGGACAGTGTGGTGTTAATATGAAAAAGAGGTATAAGGGGAGGGAAAAAAAAGGGGGGGGGGGGGGGCGATATACGTACCGGTTACTGGCAGCGTCGAGATTCGAGTTGGCTTCGCTGCTCTGTCCCGCGTCGGTTGAAGGGGTGGATAGCCGGATCTGGCCGATCTGTTGTGGCAGATCACCAGGAGGAGACATGGTGTCTTTCGGCGAGTCACTCATGTGAGTAATTACCGTCCCCAATGCAAGTGTCACAAAGGTTGGTGATCAAGTGTTGTTGAGTTGACGGTGTAATATAAGGCAGTTGGTCTTGAAGAAATAAGAAGAAAGAGACCCGCAACGCAGCCAGCTCAAGGCATATGCAAATGATCAGAAGAAAGGAATCTCGAGAGCATATTTAAAAGATTGAGAGAGTCAGAAGTCATAGATGGAGAGAAAAAAGAGACCTGTATGCATGACCACCAAAAAGGCCAAGGGTATGCAACGGCTACAACCAACAGTTGGTTCCACGCCCGACCCGACCACTACCACATATTATGGGAGCACGCCCCGGCTTGGGGAGCCCTCCCAAAACGCCTAGTGTCACCTTAGGCACATTAACTAAGTGACGGGGCTGCAGTACCACACCGGGTAGGTACACTAGTCTGGCATGCAAGAGCGGGAGGAATGCAGCTACAGATGCAAATCCGAGTCTAATGACCTACCTGCATCTCGGGGAGAAAAGGGCGTCTGTGCATTGGGGAGCTGAGGTGCCAAGAACAGAAATGATTGGAGTCATGAGGGAACAACAAGCCTTCTGTGACGTGATAGCAACAGGGACAAGGGACAAGGGGAACACTAAGGAAAGCCGCAGCCGCAACGGCGGCCCATGGTTGCGGCCGCTGGGTGGCGTCCACGTATGCAGCAAGTTTGAGCCACACTTGTGGCAGATGGGTGTTAGACAGGAAGAAAACGGAATGCGGAATATGAACGCCTGAAGCTGGCAAGCCACACTTGGGAGATAATTAAGGCGTTGATTCCGCTCGAACCATTGAAGGATCATCAAGGTAGAGGGAAAGAACGGAGAGAGAGTGGTAAAATGGAAGCCTGAACCCTGGAGACCTCAAGTTGCCCGACGGGGGTTTGTTTCTCGGTGTGTACATTGGTGAAGCTGAAGGGTCTGGACGTCATTTCTGCGGGAACACGTCGTAAAAGAAACCGAGCTGCCTGCGAGCGATGTCGGGTGTTGTAGTAGGAACAAGTAGTTTGTGGCTCAGTAAGAGCTGAGCCTTCATTTCAGGCTCCTGTCTATGCTGCTCTGGCCCAACATTACTTTATCTCCTGGCTGACCGACCGCGCAACCACAGCTGGCTCGCCAGTACTGTGATAGAGAGCCTTGCGCGAGGAAATCACGGATTGCACGACAATGATCGGACGAAAATGCATTGATGCGCTGTCCACGAGCAATTGTTCCCGTGGCACGGAATTGACTCATTGTGTGCGAACGCCGTGGTTTTCGGTGTAAATGACACAGAAGCGTCCTTATTGAGAGAAAAGAGAAGTTGGAGGGGTCGTTGGAGCTGTGCAAAACGAGGCTGAGATCGATGGTCAGGTTGCCTCAATGACAAAGGCCTCTCTAATTGGTAGGTAGCCCACCAAGCACCTGGAAGGCGACCGCTGTTGGTTTCATTCCGCCGTTCGGCAATGGATTTGCATGGTCTAAATTTCTGGCCCCCGATTTTCCAATTGACATGTGCACACGTGAAAGCCCCGATAATAAACTTGGCGATACGGCAACAGGGCAATTTAACCACCCCACGCTCCAGGCTCACCTAGGTGAGGGCGGCCGACGCTTGCGTAGCTCCTTCCATCTTAATGCACGACGTCCCGTCTTACTGACATCGCCCATACCCCACCTGCCAGATATCCCAGGTTCGGATTGCACCTTCCATCTGAATGAAGAGCTCTTGCATTGGACCCACTTCTGTCGGGCTGAATCGCACAACGTTGCAAACGGCTGCCTGCTTCTCAGCTAGCTCTCGCGACGCAATGAATAATACTGAGCAGCCACCTTAGACGAAGCCCCGTGATAGTATCTGAGACAACACCCTGTTTGAGTGGCAAAATGGCCGATGCCATGGATGTAGACGCACCGCGAGGCACCAAGAGGAAGGCGGATGATGTTCCAGACGATGGCAGGCCTCGACGGATCCAGGTAGGGAAGATGCCTTGACTGTTGGTTCTGTCGTTCAGCTCGCTGATTGTGGCTTCTGCTTAGGCACTCGATCCAGATGTTGTCAACAAGATTGCCGCCGGCGAAATCATCGTGGCTCCAGTCCATGCGCTCAAGGAGCTGATCGAGAACGCCGTGGACGCAGGCGCCACTTCGCTTGAGATTCTCGTGAAAGACGGTGGCCTGAAGCTACTGCAGATTACCGACAATGGCTGTGGCATTGAGGTTTGTTCTTCCTCCCTTGGGCCACCTTCCGGACGGATTTGCTCACCGAGAACAGAAAGAGGACCTTCCGATCCTGTGCGAGCGTTTCACAACCTCCAAGCTGCAGAAATTCGAGGACCTGCAGTCCATTGCCACGTATGGCTTCCGGGGTGAAGCATTAGCTAGCATCAGCCACATTGCTCACCTGACTGTGACCACTAAGACTAAGGATTCTCAGTGCGCCTGGAAGGCGTGGTACAGCAGCGGGAAGCTGGTACCGTCCAGGCCCGGACAGTCAGCTGAGCCCAAGGCTACTGCGGGCCGACAGGGCACCCAAATCACCGTAGAGGATCTGTTCTACAATGTGCCCACCCGCAAGCGCGCCTTCCGGTCTCCGGGGGAGGAGTTTAACAAGATCGCCGACATGGTTGGCCGGTACGCCATACACTGCAAGCACGTGGCGCTTTCACTGAAGAAGCACGGCGAGTCATCGACCAGCATCGCCATCCAAGCCAACGCTTCAGTCAGCGACAGAATACGGCAGATCTACAAAGGAAACATTGCCAATGAGCTCATCGAGTTCGCTACCTCTGACAACCGCTGGGGATTCAAGGCGGACGGTCTGGCGACGAACGCAAACTATCACCACAACAAACTCACATTTTTACTCTTCATCAACCACAGATCTGTGGAGTCGTCAAACATCAAGAAGGCCATTGAGCAGACATATTCGGCCTTTTTACCCAAGAATGGCCACCCGTTTGTCTACCTCAGCCTGGAGATCAACCCGCAACGGATTGATGTAAACGTGCACCCGACCAAGCGCGAGGTCAACTTTCTGAACGAGGATGAGATCATGCAGGCTATTTGCGAGCATCTGCGCAGCAAGCTGGCTGCCGTGGATACCAGCCGAACATACCACACCCAGACCCTCCTTACCGGTCCTGCAGATGTCCAGGACGTAGCAACACCTATACCTCCTAAGACGAGTCGTAGGACCACCTCCAGCCGACCGTATGAGAATAATCTGGTGAGGACAGATACGAACATGCGAAAGATTACAAGCATGTTACTTCCTGCAACCACTCAGCCCTCCCCATCATCAGGGAAGGGCAAGGGCAAGGGCAAGAGTGTAGACCCTGATATGGTCCAGTATGAGACGGAAGAGCGTGAGGCAGTCGTCCATCGGCTCACCAGCTTGCGTGAGCTTCGAGAGGCAGTTCTCGAAGACAAGCACGATTCCCTGACAGACATCTTTGCTAATCATACCTTCGTGGGAGTGGTCGACGAGCGTCGTCGTCTGGCTGCCATCCAGGGGGGTGTCAAGTTGTACCTAGTCGACTACGGAAGGGTCTGCTTTGAGTATTTCTACCAGGTTGGCCTGACCGACTTTGGGCGGTTTGGTGTGATCCGATTCACGACACCGTTGGATCTACGGCACCTGTTAAAGTTGGCAGCTGAAAACGAGAAGCAGGCGGTGGTCGACCGGATAGGAGCCAGGGGTCATGACGACGATGAATCTGACTTTGATGTTGGCGAGTTAGTAGAGGCTGTCGCGGAGCAGCTGATCGAGAGGAGGGAACTACTCCAGGAGTATTTTTCGCTGGAGATAAGCCCGGCGGGGGAACTGCTGAGCATCCCACTGCTAGTCAGGGGGTATACGCCACCGTTGGTGAAGCTCCCGGCTTTCTTGTTGAGGTTGGGACCGAAGGTGAACTGGAGGGTGGAGAAGCCGTGTTTTCAGACCTTCCTGAAAGAGCTGGCGAGTTTTTACGTCCCGGAGCAGCTGCCCCCTTCGAAAATATCGCCAACAGCGGGCAGCGGTGGGGGCGGGGGCGGGAATGACAGTAGGGCTGAGGGTTCGATTGCGGGTGGCAGTGGTGGTGGTGGCGGTGGTGGGGAGGGTGAAGGTGAAGGTGGAGGAGAGGCAGGGGAAGAAGAAGATGAAGTTCTCGTGTCGCGAAGAAACCATGTCAGACGGGCACTGGAGCATGTGCTCTTCCCGGCGTTCAAGGCGAAGCTGGTAGCCACAAAGTCTCTGATGCAGAGCGGTGGCGTGATTGAAGCTGCCGACCTGAAGCGGTTGTATACCGTGTTTGAGCGGTGTTAACCTTTTTTTTTTTTTTTCCTTTCCTTTTCCTGTCCGTCCTTTTTTTTTTTTTTCTTTCTATTTATCTTTTCTTCTCGCGGTTCTTTTTTACACACTTCCGAGTTTTTTTTTTTTTATATATATATATATAAGAAAATAATGTGTGCTACAGTTAATTTACTGTCGGATATTAGGGAAGGAAGTTCCCTCCAAAAATGCAAGGCAAGGCCATATTAACTACGTGATTACTATCGGGTTAATTTTTTCCGTCATGTAGAAGAAAGGGAGAAAAGGAATGTTGACAATAGGTAGTTATTGTCCTACTCTGTACGTTTTGTTTTTTTTCCTATGTTTTATATATTTACTGTTGACTGCGCGAGGCATTAATTAATTAACTAACTACAACCGGTTTTCTTTTCTGTTCTTTTTACTAGGTTCCTACATCTTGCATCTTGCATCTGCATTTACTTTACTTTGCTTTGTTTTCTCTTCTCTGCTCAGTTTTTTTTTTTTTCAACTCATTAGTTGATATGTAGATGTCGGTTAACTAGTTAGTTAGTTAGTTAGTTAGTTAGTTGGTTAGTTAGTGCTCTGGGTGGGGCCTACTAACTACCTACCCACTGACCACTTCCATGCCAACCCAAGGCCTAGCTAGTCTAGGTAACTAATGTAAAAAAAAAAAAAAAAAAAAAAAAAATTTGGACATTACAAAAACGCCATTACACACACATTCCTCCTAACATACATACTATTACACACTTAACGTTAATCCGCCGGAAAGCGCGTTACTGGACCTTCCAAGCCCCCCCCCCTTCGCGCGCACGAGAAATGCCATGTGTGTGTGGCATCGGTGATGGTGCGGATAGTTAGTTTGCATTTGGTCAACGTATTGGATGATGGGATGCCCACGCACGCACGCACGCACGCACGCCACATATATGATGTGCATAAAGATACTGGATTGGGAGGGGGAATATGCCCATACAGGCTGAGTCAGGCCAACAGCTTTTAAGCTATTTATTTGTACTAACTACTAGTTACTACTACACTAATCAAGAGTCATGGCTAAAAAAGTTCACACATGTGGCGTCGCTCAAATGGACAGAACACCATCAGGTATTTTAGCAAGATTTAGCAAGATTTACACGTGGAGATGTTATATCCATTATGCCGGCAGTAATCGTAACGCGGCAAATTGGATGGAAAATGATTGCTTTGCATGCGTGGGTGCGTACTATGTACGTACGGTGCGGCAAAGCAAAAAAAGCTTCACCATCTCAAATCCGATTTATTCCTTTTCTCAGCTGTCTGTGGTTTCTCTGTCCCACTCTCGGGGTGCATCATTTGCCTTTCCCATGCCTCGCATGCCACGCATGCTTTCTTCTTCTTCTGCTCCCACTCAAACCCCCGGGGGGCAAAAGAAAATAAAAAAGGAGAAACGAAAGAGCCGCTCTTTTCCCAACTCTAAATCAACATCACATATCCCTGCCACTCCCGTCCTTTTTCCGGTACGCTACACACCTGGTGATCCGTTTGCCAGGTCTGCCATCACGACCTGGACCTTCCATCCATCCCCCGCATCGACGGATCTCGGCGGAATAAAGGAGTCAACAACTATTTCCAGCATTCGGCAACATCATTTTTCCCTTCGACATGTCCATCACCCCAGATTCCCAAATACAAAAGCATCATGCCAAACGCCAGCCGATCTTCCCCGCCCCGGCCCGTGCACAAACTCCCGCCTTTCGAGTATGGCGGCCCGTTGCCTCGAACGCGTCCACAACCGGATAGGCTACGCCAGATTCAATGGCTTCGCCGGCGATCAAGCCACATATACAAACACATCCTTGGAGTCAAACAGATCGTACAGACTGCGGCACCGGGGAGGTGGAGCTGGTGAGAGAAACGGGAAAGCCATGCCCATCAACGACCCCAAAAAGAGTGCATTAAAACCAGACGGCTGAAAAGATATAAAGGCAGCTGGGACAAAAAGAAAAAGTGCAGGAAACAAACCAACGCCCTGTGATGCCCGGTCCCCCGCCCCCTGCGCTAAGTCGTGAGAATGTGTGCAAATTGTACACTGGTATCATCAAAATTGGAATCCTGGAACCATGAGAGCTGAAAGAGTCAGCGAAATCAGAGCGTCTTGGGAAAAAAATCACAACCCGTACCCAGCCTGAACTGTTCCATCTCCTCTGTCATGCCCTCTCAACTCGGCATGACGAACCGTCTGGAGACCCGAACTCCCTATATGCCCTCATGTCCCCCATCACTGCTGGGGGGCCTTTTTCGATGGATCCGGGCGGTCGAGGAGCCCGCCAATGTCTACTCGTGATCGATCATCTCGTGTTTGGTAAGGCAGCTCCTGTTGCTGAGACGGGCCGCCGCCTTGCTGTTGGTTTCTTATAGGGGGTAATTGATATCCCGGTGCCTCCGGTGGCCGACTTGCTGGGTGCAGCTGCGGCTGATGGCTTCTGGGAATCTGATACGTAGATGGCCCGACGGGATAGTCAGGTCGGCTTGGCGACGCGGCGTACGACGGTGGAAGACCGGGGCTCAGTCCTGCCATCATATGTGGCGGGCCACCAGACGGCGGCTGGGGCGGCTGTGGTGCAACCTGTCTTGGCCCGTAACTGGCATTATCACCGAGCCGAGACTGTCTCGGGTCAAAGGTGGCTGAAACTGGCGTAGGCTGGGAGTAGGTCTGATGCATTGGCTGGTACGAGTAAGTAATGTCTCTCAGGTTCGGAGACGGCGTCGGGTACTGGAACGACCTGGGTGGCAAGTTCAACACGGCAACCACAAAGTAGATGGAGTCTTGCTTGGCGAGCCCCATGCGGATGGGGAGCTGCGTCCTATGGCCGTCCTGCATTACGAACGTGAAGAAGTCTTGCCACTCCAGCGAGTATCTGGACAGCTCCTCGGACGAGAAGCCGAGCGTCTGCATCACCTTCTCCTGTCCCTGCTTGCCAAAGATTGGCGGCAAGTAAGTTGGGTCTCTTCTCCTCTGCGCATCATGCATCTGCTGCTGAAAGCTCGAAGCCTTATCCCGGTCTCCAGTCACGAGCAAATCGATGAGCTTGAGCCCCTTGAGAGAAGGCCGGCCTATGGCGTCTCGGAAGGTGTTTGAGTCCTTTAGAAACTCGAGGTCAATCGTCAAGAATGCAGCTGGTTCTGGGGTTCGTGTCGTTATCAACAAGGGAGGAGCTGGAAAGATGTTTGCGTCCGAGGTCGAGCCTCGCTCGGGAAACCTCGGCGCAATCGGTTCGGCTGGCTGAGATTTCAGTACGCGATACGACTGGGTTCGTCGAAAAGTGTCATCGTAAGCCATACCCATCGAAGATCCCGCCCCATACAAGGAAATTGGCCTCCTTATGGGATCCGGTGCAGTCCCGAATCTCGCGATGGAGTATTGGGACTCCCTGTCGTCTCGAAGCCGAGGACGGCCCCGTTTCTTGTGCTGCACGTCGACACAAGACTCCTCCTTGCCGTTGCTCAAACATCTCGAGCAGGGTCGTTGAGCTGCAGAACGGTCAGCATGTGCGCCACATCATCAACGAGTTACTGTCAGAACGGATGGATGCACATGACGTTTGACGTCGTGTCGGTCCTTTCCCACTCGAGACTTGGACGTGGCGCCGTGCTCAGCGATCGGGCACCATGCCCATGGCCCTGGAGATCAACAATTGCGCGCGTTGATCACGCTGCCCGTGGTTCACCAAGATGGCTAAATCATATGGCAGACGTGGTGACCCAAGCGAGGATTTGCGGGAGACTGCCACCACAACTCACAAGCAACGGGCCGGCTTCCGGCGGCATCAGGTATCCGTTTAGCAGTAGCGAGCCGGCTCAGGGCGTCGTCATCCCACGGATTATGACACTAGGCCCAGCTAAAAAAGCTCCTGCATTCCGGACCCAGCCACGGAAAAACATGGAACTCGCTTGAGAACCACACCTCCACCCGTTCCTGCATCTTGATGGCTTAATGGGCCGCGATCCAATTGGCCTCATCGGTTTGAGTGTCAGGACAAGGGGCCCATTTTCCTGCGGCTTTATTGCGTCACACACACTGGTGCTTGGCCCCGTTCAATGCCGCGCCTAAACAACCCCGGAATTGTCTGACAATATGATGTCAATTAATTCCACAGATCATAGCCGCGGTGCCGCAGGATCAGTGATCAGTGCCGTGTGGTTGCAGCCAGGTTTTCCCTTCTATATTTATATTGCGGCGAGTTGGAGAAAGACGAATTTCTGTGGTACGTACCGTCGCATCTGCCCACTGGTTAGTGTCTTGGGCCATCAAAGTCTCGGAGAAGGCTGATTGGGGTAAAACCAACCTGAGATGGGCTCTTTTGCAAGGAACACACGCAGACGCTACATGGCCCTTCGTTTTCCTTGGGTTCTTTGGCGACCCGTGGTGGTGGAGGGGCTCTTGGATCGCATGATGTGATGCTGCTGCAGCAGCAGGATAGGAGACCGGCGGCACAGGCAATGGCCCCGCCGTTCCAACTCCGTGTCTGGGAACCTGCAGGTATGATTGTTGCTGTTGTTGCTGGTGCTGGTGCTGGTGCTGCTGTTGGGGCACACCTTGCGGGGCATGTTGTTGGCTATATGACAGTGATGCATGCAGCGATCTATTGTTGGAAAAAGCGAATGGCATTCTGTTCTCCGGTGGTGCCTCCGTTGGATACGGCCGGGGAGGAAGCGATGTCCTCGGGTGCAATCTGTCGTCGCCCTGTGTCGTCTGGATGCCGCGGTAGACATCCTGCTGAGTAGTCGTCGCTTGATAAGTTCCCTGACTCCGTTCAGCGGCCTCCTGGGTAGCTTTGGACGGGAGCGGTGGAGACCCTGACATGGGCGGAGAAGGATAGCTCCCCGAACGAGCAGCACTCTCCGAGTCTGCTCTGGCCCAGTTCAGGTCAAGAGCGATGCGCGCCAGGTCGGATATGCCTCGACGTTGGCCGAGAGAAGTGCAAGAGACGTCGCGAGGGTAGTCTAAGGCTTGCATGGAGGAGACTCTGCAAGACTTAGCGATGGGGTCTGGTGCTCCAAACGCCTACTCCTAGACGATGGCCGCGCGACCCCGGTCAACAAGGAGCTCTCCGCAAGGGGAGAAAAGCAACCGAACCGTACCCTGAAAACAGCGCCGGCGACCGACATTACCTGACGTGACAGGTGCGCAAGGGTGGAAGCTGGTGTCGTCGGAAGCCGCCGAGCTGTGATCCTTCCCCGTAGTGTTCCGCTGAAACCAAAGCTGTAAGTCGCAAAAAGTTGATGGTGTGCCTACGATGCAAAGCTATTGTACTCTTCCACGATGAGAAGAGAGATGGGGGCGGATGAAGAAACCCCCCGAAATGGCCGTGCTCTTGGATCAAGACTGCTGTCCCTTTTTGACGGCGACGGTGGCAGGGCGGTTCGGCGGGAATAGCGCCGGTTCAGCTGGCTAGTGTTGAGGCAGCAACACAACGGTTCGACGGGGCAGGTTGGACAAGATGCTGCACTGTGATACTAGTCGAGTGAATCTTTAGGACCCAGTTGTACTGTATGCGGCTATGTTCGTGCGATGTTGGATCGTTGGAGCGAATTCATCGGGGAGCTGCAGAGACCATCACCGAGTCTCCCCCCACTTAGGTATAAGGTACTGTTACTGTGTACGTACACAACCCAGGACCGCAGGCGTGAACTGTGAACGAGTGGAATGGCAGCTCGGGACGGTTGACGGCTGCTGGAGATCTTGCCGTCCGTTGCTCTTGATGCCCGGAAGCTGCGTATTTTGCGTGCTTTATCCTGCGGCTGCCAAAGAAGTCGTAGGTCGAGAAAGATTTGGTGACAGTGGCACCCGGGAGCTTTTTGTGCGACTTAAAGGTAACGGCGCAATTGGAGATGGGGCCCAGATGGAGCAAGGATGGTCGTGGTTCAGGGCACCCTGGCAAGCGGCCATGGGTGGCTGCTAATCGAAGGGCAGGCCGTAATGCCAGCAAGCAACCCCCCTTGTCACCTCATAATTCTTACAGGGCACAGACAGCACATGGGTCGAAGAGGCCGGTCTGTCTCCGCAGCAAGAGGGAAAGGGTACTTGCATCCGGGCGCCTCCAACCCGCTACCGCTACGGTTAATATGACAGACACCTCAGACAGCTGGGGCACTGGCACGCCTGGGTACTGGGGCTGGGGGAGCGTGCGGCACCAGTGCCGTTGCGGGCAGTGGAGCGGGCGCTGGGCCAGAGACACGATGCAGACGGTTTGAGGATGGCGTCAGTCTATTGGGGACCGCGCCAATTCTCCGCAACCGTTTCGTCTCGCCCGAACAAGTCTAGAGAGATGCGACCAAGATAATAAGACAGTTCCAGCGCAATTTTGATTCGCGAGCAGAATGTCTCGCGTGTCCGTGTCGAAGTCAGTGCCAGCGCCGGCAACTTGGACAAGACTTGCAACCTGGGGCCGCCGCACCGACTGATGTTAAGCTATGGCTTGTGCCACCGGGAAGGAGGCGGGGAACGGTTGTTGATCTTGATCTTCCAGATGTCTATTGTCGGGCGAGTCCTTGTGAGGGGAGGCTTGTAAATGGCCGAGCGAAGCACACCGGACCCTGTGACGTCTCTTGTCTAGGTCAGGCACGGAAGGCATCTGAGTGACGCGCCCTTGGCCTTTTTGCTTATGGTAGCTCGCTTCACTGGATCGACGACGTCGGTTAGACGATGGGAAGACGGGTGCACCATCTCAGCTGTCCTAATTGGTGTTTGGCCGGCGAGGCTTCCCGCTCACCATGGTCGGGTCTTGAAATAGAGGGAAGGACGAAACTGGAGAGGTTGTAGAGCGGCGAAGGCCATGATGCCATCGCTGGGGATGAAATGGAAGATGCTAAGATACGTGGAGGCTTCCAGATCACCAATGATGCA
Organism: Diplogelasinospora grovesii; assembly: GCA_033297225.1. Taxonomy (NCBI): domain Eukaryota; kingdom Fungi; phylum Ascomycota; class Sordariomycetes; order Sordariales; family Diplogelasinosporaceae; genus Diplogelasinospora; species Diplogelasinospora grovesii. The sequence goes on from MU853757.1 coordinate 542,789, forward strand.
ATGTCTTCGAGGAAGGAGCAACCCCGGGTACGTAGTGCAGAAATGGCAAGAACGACAGCTCTACCCACAACGCGATTTCCAGTTTCGTTGTTTCTTACATGTACGATACCTCGGTCGTTCGGTGTTTTGCCAGCGGCATGCAAGTACCAACCCAGAACGGAAGGAACCTGGATGTCAGTGTGGAAGGTTGATGCGGTACATAACTACAAGCCTCCTAACGGGGGCGCTCCTACCTTAGTTAGGTGGAGCTTGCTCGTTACAGTCAAGCGATGGGAAATTTGTGCCACACACACTTGAGCGCTTTACTTGCAAAATCCGGGAGCAGCCTCGCATGGATATCAAGGGGGTAACTGGCACGAGATGGTGTCTATGCCACCTTTTCTTCCATGTTCCATCGTTCACTTTCTTTTCGTCATTCCTGTTAACTTGTCCACAATGGGAAGCAGAAGATCATGCCCAGTTTGAGCTGCCTCGCATGCCAGCGTGACGACGAGGTGCCTGACGTTTGTCTTCTGTACGAGCCATATACTTTCCAAGCGATTGGTGGTGGGGATTGTTGACGGAGCTTTGGGTGGTGATACAGCAACTGTCAACTCCCAAGTGGCATATGAGTGCGCATGGTCAACCTGCCCAGCGCCCTATGTAAACAAGGGGGGTTTATATGCGACGTTGGCATTTCACCAATCGTTTGCTCTTCAGGGACGATTCCACCACCAACAAGCAGTTTGTGTGATTCCCAGAAGGTTGTGAGTGACGGATTATTGGTGGTCCACTCCCATCGGCTTTTTGCAGCTCCCTTCGTCTGTGAAGCTGTTGGCGCATCGCCCGCATGCAAATTATCAGAGAGATGAGGGGTTCTTCGAACCTTGAAATTGGTTGGAAGAGCAGCCTCAGAGTTTCGAAGATGATCTATCATATCAGGGCTGTTCACCGGGTCCTTCCACGGACACATGATTGCTCAAGGTTGCCAATCATAGACAGCCCTGTAAGGTTCAGCTTGATTTGCAAGACATCCAGAACCTCTCCTTCGGCGACTAGCAGGGGTGTCTATGGCTTACCACGACGACAATACACATTGTCGCCTATGACTCAAATATCTCGCCGAGTCGACGACATTTGACAATCCTCCGACTCGGTCTTGGGCCTGACGTTCTGAATTGTGCTATTGGCTACATCCCTTTTCGTTCATCGTTTCGCTCCGCTCGAAGCATTAATGAACTTGCAATGCTGGATAGTCCCATCGCCGTTGGACTCGTAAGGTCTTCCAGATTCAACGTCACAAGCTCAGGTGTGGTGCAGATCGCATGCAGTCGCACAGATAGAATGAAAGCCAGTGGCGCGGCCCAAAGCTCCATAGGAGGGGTATATTACCGAGTTCGTCATGCCCAAGCCGGGACGGGTTTCTTAACCGTCGAAACTCGTCTTGATTGGGTGGTTTCAATGTACTCTCAGCCCAATGTCCATCCACCAGCCTTGCGAGGTTGACAGGTCGACCACGGCTCACGCTTCACCTTCCTCTCGGATGCAACAGCAATGGCATCCGAGAAGGAGGCCCAAGACACAATCCATAACGTCGCAAAGGCCTACCATGTCGGTAGAAGCTAAGTGCGGGGCACACAGTAAACGCTACGACAGCTTCAAGTTATGCACATAACCTAATGTATCATCGCTGAGCTTGTGTTTGCTTCGAGGCTACCCGGAGAATAAGACTCGCAAGCCACGGGATCAGCGGGTTTCCGTCCGATGTTGCTGTGAGCGGGAGTGACGTTGATAAGTTACATACACTACCTACCTAATGTATACATACACCGTCTAGCCGCTATTAGCGGGCGGATCGTCCACGCAGCCGGTAGGCGACCCGTTGGCATTGATTTGCCTGTCAGGGGCTCAATGCCACCATTATAGGGTCTTGACGAACGCCTGCAAAGGGCACCTGACAAGCGGCAACCTTAGGCGGCTCTCTTAAGACGCAAAGTTAAGATGCAGGCGGGAGCTTGTTATAGCCACGCTTTTTCTTATGCCGCGACGTATGTACCGCTCATCCACAACATGGATGAGGCATATCGTGCGTCTCGTCTATCTCCGATCTTATTGTTCGTCCGCCGGGCGTGTCAAAAATAGCTCCTCCGAGACCTGACGTCAATGGAAGAGGCAGGAATTACCTGGGATTACCTCCTTTAGAGATCTGCTCACAGAAGGAGCTTGCTACGGCGATTCTCGCTATGATCAACAAACAGTGCAGCAAATCATCCGATTATTATCACGGGGAATTGGCAGGAACACCTGGGGTTTACTCGGCAAGAGCGGACGGATCAACTCAATTAATGCTTGCGGTTCTCGGTGAATCTTGGGTGAGCAGCCAGTGCTAGGGCCTGCCTCATCTCTACTGTCGTTTTTACAGTTCGGAGCGGCTCCCACAACTACCCCAGCCCATTGTGTATCACTTACCCCGTACGTGTAGGATGTTTGTCTGTTCACTTCATGCGGCCGAAAATCTCGGGGTCGGTACGCATGCCCTTTCTCCACCTACTGATCCATGACCTACCTGCTAAAGACCCAAATTCTGATTGACTATTTTGGCGATCTTCCCGACTGCGCTTCTACAGTGCGGCGCATCGCAACCAGTGGATGCACGATCACGTTTCCTCAAAAATATGACAGCCCACGAAGAGCAGCGTGCAGCAGTGCCTCCTCGATTTGGTAGACACCCGTGCTTTGGAATGACGGCAGCTCAATGCATTCCCGCGGGAGGAGCCATGGTTGATTCTCATGGACCTAGTCCATGTTACAGAAACCACCAGGATGTGCCTTCATCTGATCTTTCCACACTGTCACAAAATTTCCGAAGGAAGGACGCCAGGCCGGTGCTTGCTTGTTAGGGTAGGTACGTCCCATTGCGATTGCTGTAATGGAAGCCAAAGTTAGGTACGAGCAGGAAGAACAGCCGAAAATGGAAGCGGATGCCTTTCTGATCAACTTTTCATTGCCAAAACTCTCGGCGACCTCAAACTTCCGTCATGTGCAAACTTCCCTACCCGGTCCATGTGCCTGGCGCTCGCTCGTTGCATCCCACTCTCCAGTGTCCCAGGCTCCGCCTGTCTTGCATCCCCTCGGCGTCTAAAGCAAGACATCGATGTGGGCCAATGAAAGATTGCAGCACTCTTTTGTCGGGGCGTGCTAGGAAATCTGATCCATCGGCAGGATTGATAGGCTTGACCGTTCTATCTAACGGCTGTCTGTGAGATGAAATCATGAATGTCGTAATGCGACACGCACAGTCAAGTAAACCAGGACATCGGAGGTTGGTGTGCATCCCAACCCTCTTCATCAATACAAGCGCAAGATCGCCTTCAGAGTACCATGACCCCGGCAAATCACACAGAATTACGGGCATGCATGCCGCCATGCTGATCTCCTGGTTCATCCAAATTGCTTTTTCCTTCTGCCTCAGAGACCAGTCGCATCATCAAGACCTAAACCTGCGGTCAATTGACGGCCATCACGTGTCTCGACCACTGCTATCGCTTTGGACCTCTCTTGAAAGTATCTATTCAGCGAAGTTAGCGAGACCTGAAAGTTCACCCTTTCTGCGTGGTCATGAGCTCCCTTTTTGCTCCATTCGCAAGCTCCGAGGCTCAGGCAGCTGCGAATTTGCTCAGACAAGTCCGTGGCTTTGATCAGACCCAGCGCCAAAAAAGGTGACATCGCGCTGCATTTCAACATTTTTTTTGTCGATCCCCTGGGAAAGCCAAGCCAGTGCCACCCAAGCACATCAACGGTACCTATCCTGACCGAGATCCCAGGTCACATTCCAGACAGGAACCCAGACAAAGAAGCATGGACCCCTAAAAAGCATTTAATTGAGGTAATATAACCCAGGGGTTACAGGGAGCGTTCTGCGGCCCTTCCTCCTTGTCCCAAGGGAACATGAAGAAGTGAACACAGACAGCAAAACATGGTCCGTCCGGTTAGTTACTGCCCAATTCAACTCTGCTTCGTACACGTGTACAAAGTTAGTTACGGCACCTCGGACTGGGTCCAGCCTCGGCTGCAGGCCGTTGCACTACGCACGGAAACGGAGCTTCCGGAGATATGCCCGGCTCCTGGGAAATAGTCCCTAGAAGGGAGGCACATTGAAGACGCAGTGATTCAGGTGATACGGATATGCAGAGTACGGCAAACTTACAGCAATCTGAAGTCCAGCTAGCTATCCGCCCCGCGATCAAGCGAGCCTCAACATTGGGAGACTCGAGGCCAAGAACAGAGGTTGGGGTCCGGATGGGGTCTAGACCAATATCGCATCATAGATCTACGGTGAATGGGTATCGCCTCGCTCGCCAAGCTAGTCGGGCTAAAACGCGCACGCCAGACATTCACAGCAAGTTGGCGGTGGAAATATCTGCCAGCTACACACGTATGTGCACTATGCCCAACTGTTTCCCAAAGCCCGTGCTCCTTCCTTCTTGACAAGACGACACTCGTGGAAGGAGTCAACCACATGGACTACTATGGTAACAACTCAACTTCAGCCGGCCATTTGCGCTTACCGTATGTAGCTTCTTCATCTTGCATCTCTGCAGTGTTGCTGTCACTGATATCGTCGCGCCACGACCTGTTCACAATGCAATTCAATTCGTATGCCAATCACATCTCTTCCCGCAAGATCGAACCTTCAATTCGTACCCCACTTGCCCAGAAAGGCGACGAGAGTTATGTTCGGGGAACGCAAGGACCACTGGACGCCCTGGCGAGGCCCTGGCACTTCGCCGAAGAATCCTAGCATTGACATGCATTCCCGTCAAGAAGAAGGCCCTTGTGACTGTCGTCAACTTTCTCGCTCTCGATTCGCTGCTCATTGAAGGTCTTCGCAGTACTTGGTACACAACGCGGCGGTGCTGGATTCGCGATGGTATTACTTCGAGTGCGGTACTCAAGAGGTACAACTTCTTTCTTTTCTTTTCCCCTTCACATCAACAGTTCCCACCTGTTCAGATGGGGCCAGTCAGGTTGGAGGTGCCTCACCTCGTCTTGATTCGTCTCACTGCAGAAATCGAATTTGCTTTTTCCCTGCCCGCCGGTTCGCATCCTGGTCGCAACGAGACTCTCGTCCAAGACATGGCGCTCCAAATGGAGGTTCTCTCAATCTGATGTGCAGCATCCCCATGGATGGATTGAGGACCCTGCTCGCTGCCGCATCTGCCGCACGAATAAAGATAGGCCTGCACACCGCGCATGTTATGTACCAGTGCCTTTTCGGTCTTAGCCCAGCCACCCATCAACATCGTCAAGAGTCAAAAAGGGAAAGAACCTCGCAAGAACCTCGCAGTCGATCAGCTGCGTACAGTAACCGGCAGCTGTGGCTCTCCATCAAATACGAGCTGCCCTACGCATCTCACAAGCACTTGGGATTTATGGTCGGCGTCATTCATTTCCCTCAAACTCAATCCGGTTGCTTAAAAGTCCCATCACGTCTCGAACGGTGAACAGACTCTCGCAAGGTGTATAGTTAATGGACAGGGCATTCCTGTTCTTTAATGGGTGGGGCACCCTTGGCGGCCAGCCGACTTTCTTCCCTCGTGGTCGGGAAATTTTTATCATCACGGACCTCAAAGCGATCCTATCGAGCTACCGTGAGATTAGCCTCCGTTTCGGCGGTCAACCTTCGACCCAGATTCATGCGGACACACGCTGATGAGACCGGCAGACAATGGCCCTCGGAGAATTCCATGGCACGCCCGGACTGGCGTCGAGTGCCCCTCCATCACTTGCTAGAGGCGCCAGCGCCGGTTCATCCCTTTCGAGCTGTCTGTGTGCCAGTGCTGGTGGTACCTGCAGTTCATGGATGGTGGGCAAAGCTCTCATCCTTTCGCGAACGAATGCACGTTCCAGCCAGTACCATGTCACTTGGCTGTCGGGCCATTTCACCAAGGCCTGAACAAGCTTCAACATCCATCCCACAGAATGTCACAAGAGACAAGTGTGTCAGTGCGCATGGTTACGCTGCGAATTCCCTACTTAAGGTAGCGAAATGCAATGTTACCGTTGAGTCGGGAGCCTGCGAAATTGCGGCGACTGTTTGGCGATCGACACGGGCCCGCGCCAGATGCTGCCTTTCAACTCCGCCGCTTGGAGCTGCATGCAAGGGATGGGATGGGATGCCTCTCTGTAACGGTGTCGTGTGCACACCACACAGTCAGAAGTACTAAGCCGAGAGTGCTGTACATACATCCGGGGCCTGCAGTACTTACCAAGCTACCACATGTACTCCCCACGGTACCTACATGCGCGCATATGGGATTTAACGGTCCTCAAGATCCCCCGAGAGAGCAGACCAGGATCTCCAAATATTGGATGAATTGTCGCGGCTTGAGACGAAGACGGCAGAAAGCGGGCGGCACGCACAAAAAGATCAGACGAAAGCCACCAAACCGGACAGATGCTGCCATGACGGACCGTTGGGGACCGGGGTAGCTGTTTGCAAAGTTTGGTAGCGATTGCGCCCCACGTGTCCCAGATTTAGTTGAAGCGGTTGACCCGATGTTGGACGTGTGCCCGGTAGCCGCACTGTCCACGGTCCGATCTTCATGCTTGGTCTTGGCGGTCGTGCCGCACTCAGACATCACATCTGTCAGCTTCACGAATGCGCTGCTGGTCCGGAAGAATCCAGAGCCTCGGCTACCTACCAATGGGACGAACTGATAAACTTACGGTGAATATGGCATACCACAAACTTTTGACAGCATCCTGCAGAGCCTCCGTCCGGGGGGGAGGAAGGCATGACGCACAAAGGTAAGTGAGATTTGAGGACCACAGGACAACACATCGTGAGTGTCGAATAAGTCAGCATAGTGATTCGGAACTGTCGATCTGATTCACACTGATCCACTCCCCTCATTTTTGAGGCGATCTTTTTTGGTTTTTCCCCCCCCCCCTACGCGAGCAAGTTGTGTTCGCGGAGAATTCTGTTTCCCATTCCTCTTTTCCATTCAGCATAAATCCAATGGCCGACCTCCAGTGGTGCGCGTACGACACAACATTTATGCGAATTGTCGATCTTGTTCTTTCCGATTCCAGTCAGCAAAAAGACTGCGTGCACGGTGTGTGTGTGTTTTGGTTCCAGATATCAAAAAAGAGAGACAAAAAGAGATGTAATATTCCGAGCCGAGCCGACAGGGTAATTGACGTGCCTTGTGAATCATGGCTATTCACCCGGGGGCTTACGACGCTTTGCTACTTGGTAGTTTTCGAAGGTCGGCTCACTAATTGCTGGAGGAAGTTTCATAGATGGCTGATGACGACAGGAATAGATCATTGTAAAACGGATCCGACCTGCATCGCTACCGTCAGATAAATAGATAGATAGATAGATATGCCTTACGCATGAACAGATAGTACGCAACCGAATATATCCTATTTCCAGAGAGAGAGAGAGAGCTGTTGGTCGATCTCTCCCCTTCTGCCTTTCTGTGTGGTTGGTTGCCTTGCCAAGTGTGTATGAGTAGTATGTTTATCCGTATATCACACATAGAGAGAGAGAGAGATCCAGTTCATGGGGTGTACAGACGCCCGTGTTTCCAGACCGAATCGCCGCCCATAAGCTATTTACCAACTCTTTGCCTGTAGATTCGTGGCTTGACATCATCACATCACAATGTTCCATGTATGTGTGGATAAAGAACACGTGGGGTAGGTGGTTGCTTCCCTCACAGATGGCACCTTGATCTGTGGAGAAACAGACACCGGCCGCTTGTTTGGTTATTACAGAGCTAATTAGTCATGTGCAGGTAGTCAGTCATGCTAGAGGGAAGTGATTATTGCATTCCTCTTCTTTGTTAGGTTCTGTAAGCGTAGCGTAGGTAATTACTATCGTAGAACACTAATACTAACTGACTTAATTACTGATTGGGTTATCGAACTTTGTGCATGTGGGGTGCTAGAGAAGAGAAGACGCCAATGATGTACATACAGTACAGGAAGGCGCTTAGGTGTGGTGTGGTTGCCTGTAATTGTTTTTTTCTTTTGCTACAGTTGCTTGCCGACGGAGGAGGGCTGTAATACTAAAATTGGCGCCTGTCGTCTCTGGGGATAATAGGGGGCAGGGGGAAACTTTTTTAGCACCAAGATGATCTCGGAGATAATTACTATACGCTGGATGATACAACTGGACTGTGGTGACCGTCTAAATTATTAACTGAATTGTTTCATGTTGATGATTTGTCAACGAACTGCTAAACTTGGTGTGCGATCGTTAATGGGACTCTCTCTCTCTCGCGCGCGCGTTAGATCTCTCATGGTTTTTGAGATGTTTCGCAGTTATCCCTAACTAACCAGAGCTTGACTTAAGTGATTACCGTGGCGTCCGTCCGGAGACTCTGACAGAGAGAGAGAGAGAGACAAGCAAACTCTGAACGATGCATGCACTAGAACAGGCTTCCGGGCCCCCCACCGCCCAAACCGGGTTATCTCTGTTTAAGGGGTGTGAATATCCCCCGCGACGCGTGTTTCTTTTGTCTCTCATTACTCGGGAGGTGTCTCTCCGTCTGACACAGATCTCTTTTCCCCCGAGACCAGCTCTTTTCGCCTCTTCAAACATTCATTCACTTGACATGTTTCTTTTCCGGTTCCCCGGGGGAATACTAAAAGAAAGACAACACTCTGTGTCCTGAGCTAGGTGTGCGCTTCCCCCCTTTGAGTGTTACAGCCCCTCCATCGGCAAGCACACTATAGCAAAATAATTATTACAGGCACCACCCTAAGCGTCTTCTATACATTGGCGTCTTCTCTAGCACCCCGCGAAGTTCGATAAGCCAATCAGTCAGTTAGTATTCTTCGGCGGTACCTACACCACAGAACCTAACAAAGAAGGGATATACTCCCTTCAGCATGACTACGACTGCTCGCAGCACACGGTGCCTGTTCTCCACGGAATAAGGGCTCCCCGCGAGCCAGCCAGAACGGTGTCTTGGGCACCTCATGAATGACTTGTGCTTACATCAAGTGCAATTGGGCCGTGTCACGGGCAGTTGAGCGTGGAACGCAATCATGGCTCTGAAGCTTCCCAAACTTGAATTCTGCTGGCATACAATACCGGCGCGATAAATCTACGCAGCAAATCTCAGTAACTAGCCAACTAAAAAGTTGTGTGTGAAATTGGCGTGTTCACAGATAATAGTAACTTTTATCCCTATGACCAAGTTATGTATATGATTGCATTCCCTGATCCCCGGGCCCTTTACCGTGCGAAGTGAATAGGGGCCGTTCTGTGGTGATGTGACCGCTGTAATTAACCTCATGCCAGGCGGGCAATCTATCTTACCTCACAACAGTGAAAAGCTATTCGACAACGGACCGCATATATGAATAAGAAACGTTAAGGGCTTCTTTCTCTTGAGTAGCTAGTCAGTGACTGTTTGCCGAAGACCGACTTCAGTTTATGTCCAGCCCCTTAGAAGTACTCTAATGCATATGGTACTAAATTACTAGACGCCTTATTGCGAGAGGTCTAGTAGCGGATAAAGCGAACAACTAACTCCCCTAATTACTATAATAGAAGCCCTGTAATGTCATAGGAGGAGGGAGTTTTCGCAACAGCCCATCTATCTATCCCGTCATCACACCCTATTCCTATCACATAATACTTAAAGATGAAAAAGGTCTTCTGCTCGCTGCCAATCTATGAACAATTATTACATGTCTTACTACTGCCACGTATATTATTAGGTCATCCCATGCTATCTTGCCTCCGCAATGCAGAAGGTTAGGAAACACCGGTATTTACAGTGAGGCGGGTGATGCTCTAAACATCAACAGAGCAGCGTCAAAGTAAAGATCAAGGTTGGAAAAATGTACTGTACATGTACGTTACAGGAAAAAGGAGGCGCCTTGATGAGAACGAGAAGCGAAAGATAAGACTAGGACCAAATTCTCCGACAGAACTGGCATCTGGTGGTTATGCACTGAGTACATCCGAGGAGAGCTTGAACTGAACACCGAGAGAATAAAGGAATGGGATGTGCAGCTGCTAGCCATCTTGACCCGTCTGCGCATGAACATCCATTCATCATCATCACCTACAGTGCGGGGTGTAAAAGTTTCACACGTAATACTGTCTACTGTCTTGTTGAGGACGATATTGCTCCAAAGAGAAAATCCATGTGTGGAATCGAGGCGCAAAATGTCCTGTCCAGAACCGTGCAGGTCTTTGTGATACGTCGCTAATTAAACCTCCCCAAGGTGTGAAGTAAAGGTAAAGTAAAAGTAACAAGTGACCGAAGGCAAAAAAAAAAACTTCCCCAACAAACTTCCCCACCAGTTCGTCTCAGTTAATACGCTCCAAAAGCAACAACCGACAGACCGGTAATCTTGGCGTCTGATTTGACGCTGACGAGCTGGCGGGACATTAAAACTGTTGTGTGTTGTGTTGTGTTTGTGTGATTTTGTTCGAGTATCAAGCTGTCGTGTAAAGTGATACACATACAACTAGATCCGTGTGTATCCCGGACACACTGTATTCCCGGCGTAGACTTGTGTTGCCCACCACACTCACTCACTCACTCACTCTCCGCCTCTGAGGGCCCCCCCCGACACACATACCCAAACTCACACACAGATGGGCACACACACACACTGTGTACACATAAGGATACAGGAGGAAAAAAACAAAAGGACACAGAAAAGTGACACAAACAAAAAAAGGCTCGTGCAGACAGACACTCTATCTCTGACGTCCCCCAGCCACCGGAGCTAAGCGATCTTTGGCTTTGGGTAACAGCTACTAACGGATGTCGTGCCTTCTTCAAGAAGTCATCTACGTTCTTCTCCTCCTCCGACCCCCTCCCTCCCCGGTCGCCCCTTCCGTCTGTCTTCTCCCCAAACGGGAAAGTTGTTGGGAGTGGCAAAACGAAAGAGGAAGGCACGATGCAGCGAACCTACCCGAACCTACCCGAACCGGTGCATGATGACATATGCGGTATGCGATTTTCAGCTGAGCAGGGGGCAGCATGCAAGTAGAAACCAAACCGCATGTGCGCACATATGCATCATTACAACTGCGTAACTGGATAAAAGATTCGCTTGTCAACCCTCAACGCTTTCCTAATTGGTACCAACAACCAAGACATTCCGGCCTACTTCAGGGCTGTTCGCCGTTTGAACGTCGTAACTATATCATACTCCAACTTACACTAACACATACACACAGATACAGCTCCTGCCGTGTCCCGCCGTGCCCCCCCCCCCCCCCAAAAAAAAATCGTCCATCTCACAAACGGCTTTCAATACCTGGTGGGTAATCCTTTGCTTGCTCGCCGGGCCAACGACCATCGGGCCAAACATGCTGTATCGCTTCCCATATGTGGCTGTTCGCGGAGGCCGCCAAGTTAGCGAACTAAGACATTCTCGGGTGTATGATAGTAAGACACGGGGTAAAAAAGCAGGAGCAGGTGTCACGACATCAGAACTTACCTGACGTGGATAATCTCCAGGCCATCCCTGACTTCTTGTGGTAGATCCCTGACATCCTTCCGATTCTGCGCCGGTAGTAGCACCGTCTTTACTCCCGCTCGGAGCGCTCCGATCAGTTTCTCCTTGATTCCTCCGACGGCTGTCACACGGCCTCGCAAGGAGATTTCACCCTGTTTTTGTGCGACACACACCATGGTTAGCCAAGTTCATTATCCGAAAGCGAGAAATTACACCTAGAAACGGAAGAAGCTTACAGTCATGGCCATCGTCGGTGGCACCGCCTTGCCGGAGAACAGGGAAATGAGCGCTATGGCCTGCGCGATGCCACTGCTAGGCCCATCCTTGGGAATCGACCCCGACGGGCAGTGAACGTGGATGCTCCGGTCCTTCATGATGTTTTCAGCCGGCTTCTGCGTCAGGCCGAGCTCAAAGGCGTGGGCCTTGACCCATGTCAATGCAACCTCGACACTCTCCTTTAGCACGTCCCCCAGCTTGCCCGTCAGCTGCACGCTGCCGTTACCCGGCATGGCGGCTACCTCGATGAACAGGATGCTCCCATTCCCGCCCGAGCTGTACGCGACCAGCCCCGTCACGATGCCCGGCCGGCTGGTCTTTTCCGCAATCTCCTCCTCAAACTTCTCGATCCCCAGAAACCTCTCCAGGTCCTCGATATCTACGCGAGGCTTGTATTTCTCGGCATGACCCGCATCCTTCGCATCCGCAAATTCGACCGCCTTGCCACGCAGCACCGAGGAAATCTCGCGTTCCAGATTGCGAACCCCTGCTTCACGGGTGTACGACTCGATGATCTTGGATACCACCTCCTGGCTGAAGACGACTTGGTCTTGGCTGAGCCCGTTGACACGGATCTGCTTGGGAATCAGATGCTGCATAGCAATGTGCCGTTTCTCGAGCGTCGTATAGCCTGGTATGTAGATGGTCTCCATGCGGTCTAGTAGCGGCGGAGGAATCGTCTCCAGACTGTTCGCCGTGGCGATGAACAGGACCTTGCTAAGATCAATGGGAATATTGATGTAGTGATCGGTAAAGGTGCCGTTTTGCTCCGGGTCTAGCACCTCGAGCATTGCCGCTGAGGGATCGCCGTGGATGCTGGAGCCGCCAACCTTGTCGATTTCGTCAAGCAGGAAGACGGGGTTTGCCACACCCACTTTCTTCAGGCCCTGGACGACGAGACCGGGCATGGCAGCGACATAGGTCCGCCTATGGCCCCGGATTTCGGCCTCGTCTCTGACGCCGCCGAGCGAGATTCTGTGGAATTTCCGGCCAAGAGCTGTAGCAACCGACCGGGCAAGACTGGTTTTGCCAACCCCTGGCGGTCCGACCAGCAGGAGAATAGGAGATTTGTCAACCATACGCTTACTCTTCAGCACCTCCAGCTTCGCGGTATTGGACTTGAGCTTTACATCGAGGCTAGGGTCGGGTGCGGACATCTTGGCGTCCTCATCCTTGACTGGCTCTGAAGCCTCCATTTCTTGCTCAGCTTGCTTGATTTGCGCATCAACCTCGTCGTTGATAGACTGCTTCAACCTGAGGACGGCGAGATACTCTAACAACCTCTTCTTGACCTTTTCCAGCCCGTAGTGGTCTTCGTCCAGCTGCTTCCTCGCCCTGCTAAGAGTGTCAGGACCAAGCCGATCGTCAGTGGTGGCAGACCATGGGATCTCAGCCAGCGTCTCGAGGTAGGTCCGGATGACAGCATATTCTGCTTGTGCAGGGTGACTCTTCTTCAGTCGTCTAAGCTCTCTGTCAGCGACCTTGAAAGCTTCAGGGGTCAGTTTCGCAGCTTCGAGCCTCTTCTGCAGCTCTTCGATCTCATTAGGTTCGTTGCCTTCGTCTGCGTTTCCGCCCGTCGGCCCCATCATGCCAGGCGGGGCTGAGAAGGGCATGCCCATGCCAGTGGCAGGCGCCTTGCCAGGTAGCTTCGCTTTGTTGGACTTCCATAGCTTCTCAATCTCCTTCTGTGCCGAGTCGGGATCGAGGGTAAACGGCATGGATGTGGAGGCGATCGTGATCTTCATGCTGTTCTTAATATTCCCGACTTGCCGGTCAAGCAGCTCGATAACCCTTGCGACTCTGTCCTTCACGTCTACTAGCGCTAGGACCTGAAGTTTCTCCTCGTACGAGCATTCGACGATATTAGCCATGAAGTCGGCAAGCGCACCGGGCAGCTTCTGCCTCGAGATGAAGAGGTCGAGCCGTCGAGCTAACAGAGGAGAAAGGCCAGAACCGACGGCGGACCGGGGCAGTATGGATGCGAGTCGGAGTATAGCCACGAATTCTCTGGACAGGAGTTTGAGATGCTGGAAGAGCTCTTCAAGTGGTTCGTTTATGAGAGCAGCTACGATGGTGTCAGCCGGGTATTATCCAATATACTCATTCTCAGCTCCATGGGGCTTCACAGCGCACCTTCATCTTGATAATAACCCACCCTCCCCTCCAAGTATGGCTTATCTGTATAGATCTTATCAACTCGTATGCGCGCAACGCCCTCGACGAGAAGTGTGAACTCGCCGGTGCCGCGACCTTCAACTCCTGCTATCTTGGCCGCGACACCCCATCCAAAGAGGTCACTTGTTTTAGGCTTGACGGGATCGACCTCGCGTGGTTCTGGTATTGGGTCGCCATTTTGGATGAGAAGCTGTCCATTCGGGCCAAGAAGTGGGCTTGCAAAGGGGACGCAGGCGATGGGGACGGTATCGATGCGCCCGTTCGGTGTTTTCGAAGCTGCTCGCGTGTACACGGTTGCCAGTAATGACTCGATGTCGGGCCTGTTGGAAGAAACGGCAATGCGCTGCACAACGCCCGGCAGGAGGACGCTGCCCCAGGGAAGCGTGATGAGAGGTAGCGTCGCCGTTTGTGCCCGAGCCATGGAGACGGATCGTGTGACGTAGAAGTAGCTGTTAATCGGCTAAGATGGAGTGCTGTCGGGTGGGCCGGTGTATTTCGCTGAAAGGTAGAATCCTGGATTACCAAAGTTTCTGGATACCTTTAATGTTCTGGACGAAATGCCTTCCTTTTCTCACTATCAGAATCCGTTGATGATGCTAAAATCGGAGAACAGGGCTGGATTCAAGGTAGCTTTATCTGCCATGGGGAGCTCCTGCCCCCAGCCGAGGCCGAGGACCAACAGACAGGTGCAATCAACGGCCCGCAATCAGATGTGAGCCGCCCATTTGCCGGCGGCACCTTCCAGTTCACATTCACGGCACCCAATCAATTCAGTCCCCACCTGAAACCAAACGTCCAATTCCTCGGGAAGTTACGTTGGAACCAGAATGACGTGCTTCAAGACTTATGCTTTCCGTTCCTGCTCCCATCATTTCAGTCCTCTTGATGATGTGTCTCGGTGCCAATTTCGCCTCAGCGCGTAGGTATCTTCTGACCGTTTCCATCTCCCACTGTGCTCAGCGAACGGCGAAACGATGCCCGTTAGCCGGTGGCGGCGTGAAGGGCGCGGCGAACCCGCAGTAGCGGGCATTAGCGCCTTTCTTACACATGGATTGCTCAATGGGGCAAGAGCGGCAACACGACCCGAATCTTGCAGTGCCCACGGGTTCTCTGAAGTCATTTAAGCTTTTCTCATGTTTGTCTGCTGCGAATCGAGGTTCAAAAAGGCAACTCTGCATGCGTTGGCTCTGAGGGAAGGTATTCGAAATATCCTTTTATAACTAAGTCTTTATAACGAATACTAAACCCTATAGGCCACTCCCGCATTGAACCTTGAACAATTTTCAAGGTGCCGCCACTTGCCTTTACGCTTCGTGTGTTGGAAGTCGCGTCTGAGGGGTAGAACCCTGAAGCGTAGGAAAAGATGGCGGGCAATTCAGGACATAGACCGATCCCCGCAAAAGCAGCGGACATAGCGCATGATATTGCATCGTCTCTAGCCCAATCCTTCCGTGCCTCGTCACCGCTCGCTCAGGAGCTTGTGGCAAGGGATATAGCAGAGTGTTCGGACGACGACGTCGACACGGAAGTTATGGAGGATGAAAGTGAATCCGAAGATGAGACGGGTCCTGGCCCAACCCTATACAGGCGACCGAGCAACATCGCATTCGGAAGTACCCGGCCAGTCCTAGGTCCTGGAGGTTTACACGAACCAATTCTCAGCAAAATTGAGCGCACCCGCAGCCGCGACGCGGAACGGTCGCTTCTCAGAGACAATCACATCCTGCCCCCAAAGCACCAACTCGCTCAGCATCCTCCGGGCCCGCTGACCTCTCTGTACAAACGGGTTTTCAGCACCAAAGTGCCGCGAAAAGCATCGGACGAGGAGGGTTCCCAGATCGTTGCTGCTCATGGCGAAAGATCGCCACTGCTTGGAAGGCCGCGGCTTCCAAGAATAGACGGCGTACCCGAACCCGACGAGTCGGCCGCACATGAGCATCTTAACGAGCAATGGGAGGCTGCAGTGGCTGCTGGACAGATCAAGACGACATGGCAGCGCGAGGCTAAGACCATCGCCATTTACTCGAGGTCTCTGATTGTCACGTTTCTGCTGCAGTATTCCATCAACGTGGCTAGCATTTTTGCAGTCGGTAGGTTAGGAACACGCGAGCTTGGTGCGGTCTCTCTGGCGACTATGACTGCCAACATCACCTGTTATGCTCCCCTACAGGGGCTTGCCACGAGCCTGGACACGCTCTGCGCGCAGGCCTACGGTTCTGGGCACAAGCAGCTCGTGGGCTTGCAGCTGCAGAGGATGACCTACTTCCTCTTTCTTCTGCTGGTTCCCATCTGGGGGGTCTGGCTTAGCGCTGAGCCTATCCTGGCTGCCTTGATTCCAGACCAAGCGTCGGCGCAGCTCGCGGCCACCTACTTGCAAATTATATTGCTGGGCACACCCGCTTTTGCAGTCTTTGAGGGAGGTAAGAGGTTCCTCCAGGCTCAGGGCCTGTTCCATGCAACCACGTATGTGCTGCTTATTGCCGCACCCCTCAACATCTTTCTCAACTGGCTATTTGTCTGGCGCCTTGGCTGGGGCTACGTGGGCGCGCCTTGGGCTGTGGCAATTACTCAAAATGTCATGCCTGTCTTGCTGATCCTCTATGTCTGGCGAATTGACGGGTCCCAGTGCTGGGGCGGATTCAATTCCAAGGCATTTTCGAACTGGGGTACGTACTGAATACTTCCTTGGCCGGTACTCCTAACCATGACTGACCAACTAAACCTCTCTAGGCCCGATGATTAGGCTCGCATTGCCGGGCATGGTGATGGTCGTGGCTGAGTGGTTCGCCTTCGAAATCTTGACTCTTGCCTCGGGACGAATCGGCGTGGCACCTTTGGCGGCTCAGAGCGTTCTGGTGACGGTAACATCGACGACCTTCCAGATTCCTTTCCCGTTATCCATTGCCGGCTCGACCCGGGTTGCCAATCTGATTGGTGCCAAGCTCGTCGACGCTGCAAAGATCTCTGCTAAAGTGGTGAGTGTGCTCAGTAGATGTTCTTACCGATCTTGGACACGAACTGACAAACCCGATCATGTAGACCTTTGTTGGCGGTTTGATCGTTGGAGTCTTCAACGCAGTTCTCCTCGCTGCTTTCCGATACCAGATCCCTCTCCTGTTCACGCAGGATGCTGAGGTCGTCGAGCTTGTGGCCCAGACGATTCCCGTGTGTGCACTCATGCAGCTCTGGGATGGCATTGCTGCTGTGTCCCATGGCCTCCTGCGAGGCATTGGGCTTCAGGAGTTTGGAGGCTATGCCAACTTGGTGTGTTACTACCTTGTGGCGCTACCCATCTCCTTTGGCCTGGGCTTCGGGCTGCATTGGGGGCTCATTGGTCTGTGGTCTGGCGTGACCTTCGGCCTCTTGTTGTGAGTTTCTCTTCGTATCACATCCGAGGACAGAGGGCTTTATTTGCTGACTGTTTACAGGGTCTCGATTGTCGAAATCTGGTTCATTTGCTGGTCGGACTGGGACCGAGCTGCTAGGGATGCTGAGAGAAGAAATGCAACTGGGTAAACGTAGAGGCTACTTACTCCCGCCGTCTGCGCCATGACAGCAGTGGGTAGCACCATGGATTGTGGAGAGGACCGTTACACGAAGGTTGGACTAACGATTTCTCTACTGATGTACATATGACTTTTGGGAGATCTAGGCGGCGGTATTGGTTACGCGATGATGCTAGGCTACTAGAGGACATGTCATGTTAATAAATTTACTTATCGTAAGGTGGTTGAGGTAGTCACGGGAGGGTACAAAGTGCGCTTAAGCATATTCGGGAATCGTTACTACAATACCCGACGTCCTTCACACCTAACTGATTACTGTGATACAACGGTCTAATATTGACGGGGTCCAGATGGCTCTAGCGTCCCATCACCGATTCCCGGTGTCGGACCCCGACGCAGCGGTCAATGTGGGTGTTCCCGCTCAATGACAAGGGGCCCCTGAACGTTGCCCCTCATAACAACCCCTCTGTCAATGGTCTGTGCGCACGGTAGCTGCCAATTTGGGATAATACCGCCTCGACATAAATCTTTCGTTCACCGTCTTCAACACGGGGGGAATCACTTCCTCTATCCTCTCTCAGTCGCTACACTTCTCGAGCTTGCGGAGTCGTTCTTCAAAAACAAGCATCATGTCTACAACAGCTACAGAGACGCGCGCCGAGCCGATCACGGCCGCGACGATATTGCGCCTGTTCCCCGATATCGACACGAGTGGCGAGGCGTTGGAGGGGCACGATGAAGAGCAGATCCGGCTGATGGACGAGGTCTGCATCGTGACGGACGAGAATGACATGCCGATTGGAACAGCCAGCAAGAAGCTCTGTACGTGTGTTTTTCAGGATGTGCGCACACGCTCCCCTTACGACTCAGCTAACCAACAAATGCGACGACCGCTAGGCCACCTCATGACAAACATCGATAAGGGGCTCCTGCACAGAGCATTCTCGGTCTTCCTCTTCAACGACAAGAACCAGCTGCTCCTGCAGCAGCGCGCTTCTGAAAAGATCACGTTCCCGGATATGTGGACCAACACGTGCTGCTCGCACCCACTGAGCGTGTCTACCGAGACGGGTTCCAACCTGCCCGATTCCATCATGGGCGTCAAGAACGCGGCGCAACGCAAGTTGGACCACGAGTTGGGCATCAAGAAGGAGCAGGTACCTCTGAACGATTTCCACTTTTTGACCCGCATCCACTACAAGGCCCCGAGCGATGGTAAATGGGGCGAGCACGAGAGTAAGCTTTTCTTTTTCCCACATGCATGAACCCGCCCCTCGTTTCTGTTTCTGTTTCAAGGGGAACGTACACAACTGACCGTTGCAACCCAAAAAAAAATAGTCGACTATATTCTGTTTATCAAGGCCAACGTCGACTTGGACCCCAACGAGAACGAGGTACAAGCCACGAAATACGTCTCGGCGGACGAACTGAAGGAGCTCTTCAAAGACCCCTCCCTCAAATTCACACCCTGGTTCAAGCTCATTTGCGAGTCGATGCTTTTCGAGTGGTGGCAGCACCTTGATTCGGGTCTTGAGAAGTACGAGAACGAACAGCACATCCGGCGGATGCTTTAAACTCTAGCGAACGGTTCTAGACATAATTAGGAAAACCGGACATCAGACATTTAAACATCGTGATCTCGGCTTTAGAAAAAGAGGATGATCAGGCGGGGTTGATAAAGAAGGGAGCATTTTTTTGGGTTTTCGGCCCGTTCTTTGTTAGTTGTTGCTGCGAAATGTTATGCCTGAGATATCCGTCGGTATGCGCCTGACCAGTAGGAGGTCATGGAAAGAGCCGCCTTACTTGCTGTTTTCAGCCTCTTGCATTAACCGGGAGAGAGAGAGAGAGACACTGGTCATGAGTGAGGAATCCTAGGAGAATAATGAGGAAAGTGAGCACGAGGAAGACGAAAACACATAGCTTTGCGACGCTATACTGTAGTGTAGACCTAGAGCTCCATTTGAAGTATAATGGGAAGAGCCTGACGTTTTCAGGACAATTCGAGAAACAACTTACGTGGAGCGTGTCAGTTTCCGAGCACCGACGCCCGATCGGTGCCTTGCCGTGCTTTTGTCTATCATACTTACGTATATGTTGTGCTGGGATGTATGTAGGTTCCCGATAAGCTATCACACAAGTTTATCAGCTCGCCAGGGACAACTGTGATAACTGTTGGTGCTTGGAAGCTTGTTCAAGCTTGCGCCTACCAAGTCTGGCACGTATGGCTGCGTCACCTGATCACCTTGCATAACCTTAGTGGGGCTATGAATGGATCGTCCCGCCTCAATGGATACCATGGCGCCCCCCCCCCCGGGATAAATAGTTTATGCAGGGCTTGTGATTGGGGAACAAGCTGCGCGGGTTTCTCAACACTTGGGGGCCCTTAGCCAAATCTAGCATGTGTAGCCGCATCTCACCACACGCCAACCTCCCACACTTCCACGCACGCCCGAACATGCTTGCTGCCAGACGTATTTTGCTTCCGCAAGCTATTCTATCTGCTGTATCTTCAACGTAGATTCTCGCCAGTTATTTACGTAGTTCGCCTGATGGATGGGGTGGTGGACCAAGTGGATGGGAGAGCGGGAGCCGGCAACTGGAATGGATGGGGAACGTGAAGTTTATTGAGTGGAACACATTCTTTAGGTTCGCTTCTTCCCCCCAACTGTCTGACGTCTGGCATTTGGGAAGTTTCCCAATTAGTTTTGTCTGACATATGATGCTACATGCAGTCTCCCGTCGTGTGTCCGTCCGTCCGCCCGTCCGTCCTTGTGTTAACGATTGGTATCCAATGATTTTCAGCTTTGCCCGCCTCGGCCCTTGTTTTCCTTGACCGAAGCAATTGGCAAGGCGCGAACAGGGCGAACGAACAGGCGAGGGGGGGAGGGATACATCCCTGTTCACTACTATCTTCCCCAAACTTCCTTTGTCACCGTCTGTCCCAACTTACACTAACTGTGTAGTAGTACATGCACCTAGCCGTCCTTGCAGTTCTGAACTAGTGAACGGGACCAACCCTTTCACGGGAGCAAATGGAGCAGGTGTACATGTAACAAGTGTGCGTGTGATGTGATTGATGCGGCTTCCAATCCTATCGCTTCCTTCTCTTGGCTATCGGTCTGCGTCTGGCTTCTTCCTTACATCCCACGCGTGTTCTGTCCCGTATGATCCATGTAATTATTTTCTAGGGATTGTGTCCTTATTACGTCTCGGACAAACAAGAACAGTGAACCAGACTGTCTTGGACATTGTGAGTTGATCGGCAACCGTTCTACGTACGGTACTGTACTTATTCCGGGACAGACCTGCCGCTACCTGACCGTTGGGGTTTCCCTTTCTTCTTCTCTTTCTCTCTCCAACGCAGAGACACTATCGCAATACATGATCGAAAAAGCATAAGCAACGCCATCTTATAAACCTTCGGTTCAAGTCCCCCATTCTGGGGGCATCTGCTATTGTACCTAGTATATTATATACTACACTACTTACGTCTATTCACTTGCACCGCATCTTGCGACTATCTTCACTACAAAAGCTTCAACCAACGACCACCTGACTACATCAACAATAACAAAGCAACAGACTTGCAACCCACCTGCGCCCCGAAACCAAATCAACAACACCGCTTGCTCCCTCGCTCTCTCCCAGCCACACCACTGCTACTACTACTACCACCCTCGACCATCGCGTCGGATTCCATCACCATCTATACAGACCAACACACACCGTAAACAGTTCGGCTTTGAGCAAAAAGCTACATTGATGTCTTCTGACCTCCGCACCGCCCTCAACTGCCTGCGTCACCCATCCAGATTCATGCCCGTCTCGAGAACGCAACTCTCGAGAGACCATACGGGCGACAGTATACAAAATATACCAAGTAGTACATAAAAGTTTGTTTTGTCAACCCTATCTTCTATTCCCCTCAACGTTCCCCCCTAACTTACACGATGGGATTCCAGGAATAAAAGCGATAGCCCAGTATGGAGAATCCCAAACCCAGTGCCACCGGTACCACCACCACCGCCGCCGCCGCCGCCGCCGCCATGGCCCCCCCGATGACAATCGGACATGCACGTGGACGCGATGCGAAGGTCACGCTGTCCGTGGCTCTGACGACGACGACGACGACGACCACCGCCACCACCGCCACCGCCACGAAACGCAGTAGTGGTAGTAGTAGTAGTCAACGGACGTCCCTGATCCCCCCTCGCTGGGAATCCAGCGTCCGCACGGTGGGGATGTCGGAGTGTCGCGAGGCGGCGCTGTCGCTGGCGCACGCGTTTGCGGGTGATGCGTACGCGCAGTATCTCGTCGATGATGCCGACCCTTCCCCCCCCGCCTCTGTTCCTCCTCCTCCCTCCGGCGAGTCCTCGGCTGAAGACAGATGGAAGCTCCACGTCGACATCATGACCTACGCCGTCGCCGCGCACTGCCTCAACGGGCTCGTGACGACGATCGGCCCGGACTACGACAGCGTCGCGCTCTGGCTGCCGCCGGGGCGGGATCTCGACGGCTGGTGGACCACGCTGCGGAGCGGCATGTGGAGGCTCTACTTCCAGCTGTCGGCCGAGGGCCGGAGGCGGTACTACGACGAGATCCTGCCGCTGCTGCACGACACCAAGGAGCAGGTGCTGGGGAGCAGCCGGAGCCGCAGCGCGTGGTACCTGGTGTACCTGGGCACCAAGCCGAATTCCCAGGGGCGAGGGTACGCGAGGCGGCTGCTGGAGGATATGATTCAACGTGTAAGCCACCAAACCCCCCCCCCGCCCCCACTTTTTTTGGAGTTGGGTCGGTTCAAGTTGGTTTTAGGGGTACGCGCTCTCGGTATATACTAACAAAGGGGGTGTGCAGGCCGACGCAGAGAACCGCCCCATGTACCTCGAGTCCAGCGCGCTGGCCAACAACGCCTACTATGAAAAGTTCGGCTTCGAGGTCAAGCGCGACGTCGAGCTCAGGCGCGGCGCGGTCCCCGTCAGGCTGTCCATCATGGTCCGTGAGCCCCAGCCGCCCCATCAGCCTCAGCTTATTGAACGCAAGGTTGCTGCTGTCGCTAGCCACCACCACACGACTACGACGAACACGACGAACACGAAGAACAGGACGAATAAGATTCAGCTGGTCAAGATGGGTTAGGCTTTCGACTGGGCACAGATTGTGAGATCTGCTTTGCTTATGAGATATGATTTTTTTTTAACATTTAACATTTAATGTGTTTGGGCTGCATTCAACATGTGGTAGCGCGCCGCATTGCAACAACAACAACAACAACAATTGCTACACACTCGCTCCTGTTGTTACGCTGATATTTCAGGTTTTTCGTTTTCTTGTCGGTCGTTTCAGATAATATGCTATGCTATGCTATATACGGATATGAGATCGGATCGGATCGGATCGTTCAGGTTACTTATCAATACTCACTATAGTCAGTCTTTACAGTCAACAGTCAGATACAGAACAATACTATTTTGCACAGAAAACGTAGGACAAATTGTCAACATTCCTTTTCCGTTTCCTTCTGTCTACTTAACCAGGGGGGGGAAGAAACAGAAGTGGTAGGTAAGGTAACCTGACCTCAGATACGTACGGCGCTGTTAGTTAGTTAGACTACGTGGTAGCGGGCTGACCTTTCTTCCTTTCTTTCCACCAACTTTTACGTAGCGTACGGTATGTACCTAGCTATTGTAATTTATGGACGGTCACTGAACAACGGTTCAAGACATGATAACATGATAAAGATGGCATAACACGATCAACAAAAAAACCAAATGATATAAAAAAAAACGAACAACTGGTATCATTCGATCGTCTTCTCCCTACACAACTAAACCGCAATATGTACAGGTAGGTAATCACGACCGCTTAACCTTTTTCGACGGGCGGGCGTTCTTCTCCATCCTTCTCTCTTTGACCTGCCTAGCCTTGCGAATCTCCGTCGCTCCCTTAAGCTCTCTCTTGCTGCCCTCGCCGTCCCTGTACTTGCCAATGCGCTTCTCCTTGGCCTCCGCCACCCTCTTCTTGCGAACGTGATAGTCATCACGGTACTTGTCCGCGTCCTTGGGTGCCTTTTCTTGCTTGTGCTTGAAGTGCCTGTTTCCTCCACCACCACCTCCCCCTGGACCACCCCCACCGAAATGCCTAACCATGTCCCGCTTTTCCGTCTCTCCCACATGCGGCATCCGTCCCAACTTTTGATTCCTCCGCCATTTATCAAACCTACCAGACTTGAAGCTCGCAGCGATCTTGACGCCAGATTCACCCCTGATCATCTTGGTCCCCTCCCCTCTGGACCCGTCCATGTCGTTGTGCGTAGCGACGTATTTAGACTGCTTCTTGTCCCACCGCATCTTTGCCCTTGTCGGAAGACCGAACGCCTTGGCGCCCTCGTCATTATGCAAATCCATCGCGGCGTCGCGCGCGGCCTCTGCGAAGTTAGGGTTCGACCCGCCGCCGGTATGCACACCATAAGCGCGCTCCTCGGCCGCGTTGGTGGTCCGCGGCGTGTAGGACATGAATATCTCTGGGTCCTGGAAGGATTCCGGCTTTACCGCCCCCTTTTTAGCGGAGGTACTGGCACTGGCAGATGTGGATACCGTGACTTCGAGTTCCTCGTCAGAGTCATCATCTTCCCATTCCTCCTCCTCCTCCTCCTCCTCCTCCTCTTGACCGTCTTCTTGCGGCCCATCCAAGTTCTCAAACTCAGCACCATCAGCATCAACCATTTCCGTGTCTTCGTCGTCGTCAACGTGCTTGTTCCTTCGTGGCCCCATCTTGGTCCTAAAGTTCCGCATGACCTCTGCAGCCTGGCTCTTGCCAGACTTGCCCTTCGGGCCGATTTCAAAGATGGTTTCTTCCGGCTTGAACCCGCTGATTTTGTTGAGGAGTTTGTCGCGAGCTTCTTCGACATCCGCGGCGGCTTCCCCGAAAAGGGGGTGGACTTGTGACCATGCTCGTGAGGCCACAATCTCTCTGGCCCGTTTGGCGCTGGAGCTGGACGCAGAGTTTCGGGTCCTCAGGTACAGCTTCTCTGCCTTGGCTGCCACCTTGCGAAGAGCGCTAATGTCCTCGCTATCGTCGAGAACCTTGTTCACCCACTCTATGCTAGGCTCCACCTCGCTTCTCTTCAAACCACCTAGCACCACATCTTGTGCAAACGACGCTGGACCGCCTTTCACACCGTCTTGGCCGGTGACCAACTTCCTTCCCAAAAATAGCTGTAGATCCAAAAGGTAGGGAACGTCGGACTCGCGGACAAGCGCATACGCCCAACCGCGCTGGCCGGCACGGGCGGTACGTCCAACACGATGGACGAACACCTTGGGTTGCGGGGGAAAGTCGTAGTTTATAACATTCGCAAGAACCGGGATATCGATACCACGGGCAGCCACGTCTGTGACCACGAGGATGTTTGACCGTCCCCTCCTGAAATCATCGACCTGGATCTTCCGTGCCGTCTGGTCGAGCGAACCGTAGGCGTACGACACCGCAAACCCTGCATGCCGTAGTAGTGTAGCCAGGTACTCGACGTGATGTTTTGTGGCTGCGAAGATGATAGTCGAATGTTCTGTCGGCTTCTCCTTGCGGCCAGGGTTATCCGACCGCTTTCTTTTTCTATCCGGCCGCCCTTCAAACCAGTCGTCCTCTTGCCGCTCCTTTACACCTTCTGGCAATCCCAACGGCATCTTGATGACATCGTGCAGGATGTGGAGCAACGCAGCCTCCTTTTCTGCGCCCTTGACGCTAAAGAAGGCGCTCTCGAGGTCCGGAGAGACCTTGGTCTCAGCGTCAAGTCTGACAAGGCTGGGATCCTGTAGGCCTGCCCTAGCAAACTCTACCAACGAACTCGGTAGTGTCGCGGAAAACAGCAGCGTTTGTCTGGACGGCGGCAGAGCGTGAAGAATCTCGGTAAGCTGCGCCGCGAAGCCCATCTCGAACAATCTGTCCGCCTCGTCAAACACCACGTATCTGATTGACGACAGATCGAGGTTCATTTCCACCTTCAAGTGGAGGAAACGTCCAGGGGTAGCAATGATGATGTCCGGGTTGGCGGCCATCAGGCCGAACTGTTCCTCCAAGCTGTCTCCTCCCACCAGCAGGACAGTCTTCAGATCTGTGCCCCGGCCAAATTCCTTGACGACTTTCAGGGTCTGCAACGCAAGTTCTCGGGACGGCGACATGATGACGGCTCGGGCACCGAACCGCGCGCTGTGAGCCTTGAGCTTCTCGATCATGGGAATGACAAAGGCGGCTGTCTTTCCGGATCCTGTCCGGGCCATGCCCACTACATCTCGCCGGTCGAGAACCAGAGGGATGGCCTTGCGCTGGATAGGAGTCGGTACTTGAAAGCCCTTCTTTGTGATGGCTCTCAGTAGGTTGGCACTCAGACCTACACACACACACATCAGCTATACTCTCCAGTAAGAGTGTAAATGTAAGAGCTTACCCATGGCCTGAAAGCCGCCACCCTTCTTGACACTCTTGCCCTGCACATTGGAAGCCTTTCGATTACTGCTCCTCTGCCGGGAGGCAATAAATGCCGCGTCGCCATCATCTTCTGATTCGCCTCCTGCATTTAGGATGTCGTCGAAGTCAAGGTTGTCAGCGGGTGCTGCTGCACCTTTTTTCGTAGGCTTATTATTGTTGAATGTGCTGTTGTCGTTCTCGTCGTCGTCGTCGTCAGAAGCGAGGATATATCCGCCAATGTCGACTTCGTTCTCGGACGGAGCGGGTGAGGGCGATCTTCGAGGCATTTTGTCCCTCTTGTTACTATGCAAATGCACAAAACGAGGATTGCTTTGTCGCATTGATTTTTAACGATGAACAGCAAGTGAGTGGAATACTTTTTAGCGGGGCTGTTTTTTGCTTATCGCTTAGTTATCGCGCTTGTCTTAGTTATCAATCTGCGACGGAACTAGTGGTGGCGCATGCCATTGCCATGCAGTGAAAGTGAGCTGCGCGCGCGCGTGCTCACATCAACACACACACATATAACGTTACACACAAACATCTTTACAATTTACAACTGCTCAATTCAGATCTGCGCGCGCAAACACACACGAAAAAAAACAAGATGGCCTCAACAGATACCAAAGACACGAAAACACCAACACCTCCAAAGATCGAAGAAGAACCGGTGGTTGAGGTTGACAACAGAGATGCCCTTGAGGTGCTCGAGGCAGAGGCGAAGGAATGGGACAAGGACGCCGAGATAGACCGCATCCTCAAGGCTTTCCGGCTCGATGCGTAGGCCCTTCACCCCCCTTCTCTTTTTTCCTTTCTCTTTCCCGGCTAACATTTTTGGTTGTTGGTGGTTAGGTACGCAGTGCTAGGCCTCAAGCCCGGCGTGCCAGAGTCCGACATCAAGGTCGCCTATCGCAAGAAATCCCTGCTCATCCATCCCGACAAGACCAAGAACGCGCTCGCCCCCGAGGCGTTCGACAGGCTGAAGAAGGCGCAGACAGAGTTGATGGACGAGAAGCACCGCGAGCGCCTGGATGAGGCCATTGCCGACGCACGCATGCTCTTGATACGGGAGAATAAAGGGTGGACTGTCGACTCGCCAGAGCTGAAAACGGCGGAGTTTGAGAAGAAGTGGCAGGAGAAAACCAAGATGGTGCTCATCGAAAACGAACAGCGACGACGAAGACAGCTGAAGGGGCAGATGCAGGAGGAGGGCCGCGAGCAGAGGCGGGAAGAGGAGGAACTCGAAGCACGCAAGAGAAAAAGACAGCACGAACAAGATTGGGAGGCCACAAGAGACCAGAGGATCGATTCCTGGCGGACATTCCAGAAGGGTAAGATGTCAGGAGGTTCTTCAGGGGGCGGCGCCGCAGACGGGGAGAAGAAGAAGAAGAAGAAGAAGCTTAAGCCTATCGGTTAGAGAGCTTGACACACCAAAGGCGGGGGTGCGCCTGCAACGAATTGCAAAAGCATAACAACAAAGCAGCAGCAGCGGTCTATTACTATGAAATGGATATTTGGGGGCGGTGGGCGGCGGTTACGTGAGAACGACAAGGACGATATGATACGAGAATGAAGCAGTGAATGAATGCAAAGCAAGTGAGTTTATATCTTGAAAATTGAAAATGAAGATTGCTCCTTTTGAACCTAACCAGATTTGAGAAGATTCGCTAGAAATTACAATTTACCAAGAAATAGCATACTCTACACAGACCGTCAATTCGCAATACATACGGTTGAATTATTATACATTGAAAACCGGTCTGTTGTTTCCAGCTATAGTGAAAACGGTGAATCATGCTCCTTTTTTACTCACTTGCATATTTGACAGCAACAGACAAGGCGCTCGCCCGGGTGTCCTTCAAAGTGAAGCTCTCGTTGCCCATTTCGGAGACGCACGCGATTAGTAGCCCACAGGTAAGTGATAGATCATAATAACACAGTGACTTCAAGGATGAAATTGGCACGACACAAGTTGTAAGTTCACACTGCAATTATATTATTTGCTCGAAACTGTCTCCTCAGCTAGGAGGCTTATGCTTCTTCTTATACTGGATAAACCTCCCGAGGTTGAGCACGGCCTCGTCAGCCTTTGTCCTCAATTCCCCAAACTGCCTCTTGTCGATCGTCTTGACCATGGCCTTGATCTTGGGCGTCATCTCCTCCAGGTGCTGCAAAAAGTTATCCCTCCAGAAAACCGCCTTGTCACACTCGGCGTCCTCGTCTCCGTAGATATCAAACAGCTGGTTCAGAGCCTCGACGGCCTCCGCAGGTTGTGTGCCTTCGCTGTTCAGGAGCGTTAACAAGAAAACACCGATTTCCCGGTTCAAGGCCACGGGAACAGGATCCCGCGCCAGCGAGCCTAGGACGCCAATGCACTTGACATCCAGCCCCTGAAGCGGGTCCTCCTTCTCTTCACCTTGCTGCTCTCCTTTCGGTGCTTTCTTTGATGCCTGGTAGAGAGACATGAACTTGCGGTGCTCCCTGGGACTCGCCAGCGGCGTGTCACTGCCTAGGGTCCGTGATAACGCCCATGCCAGGCTAGCCACCATCGTTGCGAGATCAATATCGGCGTTATCGGCCTCGAGAATCGGCGTGATCGTCTTGGACCATATCCTCTGCGCAGCCGGCTTCCAGGCTTTTCGGATGGCTGCGTTCTCCGGTTCCTCGAAATCAAGAACAGACACAGTCCAGGCTATGTTGTTCAAGGCTGAAAGTGCATGCCCTTGGATAGTTAATGCCTCGTCGCTGTCAATGATGGCAGGATTTGTAAGCCGGATAAGTTGTGGTATAGCCTTTTGCACGTATTCTCGAAGGGTAGGTAGGCCGTCGAGCCCGTCTTCAGGATCGAGGCCATCGTCTGCGCCAGTAACCTTTTCCATGTCTGCTTCTATGTCGCCAATGCTGTCGTCGTCGTCGTCGTCGTCGGACTCGTCGTCTTCTTCATCATCCTCTCCCTCATCATCTTCGTCTTCGTCTTCCTCTTTGTCAGAGCCCCCTTCGTCAACGTCCATGGCGTCAGCGTCATCAATGCCGTTCCATTCTTCGTCAGCCTTGGCGATACCCTCGCTGAAAGCCGGCCGATTGCCTTTCTCGAGGGCGCCTTGCAGATCTGTGCCTATCGAAGCTAGGACCTCCAAAGCAACCTGCACCATTTCGAAGGAACCCTGATGGCCGTTGGCCTTGGAACCATTCGTTGAACCGTATTGCTCCAGGATCCGAGTCAAGCTGGGAATCAGGACGGCATCGCAAGCCCCGTCCTTTCCGGGGCTGTGGTCTAGCCAGTGCAACGACGTAAAGATGTTGTGGAGGACTCCACAGGCTAGTGCTGCTCTTGAGCCACCGGAGGAACTGAGCTTCAGCAGCTCATCATAACACCTGTCATCGCCGATGAGGACCTGGCCGAAGTGGAGATTGTCCTCGGACAGTGTCATGAGACATGAGAGCGTCTCATCGAGAATCTCTTGAGGGGCCGAATCTGTGGATACCAGACGGAAGAGGAACTGCACAATCGTTTGGTTTCCAGGCCTCGTCTGGCTTCCGGCAATCGCAATAAGAATCTCATCACGCGCTACTGCTAGATTGCCGAGAAGCGAGAGCAGAGAGCCTGTGATGTCCCAAACAAGACGTTGCTGAGCTTTTGTGAGCTTCTTGAAAGGCTGCTCGGATGAAGTGAGAGTCTCGACGATCTGTGTTCATTAGTCAAAAGTACACAGAAAGCAGAAAACAGGTAAACCACTTACAGCCTTTGCTGCGTGCTCGATGGCAGTCAAGACATCGACTCGGTACAAGTGCACGCAAAAGTCGGCCTCTTCTTCCTGTGCAAGCACCTTCAGAATCTCCCAACCGGCAGCCCGGCTGTCGATGCTGCTATCCGTGAGGGTTTCGGTGAGGACTGTGTGGACAATCTGCTCTCGGAGGAGGAGTTTCCTGCACCTGGGATCCTGCACGATATTTGCTATCGCCCCGGCGGCAGCCGTTCGGGACTTTGCATCCGGGCTCTTCAGGTCATTGAGAACTGGCAGCACTTTGCTCTCTCTGAGAGCAGCGAGTTCTGGGTCTGATGGCGGCTTAACGGGCTTTGCGATGGGATCAGCCCGAGGCGCTTTGCCTCTGGTCCGGCGCGACTTTCCCATTTCTGTATGAGCACTTCCGAATATATATAACTGACGGCGGGAAGTCGCAACTCAGAACAACCTTCTGACAGACTGACACTAAAAATCCCAACTCAAGAATTTTGAAAAAAAATTACCCCACCTGCCCACCAACAGGGCCCTCAATCTTATCAGTTCGGGTACCTTGCACTCGTCCAGTGAGTGTGGTCGGCCCGCCACCCCCCAAGCTCAGCGCTAGAATGCGGGGAGGGGATCTGCCGCTAGTCTAAAGCACAGACGTTAAGCCACGTTTGGTAATCGCGCATTCGACAGCTCCGAATTGA
Source organism: Diplogelasinospora grovesii (assembly GCA_033297225.1). Classification (NCBI taxonomy): domain Eukaryota; kingdom Fungi; phylum Ascomycota; class Sordariomycetes; order Sordariales; family Diplogelasinosporaceae; genus Diplogelasinospora; species Diplogelasinospora grovesii. The sequence continues at coordinate 573,125 of MU853757.1, forward strand.
CAGGTCTCTCTTTACGCACACGAGTGAACTGTTCCACTCTTCGTGCGCCCGCGATGAGTACGTGACTCTCAACAGACACACAATTCTTCCGATGAATCCCGCCTAATGACTCCGCCCACAGGCTGCTTTTGCGCTCAAGAGTGAGCTGCTGCTAGAGCAGCGCGATAAAGTCTCATTTGCGACTTGGCCAGCATTCTGAAGGAGCTGCGCTCTTTCGGGAATGCGGTTGTGGGGCGCAGGCAAGATGGTATCGCTCTTCCTCAGTGACGAAGAGCTGGGCAAGAAGGATGACGACCACAAGAAATCCGCGCTACCTACCATCCGCCCTGGTTCTTCCCATGGATGGAACACCGCGAAAGTTCCGCCGCGCAAAACACTCAAGCGTCTAGCTATTGCCCTCGTCGTCGGCCTTTGCATTTATCTGTTCATCAAGAACATACCTACCGATGTACCCATCCGAGACCACCGTCGACCGACATACACCCACCCTGAAGATGTATCACAACCACCAGTGACGACGCCAAAGCCCATGCCGCAGCTCAAGCCCATTCGCCCTCCCGAACCACCTCCGCAAGTGGACAGCAAGCCGAAAGAGGAGGAGAAGCCAAAGGATGACAAGAGCGATCTCGCACCTAGCAATGGAGGACACAAAGAGTATAACGGCCCCGTCAGGTTCCTGAACCTCGCTGTATCATTACACGCCATTTCGGGCACCAAGGGAAGCTGGAGTACCAACAAAAATATTCTCTTTGCAGCCGGCAGTCTGAAAAGCGCAGCGACTCTGCTCCCTATGGCCTGCCAGATGGGCGCAGAACTGCGGAGCTACGTGCACTTTGCGCTCATGAGCAGGAGCGAGATCGACATGGACGAGCTCCGTGCCGTTAACGGCATCGACGACTCCTGCCAGATCATATTCCACGACGCCCGCCCAGATTTCCCCTCCACCTCGACGGAGAAACGCCTTCAGAACAGCGTTTCCCGTGCTATGTACCACATCAATGTGTATATGCATCCGCAGGCCGTGCTTATCGACAGCTCGAGCGCGGAAGAGAGATACTTTCTCGATACTATGAGAGTTCAGGCGCCAAACTTGGAGATACCGGTTATCGAACTCCCCGAGAATGCGCCAAAACAGCTTGCGTGGATAACGAAGCTAGACAGCTCATCGTTAGCGGGTAAGTAGCCTCACATCACCTCCCGACCATGTTTGACGCTAATTGAGTGTAGCATGGAACAAGATCAACATCGACGTTTTAATCCACGCCTCCCCAGGAGCATCTGGAAGCCTGATCCGCCTGCTCAAGAGTCTCACAGCAGCTGACTTTTCCTCGTGCTCTATCCCCCATCTAACCATTGAACTCCCGCAAAAAGTGGACCCACCTACCGCAGAGTTTCTGAGGTCGTTTACCTGGCCACCACCTCACCTCCCCAACCCTACGAACGTCAAGCAGCTTACACTCAGACACCGGATACAGAGAAGCAGCCTGACAGAGGAAGAAAGCTCAGCACGATTTCTCGAGTCTTTCTGGCCGACTGATCCCAAGCACTCTCATGTCCTGGTTCTCTCGCCACAGGCAGAATTGTCACCGCACTTCTTCCACTGTAAGCCCTCTCCCACCCCCTTTACCCACCCTCTATGCTCCGCTACTAACGGTGTGTATAGACCTGAAGTATGCAGTTCTCGAATACCTCCACTCCAACGCCGCTCGCCTGCAGGAGTGGGAGTCACGGTTACTCGGCATCAGCCTAGACCTGCCGTCTACCCACCTAAACGCGTCTGAACCATTCGCCCCTCCTCTAGGGGGAGGTAAAGAGGGGGGGACACCGTTCCTGTGGCAGGCACCGAACAGTAACGCGGTCCTCTACATGGGCCAGAAGTGGGTAGAGCTCCACGGGTTGGTTTCCCGGCTGCTGGAGCTGCAGCCGACAACGACAGGCCCCATGTTTTCAGTGAAACTCGTTAGCAAGCGATACCCGTCGTGGCTGGAACAGGCCCTACGGTTGTCCCTGGCCAGGGGATACTGGACGCTCTATCCGAGTCAACTTATGGCGGGAAATCTGGCGACGGTGCATAATGACCTCTACAAAGCGCCTGAAGAGTACGAGGCAGAATTGGTTGAGAACAACAAAAAGAAGGGGGTAAACGAGGAGGTCAAGTTGACAAAAGGGGGCCCAGCAACTTTACTGGATAGTCTGTTGTTGTCGGGGTCGGAGGTGGCGATCAATGATATGCCCATGCTGTCCTGGGACGGGACACCCACGACGTTAAGGGGATTGGATTCGGATGCGCGGGATTATGCAAACGAGTTTCGGCGGGCGGTGGGTGGGGGGGATTGTGGGGGGATGGCTGCGGAGGATTTGATACCCAAACCTGGGGATGTTGGTGACTTGTTTTGTGTCAAGGATGAGTTGTAACTAGAGCGATGATGGGACGGCGTTTTGGTGTTGGTGTTGGTGTGTTGGGTTAGTAGTATTAAATGAATGGGTTGTTTTGTATATATGTGTATATATTATATTATATTTGAAACTTTTAAGTCATGACGAGAACATGCTACGCTAAAAAAAAAAAAAAGGATATGCTATGTGTTATGAATCGACGGATTCACTAAGTTTGTTAACCACCAACAGCGTGAAACAACTCCCCACGATGCACAACGCCGTTACAGCCAATATCTATCGGTGTGTCAGCCACGCGCGCAAGGTACATACATGATGTTGGGGGGGGGGGGAAGGGGGGCTTTACAGATTGAGTCCTCCATCCGGTCTGCACGATAGCTGCTCGTCGGCTGTATTTGTTTACCGTTCCTATATAAAAACCACATGTTAGCATCGCCCTTTCCTCCACGGCATAGGGAGATGGTAGGGGATGGGGGCGGAAATAGTAAAGAGTAGGATTGGGGGGGGACGTACTGATATAGTTGGCTATTCCCAACCCAAGACACGACACGGACAGGGCCCAGAAGATCGCCCCTAGAGGTTTAGCCATGCGCAGCTCCAGCTCGCTCGGTTTATTCTTCAGATGAAACGACAGCACGATGGCGACGGAGACTACGGCCATGTAGACTGATAGGCGGAGGTATGATAGGAAGGCTGGGGGCATGTTAGTAGGGGGAAGAGGAGGTTTGGGGGGAAGTAAAAGGGGGGGGGGGCAGGAGGTGAGATGGGACATATACTTCGCTCATTGGCGCAGTGATCCCTACAATCACTGCTCTCGTTGTCAAAGAGTAAAGGCCCGAAGAGAGGCCAGAAGAAGAATGCGTTTGTCTCTTCGTGTCTGATTATTTTACTATAGTTAGCAAATATCTTCAAACTGATAATAACAGAAGCAAGAAGTAGGAAGCATAACAGGAGACGGGAGAGGGTGGCAATCAGAGAGGTAAGACCGGAGGGCCGAGAATCGCAAATAGCTTGAGAAATAACGGTGAGATGAAGCGCGATGGGATGAAGGATATATATAAGATGAAAAAGAGAGAAAAAAAGGGGTAGTTAATTTACCTATGCACTTCAGATACCTCAACAGGTCTCTTCAGCTGCGCACAGCAACCACATGATGATGCTGCTGCTACTGGTGGTAACGACCAGTCTTCCTCGTCTGCCTCCATCTTTTGTATACGTTCGTGGCTTTGTACAGTACAATGCTGCAAGTGGAAGTGGCGTGTTGTGTCTGAACCGTACGGTAGTCTGCGAATGCCGTAGCGTCCTCGTTGTCACTCGTGCAGATATGGTTTGTGCTTTAATTACAAGTTGAAACTCGATAATGAAAGGTCTCAACGGGTATTAAGAGGTCAATGGGTTAGGTCAGGTGAGGTTTGCTCTTTCATCTAGATTCAAGGCAAGTAGTACTATCCGTACAGCGGTTACATGATGTGATAAACAGGTGTGGAAGGCAACACTGTGAAGCTCGTCCGCACGGTACGTACCTTTGTCGTTGGAGCTCGGGCCATGTGATGACCAGCAGGCTTATCGATAAGCCCTGTCAACGTTAACTAGGTGGGGGGCGTGCCAAACTCCCCTCCTCGTCGCGATTGCAGTTTAAGTGCCGTCGCGTGTTTTCCAAAGCATTTACGCGTCTTCCACCTTCCTTCCCCACCACCACCACCACCACCAACCTCATCCCCAGGATCAGATCACCATCCTCACCGTCCTCACTCACCACACACTCACCCCAGCCAACACAATCACAATGGGTACGTAATAATTACCCTTTTTTCGTTCGCCCCTTTTGTTCCTTTCCTTTCCTTTCCTTTCCTTGCTAATTAATATATATGAGTTATAGCTGCATACGGCGGCTACTCCAAAACCAGCTACGGCGGCGGCGGCGGCGGCGGCGATGACGGTGGCGGCGGTGGGGGTTTCTTCGGCGGCGGCGGCTCTCAAGGTCAACACGGTTCCCAAGGCGGCGGCGGCTCCTCCTCGAAAAACTACGCCAACGAATCCCTGCGGCCCGTGACCGTAAAGCAGCTGATCGAATGCGAGGAACCGTATCCCAACGCCGACCTGGCCATCGACAACATCCCCATCACGCAGGTCACCATCGTCGGGCAGGTGCGCGCCGTGAATTCTCAGACCACAAACGTGACCTACCGGATCGACGACGGGACGGGGACGATGGACGTGAAGAAGTGGGTAGACGTGGAGAGGGCCGACTCCGACGAGCAGCAGCAGCAGCAGCAAGCCCAATTCGCGCTCGACAGCTACGTCCGGGTATGGGGCCGGCTCAAATCGTTCAACGGGAAGAAGCACGTGGGCGCGCACTTCATGCGCCAGGTCGACGACTTCAACGAGGTCAACTACCACCTCCTGGAGGCCACCTACACCCACCTATATCTCACGCGGGGGGGACACAATACAAATGGTGGTGGTGATGGAGGAGGAGGAGGAGGAGGAGGAGGGGGAGATAGTATGTTTGTCGACGGGGGTCACCACCACCACGGTGGAAACAATAACAATAACCACAACATGGGCGGTACAGATTATGACGCCGGTGGTGGCGGCGGCGGCGGCGGCGGCGGCGGCGGAGCAGGAGTCTCGTCTGATGTATCTGCAAGACTGGCCGGTTGCAGTCCCAAGGGCCGAAAGATGTTCAACTTCTTGTTGAAATCACCAGGCGGCAACGAGGGACTGCATGTTAACCAGATCGCCAAGGACGCCGACATGACTGTCAGAGATGTACTCGGCGCGGCGGATGAACTCCTCGGACACGGGCTGATATACACCACGATTGATGATGAGACTTGGGCTATTCTGGATTATTAAACCAACCCAAGATAGAAGAAGAAAATATAATGAGATATGCTAGCAGCTGGTCGGACCATCCCGTTTGTTTGTGTGGGTTATGAGTGGGTTTCTTATGTATCGTGCATTCAAAACGAGGGATGAACCGGATTCCTGGTCTGTGTATGATGATAAACGGGATGCTGCTACGCACTTTCACAAAGCGCTGGATCATTTGTTGTGTTGAACTTGATTCATTACCCGCCTGACCACTCGCTTGTACGAGAACCCGAATCTCTTGTATGTATCATGTATATGTCGGTATGAGAAGACCTGTATACCACCCATCCATTCCTTCCTGTCCCTTTCCCTCCCGTCCTGGGACTAGATAAACCCCCTATAAACAGAAAATACGCTGCCAAACACATCCTCCGTATACTCCACCTAGCCTGCCCCAGCCTCTTACATTATATGATAATACAGGGGAAAAGAAAAATCGTTAGAAATCATGGTATCATCAAATCACACCCCTCTAACGCGCTCGTTATGGTATTACAAGTCCGTAAGAAAAGACTCATGTAAAAAGAAAAGGAAGAAAATCAAGGCAGAATAACCCCGTGCCCCCTACCCCCTTACACCCACCGACTTCCCCGCTCTCCCAGAATCATTGGAACATCAGACCATAGTAGGGGGGGGTTAAAAAGAGATCAGAAGGGAGATCCTACTCTCCCGACTCGATACTCTCCAACCACCCCCTAACCGCTTCCCTCAGGGGGCTCTCCTTCTCTCGTATCGCGCCCCTGCTGTTGTTATGTTGATGTTGCTCAATCTCGCGCTGTTCAACAACATCCCGCACAACCTCCTCCAGCGCAGACAGTATGACTGTCTTGCACTGTGTCCTTGGGACCTCCTGGGGTACACTCAGCGCTTGAGACAGCATATGCTGAGAGTGAGCTCTCGCCGGGTCATCCATCTGTGTAGTAGCAGCCGCTGTGCTGTTCCTTCGTTCTGTCCGCTGTTTACTAGTAGACCGGCTTGAGGCTTGCGAACTCTCTTTGGAAATATCCGAGGTCATAGCTATAACCCGTTCAACCGCCTCGATCAGGACCTCATCTAACGTGACTATCTGCTCTTCGATGAACTCTTCTTCCAGATGTGTCTCGTAAGGGGAGATTGACGGAGTCAGGAGTACCGAGCTATTGCCGTTGCCGTTAACGACGACTGGTTTCGGCTTGACTAGTCTCCGATACCGTATCCGTGTGATGGTAAAGTTGGTGGTGTCGGCTATCACGGCCGTGCTGATATCCATCCACCTCTTCTCCGGCTGCCCACAGGGCGAGTGAGCTCCTGAGGGGGGTGGTATTGCTGGGGACGGTTCTGCTCGTAATGAAGCCTTGATTTGCTCCATTAGCCCATTCTGGGAAGGAAGCGCTTGTAGGACGAAATCGGGGTGGTAGTGCTGGAGCCAGCCAGCCACATTAAGGGGCACGTCTCCATCCACTGACACACGACAGGACTGCTCAAACGCCTCGAATCCTGTACCCCCGAACCCAGGAGTAGATAGATAACCGCTGCTCGACGGAGAGCTCACAGCCGTCTCGAACGAGGTGATGTAATCGGGAAAGGGGACGTCCACGTCGATAACTCCGTCGTCTACATTAATTGAGGTCTTCACGGGAGATGCGAATGCGCCGGACGGATCTGGGGTCCTCTTTGCTGCTGCTGTCTTGTGCGCTACCGTGTCCGTCTGCTTCGGCTCGGTAGAACGCTGCTGGTCCGTGCTGCTAGAAGTAGAGTACCGTGATGTTCCCAAAGGACTTTCCCCTCGGTCGACCCCCGCGTTGGAAGCAGGAGGGCCTCGAACGGTGCCTGTAGGTCCCTGTCCACCAGAGTTTTCCGACGTTGGTGACGATTCTGACGTGGCTGTGTCTGTGGCTTGCTCGACCTGAGCAGCATGCGCTGTCTTTGTTGGCGAGTTTGGGCTGCTGCCAGCGTTACTGTTTGGCTGCTGCGCTCCGCTTGAGTTTCGCGTGTAGGTTGCGGTCGTCGCGTTCGAGGTACTATCTCTCCTGCGTCCATTCCACAAGCCACTGATGACGCTCCATCTTGAAGAGACTTGTCGAGATCCGCCGTTCGTGCCGTTTTGCGCTCCCGCGGTGTCTTCCCTCGTAATGCGCTTGAGATCGTTAGCAGCCGTGCTGTTGCTGCTTCCTGGCCGGCCCGGGGAGAAGACCTCAGCCCGGTAGATGGAAGTAAAGTGGGCGACGCTAGTTTCTTGGGTGATGGTTGCCGTCGTAGCCGCGCTGCTCTTGCGAGTGGCTGCATCACTGCCAGGGAGCGGCAAGTGTGTCGTTCTTATAGACGCAGCATCTGATGCTCGCCTTTCGTGTCTACCCTCCATGCTTAGATGGGCCAAGGGTGGTGGGATAGCGCCTCGCTGGGATTGTATACTGGCATGGCGAGAGTGAGACGCTCGGTGTGGCGCGGTGCGGCGGTTGATTTTGCGCCGCAATGACTCCTCTTTGAGGATGGGCACGACATAGGAGGGAGGGGACTGTGAAAAGGCTCCGGCTCCCAGAGAAGTCGAGGTGCTAGGTCGATGAGCACGGGGGAGACTAGGTAGCTGCTGGGATCCGGGCAAGAAAGCGGCCAACAGAAACACAAGCCGCCGTGCAGCCATCTTGTCGTGAGCCACAATGATCGTTCGGGAAGGTATCGACGCATCCTCCTCCCCCTTCGCTTTTTGCTGGAGCCAGTGACGCCGGCGATATGACGCCGGAGCCAGTGCCTGAAGCCAATCGGTATGCGTTGCGAGGAAGCCTGTCAGCAGATTGAAAAAGAAGAAGCCCTGCTCCCTCGTGCCAGCCCACTTCGCAACCCATCGAGCCTCTTCGCGCCAAATGGGCCAGCGATTCTGTCCTGTGACGACTCTGGCAGCTCGGATACCCGCCACAATCCTGGTCTTGGCGGTCTCGACCTCGGCGCCGATTTTGCGGTTCTCGAGCAGACAGTTGGGAAGTAGGATGATGTGTTTCGCGTTCGTCTTGGGCGGTTTCATGGGTAGGCCGTCTTCGCTCCGGCGGCCCGAGACGGGGAGAGGGTCAGGAGATGCGAGATCTGCTTGCTTCAGCATCGTGAATAGTGTCGCCGCGACAACAGATTGCAAGTGAGTCAGGGTCCGCATGATGATGTCCCAGTGCTGCGTAATGGCGTCAATTTGGTCTTCGATGTCGCCGCCAATAGATGTCTCAAACGAATCCAGGCCATAATTCCCTCCCTGGTGCCCGATTAATGTCCAGCCCGAGGGGCGCGCAGAACTGAAGGATGATGGGAATGAGTCCTGTTCCGTGTACGAACTCGGCGCTCGGAATGCCGACCTCGACGTAGCGGTTGCCGGTGTGCCCTGCGACGATGCAGAAGGAAGGTTGATGACGAGCGCGATGGCGTACATGGGTGTCCGCTTCTGCTTGGGCTGGGGCTTCTTCTTCTTGGACTTGGCATATTCTGCAGCACTTGTTGGGAAAGGAAAGCCTGTGTTTTCCTCGGAATAGCGCCCACGCTGAGGGGTCTCAACCGCGTCATCTTCGGTGGGCAAGGTCACGGGAAACAGCCGCGTGACTAGCACCTTTTTTCGATCCTGGCCACGACCTGCAGCGCCGCCGGGAGTCGGGGGAGTGGTGAAGGGCGGTACATTCTCCGACGAGGATGACTGGGAAAGTCTGCTTGCTCTCAGGCTCGACCTGCCCAAGGAGCCCCGGCCATCTCCGAAGACGGAGCTGTGTTCGCTCATCGCTCGAGGCTCGGATGGGACGACATGGACCTTTGTCGAGGTGCCCTTGTAAGCCATGAGTTCCGAGTTGCCAAAGATGCAGCTAGAGAAGGTGGTCAGTTCCTCTCGGTACTCGCGCCACGCGCGCTGGGAGTCGCTCTCGATGTAGCCCTGGCCCTGATTCCTACCGTGGACCGAGGGTCTCCTGTCGAAAGCGCCCTGCCGCATCTTTGGGCTGTCGGGCTGGATGATGATGGGACGCTGAGAATTCTGACTAATGCTCGGTTTCCGAGGCGAAGTAGGAGCCCGACGCGCCTCCTGGATGGAGAAATATGGCAGTGGTGCTCCGGCAGTCGCCGAGGGCCGATCCATGAAAGACGGCGTCGCGGCACCCGGGGCGGCCTGGCTATCGTACAAGAGTGATGCTGTGACGGGGCCTAGGGCGTCCTGCATGATGACGATGCGCACGTCGCGCGCCTCGAGTTCAATGTCGCCATTATAATCAAAGGCATTTGCCGTCGCGCTCGTGGGAAGCGACGAGGGGCTGGACAAGGGGAACACTTGGTTTAGTCGATGCTCGAACAGGTCCTGTGGATCGGGGAACAGCAAGTTTCGCGTGTGGACGTCTTCATGCACCGACTCGAGTGAAGAGATGGGCTTGTGAGACGTCGTTTGGGCTGACGAGGACGTTCCGGCCCCCGAACCAGCCCCGAGATTGAACAGCTTCCCCAGCATCCCTCCAAACAGGCGCGGGCGGGGCGATTTGCTGCCTGAGAAAAAGGAGACTGGGCTGATAGGGAAGTCGCAAGACAGTCCTCAGCATTTTCTGAGGGTAAACCGCTGAGCTGACATCGTGTTTGTGTTTCGAGTCTTAGCGTTGGCGCATACGAGAGAGGTGTGAATGTGAGAGCGTTGTGCGCGTGACCTTGCTTTCTCAGATTCACTGACAGCGGGATCGGAACTTGTGAGGCGGGAGCCCAAGATAGCGGTGCGTCCGGCGGGAAAGAAGAGGTGTAGCCAGGCAATAAGTGGACAAGCAGGTTGGCCCCGTTCTACTTTAGTAGCCAAGTTTGGGTTTGTGTCTCCCGGAGCTACCAGGACTGGACCAACTGAGGCAAACGATAGGTCCGCCGCACAAGGGAATGCCCGCTCATTTGACAAACAAACGGGCAGTGATTTCGAGGCGGCGCAAAAGACAAGTCTCCCTGTCCACAAGGTAGGTGCTTGTCGGTAGCCTCCTTCCACTTGCGGAGGGTTTTCGGAAACCGGAAACGGCTTCTGCGACTGCGGAACTGAGGCGACTGAGATTACGGTGTCTGGTTGCGAGGGGCAGATCGCCTGAAGCGGCCAGAAACCAAGAATTAATTGCGAGCCGAGTTACTCGCAAGTCCTCTCGCGAATATCTTGCTAATAAGTTAGAATATCCTCAAACGAGAAAGCGTTATTTTCTTTCTTTTTTTTTTTTTGGTTGTGGTCGCGTGGAGAACGTACCGCGAGACGAGCAAGAGAGATGCGCCCAGATCCCGGTATCTTGTGGCTTGGCTTTGCAAGGAAGCGTGGACGAGAGTATGGACAGTAAAAGTACGGTACTCTAATAAGTTAAGATCCGCTATTCCCTCCGCTGAATCTCTAATGGGCTAGAACATTGTGTATCCATCCATAGAACGGAATTGTTTTGTCATCAGAAATGGCGGTGACGAACTTAACAGTGTAAGAGAGGGACGGACTGCAAGATGCAGGTCTGTCGGTCGGTCGGCGGGACGCAGTGTGCAGTGGTGGGACCAAGAACCCAGACCACCTCAGAGCCAGACCGACACTGCGGCTCGAAATGGAGAAGTGCGCGCGCAGCAAGCAACAAGCGGCGGGAGCACCGACTTGTGTTACCACGGTTATACAGTCTAAAAGCTAACACTACCTACGCTACTGCTAGTATCATCGGCTACGATCCTAGGTAAATATGGATGGGCATTCTAAAAAAGGGCCGTACTTACATAGCGGCTGATTTAAACCCGTTCCCCCAAGAATTAGCAATCACTTGCCTTCTGATGGGAAAGTGTGGAACTGCGGGCGCGACTGCCAAACGAACTTGACCCTCGAGCCTTCAGGCGGGACAGCCAAATCGAAAAATCGGTCCACTTTCCGACCCGTCCAAGCACCCGACCACAGCGCACTTTCACATGACTGACGAGGACATGGGACCCCAGACTTTGGGAATCTCTGGGATTTGGGGCCCCGTTTGATCCTTCTTCCAACACTTCGGTGCAGATTTACCCTACCACACACAAAGTGCATGTCCCTAGCCGTCCACTTCAGAACCAGCAGCCTCCATGCATGGCAATGTGCATATTTGACCGATTGGTTTACATTCTCTTATTATACATGACGGTCCTATAATGCTCGTGATGTCTTTTATCTTTCATCCCTCTTATCTTTCATGATGGACTTTAACCCTCGCGTTCTTATATATCGCCCGAGGACGGTTAGGTGAGGATAGTTCAACCAAAGACAGGGCCGGAACTTACGCCCGTGGCAACCGTAGCCCGGCGGTTACCCCGATGGAAGGTGGAAACTTAACAACCTTCTTTAAGATGCATGCTCCAGGCCCCTGGTCGCCGGAAGATACGTAGCATCATATCATCGGTGTGAGCATGCGACCCGACCAGGCCGACCTAGAAATGAATATCATCATTTTGTAAGTGGCTTTCCTTTTCGCTCCTTCTTTTCCTTTGTTCTTCTCCCCTTCCGTTCTGCAGTTGCGCCGCATGCAGCCCCCTTTCAAAGATGAGGCTGAGTGTTGTATGTACTGTACTTTGCCGTATTCGGCTTTTGTTCTGATGTCCGAAAGCAAAGCAAAGAAAGCTTCACCGCCAGAACGCCATACACGTAGGTAAACTGCACAGTATGTACCGTACATGTCCTTGCCGCATGGCACGGGTCAACATCCTTGTACCGTTGAAGATCTCAGGATCATTTCGAGTCTTGACCGTCTGTCATATCCGTCGGATACTTTGGATGTTTGGATGTGTAAACTTTTGGCGGGTTGCTTTACTGTTAGTGTATTGGCTGTTACTGTAAGACAAAACATCCAACACCCGACAGAGTTACCTACTGTTGGTGGATGGCGCGTGGATGGTTGGCCTCCTGTCAAAGAATCGTCAAACATGATACATCCAACGGCGCTTACCTCGTTTACTCACCTCTCTGACGTTCATAGCTAGCTGCCTGCCACTGAAAAAAAGCCAGGTCTTTTCTGCTTACTGACATGCAGGTATGTACCGTGTAACCGCATGTATGTACGTTCACCGCCGTTAACTCTACTGTGCAGTGCAGTGCGGTGCAGTGCATGATGGTCATGATCAAACACGTCATCATTCACATCATCCATCCATCCATCCCACGGGCCAACCTTCATCATCGAATAACCTTTTTTTTTTTTTTTTTTTTTCGAGCTTCCTTTTTGATAGACAGCTGTATCCGTGTTCCGGTCGGAAAGTTTATTAATTACTGTGTACCTTAAATTAGGTATAACAACACACACACACACACATTTCACATGCCTTACACTAGGGCAAAAAAGCTACCCCTCCATACAGCCTCCCTTGCAAACATGCAGAGAACAATGGCACACTCAGCCAATGACGTATTAGCCCGGGAGGTAGCTCCCACATGAGCCTCCCCTACACCAATTACTGTGGTATGTATGTACTGCGGTTGACCCCGCCCCCTCACTTCAGGGTTTGAACTTTTGGGGTGAACTTTCAGGGCGAACTTCCGAGGGGGGGGTGTAGTTGTGTTGACTGCCCTGCCCGCATGCGGTATATTTTGCTTTTTTGCTTTTTTTCGATGCCCTCGGGGGCTTCTTAGGTGTCAAGTAATTAGTTTTTGCCGACTTCACCCTTTATCCTCGGTTTAATGTTTGTTTGCAAAAACAAACTTTTTTTACAGCCAGCCATGCGCAGGATGGCATCTATTCTCCCCAACGTCAACGCTCCATCCGCCTTCTTTTCCGGGAAACTCTGTCTGATGATTATTTATGTCTGAGCAGTTGGCTAGGAACGAAGCGTTTTCTTGTCATAATAACCCCAACTATTATAATTAGCCACTTGCAATACAACAATAATACTCACAACAAGAGGATGCTCTCCGTCCCCTTAACTGTTTCGGTTCCCATCCATCTAACCGCTTTGTGTGTGTGTGTGTGTCTATGGCTAGTGGTCAATTACACTAGCCATGGAACCAATCCGCTCTGAACCGCACCAGCACACACACGCATCCGGATATTAGGGGTATGTACATACTGAATAAGCAAACAACGACCGCAAACAGCCCCGACTTTACCTGCCATGTCTCATTTAAGTCAAACTCCGTCGGCAGGCAGTCTTTCTCAATATTTTCCAAAAGATGACTGACTGACTTGAGAGAACTGTAAATCAAGTAAGTAAGCGGACAAAGTTACACAGCATCGAATCGAATCTTATGTGATATTTATTTGCTGCTACAATAAAATCTAATGTTATGTGAATGTGAATGCGACTGTAGCAGTGATCTTCTTCCCCTTTTCGTGCTTCTATCTGAGTAAGTCCCCCCCCTTGCCCTTGCCCTGAACCGGTTCCCCGAATGCTCGTGATCGTGAAGGAAAGGAACCCTGGCTTTGCGTTTCTCTTTCTATACTAAACACGCTTTCCAAATCACGTTACCCCCTTATTCAACAGCCAGACCACCTCAAATCGAAACCGTCCGACAACACATAAGACTCTCACAGATCCCCTTCCCGCAGAGCATCTGACAAGAATTTGCCGGCGACGGCGTCGTCGTCGTCGGCGTGTCGTTTATGTTCCTGCGCCTAACAACAGAAGAAACGACCGACGCACTAGCACTACTCTCAACCACCGTCTCCGTCGCGGCGGGCTCTACTGGAGATAGAGATCCAATAAACTCAGGCTGAATCGTCGCAGAGTGGATTCCATAGGCGTGAAGACACTGCCTAACTGTCCTCGCTTTCTCCATAAAGTTGGAAATGTCCCCGTCCGAGACGACAACGTGCGCCGATGCAATCGCCTTCTTTTGGTCCAATCGCCAGACATGTAGCTCATGCACCGATTCGATGCCGGGAATCTTTTCAATGTCGTGCTTGATATCGTCGAGATCCACCCCAACCGGCGCGCTCTGCAGAAGGATGATGCCGCTATTCTTGATCACGGGAATCGCAGACAGGAGGATCATGACTGCAATGCCCACGCCCACGCCGGGATCTGCGTAGAAGCGCGACGGCGAGCTGGTGAGCCAGATGATGAGCGCCGCGACAATAACGCCCAGGTTGTTGAGCGCGTCGCCAGTGACGTGCATCATGACGCCCAGCATCCCCAGGTCTCTGCCTGGTGCGTGGATGGTCCGACGAGGTTCGGCGTGGCGGTGCTCAGCGTGGGGATGGAGGAGCTACAAATGTTAGCCGCTTTCTAGTATCAAGATATGGCAGGAACCTTGTTACATACTGTCGCGGGGCCATCTGTCTGACTGCCAACTTCTTGCTCTGAAGCCGGGATCTCTCCATTCTCAGTATCGTGCTCGTGACTGTGGCTGTGACTATGGCCATGGTCATGATGATGTTCTGGGTTAGTGATGTTAGCGGCCTATTAGAAAACGTCCCACGTATCAAATGACGGACCGTGTAAGAAGATAACGCTGATGATGTTCAGCGTGAGCCCAACGGATCCCATTATGAGGATCAGTTTCGGGTTTTCGACCTCCTCGAGCGCGATAAACCTTTCAACGGATTGCAGAAGGATGCTGAATCCCAGGCCGAACAAGAAGACGCCATTGCATAAGGCGCCGAGCACCTTGGCTCTTTGCCAACCAAACGAGAGGTCCTGTGGCGATTTGCTCTTTTCTGACATCTACAAGAGTCAGCTACGTTGTTCACTCGTGTGTTTAGAGATGACTTGCATAAATAGCTACCCAGGCAAGGACGTAGCTGATCAAGTCGGTTAGCTGAGTTGAGAGGTCAGTATGGCATCTCAGAGCATAGCGTTGGTGGCAGATACATACATAGTGGAAGGCATCGGCTTGGAGAGCTAAACTCCTAGTCTTGAAGGCAACTTGTGAAACGGTTAGCAGCATGCATGATATTGGGGCATTGCTCGACTAACTGATGAGTTCGGCAATGAAGAATGCCAAGGATATAATGATAATTGCCGTGAGCCTTTGCCTCTCGTCAAGCTTGATAGCCATCATGGACATTTGGCAATGAGCGCGGACGTGCTTCGGATTGTTGATAGCCCGTGATATTGCTGGTTGCCGCTGGTAGCACAGCCAACGTGACAACTAGGTGACGCGCGTGTGGTCGATCTGTACAGCACGAAGAGATTTCTTTTGTGTACGGTACGACACGTGAAGGGGCGACCTGTCACTGCGAACTACTTGTTCGTCAGTAAATCACTTGGTTTGGTAAATTAACGGATTGCGTAAAACCCGTCAGTAGATGGGATGGACGACTGTTGGGATGCGGTGGTCAAGATAGCCTGCGGATACCTACCGACGTTAGAAGTTTTATCCAATTGATACTCAACGTAGTCACCCGCACTCTGTGCAGTGATTGTTTTGCACGGAATTGTTGCCGAGACACAAGCTAGAAAGGACGGCTGTGGAGAACCTAGCTGTCGCTTGTCGTTGCTTGATCAGTTCATGATGTGGGGTTTGGCATCAGAAGCATCAACTGGATGACACAATTGCTCGTGGTACAATCTTTTACAGAGAAAGAAAGGTGAAAGACGGAGTAAAGAAGACAAAACACAAGGAACGGAACAAAGTATATCTACGGGGTGCTGTAGATCTAGACCCTTTGAGTGGTCGACGTTGTGTCATCAAGCATGATGCACAGTAAAGGAAAGAACCCAGAGCTGCCACATCAGCTGCGCGGACTTGGGAACATACCGTGGTAGATCAGTGTGACGGGGCCGGTTCACCCAAGGAATCCAGGCACTGAAAAGACGACCTACGAATCGCACCTGCAGCGCAGGACGGGTCAGCAGGACAACTGGTTTGTCCTCAAAAGTCTCTTACGCGTGGCGATCGGATTCACGTCGAAGCATGCGTTAGCGTCTCTCTTACGGACGTACTGAGGGAAGGTGCATGGGCCCGGGCGGGAATCAAACAAGGAGCTAGCATCTGCCGAATTGGCTGGGGCTTATCGCTCGGCTCCAATGCCTCGGGTTTTGAAATCAGAGCATCACAGTCTCACAGATGTCCAGTTTCGTTTCGGGTTGTTTGCTGCACAGCTGCAGTGCAAGTCTGATCTGCCAGGATCCATAATGGATCCATCCAGCGCTGCATTGAAGCCAACTCGGGCTGCTCGGCTCGAGCTCGAGTGTGGGGGAGCGGCAGCGGTGGGGTGCTGCAGGCACCCTGTATCGATAAGGAAGGCGGTAGGATGTGGGAGCTATGATTCTGCCATTGGGGTGCAGCATTTACCAAGACTTCCATTTCAATTGCGACCCTCCCATTTGGCGTAGCGAACTTGCTATCACCGCGGGGACGCACTGGCCAGGTCAATCGAATGCGGCGTATGGCTTACCCTTCGAGCCGGCACTGATGACTCGAATCGATGTCGCGCAATGCCTCGTCTGCATCGTCCGGGCCAGGAAAGCCGCTGAACTGGCCGTCGCATCTTCGCCAGTTTAGCAGGACCAGCCTGGACCGTACCTTCGATCAGCCCCCGTCCCCAGATACCGTCTCCAGCAACTCGACAATCCGCGAAAGGCCGTCATCTGGACGGTCGCGCACCGAGCAGCGGAGATGGACCGTCACGGTAAACGAGTCGTTCGCCCGAGACGAGGTTCTCCTCAACCTCGATCTGATTGGGGATGAGGCGAAGCCCGGCGGTCTCATGGCTATCGATGTGTGGAAGCCGGAGACAGAGAAGACGGCCCAGAGCACGCAGCGCGGGCAAGATGCTGCTGCTTCGGGAGTCGGCGGCAGATCTCCGGACAGCGACTCGAAGCGATACATATTCATCGTCAAGGATATGCCCAAGGAGCTGAAGACGCGATATCCCACTGTCGAGGTCTTCGTTGCCAAGCACATCGCCGATGTCTTTGGCATGAAGAAGGGATCGCAGGTTACCCTGACCCCTGTATGCTTAGAATCCCATCATCTTAGCAGTTGTCTTCAGTTCACGTGCTAAAGAGTCCAGATTAATGTGAACGACCCCGCCAACGAAGCGTCCCATGTAGAGCTCTCGTTCAAAGACCAGTACCTCTCGAGATCCGACATGTGGCGACTAGCTGTCAGGGAGCTGTCGGAAAGGACAGTCTACAACGGCCAGATGGTGTTGTTCATGGGAACTGTCAAGGCCACGGTAACCACGGTCTATGTGGATGGGAAGAAGGCCCAGTCTGCCTTCTTCGGCCGGAACACCAAGCCTATCTTCCGCAGCGAGTCCGCTAGATTCGTCCTTTTCATCCAAATGGCTCGTGAGATGTGGGACTTTGACTCGGACGGATCAGGAGAGATCATGTTCAACAAGGTTGTTGATGGCTTCCTACCTGCTCTCTTCAAGAAATGGGCGGCCCTTAAGGTGAAGCACCTGGTCACCATCGTGTTGTTTGCGCGTGTGGAGTACGACACAGGCATCTCTGCTGGGCTGGCCAACACCGCTATTCACAACGACTACTATACCGGTGTTCAGTCTTCGGGGGACCGGCGTCCCTACAAAGACTTCTACAGGGTCGTCGTCAGCGAAATGTCCAGCGGCGAATGGACCAGGATCCTTTACCAGCTGAAACGCGAGTTCAACTACTTTCGCAAGGACATCAGCACGTATCACCAACAGCCCGAGAACTCACTCTCGATTGCGGAGGATTCCGACCAAAAAGCCTCGCTGAGTAGGATCAAAGCCGAGGCTTCGAGAGCAATACACGGCAACTTCCTCGAGGCCATCAACATGACACATTCGATCTTTGCCCACGACTACATTGACCGGGATCTGACGAGGACTGGCATTAGTGTTGTCGTCATAAGTCCGAGCCCTGGTGTCTTTGAAGTCGAGTATGAATCGCTGCGCCGAACCACTGAGGCTCTGGTAGGGAACGGAATCGGCATCGACTTAATATGCATTCCCAAGCTGCCTCTACATTCCGTGCCACTGTTCCGCTACCGCAATCCGCACTATGACCACCCCCAGAACAAGTCACGGTTGGCCGTAAGCCACAGCAGTACCCCTAAGCAGGCGACTCCGGCCTTCGGAAGCTACAGTAGCATTTCTGGGTCCTTCTCGCCAAGCAAGGGGACAGAATTGACTCTGCGTGGTGAGTCTGTTGGTTCGACAGGTTCACGGGACGAGTGGTTGTATGCCTTGCCCCAGTGGCTTCATGTGTCGTACTGGACAGGGACGTCGGACGAGGCGCTTTCCTATCATGGCATTGCTCTGTCGGTCTCGGATGTTTCTCAGATAAGGGCTGGGGAAGACTTTCCGATACGATGCCGCATGTACGACCTTCAGATGCGAAGTGTGATGGAAACCAACGAGATCGAAACGAAGCCGCTGCACATGGATCCTCACTTTCCACAGAAAGCAATGCAGCCGAGCCACGGCTCCAAACCACAACTGGATCTTGATGGTAATATCTGCGTCACCAACCTGCGAGTCCCAGAGACTCTGTTTGATCACGTGTATGGATTCCACAAATTCCTCCCCGACAAGAACTCTAAACAAGGAGACAAATCGCTCTGGAGGCTATTGCAAGACTATGATGACTCAAGGGCACGCTTGCCATCGTCACGGAGAGCTCTTCTGTCTCCCAGCCGGCAAGGCCGTGCCGAGCTGGAGGACGCTCCCAGGCGACAGCTACCGGAGGATACAGGACTACTGGCGACTTCATACAGCGAGCGGAGAGCTTCAATGAGTGGACAAGCCATGCCACCAGGCCTTGGTCATATGCATCAACGCTCAACTACGGATAGATTAGAGACTCCGCCAAGCAGTCGGGGTGGTGCAGACGTCAGCAGCTTGAAATCACCCACGAAACCTCCCAAGTCCATGCGGCACATCAGTCTCGGCAACCGGGGCTTCGGCATTGCTGCGCCCAAAGCCGCTGTTGCCGCGTTGAGCATCGAGAGCGTGAATGCCTCCAAGACGGCACTGACACCGTCTCGTAATCCGCAGGTTTCCAGGGCAGTAGCAACCCCAATCAGCTCAACGTCGCGACCCATGTCGTCGCAAAGGATGGCAAGCGGAACATATGTACCATCTTCGTATGCACAAAACCAACAGCTGCTCCCCGAGACGCCAAGCAGGCCGATCGTCATCCGAAGCCAGCAGCCGCCTGCAGATGCATCAACATATTTTTCCAGGGGCTCCATTCTGTCATCGACACTTCGCACAGATGTCGTTGTTGGCGATGACCGCGACCTGCGATACTCTGATGCTATTAGAGCAGAAGACGCCAAGAAGGTGTACAACTCCAAGCTTCTTGCCGGAGCATTGCCAGAACTGCCATCGACGCTGTCACCGACTGCAACATTGTCGCCCTGGCTCACCCTGCTGAACCCGTCAAATCCCGAGGCGAATCGACTTGATGTAACGACTTTGTACAGCCGCTGGCAGCATGTGTTTCCGAGGCCTTCGGATATGCGGGTAATGAAGTGGAAGTCTCTCTGCTGCCCTGCTGCCGTGCCTCTCACGACAGAATATTTCCCGACAAAGGCGCAGTTTGAGTCGGAGTACCAACGCCAGCCGTATAATGTTTCCCAGAATGCGGATGACGAACTGGCGGAAGAGCCGCGGTCGCGCGACGAGTTGCTGCGAGAGCTGGTTAGCTTGAGGTTCTCTCAGGGCTTCCAGGTGGTTGTTGGCCCAGCTGTCGCCAAGGCTTTTGGCCAGAAGCAACTGAAGATTGCGGACGTCTTCTCACGCGATCACACAGCGGAAGATGGAACGAGCATATTCATGTCGGTCGGAAACACGATCCATCAGCTCTCCTGCGTCAACGGTACCGAAGTCGAAGTTAACATCTTTGTTCGGAAGCCGACCGAGGCACCTGCGCAGGTATTCGACAGCAGCATGCTGTACAAACCGGCGATCCGCACTTTATTGGAAGAGAAGTACGAGACCAACGAGTTTGACCTCGTTTCTCCCAAGGCCGAGAGAAACTGGAACTACATCGATGCGTTTATCGCTGGACACAACGACGAGCTGACAGAGCATTTGAGGTTCTGGCGGGCCAGGTTTGTCCTGATACCGATGGCTGCTCGACATCCTTCGTTCCCGAAGACGCAGAACGGGGACAATGAGGAAGAGATCCGCATCGAGGGTATTCGGAAGCTGGCCCAGTTGTGGCAGAAACACCGCTACATCCCACCGGACGAGCGTCGTTTCCATCAGAGCTCGGGGAGCCGCAAGAAGAAGGACCCCAACCCTCTGGACATTGTGTACAAGACCGAGGACCCTTCTGTCGTTATCGCTGCCGAACTGGAAACTTTACCCCTCCTGGAAGGCTTGGAGGGGCCTTATAGAAAGGGACAGCTGGTGACGAGTCGGGAGCGGTTCCAAAAGAAGAACTTCAACATTGCTGCCCTCGCTGAAGCTATCCAGCAGCCGGTTGAGAACGGGGGCGTGCGTATGCAGAACCGCCGGTGGCATTTGCGGCTGCATTACAATTGCTTTATCGGGTCGGACATGACCAGTTGGCTACTCGACAACTTTGAGGACTTGGAGGACAGGGAGGAGGCAGAGGCGCTGGGGAACCGGCTCATGGTGTCTGACGAAGACCGTGACAAATCCAAGGACCGCGACCGCGAGAAGGAAGGTGCAAAAGAAGGGGGGAAACGGGAGGGCGGGGGGTTATTTGTTCATGTCGAACGCCGACACCCGTTCAGGGACGGACAGTATTTTTACCAGATCAGCAGCGAGTACGCGAAGCCGCACCCTCCGGGGTGGTTTAATACCAGGCGGAACCTGGCGTCTGTACCGTCGACGCCGTTGACAGAACTGCCCAGGGACTCTCCGCGGGGTGGGGGTGGGTTATCACGGCCGACATCGATACACGAAGAGTACTCACACTCGCCAATGTCCGGCGCAACGACGCCAACTGCACCTGTCGGTAGTAGTAGCGGGGGAGGGGGTAAGAAGCCGAAGGTTGTGTTGAGTAAGGTGATGAAGTATGATGTCGATCACAGGAAGAGGTCGTACAGGCAGGAAGTGATTGATTTACACTATGACAGGCTGCATAACCCGGATAACTGCTATCATATCCGGGTGGACTGGGTGAACGTCACGGCGAAGCTGGTCGAGGACGCGGTGGAAAACTGGGCACGAGAAGCAAGCCAGTATGGGTTGAGATTAGTGGAGGTCCCGATTGCGGAGGCCTGTGCGATCAGGGAGATAAATCCTTTTAGGAGACCGTTTAGGATAACGCTGGCACAGCAGCCGCCGCAAGCACAGCCGGTGACGTACTACGACCCGACCAGCTTTGCACCGCAGACCCAGCCGGGAAGACATTTTTATCAGAAAGCGATCTTGAAGAGGTTTGATTTCGTGCTGGATACCGAGGCGGCGAGCAACTTTCCATCGAACGTGGACGTGACGTACTCCTGGGGACGGCCAGACTTTAGATACACGCAGTATATACATCGCTCGGGGGTGGTCATTGCGCAGATTACGGACGAAGGGGATTTCTTGTGTCTGGCCAACAGACTGTATAGTAATAAAGCGGCGGCGGCGAGGGAGAAGGAGATGCAGAGGGAGCAGACGAGGAGTGAACAGAGCACGATGGAGAGGGTTGGGGGTGGTGGTGGGAGTGGGCTGGGTGGGCTGGGTGGACGGGGAGCAGGAGGAGGAGGAGGGGGTGGCTCAGGTGGGCTGGGTGGGCAGACGGGGGGGGGTGGAGGTGGTGCAGGAGGCGGTGCGTACATGCCCTACGGACTACCGGAGCCCACGCCGATAAGTTCACCGGCGATCAAACCGGCATTCTTTAGTCCCGTCGTCAGGCCGATAACGTCGATCGCGCCGGGGCCGGTGGGTGGGCCGTACAAGCTGGGCGGCAACTCGGGTGGCTCGGGTGGGGTGAATGAGCCATATGGGGGTGGCTCGGGTGGGGTGAATGAGCCATATGGGGGTGGCTCGGGTGGGCTGGGTGGGAGTGGAGGTGGAGGTGGGTTTGGAGGAGGGGGTGGTGAAGGTCGAGCCTCGATGTGGCCGTCCACGGAACCCGAGACGCTCAAGGAGGAGCTCGAAAAGTTTTGCTACGACGGTCCTGCTCTCGACTCGTTTTATAAGGAACTGCTAGAAAAGGGGATACAGCCGCGCATGACGCCGGTGTTTGCAGGGATGAACACCACCATGACGCCGAGGCAAGGGAGCGCCGTCACCCTGACTGTCCCTGACACGGATATACCCACGTTGGGGCTGCCGCCGGCGAGGTTAGCTGCGCAGTATGCGAGTGCCACGACATCGGGGAGTGACTTGAGTGTGAGTGCGAGTCCTAGAGTGGGAAGTCCCGCGATGATTACGGCGACTATGTTGTTGAGGAGGGGGAGCGTGCAGCATCAGTTACAGGAGGGGAATGGTGGTGGTGGTGGAGGAGGGGGGTTGTTGGGGTTATCGAGATTGGGTGATAAGGGGAATTCGTAGCCCAACCCTTGGATTTGCTTCTCAGATATGAGAGGGTTTAGGGTATGAAGTTGGTTTAGGTATACGTATATGTATAAAGCATGTCATGAGTTTATGAACCGTATCTGTACATTTGCCTCTCTCCTTTCTCGCATTTTGTACGGAGTAGATGCAGGTCTGTTGTTTTCGTCCCCCCCCCCCCCTTCTCCCTTATCACCTTCCGTCTTCGCCGGTTCCTGTCTTCACAAACTCATTCGCTAACGTGGGGTACTTACAAAACTCTTAGCACCCCCCTCTGGTATCTGTATCTGGTAACGGTATACCATTTTCCAAGAGAAGTTTGAGAGAGGTAAATTGGAAGCTAAGTGCATGCTATGGATCTGGATCTGGATAGGCTCAGGGTTATCATAACGGTGTTGTCTCTGTTAGTTCCCCCCCCCCCTCCTGTCCTGTCCTGTCCTGTCCTGGACTTCCTCGGTAATAAAACTTCTGAATTGCTTATAGACTCTACTGTTTGTTACCTTACGGGCTAGTGTAGAGTTGTCAATCAACTGACGGTGGCTTTTTTTTTTGGCTAGGTAGACTGGATCACGCGGGATGATCCTAGGTATGGCGGTATTATTTTCTCATTCCCCCCCCCCCCCCCCCCCCCCCCGGGCGGGCTCTGATTCTCATAGATCATGGATCACTTTCATAAACAACTTCGTAATATGCCAGCCAATATCGTTGCATAATAAGTGTTATTATTAGGTAGTAATTTATTAATTGGGCAATGGGGGCTGGGCGTGTGTGAAGGGCACACTGTCAGCCTTACGATGAGTGGTTCCCGAGTAGTAGTAGTAGTATTGTTTAACGTCATATGTGGTCAGGACGGGCCAGACTGCTGCGAGAGCAGCAGAGTACCCGGACCTCCATATAAATAAGCTCTCCCGAAGGGCATAAGACGTGTGCAGCTGTCTGGCTATGGTACATGATGAAAGAGAGAAAGATACATCGTTTGAGTACGATATTACAGAGGACAGAGCGACAATTTCGATGGGTAGGTTAGACTACCGTGTTAGGATGTCGTGATGTGCCTGCCGTCAAGGCCGGTCCCATCGTCGGGTTTCAGACCCTCATCGTGCGAGGGTTAGTAGAACCATCAAAGACTTCAACGACTTAGTTTTTCCAGGCGTCGTCGTTGTTGTCTATGTGTCGTTCGAATTGCTGGGGAGAGGGGGGGGTTTAGTCCCTGCGGGGGGTAATGTCCGGGCGAGCCTGGGCACCCCTGCGCGGTGACCTGCAAGACGGAAGCCGTAATCCATACTTTTACTGTACTTCAGGGGGGGGTTCCATCAGGGGGGGGTTATTAGTGGGTACCGAGGGCATATCTCGGTGTAGAACTTGGTGCCGTTAACCAGGTTGTCAAACAGCCGTGGGATCGGATAGGATAAGGCTTCCTTTGCAGGGATTGGGGGGGGCCCCTTTCTTCTTCTCCAGCTTCACCATGAAGTCGGGCCACGTGGTTCCCGAGTACACAGTTAGGTAAGTGCGTCGAGTCAAACTTTATGCCTGACCGTCCGTCAGTCAACCTCACGAACCTTAGACTACTTAGGAAGGTGATTAAAAAAACGGGTTTTGAGGCGAAGCTCTTGCAATATTATAGGGAATTACGCAATACTTGCCGAAAAGAATTAATTACAGAAGCAAAGCTCGCAAACATGAATCTCCTGCCTCATTCTGCTGGTTGAGATTCGTACTGGCGCTGGTTCAGTTAGGTCTTACTGTAGGTCTTAGGTCTTTACCTGCTGTCGTGGGGATGATGCGTTGTCAGCCTAGCCCGGGCAATAAAACATGGGTTATATAAGTGCTGTAATTAATGCCCAACCATCAACCTTTCAGGCACCTTACGTGCCTTACATAAACAGGTGATCAATACGTTTTTTCGAGGCGAAATCTATCATTCTTCTGCTCTTTACCTGTTCTCAGTTCCGTTTGTGGGTGTGTTCTAGCGCCCATATCGGTGAGATCAACAGGGGTCGCGGCGATGCGCTGTCAGCTCGAGGTACCCAATGACAACGTTATAATTCTTGCAGTTCAAGTGCGAACCGCCCACTCATCGAACCTCGTTAATATATGTGTGTACACGTATGAGACAAGGCGAAGTGCAGGATGCAACGAATCCTAGTCGGGTTCTGAATAATCCGCGAGACTGCGGATTATTACTGTGTTAGATCTAGCAAGGGTCTGCGGTAAGTTGTGGGTAGTAGTCAGCTGTCAGATGTCACTGTGTCAGCATCGTTGGTTCCATATCTTTTTAACCTTCGTTCTCGGTTTCGCTTGTTGTGTGGATCCCTCGCGGCCGGACCCGACGACCTGACTTCCCAAGGCTGCGACTACACGGTGACATTGACACTGCACGAAATAAGGTGAGCACTGGTACTACGCACGATAGTTGTATCACAAGGCCACAGTATCACACGGCATCGGGGCACGGGAATGTGAGATACCGAGTTAAAGCAAGCAACCCCCCTTTCACAATTGTTTGTGTTCAAGGTTGAACTGTACCGGGTGTCATGCCCGGGCAGCACTAGGCCAGTTCCTTGATTGGCGACCCCCCGTGTGCGATTCACTGGCGTACTCATTATTTTGAACTGGAGGAGGGTTGGCAGGCTGCTCGCTGTCTCCCCAGCCACGGGCAGTGGGCAACTGGGTCTGACTGACGCTGAGTCTAAGGCTACAAGTCCGACTCCAGTTCTTTGTACCTGGAAGAAACAGCGTAGCGCGGTCGAGACGTTCTTTCCTAAATTATAAATGCTAGAACACGAAAACGGCAGGCGCGACCATGACCGAGCGCGTCATCTTCATGTCATGTCCAGCAGTCTGCCTACCTGTCTCTGGATCACTGTCTAAGCAGTGGACTGAATAAGGCAGTTTCACGGACCACGATCAACAGGTTTCTGCTCATTGCTGCTCGCTCTCGGTTCCTGTAGATCGTTCTCAAGCTGGCTGTGTATCACATCCAGGTTGGGATGCTAAGAAGTGAATCGTTTTCTCCCCTCTTTCTGCCACCAACAAATTTCTGCCTACCGTCAAGAAGTGACTTGCCTCCGGAATCCAAGGGACAGATCAGCCAACCTTGACGACAAACGATACGCAAGGAGTGAAGGCGACAGCAAGGCGCAAGTGAACGCAAGAGCCAGGTGCTGGTTGGACCACGACCGATGAGTACGTTTTGTGCGGGTCAATGAAGCAGGCTGGCAAGTTGTTCACTTACCTTCGTTGGAGAAGTCTTGCTATGTCTGTCGCATTGGCACAGAGAGGTGAATCGCCAACAGATTGTTGTCTCCCAGTCATCCAACAGCAGACGGAAAACCCTGTGGCTGTGGCTGTCTTCGACTTTTGTCATTTCGATTCACCAGAGAAACAGGTGGCCCGCTTAAGCAGTCCGGCGGCCGCCGTCAAGCGCCGACCACATACCGAACGAAGGCAGCTGGCAAAGCGCAAGTGAAAGGCCGAGTTGAGCCTCTTTCAATCATTCAGCCACCCGTTATGCGCTCTCCCAGAGAAGCGCGCGCTGCGGCAATGTACATACGATATTTCGGATGCCGCCGGCCGTGACATGACCTGCTCCCAGTTCAGGAGCAAGGCGCGATGGAAACCGGACACTGTTGGTTCTTTTGGCAATCATCAGCCTAGATCATATGACAAAATCTGGGTGCGAGGAAGCACACCCAACACAATACTTTAAGCAAATTACAGGTGAACGAGTGGCCGTCGTTGCTTCTGACAATAAGGAGACCAAGCCATCACCAACAGCCGCCTAGAAAACGCCTATTCACGTACTCTGACTGTAAGCCACTTCCAACCGCCGCGAGCATAGAAACAGCAAAATAAGACACCATGATATAACAACTAACGGTCGGCCATAGGAGACAATAGAGTAGCAGATAGAGTGAATCCCGTCCAATCACTCTGCCACTCCCTTCGTCATCCTGTTCCATTTCCCTCAATTGAAGTGGTGAGCTGTGTGTCTTGGCGATGTCTTGGCAAAGAGGACCCTGCCCTTGGCGAAGGCCAAGACAATGGAAAATGCAGGTTTATGGAAGTCCTCCTCCAACAAGAGTTGGCAAAAGCTTGCACAATACCAAGCGTTATTGTCCCGTCTTGGACTGTTGCTTGAACATAAACAAGCACATTCCAAGACATATAAATTCTCTGGGCGCCGCCTCTCTGCAATTGCTGAACACCACTCCAGCTTACACCTCGCAATCGCGTTCTCCGCAGATCCCATCGCAAACCCACGTTTTTAGTACCCGGCAACCGTTCAATAGGTCAATCAACCTTGCTTCTTTCAGTGGGCATTAGATATTCCGTTGCTGAAGGGAGGCAGCCCATGCGCACTCCTGGCAAAGTGCGTACGTAGCCAAACGGGCGTTTTTCTTCCTTTCGCGCCCCACGGACGCTCATACAATCTCGACGACTCAAAAGTCTCGGGCTCGGATCCCCCTTC
This sequence comes from Diplogelasinospora grovesii, assembly GCA_033297225.1. Classification (NCBI taxonomy): domain Eukaryota; kingdom Fungi; phylum Ascomycota; class Sordariomycetes; order Sordariales; family Diplogelasinosporaceae; genus Diplogelasinospora; species Diplogelasinospora grovesii. The sequence continues at coordinate 600,203 of MU853757.1, forward strand.
GTCACACGTTTGCTCGCTTGAAGGAAACATTGGTACTTATCCGAGTACCTGATTTCCGCGCGCGACCGTCCCTGCGACATTACGACACCGGTCGCCAAGCAGACCAGGGCAAGCCAACAAAGCCAACAGAAACAAATCAGATAACATACCCCTTTGTACGGGACCCGAATTTCGTTCCTTTTAATTTTTTGTCACCTTCCATCACACGGTACCGTACGAACGAAACCGATCATTCGCAACCGACTTTTTAACGGTCACCCGTCACGCTAAACCCTCCTTTGGTGTGCCTCTCGGTGTTGGGTTTCGGAACAGTATTGTACTGCACAGATTCATTAGGCTTACGAGCCTGACTTGCTCTGAGCGCAAAAATGTCCCGTAAGTTTGCCTAACTCCATGCCCGCATGATACCCCATCCTTCCCCCAGAACCGTGCCGACACCCTACCGGACATTATTTCGCCTTGCCTGATTTATCTTGCCTGTGCGCGAGGCTCGCGGCGACCAATTAATTCCCTCCCTTGCACCCATTTTCCCCTCTCGTGCTGTCACTGCTGTCTGCCTTGTGGAAAGCTGTCACTGGTACAGCTCACCCTTTCAACTCTGCGCTCGCGGGTTCCTGAATACAAAGAGCAATCGAACCACGTGGGACTTGCTGCTGTGGAGCGCAAACGGCGACGTTCATGGTGGACAGCGCGGATCCTGGCATGGCCTGTAACGGCCACTAGCTACCAACGCCGTTGCATACGTTTTTTGCTGTATTGCTGGGCGTTTTTTCTAATACGATGGGTGATATAGTGAACAATGCCAAAACCAGGCGGGCAGCTCATAGATTCGGGCGCCAGAAGGGGGGCAACCCATTTGCTCTTACATTCGGGAAGAGAGACGACAAAGCAGCAAATACAGATGGCAGCGACCGACGACATCACACGTTTGACGCGGGTGCCGACCTCGAGTCGCAGCGCGGTGTAAATTTTGGCAACGATGATGGGGAAACCGGTTCGCCCATAGTTCACTCAAATACTGCGCCGGAGCGGTTCCTTGGAAGGGGTGCAGATGCTAAAGATGCCGTTCAGCCGGGATCTAGCAAGGATAAGGTTCAGTCCTCACCAGATCAAAGCCAGCCGAACAGCGACGACACTTTTGTCGATTCGCGAGGACCCACAACCGATACGTCAGACCAGGCGGTGCGCAGGAGAACAGCAAACCTGGACAAGGAGTCAAAGTCGACAGGCAATGGAGCGCGGGACGATAATGGCAAGACCAAGAAGGAGAAGGCGAAGCTGATCAAGCACGTCTACCCGAAGGAACCGTTCACAGTTAGGAATCAGATCCAGCGGACGATATTCAACTCGTGGATCAACGTACTTATCATCGCCGCGCCTCTTGGAATCGCGCTCAACTTCGTCCCCTCGGTCAATAAGATTGCTATTTTTGTGATCAACTTTATCGCCATCATCCCACTGGCCGCTATGCTCAGCTTTGCGACCGAGGAAATCGCGTTGCGGACCGGTGAGACGCTTGGCGGTCTGCTAAATGCGACCTTCGGGTATGTACCTCTTTTTGTACTCTGTGTAACGCGACGCCGATCGTCGGCCGGGGCCGGATTCCTCCCGTCATGTTGAATATAGTGCTAACCTGGTCTAGAAACGCGGTCGAGTTGATCGTGGCCATCATCGCGCTGGCGCACAAGGAGGTGGTGATTGTGCAGACGTCTCTCATTGGGAGCATTCTGTCTAACCTCCTCCTGGTGATGGGCATGTGCTTCTTCTGTGGCGGGCTGAACAGACGGGAACAGCACTTCAACACGGTGGTCGCGCAGACGGCAGCCTCTCTGCTGGCGCTCGCCGTGGCTGCCGTCATCGTGCCCACGGTGTTTGACAAGGCCAGCAACACACCGACTCTGGACGTGGCCAAGCTCTCGCGCGGAACCTCGGTTATCTTGCTGTTTGTGTACGGCGCCTACCTGTTCTTCCAGCTCAAGACGCACGCCGAGGTCTTCGCCGAGGAGAGCCAAAAGGTCGAGGGCAAGCCGTTCAACAACCCGTTCAAGAAAGACCAGAAGACTATAAAGAATGGACTGGTCGACAGCGCCAACTTCATGACTCCCTACGGTGTCCGAATGGGAAAGGACGACACCGATAAGCTGCGGGCGCTACTGCGCACTCCGCCCCACGTCGATGACGACGACGGGGATGAGCCACAGCTTTCCTTTGTCGTTGCCGTTGCCACGCTGGCCATTTCCACCATCATCATTGCGTTTTGCGCAGAGTTCATGGTTGACGGTATCAGCGCTGTCACGGCAGGGGGCGCCGTGAGCGCCGAGTTTGTGGGTCTGATTCTTTTGCCGATTGTTGGAAACGCAGCGGAGCACGCCACGGCTGTTACGGTCGCTATCAAGGACAAGATGGACCTGGCCATCGGTGTCGCCGTGGGGTCAAGCATGCAGGTCGCTCTGTTCATCATTCCTCTTCTGGTTATCATTGGCTGGGGAATGGACATGGACGACATGTCGCTCAGCTTTGATCTCTTCCAGGTGGCTGTGTTGTTTGTGGCCGTCCTGCTGGTGAACTATCTCATCGCAGACGGAAAGAGCCATTGGCTCGAGGGCATGTTGCTCATGTCTTTGTACCTGATCATTGCTGTGTGCTCTTGGTGTGAGTCCTTCTTCTCTTCCAAGTGCTGTTTAACGCAGAAGACTGATTATATGTTAGGGTATCCCACCTCCACAGACGGCACATCCGACTCGTCCGGATCCTCCAACTCTACCGGTTCACTTTAGGATTCTGAACGGTATGGGAGCGTTAGAAACTATCCGACCATTCCTGGCTCTGGATAGGCTCAATTTTTTTTGTCTACATCTGTATATGTATTGCATTTGCCGCGTTTGTACAAACACATCGATATCCTCGGAACATGAAGCGGGATCTATGGGCGTTCGTTTGGAGTTTTTTCTTTTGCGGTGTCGGTTTTTTTTTTTTTTTTTTCCCTCGTTCTCTGGTTTGGTTCCCCTATTAACGGGGTCTTTTTTTTTTTTGCGGTATCTTTTTGCTGCCGGGCCGCGGGATATTCATCTATCTCGCGGATCTCTCTTCATATCTCCAAATTTTTTTTTTAATGAGGAACTTTCTACTGCTACATTCATATCTAGCTCAGAGAGAGAATTTTGGTTTGAGGTTGTGCAAGTTTGCACAGGTTGGAGATAGGGAGGTAGGGAGGTTGGATAAAGAGAGAAAGCACAAGAGAGATTTAGACCAATGGAAAGTTTAGACAATCATCTGGCATACGTTTTAAAATGTACATATATCTAGCATCTAGCTTAACTATCATACGTAATGAAAAGGAGTAAAAAAAAGAAAAAACTCGTGTGTGTGTGTGTGTGTGTGTGTGTGTGTGTGTTTCTGCATTTTTGCCCCCTGTGTGTGGTAGAACACAGCGCAGCAGTTCCCCCTCGGTGAAGTTTTCCCGCCCAAGCGTCGTCATTCAGCAGATATACTACGGTAGGGCATAATAGAGGAGGCTGTGGAACTTGTAACAGTTTTCGGGTTCCCGGAGTGTGTAACGTGAGACGTCATAAAATCGATAACATCGATCGACCGGCGGGCTACGGGCTACGGGCTACGGGATACCAGTTGGGTTGGTGCGACGATCCTACTAACTACTGTGTTGTGAAACGTCCGGGGCAAAAAAGGCCGCCGCCGGACTTTGCAAAAAAGCACTTTTACTGTGTATGTATGTACCTATGTAGTCACGCCGCCTTTTTCAGGCTTTTTTTGCTAACTAACTAACTGACTACAGTCAGTGCATGCCGGCACCACTTTGAATAAAAGGGCAACTAAAATTAGGAACAACTTCCGGTTTAACTTAATTAGTTAATTAGTCACTGTAGTTAGTGGAGGACGAAAAAAAAAAGGGGGGGGGGCAATTCCTACAGTATGACACTGTGTGTGCCCTGCGGTGTGTGGGTTGTGTGCCATTGTTTCATGCGGTGTGTTGTTTGTAATCGCGAAATAATATGATAAGCTTACTTTTGGCTGTGGCACACACACACGCTCGTAAGGTGGTACTGTACATACTGTACAAGAGAAAGATATATGTATTATAAGGTAGGTAGTTGTAAAGGAATGCTAAGAAACATGACGTCAGAGAGAATGTCTTCTGAAACCCGCTCTCGCCGTGATCAACTCTGTATTAAATACAATGCTAATACGTACTGTTGGGGTTTCGAAAGATCGTTGATCATGAAAAGTTTTTGAGAAGGAAAACATGATTAATGGTCGTTAATAATACATAACCCTTAACCGTACGTGTGTGTGTGTGTGTGGGCGTGTGTGGGCGTTGTGAGAGCCAGACAGGGGAGCTGAGTAATGAAGAGAGAAGAGACGCGTTAGTGTTTTAACTTTACGGGTCGGATATATATATATATAGCTAGTCATCATAGTAAGAGTCAATGTATTAAGAACCTGAATGGCTATCGAGATGTTAATTATACAAGTATTAATTAGACCACTGCTCTCTCTCTTACTTGATACCGGAAACAACTGCCTTGCCTGGAGTAAGTAACAAAGCAACAGCAATTTATCGGCTTACATACAGAAGCAATAAAGACAGCGCGATATTATACCGAACCGCCTGGCAGTCCAAATAGTAAGTGATGTTGTTAGGTTGTTCGGCACTGCCACGATATCAAGACGATGATGGATGATGCTGCCATCAGACGGATGTGTTAAAAGTTTTTCCCATTCCAAGGGCTGTACAAAAGAGCCAACTCAATAACTATAGCTATTTATGTACATTCTTTACTCCCTCCTTTGGAAGTTTATTGTTTGTGGTTGTGGTGTTGTGGCATATTAGTTTTACAAAATGATTGATAGGTAGCCTCCCCGTTGGGGATCTCCGTTCCACTTTCTCCTGCTATGTATTCCTTTCTCCCAACCCACTCACTCACACCCAACCCTTCTTCAACTACCAAGACCCCAAAAAAGGTATCCATCCAACATCGTTGCCAAAAAATATGCAAAGGGTTCATCATCCATCATCCAAAGAAGAATTCCAGCAGCGTATCCAAAGTTCGTGGGAAATATTGCAAAAGGATCAACCCAAATATCCAAAAAAAAAAACCCAAATTGACTAAAATACCCAAGGAAATCAGCTCGAAATATACACAAATTTTCGTTATATCGCGCAAAATCGTAAACTGGTCGTATCCGTCTCCGTCTCTTGACTCGTTTTCGTGTGTGTGCGTGTGCGTCATCGTAACCTAAAAACGTAAAAACTAAACTCGCTAAACGCTAAACGAACGTAATCGGCAGTAAAAGGATTAACTCGTAACGGACGACACAGTCGGCGGGGCAATCTCGCTGATCATGGACGTATTACTATCACCGGGTTCTGATATACCGGGCTCGACAAAGTTCCGCCACTCGAACACCCGATTCATACCCCTACCGGGACCCGTCAGCCCTGCCAACACGGATTGTTTTGGGGGCTCCTTGGTATGCTCACGGTGGTGGTGGTCAGCATCCCCACCGCCACGAGGTGGACGTCTCCGGACGTTGGGAGCATGCGGGCTACCCGCGCTCAGGCTGGCCGCCGTTTCGAGTTGTTGTTGGTGGTGGTGGTTGTGGTTGTGGTTGTGTGTATGCTGATGACTGTGGCTGTGATGCAACTGAGGAGGAGGAGGTTGCCGGACGTGGGCCGGCTGCGCGTGGTAACTGTGACTGTGATGGTGGTTATGATGATGACGGCCAGACGGCTCTGATGAACGACTAGAGGTATAAACGTCCATCTCTGGTTCTGGTGGCATCATGCCTGCTCCGCCTGGCCTTCGGAAATGATGAGCATTAGGTGCGGCGGATGGTGGAGGTACCGGGACCATGGGCAGAGGAGCACTAACCGACAGGCCAGTGGGATGTACATATGGATTATGCATATGTGCGTGGGAAGGGTGGTGCGGAGGTGGATGACCGTGTGGGACGGCTGGCGCCCGCATGGGAGGGCTCATGGGGGTGGGCATCGCAGCACCGGGCATCGGAGGACCACCCATGTGATGATGATGCATGCTCACACCCACATGGCTAGCCGAGTACTGTTGTCTACCGCCGTGGTCCGCCGCCTTGAATCGACCGGCCAGACGTCTCTCGAGCGACGAGGACCGTCTTACAGGCTTGTCGAATCTTTCAGGCGAAGGGGGTCGTCCCCATCCTCTCTCGGGCGATGGCCGTCTTTCCGGTGACGGGGCTGCTCGCCATCTTGTCTCGGGCGAGGGGGGGCGCATGCCTCGGGCTCTGTTGACTCCAGAGACATAGGAAGCAGCGCGTTCGTACGAGGGATGCGACGGCGGATCCATGGGCAGCGGCGGAGGGGGGGGCGCGGGCACCTCGATGTTTCTTGGTCGGCGTCGATAGTCGTTATACTCGTCCTTCACGCGGCCTCTGTCAGCTGGTTCACGGTGTCCGAGACCGAGGAAGTCGTTCTCCATGTCTCTGTCGAAGTCATGGTCAATGTCTTCGTCGTCGTAAGGATGTTGCATTCTGCGGGCGAGGTGCTCGTCCCGGTCCTCCTGCAACTTGTGCAGCAGCATCTCTTCCTCGTAGCTCGATGGCCGAGGGCGGACAGCGGCTGACGCGGGCGGGCCAACTTCTGACCGGTAATCCCGAGGCGACGGAGGCCCGCCATCAAATCGAGGTGAAGGTGGTGCGTCGTACAGAGGTGCCGCGTCGTACCGAGAAGATCTCTCGGGAGGATACCGCGCACCGCCTGCGAACGGATTCTGTCGCGAGCCTCCCGGAATCCCCATTTGCTCCAGGGGATCTTCATCCTCGAGAGGCTCATCGTTGAACCACGGGCAGTCACACGACTTCCACTTGGAGCCGCACGTCATGCAGAACGCGGCTCCGCAGCGGCTTCGGATTGTGAGTCAGTAAAATACGTCGAGTAGGTTCACCAAGACGAAGAAACAAATGCGTACCAGATCATGTGAACGCAGCCTTCCTTGAGCTCGACCATGTGCTTGCATCGATAGCAGCGCTGCCAACCTTCGCGCTTGGCTTGCTCCAGGAACATGGCCGTGTCCTCATCCCTCGGGCACACCCCGGCGTGCCACCTGCCACTACACCTACCGCACACCTTGGTCCTGCAGCGGGCGCATTTGCCGACCTTGCGCCCGTCCTCGCTGCGACGGATATCTTCGGGCCTGATCCATTCGCCACAGCGCCGCGAGGGGCAGTAGACGCGGTTCCGGGTCGAGTACTCCGCAAACTTTCTGTTCCACTGCTGCTTGAAGGAAGGGTCAAAGAGCTTCTCAACATGCCTCAGTGAGATGACATCAGACGTGCAGCATCGTGGCGGCATGTGCTGCGGGTCGGAAATGGAGAGTGTGAAGCTCCGCTTGAGACACGAGTGGCACATGGAGTGACCACAGCTGAGCTGTGCCGTCTTGTGGGGTGGCTTCTCCTCCATGCAAGCGACACATGCGGCGCTGGCATCAAAGTCAGCACATCGCTCTTAGCCCCACATTTCCTCTTTCCCCGATACTTACTACGATCGACGGGGCTTCTCATAAGCCTCCTCCTCAAGCGACGGCCTCCCGAAGAAGTTGCCATGGTACATGGAGCTTACGCTCTGAGCACGTGACGGAAGCATGCGGGATGCTCCCGTGGTGTGTGACTTCTTCAGGGACGACGGGGGCCTGGAAGGGCCTTCAGATTCGTAGTACTTGCCCGACGGCCTAACACAGCTGAATTAGCCCGTTGTCCGACTCAAAGGCGTTGCCTGACTATGCAGACAGCGTGTTGCTGTCAAGTACCTTCTGGGTCTGGATCTAGACCGGTCTCCATCAAGGCTGGCCGGACGGCTGACTGGACGGCTGGGCGGGAGATACTCCTCGGCCTCAAGCCGGGGCCGCCGATAGATCTCACGCTCTCTAGGGGCACGGGATTGTGAGCGCGCTCGCGATGGCGATCTCCTCGACCGAGACGGAGATCTCATGCGGGACGGTGATCTCGCTCGAGACGGCGACCGTCTGCCAAGAGACATGGACCGCCGCACGACCGGGTGCCGTGATGCAGATCGACTCTCTATTGGCGGGCGTGATACTGAACGGTTTGTGGGCTGCCGTGACGGTGATCTTCTTCGCACCAGGGCTGGCCGTGATACTGACCGTCTTGACCGAGACGGCGATCCATGGCGTGAAGGTGAACCCCGCGATGGCGGTGCGCGGGACTGCGCTCGAGATGGTCCCCTTGGCGGCGACTCCGGCTCCTCGATAGACGGCGCAAACCTTGAAGTCGCTCTCTCCGCAGAATCGACCTCCTCATAGACTACCGCCGACCGTCGGCTTTTATGTTTTTGCGGTGGAGGGGGGTGACGCATGCTCGATTTGTGTACTGCCTTGTCACGTGCTCGGGGTCTCCTTACTTCCTCCTCCTCCTCAGACGAGGCGGATGTCACGTCCGTGTCTTCATCCTCGTCAGAAATCGATGTTCTCGGCGAGCGTCTGGAGTCGGGTGTCGACCGATAATCGCGTCGGGAGCCGCTGGGCCGACTCCGACTGTCGGACTTGGGCGCTGGCACTACTAACTCCTCCTCCTCTTCGTCGTCATCCTCCTCCTCTTGCTCGTATCGGTAGTGTCGGTGTTTATGCTGAACCGGCGCCGTAGACGCTCGTGCAAGCACCGGCACCGAAGCTTTGGGCACACGCGTGCTCTTACTGTGGCGTGCCATCGTGGGCCGCAATTGTGGGGACTCCTTTGTCGTCGAACTCGTCGTAGTCGTGTCCTCGGTCAGCGTCGTCCTTGTCTCTTCGGCCGTGCTACTCCTGCTCGCTATCGGCGCTGATGGTGCTCGTTGTTGTCGTCGACTTTGCGAAGACGTCAGTTTAACGGCGACGTCTTCCTCAGTCGAAGATTCTTCTATAATAGTATTATCTCCATGACGTCTCCGATGTTGAGGCGGCGGAGGGCAGGCAGGTTTGGGTGTCCGTGACCAATCGTTTTCGCGCAGGGCCGTCGATTTGCCGGCTACCTTCTTGGTGCGTCTGCTGGTCCCGCCTTGGAGGTCTTCGAGTCTTGCCATTCGTTCCCTCGAGTAGAGTCAGCCCCAGAACAAATGGCAGCAGGGGCAAAGCTATTCGAGGACACGACCACAGACCCTCTCTCTCGCGCTCTGCTCTCTCTCCAAGGGGGGGAACTGCACAAGACGCACAGGACTGCCTGCTGCACAAGACAACTCCTCCTGGCTCCAGACTTTTCGCTGCGAGCAATGCGGCAATTGGAGGATTGTTGTGACGGGGGTTGAGCGACGGCCAGATGGTTGAGCGTGGTTGGCCGGGATGACCTGTAGTCTGCATGCGCACTCTGCTGTGATTGGGCTCCGGGGACCCTCTTTGCGTGACAGCTTTGCTCTCATGCACCACCACAGCAAATCTTGGCTCTGCTGGCTGCGCCCTAACTGTGGGCTAAAAGTTTGGGAGCAGAGCCGGAACCGAGCGACGCCTGATGAAATTCCCTGACGAACCTATAACCTAAAGGATCGCAGAAAATTTTACGCATGCAGGGTCGTGTTTGGGCATCAGGCCGAATGTGTGTCAATCCGTGAAAAAGCGGCCAGAGATGGCAGATGGGGCAGATGGCTGGTGAGAACTGACATGTTGGGGGGGCACAATCACGATGGTCACAGTTCGATTTCGCGGTGGGCTAGGTTGGGCGGCCGCGGGTCCGAGGAACCAGAGAGTCCAGTCCAATGACAATGACGGCAGTGAGACAACAGCCAAACACCTTCAAGAGAATGGAGAAGAGCCACACCACACCAAAGGAAAAACAACTTGTCCACTTCTTGTGCTCCACAAACATTATTCCCTTCAGACAAACAGGTTATTGACGCATCCTAAATGACTGACAAGCAGTTCTTGTCACATTCCAGACCAACAACATGACTTTACTCACTACAACATCATCTCGCAGCGCAGCCAGCTGATGATGTGCAAAGTTGAGAGGGTCCCAAAAAGCAAATCAGCGCCGACCAACTCAAGCGCAGTTGGCGCAGCTGACCGCAGCAGGTCCAATCCGACGGCCAGTTCGTGAAAATCGGGATGGATGGCTGAGCGGTTCGAATCCTCGTGACGTAGCACGTGATGCTAGGGACGCGGCTCGCAGGATCAGCAAGGCCTGATCGATCCTGATGGGCAGGTGGCGATTGTTGCCTGACCCTGAAATGATGGATGTCTTTTGTTTATCTTGGGCAGTTATATTGCGTCAAGTGAGTCAGTAAGGTGCACGGTTCTGCTCTCAACGTCGCGAGACGTTAGGCAAGTTAGTTCACGAAAGATGGGATGACAGGTGGATGGAGCGGGGCGATCCTCGGGTTGTTGGCGTTGCGGGTGGGCGGGCGGATCAGATTTTAGCGGCCGCCGTCCCGCTGTTCGGCTATCTGTGGAACCGCGTGTCGGCTTCGGCCCCCGCATTGCGGCGCCCGGGGGAACGTTGTGCGGCGCTAATAATTGCTTTATGGCACGGGATAAGGGGGAACTACCTGCACAATGCCATATAACCTTGCTCCAGGGAGCTAAATTTCACTCTCATATTTGGCTCGAAAATATGGGGCTTTACGTTTGAAGCCGTTGGCAAAGCAAGTTCAAGGGGATAACTAATTAATATGCCTTTCGACATGTTTGCTGTTCTGTACCTTGCATAAGCTATTGTCTGAGTTGTTGTTACTCCGCATGAGACAGACATACGGGAGATGGCAGCACGGCCAAGGCATCATGCGCTCCAAGGGGAAAAAAAAGCGTCGGTCGCACGACGTTTGAGATAAAAGCCTAGCTGCAGGAGAATCGGCAAAGTAATTAGTGGACAAGAGATCGCGCTGGGATAGGGGCGCCTTCGAGATCGGCAAGCGGGTTCAGAAGATGAATCACTCCTTATATATATATGTGCTTAGTCATAGACTTCTTGATCTGTAACTGGCGGTTATTAGCCAGTAAGCTGGTTCATCAAGGGCTCCGAGTATGAGTGATCTCTATCATAACTTTAGTCGTGTGTAACGCTAGCTATTAATTAAGTAATAAGGGCTGAATTTGTTTGTCTCTTCGCAGTGCATTGAGAGGCAGCATATATCTGGTGGATCTCATCTCATGTATGCACAGCCCCTAGACTTCGGTCAAGCCTAATAAAGAGAGCCGAGTTAAGTTGGGAATCGGGAACCGGCTTCATGCGGTCAGCAAAGGGACTTATTAAAACACCTACGGCAACTCCTGCCATGGATAACACATGCCGGGCGAACTCGTGCTGCACAGCAGTTCGCAGCTAATCAGCCCCGTCCCCCGCCAGCCATATAATTACTATCGTTCCATAATATGCTTCTCGCCGACGTTGCACAACATATCACAGCATGTTGAACGATCTACAGGACGCGTCACAGGTGATGCAATATACCCGAAAAACCACCCGCTGCCACATTAGGCTCCTAAGTTGTAACAGTAACAGTTTGTGGAGGAACACAAACACAGATCTTGTGATAGATGTTGTTAAAGTTGGCTCAGAGGAAACGGAACGGGAGGTTCGAAGATCGAGCCGGGCATATATAATTAAGACATCGTAAGTAGCAGTATCAACGCCGAGAACTGCTCTCTTGGGCGGCCGGTCAGTAAGCGGTTTGCGAAGAAGAGTCCCACTTGTTGTTGTAATAAGACAGACAGAGGCGGAGAATGTGGAACTGCTCCCGGTACTAGTAGTACACACGCACCTGCATAATATAGTTGGAGGCACCTGGAGCTATTACTGTAGCAGTAACTCAAAAAGCAGCCCAAGGCAGACAGACTTACTCGGCTGGCGTTAGGCTTTCTTCTCATGTCGTATGATATTACATCACATCACTTATTACACACACACACCGCATACACATAGTACGCATACATACGCTAGAGAATGCCTGCCCCGCATCACATTAAACTAGTGAAGCTAAGATGAGGCAAGCCGGAGAAACTAATAACTCAACCTAAGATAGCGGAATTCAGGAGTGTAGAAGCGGTATTATGCCCGTTGGAGTATTAATCTTGGTTTGTTTCGGATCTCGGCAGGGAGTACTGGCGAGAATGATGCATTCGGCCGTACATATATACCTTACCTGTACCTTAGTCTAGACATCCACAGCAACGCAGTAACACTTTACGGTCGTACATACACCGGAGAAGAGTCCCTGTAGGCATAGATCGGAATGAGAAGATAAGATGAGATGAGCTGTCCTGTAATTACACAGCATATCTTCATATTCTCATATGTATGGAAATGCCTGCCGATTCATCTAACTTCTTCTTCTTCTTCTTCTTCTTCTTCTTCTTCTTCTTCTTCTTCTTCTTCTTCTTCTTCTTCTTCTTCTTCTTCTTCTTCCATTAAAGCACACAGTTCCTAATATGTGAGTGTGGCCGATCTCTTAACCTGAAGTAATTACCCCGCAATCGAGATCTAAACTGTCAATGTCAACGTTGACTTCTTTTAAAACTGTGGAGAAGGCGTCCGTCATATACCTAATATGCATTGCACACACACACACACGCTATCAATACGACACAGCCGTCGGTCACGCCGATGATGAGCATGAAACTGCTACATATATAATTCCACGTATAGTTTCTAGAACAGTGGAGATATATATATATACACATTCATATATCGTGATCCACTTGTTTGTCGGGTGTGGGGTAACTATGTGATATGTGTTGCAGTTCGTCTTTTAGAGAGACACGCAGCAACAAACTTGACGGTTATCACTTGAGGCGACTGCATGTTTTTGCACCTTGAGAACAAACAGGATTTATGTGTGAAGTAAAATGGTCTTTCCTAGTAACACAGATAAAAAAAAAGAAGTAGATAAAAATATTACATTCAGTCTTCCAGAGCCTGAACTGAACTTTACGGTGGAAGCAAATTCCCCCAGATGTCCCCCGCCTCCCCAACCAACCCCCATGTCTGATAAATGACAAGGACCAAGAAAACTCCTCTACGCTAGAATTGTTTCCCATGCTTCTAACATGCACATCATGCTGCCAAGCGACTGAACGAACGGCAATCGAACCTGCCACGATAAACGCCACCGCGCGATTTCTACATCATCTGAGCGTAAAGAAAATACAATGGCAGTAGAGGACCATCATTTCTCGATGTGTGTGCCTCATGCCGGTTCAAAGGGGTTCAGGAATCGGGTGTATCCGAAAAGGGTATCGGTGAATGTGGGGGTGTGCGGGGCCTCGGCCCGTCAACCCCGCTATCCATGGTCATTCAGACCATACTTCTTCCCCAGCCAACTGGCAATTTTGCTCCGCTGTGCCCGCGTTGCCAGACTGGTGTGACTGTGTTACCCTAGATAATTGTAGGCTGTTCTGGGAAGAATGGGCTTGGCGCGCCTGTCTCTGGTGCCGTCTGTTTTGGTCGATACCTCGAAATTCCGGGGTAGTTTAGTAGAGATTATCGGTTGTCGGCCGTTGTGCCATTAGATAGCGATTTTTAGAAGTACTCCCGTATCAGGGCCATAGCTACCGGATATGGGGAAACCTTCTCATCATGTTCCCGACGGGGGCGGTTAGACGAGAGCATAAAGTGGCTGTCGCCATCCGGGTCGATATCGCTGATGTGCCGTAAGCCTCGGAGGCATTCTCGGACCTCTTGGACGCTCTCTCATATTGATGCGCATCAGTGTCTATTCGGAGACGAGAACGCCGGGTTCTTTCTGAGCTTGCTGATGGGGCGCTGCCGTAGCGCTGCCCTGCTGTAGGTTTGCTGTTATAGTACTGCAAATGCGACATGGCAGTGAGAAACGTCCGGGCGCTGTTCCGGGGAGTAAACCACTGTGATGCAGGCAGGTGCGCTTGCAATAAGCGGGTCTTTGTATCGTGTGGGGTAAACTCAGCACGTCCTGTCATTCCCGCGAGACCGGAAGCGTGGATTAGTGCGGAGTTAGGCGAGAGACAGGTTTCAGAGCTGTGCGATCGAATTGAGATGCTGCAAACGTCGGTGCATTGTTCCTTCAACCACTCAAGAAGCTCCGGCGCCTGACTTCGGCTTCTTTGATAATCTCGGCTGACAGGCTCAAGCTGGGAGACAGAACCGAATAGCGCTCAATCTCCATAACCACGTCGTTGATGATCTGGTCAATGGTGTCCCGGTGCGGAACCAGGCTCAGGAGGATGTTGGATAGCGACGGTGACATTGTGGCGCCCATAACCAGCAATGTCTGCGAGACAATGGAGAGTGCACCTTGCCAAAGGTAGGGCATATGTCCGGCGTGACTGCGGTCAATTCGTTAGATTGGGGGAAAATTCGAGGCCGGGGGTTGGGGAATAGATTGACGAGACAAAAAAGCCATGGAGGGCTGTGGCCAATGAGAAGAGTGGAAATCGACATACTGTGCAGCAATGTGCTCCAATTGCCGAATTGAGGCTTCTAGGCACTTGTGGCAGCTCTCCCGCACTGAGGGGTCCAATACCGCCTGTTCATTGTCCAGCACTGCGAGAATGTATGGCCGGTAGATGATGGTTCGGCAGGCGAAGAATCGCAGACGCAGCACTGTCTGCACCGGGTCCGGCAACATGGTGCGCGTAAAGGGGAACTGCAGTGGCAGTGGGAGGCTTTCGTACCACTGCGTCAGCTGGAAGTCCAGCTCGGCTACGACCGGTTCGAGACTGGTTGTCGATGCCATCGAGTCCTTCGAGTAGATAAGCTGGCTGACGCGGTTCAAGAGCCGCCGTAATGCGATCTCGGCCAAGAAATACCACAGGTCATCGCGTCCGACCGCCTCTTGCTCGTCCCCTTCAAATCCTCCAGGCAATCCCACGTTCTCCTCAAATGCGACCACTCCCGAGTGCGGTAGATCGAGTTCGGCCAGTAGATCGCTCTCGAACAAGAGCGCATTCCAGTAGATCCGTTCGCTCAACTCTCTCTGGTCGGCGGGCACTCTGCTGGGCGCCATAAGAAGCAGCTGCAGTTTCGTGCTTGTGGTGCAGAGCAGATTCCATGCTTCCAGTGGCCGGACCAGGTAGAACAGATAGGCGGCCGCGAGTAAGTGGCACTGTGCCGCGAGCACACTGTTCGAAGTCATCATTCCCGGCAGCAATGCCCACGCCGCAGTGAAATACTGGAGCCCCGGTGGATCCTCGTGCGGCACAATCCGCGATATACTGCCCCGTAGACTCGCCTGACCCAAAGCTAAAACGAGAAGCACGATACAGCTCTCCGGCCCTTCTCTGAACCCGTTGGAAAGTGCAATCCGGTAGTGGCTGCGCCATGTGTACGGGTTCACGCAAGCATACCAGACATTGACGCGCTCAAAGTAGGCCTCGATGTAGGCGTTTGTATTGGAAAGATCGACGCAGGGCGTTTTGGTGAGCGAGTGCAGCGGCTCACGAGCCATCTCAAGCTGCAGCAGAATATTGGGATCGTATGGCCGAGAAACCAGATCCCGAATCAGGGGCCACTGGAGCAGGTGAAGAGCCGCGTTTGTATGGACCTTGGGCATGATCGAGATGTTGTTGCCAACCGGTGCAGACCAAGTGCCCAAGCCGCCGCTCGGAATAATTGACACAAAATTGGCGCCGTTCGGCAGCATTAGGTTGTCGCCACTCAGGGCAGTGCCATTGCTCATGTTTGGTGAGTCGTGCGATAGCGTCAAGCCGTTGCCATGGTTGACCATGTTCATCTGTAGTAAGCTCTCAATCCGGTTCAAGCGCTCCAAGATGAGCTTGTCCCCAGCGTCTAGCTTGATTCCCGGCTCTCGATAAACGCATTCCGCGCCTAATTCCGTGCACAATTTGCACTTCGGCTTCGTCCCATCGCATCGCGACTTCCTCGACCGACAGACCTCGCACTAGAGGAGACACGGAGTTAGTACGCAGACGGACACAGACGGACGCACCCACTGCCCCGCACGTATTCGTGATCATGGGAATTACATACGGCAATGGTTGCCCTCCTCCGGGGATAGTCGACTCCGGCATCGGTATTTCTTCTCTTCAACGGATTGACGCCCTCGTCGTTTGGGGCTTTCTGGAGTCCATTAGAAACGTGGTCTGGTCGGTTTTCAGAAGACTGCGAGAGGTTGCGAGCTTTCTGGGCCGATCCAAGAATGCCCTCCCGGCTGAAGCTCGGGGTTCGGGCAGATTTGAGTGAGGACGGCGATTTCAGCGCGTTCGCTCCATTCGTGATGGGATTGAGCTGGGGCGAGGGTATCTCGATTGAGAAGTCTCGAGTAGGCAGAGGAAATTGCCTTACTGCATTGGCGCTTGCCGTCGCCGCCATAGTTCCCGTCGCCGAGTGGGGCGAATCGCCATTCGAGGATGGCGACATGTTGATGCTCGGAGGCAACTGGTAAATCTGTGTGACCGACGTGATGGGCAACTCGCTCCGAGGAGTCTTCCAGCCAAAGGGAGAGGTGGGAGGTGGGAAGATTGGTGAGACGGTCTCGGCGCGTCGCACTCAAACAGGAAGGTCCGCGAGCTATGTTATTCCAGCATCGAGGGCTATGTCAGACACCGTAAACGCAGGCACTTGTTCGTCGTGATACTGGCATCATAGGTGCATAAAGTATAAGGTTTCTCAGACACACGGCTGGTCAGGTAGGTAGTAGGAAAAAAGGGAGATGTTCCGAAGCTGTGGGAAGTGGATGGTTCATATCTCGTCATCCTGGGGAGGTGTAAGCTACTGCCATCCTAGTTACGGAAGCACCTCAATAGACCGATATGGTAAGGGTTGCCCCCAGAACGTTAACGAAGTTGGGGACGGCGGAGGAGGACAGGGGGTGTGGCACGCCAAAATGGGTGCGCAGAGGTCTCCCGCAGGGATCAGAGACGGTCGGGGCAGACCCTTGTTGTCGAGAGTGCGTGCACACAGGTACCGAGGTACTTCTAGGCGCATGCAATTATTGAGAAGTTGAGTGCCTCAACTTTTCGCAATGTTAGTGGTCCTGTGGCGCACCAAGAATGCGCTGATCGCATCTGACCCGCAACGACTTCCGAGCCCGTCAAGGCTCTCACTCAAAGCTGCTGCGTGCTTTGGCTAGGTATAGCGAGAAGACATGCTGTTGTCTGTATGGGATTCACACACCGCCAGCAAAAAGCGCATGGCCGGTGGGTCCACAGTATTTGCGGAGGAAGTGCAAGAGCAGTGAACAGCAAAAAAAAAACCTGAGACTCTGAGAGGTACAAAAACGCGGGGGTGGGGTACCGGCCAAGACCGTTCAAAGCGCCGTTGCTCGTGTCGCTTTTCCTGTGCTTGTTCTTACCGGACTTTGCAGTGCTGAGCTTTCGGCGAACTGGCCCATCGCTCTCAGCATTTGCCTGTATGTACAGGTCTAGTAACTTCCCGTCCAGAGGACTCGCGCTTACACGACTCGCCAGGAGGGTTTTGAGTGGTTGTGATAGTAGTCATCTCCTATTCTAAGCTATAAGAGGGCCGAGGTAAGCGACCGGGGTGGATATGGTAACGAGCCAGAATTACAAACTTGACATGACGAATGCCTCTCTGCCGGTAGCTGGGTAGACCTTGCTCGCTATAGGGCAGATGGAAAGCCTTGCGCAGTCCGGCAAAGATGGTGGACGAACTGGAACACCATGTTGGTGAGCGCCTGGTGCTGGTAACCAATGATCCTTAATCAGTAGCCGGATGAACGGAAGCAAGGCGTACGGCAGGGAGCAAAGGCTCTGTAGCCTTCTCGTCGACCTCTTGCATGTCCCATCGTACTGGGCAGGTAGACGAGGCAAGGCAGTGGCGGGAAGATCATTTCCGCACGATATCTTCCACCTCAGACCGGCTCTCGCTTCAGTTGTGGTGGGTATGCTGATGGACTTCGGACGAGTTAAACTTTACCCCAGAAACCTCCCTAAAAACGGCCTGCTAACTAGAGCCTGGAGATCATCGGTAGGTATCTTGGGGTATTTTGCAAGTCACGTCTCAGCTTCCAAACTCCTGACGCCGGTTTCTTGAACTTCCTCCATAAATTGCCAATCCTTCCCCATCTCCCACCCTCTTCTTCTCGGATGCCACGCAAATCGTAAATGACCACCACAAGACGATCATCCTTTTCGACGCCATGATGCCTGCGTCCGTCAGTTCACACCATCTCTTCACGCTCGTTTCGGGCTTAGCTCGTACGAATGCGAAACCCACAGGTTCCATAAGGCTTGGATGGAGCTGGGTTCTTTTCAATTTAGCATAAATTCAACCAACTGCCAGCGTAGCTCCTGACAATCTCTCGTCAGGGTTGTCCTAGTCTCTGGCGACCCAAGGCTCGGGCCTCGTCATGATCCACCCAATCCGCTACCTAGAGAAGCGTTCGAGAAGCATTGCGGTTAACCCCACACTTAGCGGCCACTGTTAAGCTTGGTGCTTCCCCGCTGGTCACATCCGCCTGTCAAGCTCCGCTCTGCTGATCGACGCCAGCGCAGCGCATCTCAAGCGTAGCAGAGGGAAGCGGTGATACGAGAAACCTACCGCATCGCGCCGTACTGTACGTGCGTTTTTCAGGTTGGCATGTCTATCCACTGCTTCACCTGCGCGGCCCGGGGAGCATTGTGCAATGAATGTCACGGACAGCTGCGGTCGATCCTCCATAATTCCTAGCTGGTCAAACTATTGCACTGTCCGCCAGGCAGCCTCTCTGGCTGCGAGATGCACACGGTCCCTCGTTCTCCTTTCAAGACGCGAGTCATGGGATCATCACGGTGACCCTCTTCCTCGTCTTCGCCTCTGCGGCTGCAAATGACTCTTGATATCGCTAGCTTCGGTACCTTCCTTTCTCGTTGAGGCAGAGTCTCGTGGACGTCGATGGCCCACTCGTCCGCCCGTCATCACCAAGTTCGGCCTGGGAGTTGTGAGTGCTCAGCAAACATATCAAGACCTATTTCAGGCAAGCGAGAGATGGCCGATATTAGCTGGCTTCGGCAGAGTGGGCATGCCCTGTCTTCTAGATCGGGAACTGGCCAGTTAGCGATGGCCCACACCAACATAGTCTGGGATCCTATGTCGTGCCACCACCCACTAACAGACAACACGCATGAAGGGTATCTCTGGATAGTGTGTTCGTGGATATTGCATAGACAAGTGTCAGGTGTCGACAGCGGCATCAGTTCATATATGCGGTCTCCACTCCCAGCTGGGGCCCAGTTCGGTTCAAAACTGTTTCTGTTAGCGGAGACGTACAAGGGCCAAATCCGCTAGACAGGGCGACCTGGCATCAGCCTTTGTACCTACGCCACGAACAGCCACAGGGCTACGGGCTCGGCATGCGTGGTTGGCCATTTGCCATATACCATTCCTCTTTTGGCCGCCTGTCGGGTGGCTTACAAGGGGGGGTACATGCCAAGCGCCAAGTCCATACAAAATAGGTAAGATTTGCGCTATTCCCTGGCCCTTACAAAGGACCCACTAACAGAATTCGCCAACAGACTGCAATTTGTATGAAGAAATATTAGCAACCAAACGCGGCCTGGGAGTTCGCACGGTTTACGGATACAGCATCGCCTGGGTATCGACCCCAGATTTCCGGATTCGTGAAGTGAAAACAACACGACTGTGTCTCGCAACTTCTTTTTTGGCATCTGCGAAGCACCCAAAGCGGCGACCTGTGGGGTGAACTGGCTCCCCCCGCCTCGTTCACGTACCTAACCGCTAGCTCGCACCAGCTAAGGAAGAGCTGTCCCGCGCACGTGCGTGCTGTACTTAACCGAGTCCTTAGTGGCTTTCGTGAGCGACTCTCCAACTGGTTGCAAAAGGAGGCTGTCGGTCCGATTACTTGCAATTAAGCACTTGTCTTTGCCGCTTACCAAGAAGATCTTGCGCCTCTCTTAAGCCATTATATGATGCTTCCCTGAGAGGTTATCGGTCTATCGTGCCTTTCGTCACTAATGCGTTTTGATCGAGTCTGTCCGCAACTCGGCACGATGCAGCCAATCGCCCAGCTTGGTGCTGACTAGGCCGTCATGCATGATATCGCCTTGCTGTTGCAACGCGCAAACCCACCAACAAGCCTGCGGACCCGATGCTCACATCTGATGCAGTTGAAATGAGGGGATAGTGGAGGACTGATCGAACGACAGGATCCGTCGCCGCATCTCGTCCACACGATGCATCGCGCGCGGCCAGAGCCGGTCTTGCATTTGCCGCCGGAGTGTCATGAGGCTCCGGAGCCCCTCCAAGATATATTAACCTCCACACGCTGTGGTGGCAGAGAGTTGGTTCAGCTCACATCTAGACCTCGATAGTTCCCATATGCGACGACGGCGAGCAATATCAGTGTCCCTGTTGACCCTTTAAACCCACAGTTATCACGAGCAACCATTTTCTGGCCTGTACGTGCTGCAACGAACCAGCGGCGAGGTGCTGGTCGAGGCAAAGATGACGGAGAGTCGCACTATTGGCCTCGCCGACCCCGACTTCGACCGGTCGGCCATTCCACTTTCTATCAGAGGCCCGACAAATCCCATGCTGCTAATAAGCTTCGCTTCAATGTTGAATTTTCAACTGCCAGACCATTGTGGCGGCTGTCCTTGCACGCTGTGCACCACAACCGCGTAACATCGTGCTTGTTAGAGTAGACGCGCCAATCTAACCGAACCAAGTGCTGGACCATGACCCTTGCCCGGCGGACATGGTTGGCATATATTGGCTCGCGGGAGGCTTGACGACTACCGTGGCCTCCATCAGCACTCCGCTCGCCTCCTCCCGACCGCCGCAGCCACCCGACCACCGACCCCCCGAACATGCCCCTTGCTTCACGTTCGACCCTGTAGTGAGTGACATACAGCATCCTCGTAGCGCCGGCATGGCTGGCTTCTGTTGGGATCTTTTCTGCACGCTTGACTGTTTACACTACACACTACTGCAGAGCACATTAGCGATGTGCCAGGCAGAAACCGGACAGCAAACTAACTACTGCGAGTTCTGTGACATGATGACCGTGTTGTCCTCTCGGAGTTCCTCCGATTCAAAGTGGAGGTGGTCTCTGGAATCGGTCTGGGGCAAAAAGCGACGAACCAGAACTTTTTCACCTGCACACACACCGGGCAGTCGAGATAATCGGGACCTGTTGTCAGCTCCGGTAGCTTCCCCTCACTTCACACACACCTCACATCACATCTCATCTTACGTATCATCATGACAGCCAGCACCCATCACCCATCACGCCTGCACTTGCAACTTGCACAACGTTTGCAGCAGGGCACATGGGCGTTTTCGCAAGCCGCACAGAACCAGAACGTTCTCAAGTTCGGTTGTGCCAGATATGCAGGACCAAGCTAATTAAGACCAAGCTTCACTTCCCTTTCCCTTTCCCTTTCCCTTTCCTGCCTTGTCCCTTCTTTTGTTTTGCTCCTGTCTGTGCCCTGCCCTGCCCTGTCCGGCTTCTTTCTTTCTTTCTCACGGTCGTGCGGATATGCGGATCAGCCTCGAGTTCTGCGAGTCCTGCCCTGCACATGGCGGTCCCCGTACTTTCCATAAGTTGGTATTAATTAGTTGATACTGGTATCTCCGCATTTGCTTTCCTTCCCATTCATCCCATCCCCAGTGATCGGTCGTCGCCGCTCTCCTCCTCCCGCTGTGGAGGGGTTCGTTTGCTCTGGTGTTGTTGTTGTCCATCTTCGGGCTGTCAGGGCTGTCATTCGTGAGGGCGAGAGCGAGTCGAGGGCCCTTGACTACTACGTACCTTACGTACGTAAGCGGCGGGCAGCAAAAGCAGGAAAGGGGCGGGTAATATATAAAAAGTGAGTGCTAATAATTTCTGGAGCCCCACGAGTACCATTGTTTGATATCAACTGGTTGAAGTCTTGTTCTGCCTCACACAATCTCACACGACACACACACAATACAACGATTTTTACTGTTAGCTCGTTCTGTGTTCGGATACGTACTCAAAAAAAATTTCTGCTGTTCTTATTTCCATTTTGCTTCAGCTTGGCAAGTGTAAGTGCTGCCAGAGCGCAACGGGTCAGATCTGGTTCTCCCTTTCTTTCTTTCTTTCTTTCTTTATTTATTTATTTATTTCTTTTTTTTTTTCATCAAACCGAGCTCTATGTAAAGCACCACCAGCCCACCACCCCGGAGCGCGCATGTTTGCCGATATCTATCTTTTTCCCCCCAACCCTCTTAATTTACTTGTCAGTAGTATATCAGCATCTTGTTTCACACTTCTTCAACTTCTGTGTATTCATCTGCAAAGTACCTAATAATGAAACTTCAACATCTATCTGTCACGGAGGTGCTTTGTTCTCTCTCTCTCTCTCTCTCTCTCTGTCTCTCTCTCGCCTTGTTCATATTACACACTGAGGGGGGGCGGGGGGCAATAAGAAAAAGAAGAAAGAAAAAAAAAACGCCTGCCCCCCACTGAAAATAGGTGACGGGGAGGAACTCACTCTCACTTAATTACACCTACATGTAGTGATAAATATACACTTCACAATTCTTCACCACCACCTGGAATGTATGTAAATAAATAAATAAAATCATCGCTTTCATATCACACAGTTTATACAATGTTGTTGTGAGGAGGTAAGCCTTTTTAATAATACTCATCAAAGATGACACAGTTCACCCCGCCCGCGACGCTCGCGTTGGCCACGTAGTGCCCGTCGCTCTCCAGCAGCCCCGTCCGCGGGTCCCTCGCCACGATCACCACCCGGCCGTCCCCCTGCAGGCCGACGCCGAGCAGGGTGCCCGCCTTGTTGATGGAGAAGTGCCGGGGGACCATGCCGCCGGCCGGGACGGTCTGGATGGCCGTGAGGTTGCCGTTGTCGGCGTCGACGGAGAAGTTGATGAGCGCGTCGCTCGGGATCGTGGTCGCGTTCTTGGGGTCGAAGTTGGGTATCGTGAAGGACGCCTCGTTGCGCGAGCTCGCGATCAGGAACCTCTTGTCCGGGGAGAGCGCGATCTCGGCCGCCGCCGCGCCGGCCGGGACCGCGTTGCCCAGGCCGTGGCTGCCGGATAGGTAGAACTGGGTGAAGCTGAGCGTGCTGTTCTTCTTGTTGTAGGTCACCTCGTACCCCGTGATCGTGTTGGCCAGCTCCGCGATGAGGTAGAAAAAGGTCTTGCCGGCCTCGGTCGTCAGAAACACGCCATGGCGTGGTCCGCTGCCGGGAGCAGCCACCAGCGGGGTGACGGGGGTATACGCCAGGCTCGTCCGGTTGATGGCGAAGATGCGGACGAGATCCGACCCGAGATCGGGGACGAGGAGGTAGTCGCCCGTGGGGTCCAGGATGGCCTCGTGAGGATGAGGGGCCTCCTGACGATCGGGCACCACGCCCGGGTGAGGGAGGGTGAACACCTGCGACTGGAGGGGCGCAAGGGTGGAGGGGTGAGCGATGTCGAACGTGCTGAAGCCGCCTCCTGCGCTATACATACAGACAGAGAATGGTCAGTGATGACCATAAGTGAGATATACAAGGTACCATGTGGATCCGGGGTATGAGAGGGAGAGAGGGGACATGAACGTACTAATCAGCAACCGCCAACCCGCGATTCCCTTCCCCGTAGACGACAGCATTGACCGGACCACCGATGGTGCCGACCTTGCTGAGCAGCGACAGGCTTCCGTTCTTTGCCTTGCGGAACGATGCGAGGGTGCCGTTGGTCTTGCCCCAGCTCTCATCCACACAGTAGACAATTGACGGGTCGGTTTTGTCCAGGGTGAGCCATGACGGCTGCACACCGCAATCGGTCGTCGACGCGACTGTCTGCAGACCGGTCCCGACGATGGTGAGGTTCAGCGTGGTGACGGTGCCGGCGTACGAGGTCACGTAGATGAGGCCGTTTGTCAGGGCCTGCCCCTGGTTCTGGGTCCCCCCAAAAGTCACGGCGTTCAGGTTGCTCGGCAGCGCAAGCGCAAGCGCACTGGTACCGGCGTATCCGGCGAGGAGTAGAGCTTGCGACAGCATCGTAGTAGTTCTAGGTTTGGCAGCCAATTGGCAAAGAAAACGAGCAATTGACTAAAGAAAGAAAGCGAATGTGTAATAAGTGTGTTGTGTGGGTGGGAGTGTGAATGGCAACACAGATCTGAGTGAGTGAGATTTACAAAGGAACAGCTATAGCAATCAATCCTACCGTAGGAATAATAGATCTACATGTATTATACCTAAATAGTCCTTCACCAAGCACGGCGCGTCTTCTTTGTTGGCTTGTTGGATGTAATAATACTCGGCCTCATTCTGCCTTGCCTTTGTCTTTCTTTACCCATATTCACCCTCATCACACTGTATCCGGTGAACAATCCACCACTCATTACCCTGACACGTACATATGAGAAGGAAGTGTCAGTAAACGCCGGCGAGTATTCCAGGCACAGGGCAGCCCATCCCGGATGGCTCGGTTCCTTATGGGGTCGCTTCCGCTTCCGCCTTGGTCCTTGGTCCCTTTTCCTTCCAACCAGCATATGTACATTTCCTTACCCAGCCTTTAATAAGTCGGTCATGTAAGGTACGTACGTGAACGTTGGAGAGTTAATATGCTGCCGAAACGGGAAATACACAAACCCTTCCTCCGCCCTGCCTTTTTTTTCTTCTGTGGATGTCAGGTACCCATTTTATCCGGAGCCGCGGAGACTTGGCCCTGTTGACCCGCACGCAGAGCCGGGGTGTTTCCGGCCGAGATTCACTACCTCTGTGTACGTACACAGCGATCAAGTGTGATGCCAAGTAGGCATCCTCTTTTTATTTTCTCTTCTGTCGTTAGGTCAAAAAGTGAAACGTTAAACTCGGCGAAATGGACATCTGTGCTTGATGATCAGTAATTATTCCCTCGAGAAGGTGTCAAGAAGACAGGAAAGGGAACCAGCTCCACCTCGGACAGTTCTAACTTTCGCGAAACTGGGCCCAAAGGGGATAAGCGCCCGCCGGCTCCATACCGTGTGCATACCATCCACTTCTAGGCACCTGTCCTGTTGTCGTTTAAGGTTGAATGGAGTTGACAGGGGACACGGTGAGGGGGGCACAGCGAGAACAGTGGACGCGGAGTAGCATGTGGGGAAGCCGTTGAGGAGGGGAAATCAACAACCCCTGGACTGGTGCAGCAGCACAGTTGGTTCGGGGTCTGCTGTGAACGTTGTTGTCCATTGGCGACGCAGGGGGATGTTGACTTCGCTAGGTATCGTTTTTGCATATACCTACCCTACCTACGTTACAGTACATTCACCGGCGGGTTCGTAAGCCCTCTCTTTCTGGTAAGAATTTGGAATCGCGCGCTTCACTTTTGCGCTGTTGTTTTGCACATGCTTTCATAGGGTACAGGTAGGGGAAAACGTCGTGCTGGATGGAGAGAGGGGAGCCAACAGGCATGGGGCAGCTATTAATTCCATTTCGTTCAAGGGAGAGAGGGTGCAAACGAGCCAGAGAGACAGCATTTGGTCGTCTGTCAATTTAGGATTAATTTACAAGACTCCCAACCCCCCGAAACCCGCCCCGGGGGGGGGGGGGGGGACGGCTGCAAAAGACGCACGAATCAATGCGCTTTCCAGACACGATGGCCTTCATCTACTAATATCGTCCTGATTTACGGAAATAGTAAAAGAGACCGCAAAGTGAAAAAAGCTTAACTTTGAAGATTAATGGCGGTTCTTCGAGATGTCGGGGTTTTTGTGTGTGTCTTGCACGGCCTTTCTTCGCATACAAAAATTTTAGATCTTCCAATCTTGTGGGTAGCGACGACTGTCGAGTCTTGAGACCAGGGCGGATAGTAGTATGAAAGAATGTTGCGTCTTCAGGTAAGACGCCGTCTTACCAAAGTGTCAGTGTTTCTCTGGTCAGATTCCTCACTGCGCCGTCGCTGTAAGTTGTCGCTACGACTGTCACAGTGGCTCTGTGTCTTGACTGTGCCCGATCTGTCCCAAAGACCTGGATTTTCTGGTTAATAATCGCAAACCCCGACCCTCAGACTACCTGTACCTAGGCACCTACCGGATATTCATGGGCACATGTCACGGCAGTCAGTCATGCCAGTTGAGCTGCTGTCGGGCGACGTACGAATGTTTGGGTCAGTGAGACCTCGGTGGTCGATATCCCCCCCCCCTTTAGGCAGAAAACAGCGAGACTTAAAAAAAGGCGTGACACGACATGACAGCTACGCACGTGCGTGAAGGGGCTCTCCTGCAGCTGTCCTGTTCTAGACCGCAGTTTTTCCTAACGTGGAAATGCTTGAGATGTAATTAAGATGCCCGACGTGGTTGCTGGATCTGGTAGGTGTGAGTTTTTCTTTCTCGTAGCGACCGAGGCAAGGCCGCGCTTTGCTTTTATTATTCACCTTCCTTTCTCCTCGGTGAAAATGCTCACCAGTGTGCTCTCACGTTCTTTGAAGTGAGGCCATGAATGACGGGGGTCCAGAGTTAGATTTTACGCGTGTTCACATGCCGTGTCCGCCGGAGAGAGTGGGAAATCACGAGACGGTAAAGTTTACTGCATCACCGGACCTAACGGTCGACATATCTTGGGTTCAATGGTCGACAAAATCCGGGGGGTACTATAGATGCTCGAAGTCTGGTACATACCGGAGCGAAGCTTTTGCCAAGACCCTACCCATCGCCCTCTCTCTATCACTGCCGTGTCTTGTAATGCTACGCCCGTACGCAAAAACGCAGTGGCAGCAAATGTGGGGATTTTAAAGGGTTGCTTTTCCCCAGCTTCCCTCCCAGCTTTCAGCAGGGCAAGGTCAAGTGGTCTTCTACTAATAATACTAGAAGGATGGAACCGTCAGCGTGATTCTATCGCAGCTTGACTTGACCATGAGTTTGTTTTAATACTGGGGCACAGACTAATTACAACAACCTTCATTCACGACGGGAGGCTGGTCTGGGACCATGGACCTCCTCTATCGACGAATGGGGTCTTCAGACACAAATGAAGAGAGTCCTTTCTGCCAAGAAAAAAAAAAAAAAAAAAACTAACTGTCACGCCTACATTCAAGCAGACTTCAAGGCTGAGAGTCTGGGAGGGTTTTTTCTCTTTTTTCTCTCTTTAAATCTCATTGAGAGTAGGTAATTATATTACTTAGCCTCTTGCCCCCTCGGCGCTCTTTTCTGGGGGGTCATTTACAAGAGGCAAAGCACAGTTGGAAGAAGGAATGCCGCCTCACGGTTCTATGTATATCTCGATGGTAACCATGGATGCCTGCATTCATGAAATAAGGATACTAAGACAAACCCCTGAGATTAAAAATGCTCATTACAAATGACAGACTAAAACTTCATTACTTTATTATATCATACAACAAAAAAGCCAACAACCCTTTTGTGTTTGTGTTCCCCCTTAACCCTACTATAAAAAAACACATGAAAAACGAGGGCTCAAAAAAAAAAAAGCTGGTCACTAAGAACTCCCCAATATCCTAGAATACGCATCCTCCACCTCGCCCGCTAGTTCTAGGAGCGCAACAATCACAATCTGATGCGTCAGATTCGGCAGCCGATCCCTGTGCAGACCGATCCATTCCAACGGTGGTGTCGCCTCTCCCATATCTCTTAATTGCGGCGTTTCGATTACCGGTGGTTCCAGTGCGTTATACTCGTACTTGCTCTGCGGCACCTTGACCTCTGCCGTGATCTTTTGCTGTTGTTTCTTGTCCTCCTCCTTCTTCTCTTCTTTGGTGTCCCCACCGCCACCAACCCCCTCCTCCTCAGGCGCCCCGGTGATTTTAATGGCACTGGTCATCGGCATAGCCGGTAACTCCTTCCCATACGCCGTGGCCAGCGTCTTCGAGTGGTTCGCCCACATGCCCCGGATGTAGCTTATCCTGCTATAGTTCCATCCCACCTCGACCTTGCCTTCAAACGCCGATTTGAAGATGTAGTCAATATGCTTAGACTCGGGCTGCTGCCAGGTCTGCATGACCGCTTCGACCTGGGGCACTTTTAATATCGTTCCCCCCCTGGACCCTGTCGCTGACTGCACGACATCCTCTACCGAAAGCTCGCTCAGTGTCTTTGGCCCTGCGCCACCAGTCGACGGTGAGCGCACACCAGCTAACCCAATCCTCAGCTGCCCCAGCGTAAGCCCCAGAATGCTGTGTATCCGCGGCCCATCAAAGTGGTCCTCATCAGTAACAACGCTAGCAGCAAACCGGGCCTGCGCATTCAGCGCCTCCATCTTAAACACCTGGTGGTCCGAGAACGTGCTCGGGAACACGCCCAGGTTCAGCGCCTTCAGCGTAACCACGACATCTGTATCCAAGGATATCGGCGACTTCAGCTCCTTTTCCTTGTCCTCCTTCTCAGCAGTTGCCCGCCTGCTTATAGCAGCAGCAGCCGCAGCAGCAGTCCCCGATCCCACCCCAGACACAAACTTTCTCCTCATAAACTTTTCAATTTCTCTCAGGGACGTCTCGAAACTCGCCTTCCGCTCCTGCACGAGACGCTGAAAAGCTTGATACATAGCCACCCCCTGAGCCGCAGAAGTGGTCGTCCCAAATACTTGCACAGACCCACCATCAAAGCTAGCCACCAACCGATCACCGCTGCCTTGATGGCTGCGCCTCACATTATACATCAGAAACTCCATAGACGTAATGTCTGCGACAAGGAATGCTTGATAGTCAAAGGCGGCCTTCACTCGGAACTGGCTGAACCCTACTGAGGCCTGGATCATGGGCGTCTCGTTCAGGGCGGCTTCCCGCTCGGGCCACTGGATCGACGTCCGCAGCTTAAAGTCCTGCAAGGCGACGAATCCGCTCATGCGCCCGACGCTGTCGACGCCAATCTTTTGGAAGCCGAGACACAGATTCTGCTCCCAGTCTGATGTCTTTTTCGAAGAAATCCAGAACTCGGTGATGGAAAAGGTCGACTTGCCTAGGGCCTGTCCGAGGTCCACCACAATGTCCAGCGCGGCAATGGAGATGGTGGCCGTCCAGGGAAACGCAGCTGTGGCGGCCACCTGCTGGTAGCGCTGCACAAGATGGCCTTGCGAGGTCTCGGTCACTAATTTGGGCACCGTGGTCGATGGGGATGAAGCGCTCTCTCTTATACCGCTGGGCACCCAGATCTCTCGAAAGAGCATGAAATCTTGCAGCTGCTTTGCGTTGATCGAGACCTCCATCGGACTGACCTTGAGGATCGCCGACAAGCCGTTGGTGCCGCTGACGTGCTTGCTGTTCATCAACGACAAGACAATTGACTGCACCTTGAAGCTGCCCGTTGACTCCCGGGAATACACGTGCTGGACCGACGCTTGCAAATTGGTAAAGGCGCCTGAGATGGCAAAGAAGTTGCCCTGTTCAATCGACCGGACCGTGTTGGCAGTGAAGTAGACATCCTCAAAGCTGGCTGTGGCTGCCACGCGGGCGATGGGCTGGCAGCTCAACGAGAACTCTTGTCGGAGGATGCGGAGACCAAGATTCAGCTTCATCCGGCCCAGAACGGCAGTTGGATCGGCATTGAGCGTCTTGTCCTCGTCGTTGGGCTTGATCTTGGCCATCGCCTCTTGCGGCTGGACGAGAGGCTTGTTGTTGTCGTGATCGTCGCGAGTGCTCACCACTTGCTTGATGCTGTTGCTGATGTCCACAATCAGGGGCACGACCGAGGGATACAGAATGTTGCTGGACGCATCGATCTTGACTTCTGCATAGAGCGACGGATCCTCGTTTCCGTTGTCCCGGTACTCCATCTTCCACGCTAGACCGGGCGACCGCAGGGTTGTGCTGCTTGCCGATTCATCTTGATTATGGACCTGCCCGTATTTTCCGGCCAGACTGGGCCGGGCCGATCTCGTAGCCGACACAACATCGTCAGCTGCCTTTTTGCCTGTCAAGTACACGACCGCACCTGCAAAATCGGCATCCACCAGCAGCGACTCCAGTCTTCTGCTTCCGAACACGTTCCTTTGCTGTGCCTGTTCTGCTGGGTTTGCTGGCTCTGCCGACGGTGTTGTTGTTATTGGCGCAGGGTTCCAATGCTGAGACGCCTGCTGAGCATTCCTGACAGAGAGCGTGATGGAGTCGTTTAGGTGGGCCGCTGGGATGATGAAGCCTGACGTGATACGAAGATCGAGCGACTTGCCCACGGCCTGGAATGCTAGCCGCCGGGCATCGGCTGTCGAGACGTATGCAATGTTGAATATGACCTCGGGCAGCAACGCCGAATTCGGAGATCGCATCTTCTTCACTTGCTGCAGCGGAGACACCATCTGGAGCTGCAGATTCTCGATCGTCAAGCGAGCCGAGTTCCTAGTCCGGGTGCCGAACTCAATCCTCTGCAGCGAGAGCACTAGATCCTCCTTGCCATGGCCTGGCTCCTCTTCTGGACTGTTGACAAGCCAGGCAAGCTGGATGTTGCATATTTCAAAAGTGTAGGTGATGGACGACAAGAATGTCTCGATAATGTCCGCCTCCTCCTCTTGTTCCGCATCGTTGATGGCAATGCGAGGCTTGGTCTGCCTGAGTTTGCGGAGATACTGCAGCTCGCGAGAGGTATCGAGGTCCTTGATCTTGTCGCCCATGTAGCCAAGCACGTCAACCACCGTGGACGCAGTGTCTGGCGAGAGATTGACCTCAAAGGCGTCGCTCTTGACGTTGATGTATCTCTTCTCGACGCCGTCGCCCTCGCCGGGTCGAGACGATGCCGTGATCAGGGCTCCGAATGCAAGGTTGCCGCACGAGTTCATAGCTTCGTCGCTCCCTTTTTGGATTTCGAAGGCGATCTGCCGCAGGTTGGCATGGAACTCGGGATACGTCAGAATTGGCCCGTGCTGCTCGACTCGGTTGGCCATCTCGAGATGGATGCTGTCGAGCGCAAAAGAAATGTGGGCGACCGGACATGTTTCCGACTTGAGGGGGCTGTTCCCAAAGACTTCGAGTCCCGCAAAGGTCAAGTGAATTGCATATGCCAGAACAGCTGATTCCTCTTCTGCCGTGGCTTGCACTGATTTGTCGGAAATCGGTGTCTGTTCGTCTCCAACCACCTCTCTGATGTGTTCTTGGATCAGCTTGCCCTGCCGCTGCAACTCATTAATCGAGTCCGATATTTCGGGCCGGTTGAGGGCTGTGAGAAGGCTATACACAGCAGAGGCGTCCAGCTGCACCAGCTCAAGTGACGCAAACACGCTGACAGAGTGCTCTCCCTTGTCCATGTGGCTCCTGATGCGGCCATTTGTCGGAGGGATCTGCAGAAGAGAGATGCTCCGAGAGACGTTGTTCACCTTGATCTGCATGTCGTGCGAGTTCTCCTTGACATCGAAATCGAAGATGATCTCTCTGCCAAAGTTTGCCGCCATTGCCGCTCTGGCAACAGTTCCGTTGATGGTGTACGTCAGGGAGCGTAATAGGGGTAAGCTGATAGTGTACTGGTCCATGAACATGGCCACGTTCACCCTGAATGCGGAGAGCCGGTCCACAATGAGCTGCTTATTTGATGGAGTGGAAGTGGACCGCGGCGAGGACGGAAGCTGCTCCTTGAGTCTGTAAAGCTGTGCGAGCTCGTCCCGGACGACAAGGTCCAGGACCTCAACCAGGTTCACCGGATCTTGTTTCACGACAAGACTCAGATGCTGGCTACTAGCCGTCGCCTTGATCGTGTGAGAGTCGGTCGTCTTGGTTGTCTGCAGTTCGTGGGACAAAAGAAAACTGGGTTTCTCTAGGACGAATTTGGAAAGCGCTTGGGAGTGGCTTTTTAGACTTGAAGTCACTGTGTCACAGCTAAGGATAAAATTTGTGTCCATAGTATTGTTAGCCCCTGTTCTCACGAGCAGCGAAGCCTTCATTCCGTCGCCAAAAGAGGAGGCATGGATGTTGACAGCCTCCATGGCGACATAACCTCTTCCCAGGGAGCAAACGCAGTGAATGATGCGCTCTGACGACTGCCCCGGGGCGGACGCAGGTACAGCAGCAGCATCTTTGCCCCGCCCAGTAATGGTAGGCCCAGTAATGGTAGGCGTCGCCGGCTGCTTTTGCATCTTGTTGACCAGTCTGAGGATGTCATCAGCCAGCTCACACAACTCCCAATTCAGATTGATCGCAGCATCTGCGCAATAGATGTTCACCACGGTTAAAGGCGCATCCACGGGTCTGCTTCCTATGCTGACGCGCTCTTTGGGCGCTGTCGTGGCTTTTGTCTGCA
Organism: Diplogelasinospora grovesii; assembly: GCA_033297225.1. Classification (NCBI taxonomy): domain Eukaryota; kingdom Fungi; phylum Ascomycota; class Sordariomycetes; order Sordariales; family Diplogelasinosporaceae; genus Diplogelasinospora; species Diplogelasinospora grovesii. Next base: position 632,259 of record MU853757.1, read on the forward strand.
GTCGAGCCGTGAGGTCGACCAAGGAAACTTCATTCTGCTTCGGCCCTGGATCAAGCACAATCTGGAACTGCTTGATTCTTCCGACCGCAAGGGTCGGCTTGTCATCAGCTGAAGGTTTTGACCCATGCTCTGGTGGACCAAAGATGCTGTTCAGAAGCACACTTTCGGAAATGTCCCCGAGATCCCAGCTTCGCCATTGCTCGAAAGCTGCGATGACCTGCTGTCGAAGTTTGGGTGGAATGTCTTGGGTTCGGCTGAGACAGTCAAATCGAATGCGCTCTCTCGCACTGGGAGACTGTATTGTCCACATTTGGCGGAGCCGCATGATGAGCTTCCATGAATCGAAAGTCCGCAGGTGATGGGGCGCAGAACGGAGCACAGCCGAAGGCCGAACCAGGAACGGGGGATCAGGGGCGTTTTGGCAACCGACGGCGAGGCGACGAACCAAGTCTTTGGCCATAATCTCTCCTTGCGACATTGTCTCGGTGAAGAGTTTGCCAAGATCAGCAGCCAGGATGCTGCTGCGATGTATCAAGGACGCAAGATACTCAACCTTGCCAGATGACGTGCTCCCCTGAATATTGCCAACATCGATGTCAAGATAGGCCACGTCTTTGGTTCCCATGGACACCATAACCTTTTCAATCTGCGCCAGGACGGCCGCTTGGGAACTCTCCATGTGATCATATTTCTCGGCTGCCGACATTTGCACTGAGTTGAGTCTCAGATGCAAGGAGCTGCGAGTTGACTTCGATCCCGGCTTGAAAGCGTCCTCCCATCTTGTTTCGGTTCGAGACGCTAGCGCGAGCCGAGTGACTGTCATGTCGTATTGGTCTTGTTCCTCTACCGCAGGATCGGGGGAGTCCAGGTCAGACGAATTGATGAATCGAATGTTCGCCCGCGGGAGCCTAACGAGGACGTCTTTGATGTGGCCCTCCATTTTCTGGTCTTTTTGCATGCCAAAAATCTCTTTCATCGAGTCGACCTGAAGCGTGTCGAGGATCGTATCTGGATCCGAGGGCTGCAGAGCGGATAACAGAGAAGCCACGTGCCGCAGCGATGTGGCGTTACAGAATACTGTCAGGCCTGACGGGAACTCAAGCAGAGTACTGGAGTATGCACAATCCTCGCTCAGATTATCCGGATCGATATCTCCCAGATCAAACCCCACAGACTCGGCCTCTCCCCCCTCCTCATGATCCTTCTCAATGCTCGGCTTCAGTGCCTCCTCGCAGTTCGGCCTCACGTTTTCGAGCGGGAAGTAAGGGGCAAAATATTGACTGGAGAATGCCACTGTGTTATGAAACACATCCTGACGCTCGGCGTGGTCACCTGACGCGCTGTAAAATGCAGAATGACGGGAAGAGGCAGAAAAGTCTCTAGTATGCACAGATGGGCGTCCGTCGCGGCCGCTTGAGTGCTGAGGGAGCAGGCGGTTGGCAAGCCTCGGCTTCGCGCTGGTAGATCGTCTCGAAGAGCTATGCGGTCGGAGTATGCTACTCTGATCCGAACCCGAGAAAGACAGAAAAGAGCTCTTGCGTTGCAGCCGTCGAGAGCGTTTCGACGTCGACTGGGAATTTAAAGACGTCCCATCAGCCTCACAATCCTCTACCTTGATCGGTAGCGGGACAGGTGGTACGCTCTGTGCAGGGGGATCCACAGGGTCTGGGACGAAATCGTCCAACAAGCCGGGGAGGAGAAGAAAGGGAGTCCTGTGCGTCCGCTGGTCTTCCCGGCGAACTAATTCCTGCTGTAACCTCCTCTCGCGGGAGAAGTGTGCTTTTCGCCCAATAATGGCCACGTGCACGCTGGTCTCAACCAGTGCGTCTGTCTCGACCGGATGATGGGAGCGTGTCTTGTGCCTCGAAGCCGACTCGGCGTTCACACAAGACAGCTTGATGTCGGGTATCCTAATATTGGCCCGTTTGGAATAATGTGTCCTCGCCCAATCGTTGTAGTTAACGTCGATAGAGCCGGTTGAGAGGAGGAACGCAGCCTCTTGGACATGAAGCCAAACAGAGACCGACTGTACGCCGACACGTAGGAAGGTGATGTCGTATAGTACGATAGAAGAAAACGATACAAGCGCGTTTTCCTCGTCGTCAAAGGTAAACCCGAAGGCTTTTCCACCGCTGATGAGCGTAGTAAGAAACTCGGTAGTGCACTCGCCCGTGACTGCCCCAGCTCCGATATCCCAGTTGCAAAGGTAGGTTGGCTCTGTTGGAGGCAGTCCGAAGAGACGGTGTCCGTAGACATTGACGCCGTCCACGAAGAGCTGCGTACTTGATGTGGCGCTGATTGGAGTCTCCGCCCCTGACTCGGTGCTGCCGAGCGATAAATTCAGAGGAGCCGCGACCAGGTCCATCTCCATGTAGTAGTTGGTAAACCGCAAGTCGGCGGATATACACGCCGTGTCGATCTGCACGTGGCGCTGTGAAGAGTAGAGGTTGGCTGGGAGGAGAACTTTTGGGTCGTCGACTCTGACACTCAGTATCACATCCAGGTCATTGGACTTTTTGTGAGGAGGCTTATTAGCTGCTTCGGCCTCCGGGTTGGTGTCTTTCAGTTGCAACGCATCCTGATATTCCTCTAGTGTCTTGAAATGGATGTCATCGCCAAAGTAGTTGTCCTTGATCTTCATGAAGTACCGTACTACGAAGCCATGGAGATGCGCAAGGACCGACTGCGCGCTCACGTTGAGGAGGAGCGTATCTATGTTTGATGGAGAGGTTGTAGCATTGTAGTGATACTTGCCGTCGACCAACAGGTTCTCCAGCTGCCCGATTTCTTTGGAAGTCAAGAAGGACGCTTGCGTGTTCCAAGGCGGTACATGGAGACTAACTGACGCAGTCTCGGCACGCACTTCAAAGGGGATGGCGTTTTTCCTTGGCCGATAGCTGTCAATGGGAATGCATGTGGTCGACCGAAGGAGCGGGCTCGCAATGATGAGGTATGTATTGTCTTCAAGGTCGGTTGGGTTGTCGATGATGTTGGCGTCATTGAGATTCAGAAACAGCTGGACATTTGGGAATTGAAGATCCAAGTGGTACCTGAAGGGGGTAAAGGTCAGATAATCAGCCGGAGGTCCGCTTGCCCAGTCGTCGACGAGATCAGTTAACAGGAAAACGTGATCCCGGAGGATGAAGAGCTCGAGATTCTCGCTGAGCACCTTGAAGTGCCATTGTCGCAAGGCGTTCCACCGCAACGGGTTGGAGAGATCACATGTGACTTTGAGCCGGCCCGACCTCCAGAGCAGTTCGTGGTTGATGCTGCTGGAAATCTCCGTACTTGGTACATCCACGTGGAGGGTGTTGGAGAACCCAGAGGGTCCAGCCATCATGTCCATTGAATAGGACACAGTCGAATTGGCAGCAACCTTGATGTCAAGCCATCCGTAAGGTCTTTGGTGTACTGTCGCAGGTTGGTCGGATTTCTTAGATCGGCCCCGAGCCTTGCGAGGTTCCCGTCTTTGGCCCTGCTTTGGCGGAACGGGCTCTTTGCCTTTCCATTTCCAATTCTTTGACTCCTCTCTTACCGGAATGCGAATGGTGGCCGAATCTTCGAGCTCCACATACAATTTGAACTGTGTAGGCACCCGCCACGCACCCAAGGGCAGGCGAGGGGCCGGAACTGCATCTTTGCAAAGACTGGGAACAAAGGTCCGCTGAAGGACCGCTCGCTGCCTATCTGCCCAGGGGCCATAGTTAACAGAGCCGCCTTTGATTGATAGGTTAATAGCCCATGCGGGGGGCTCCTCGCCGTTGATATTGGAGAGATGCTCAGGGGCTTTCTCCTTTCCAGATGCGCGTGGACTCCTGACCTTGCCAACCACATCCCAAAATATAGTGAGTGAGGCCTCGGGACTGTCCAAGATGGTTGGCACGGCTGCATACTCGACAGAAGCCCATCTAGCCTTCTGATCATCAATATCATCCTGTAAATATCTCGATAGCCCCTGCCAATGCGTCGACCCCGGGATTTGACTGCCTGCGGTTCCAATGCCCCTCCCCGACTCCAGAGACAAGGACTCGACAGACTTTCTCCAATACGGCACCATGTTGCGCAGATGACCTAGCACCTTGCGCCTCTGTTGATGAAAGAAGGACCGCTTCCGCACAGGAGCTGACACTTGTGTCTTCTGCCTCTCTCGAGCAGCCCGGTCGGCTTGTTCCTCCTTGAAGTCGTGATTCTCCTTCATCTCGACGACCGGATGCTTGAAGTTGAGCCGGAAGAACTGACGGTACGGATCTGGCGTCTCGGTCTCCGAAGCATCGATCTCGCCAGACATGGATTGTGCTTTGACGATCAAAACTGCTTTTGTGTTCTCGTTGCCCATCACCAGAGCCGCCTTGTCACATTCCAAATGAATAGGAAGAAGCTGCAGCATCAGGGGCAACTCATCGTTGCCATCTGAAGTACGGGCATCTTGGTATCTGGCACGCTCAGAACCAGAAGAGAGCACACTCGCAGCGCGGCCTTTGAGACTGAAGCCACTCTGCAGCGGAGCTTCGCTGTCTCGGAGAGCTGATTCTTCTTTTTGCTCGGACAAACGAACAGATGGCGGATTGTTAGACGTCTCGAACCGTCTTGAGCGCCGTCTCCTTGGTTTTCCATCTAAAGAGGCTACATCGTCCACGCCTTTCTCCAAATCCTTCGGAATGCCCGCATCCGGAACCTGTTGTTGTTCTGAATCCTCCAGGCCAGCCAGTATCGAATCGTAAGCTGGGCCCCGGTTGTAGATGAACCATTCCAGACCGAGAAGGGAGACATTGATCCGACATGGTAGCTTCGCAGAGGTATCCTTCGAGGTGTCGTCGGTATTGCGCTTCGGCCCCTTCCCCTTTTCAATGTTGACCTCCCGGACTCTGCGCAGCCAGTACGACCAGGTGATGTATCCGTTCTGCACAAGGATGGTTTCGTTGTTGCCGTGGTATCGAAGTCCCGTGAAGAATATGCGACCGCCGAGTATAGAGACCTGCAATGCTTGAATGTCGAGGTAAACTCGATATTGGTGCCATGTCCAAGTTCTCAAAACCCAAGAGACCACCGATGCAAATACTCTGTTAAAGTATAGCAGGAAGAACACCGCCAGTACACCGGAGACGATGAGATAGCCCAGGAACAATGCGTTGAATGCCGGTCCATCATTGAACGCGACGAAATCTTCTGTATCCGACATCTTGCTCGTCCGTGGGGCGCACTGCGGAGCCGTCTCCTCTACCGTCTCGACGCTGTCCGCTCTTGGGAGAAGGCTGTTGGCCTATCCTCCATAATGTCGTCCAATGCGGCGGGAAAGACTAGAGGAGGCAAATTAGACACATATGGTGCAGGCTCAGAGCAAAGGCCAAGTGAGGCCGGCTTTTCTCTTCGTCGCAATCGCTGTCGGTTGATTTGAGCCTGGAGTTCTGGAATTACGCGTGAGCAGTGATGGACAGGGATCATTTCCAAAGGAAGCCGCGACCAGCTTACAGCAGTAGCCCGTGCACTGGCCCGTCTTTAGCGTGCCGGGGTGCGCTAAAACAGGCCTTGTGGCACACGCTCCGGGCTGCTTGCGTATCTGATAAGCCTGCAGCTTCAACGAGGGGTGGTTCAGAGCACATTAGCCAATGCCGCAGCTCCCTCATGACGGCCGTCGTCACCGGGCACGGACCTACATGCTTCATTGATAACAGCTGCCTTCCAGCTTGCATGACGGTGGTTACTGTTCCCCAATGAGAAGTTTCCCCAACCATGCGATAGTCTTACTATTCATTCTCCTCAAGCCTTCCTCCAGCCTTCGGCCCTCTTCTTACGAGCTTGCTGCTCATAGGGGAAGATGGCGGGCGGCACAGGTCAGAAGTTCGAAACCGCGACGACGATAATCGCGGGTGTCGCGTCGCTCACGGCAACTCTGCTTTCTGTGGTGTGAGCATTCGCATCCCTTTCTCTCTGCGTGCGTAGCTCTTAGATGCCGTGCTGATCCACACCATTCGATAGGTCGATATGGCTCCAAACGTAGGGAACATGTATCCAAGACATGTATGGCTTTACTGTGCGCTGATTCGATATGGCAGAAAAAACTATCGAAAGCCGCTCCTTCAACGATATGTCGTGCGAATCCTCCTCATGTACGGCCCCGCCTCCGTTGTGCGATTATGGACCTGTATCTAACAGTCTTTAGGGTCCCGATATACTCAATTGCCTCGTGGGCCAGCATGATTTCCTTGACGGCAGCAGCATTCCTTGATCCCATCCGAGATATCTACGAGGCCTTTACAATCTACACCTTCTTCCAACTCCTGATCAACTATCTCGGCGGCGAACGAGCCCTCATTATCATGACGCACGGCCGAGAACCCGTGCACCATCTCTGGCCCTTGAACCATGTCCTCGCCCGTGTCGACATCTCGGATCCTCATACCTTCCTTGCGATCAAGCGCGGCATCTTGCAATATGCCTGGCTGAAACCGGTCCTTGCTCTGGCAACCATTATTATGAAGGCTACTGGCACATACCAGGAGGGATACATTGGTCTCGGCTCTGGCTATTTCTGGAGTGGCATCATTTACAATATCAGCGTCACAGTCAGCTTGTACTCGCTGGGGTTGTTCTGGGTTTGCATGCACAACGACTTGAAACCGTTCCGGCCGGTGCCCAAGTTCCTGTGCATCAAGCTCATCATCTTCGCCTCGTACTGGCAAGGCTTCTTCCTGGCTATCTTGGTATGGCTCGGCGCGGTCCCTGACAACGTCGAAGGCTTCACCCCGGACAACCTTGCTGCAGCTATCCAGGACTTTCTGATTTGCATCGAGATGCCAGCCTTTGCCATTGCACATTGGTACGCCTTTTCTTGGCACGATTTTGCAGACAACAGGATTGCATCAGCGAGGATGCCGGTGTGGTATGCGGTAAGGGATGCGTTTGGAATCCGCGACCTCATTGAAGATTCAAAGGAAACGTTCAAGGGCGACAAGTACGGGTACCGGATATTTGACTCTGGAGACAAGATCATGGCCCATGAGGCCTCGAAATCGAGACTGGCGCGGCTGAAGGACGGCATGCGATATGAACGAGGAGGCAAGGCCAAGTACTGGATTCCAAGGCCGGACGAGATCAACCAGACGACCCCCTTACTCGGCGCCAATGGCGGCCCCAGCAGGAGAAGCGAGTCCCTGTCACCGCATCACGACTTGGACGAGCTTGTTCTCGATCCTGATGAGGAGACCTTGTACGATCAGGCCAGAAAGCTGGAGTTTGGGGACTGGAATGTGAGTCGTCGCTCAACCGTGAACATGAGAGTTTTGATGTGCGAGCTTACCTGCTTTAGTACCCCGTAATCACGGCAAATGAACCAGCAAGAGATCGCTACTTGTCTCCGCATCCCAGTATTTACCAACACACTCCTACTGGGAGCTTTTATAACCGGTCGTCGTCAAGCTCAGCGCCCTCCCTGAACCCCGCATCGCCACTGGATAGGCGGAAGAAGGAGGTGCCAGAAGGGCCGCAGGCTGGTGTCGGGGACAGAAAAGGAAAGAAGAAGGAACGACATAGCTCTAAGGGCTCAAGGTCCACTCAGCAGGAGCAGCCGCAAGGCAAAGATCCTCTCGAGATAGCATACGGGCCAATAGTCGGAACTCACACAGAGATCACCGAGGAGGACTTCGAAGTCGACACGGAAAGTGGAATTCACAAGCCGCAACAAAAAGATGATGATCACGAAAACAGGCCAAGCCCCTCAACAGCAGCTATGGACGACCACAGCCCCGTCAGGGAAGAGTCAGGGCAGTGGGAGGAATCGAGCGAGGCTGAAGACAGATCACAGGCGCCTTACGCCGGCATTGGCGGTGCAGAAGAGTTTCAGAATGTTTGGGGGGGAGATAACATGAACAGATAGGCTTGTACGCTTTTAACCCTGTTGGAGTAGGAATACATCAGATACCCAGATTGGAGGTCATGTCTCGCAGGGCATTGTTTCATTGCATTGGAGTTGGACTTAGCAAAGCAATTGCATACAAGTGAGCAATACCGTTATGTTCTATGCTTTGGTTTGAACTTGAACAAGACTTGGTGACATTGTCTAAGCGATGATGGCATAATGCTAGCTGCTACAACGCGAGTGGTGATATCACTTTCAAGTTAGGGGAGCTCGACTTTCCGTTCGAGTCCCTTTACGGCTTAAAGCGGCTTATTCTCTCAGACTCCCGATTAAGAAGAAGTACTAGATGGTTGGATGTGAGTCATCCGGCCAGTAAATACGATGTCATTCAAATTCATCCCATTACTTTCTTACAGTATATGAGTCTTCAGCTTTCAACAGACCGGACAAACCGATGACTTCAAGTTCAGTGACAACCCAAGATACGATCCTGTATCTTTGTCCCACTTCACTAACATCAAACTCCTTTCAGGCGAGGTTGGTCGAAAGACGTAATGCAGACGAAATGCGGGCTGGTGGAAACATGTGGCTGCCACCCAATCGTGAATTGGCTGCGCGCGATTGTCCTTTTGTTTTTTCTGTGCCTAACCTGACCAATGTGGGGCCCTAGCTGCCCACTCTTTTCTCAGCAGGAGAGCCTGCAGCATGCACTTGCTTTGCCAGCTGGTACTTTTGTACATGATTCAGCTATGGTATTCTAGGAAACACAGCATAAACAGTGAATAGTTCCGGAGTTAGAAAAGTTAGCATCAGTTACAATCAGAACAAATCAGCATCTAAAAGTGAATAGTGTCAATGATTCCACTCATACTCTGCACGAACTGGCGCGAAAGGAGGGGCAAAACAGGGCTTGACCCTCTCTCCATTGCAATGTCGCATCAGCCGGGCCGGCGCACAAGTGGGCAGGGGACCAATGGAGGGGCTCTCAGACACCAGATATCGACATCTTTGCCCCACCAAACACTTTTACCCCTCCTCTGAACAGTTCCCCTCCACCAAGCTGTTCGACTTTTTCTTCTCTCCTCCTCTTGTTGATCGCAAACAGAAAGGCGACGGTGCAGGCCTGTTTAAAGCCAAACATCCTCCACCGCCTGTGTCCTGGGACTCGTCCTACACTTCTTTTTCCCTAGGTTCTTTGCCATCGGTCTGGGGCTGACATATAGTCACTCGCCGAGCAAGGAACACCGGGAATTGTGTTTTACGGCTCCCGCCCCCCCCCTCCCCACCTTTCCAACTTGCTCAAGCAGCTCTTGCTTAAAAACTCTTCGCCCACCAGCGGGGACTTTCCCATTACACCTCAATCCAACAACCACACATCTAGCAGGTCGTTCACCGCAACACCGCCAAGATGGTCAAGTAAGTCCCTGAACTCGTCTCCCATCATGCCTATGATCATCACGACTTCCTCATGTTCGATATACCTCTTCGGACGTCACTGTCGACACGTTTCCCCTCGATTTACCCCGCCCGGAGATAAGGGGGATAGGTTCCATAATGGCACCATGGCAGCAAAGGCTGACTTTTCTTTGCGAATAGCTTCACGATTGAGGAGATCCGTCAGTTGATGGGTAAGTTCTGAAGCCGTCCCTCCTGTTCCGCCGCCTCCACGCGAGGTAGCTGTCCTGCCACGTGTGAGCTCGTTCTAACCATGGCACAGACAAGCCGACAAATGTTCGGAACATGTCCGTCATCGCGCACGTCGATCACGGCAAATCGACGCTGACCGACTCCCTTCTCGCGAAGGCCGGTATTATTTCCTCCGGTAAAGCAGGAGAGGCCAGAGCCACGGATACTCGTCAAGATGAACAAGAACGTGGTATCACCATCAAGTCGACGGCTATCTCCCTGTACGGCACTCTTCCTGACGAGGAGGACCTCAAGGACATCCGCGGCCAGGAGAGCAATGGTTCGTTTTCCCGTACTTGACAAGGTTACAGGGCGGATAACAGCTGACACTCGCAACAGGCAAGGACTTCTTGATCAACCTGATCGACTCGCCCGGTCACGTTGACTTCTCCTCCGAAGTCACTGCTGCCCTCCGTGTCACTGACGGTGCCCTTGTCGTCGTCGACACTGTCGAAGGCGTGTGCGTGCAGACCGAGACTGTGCTTCGTCAGGCTCTCGGTGAGCGCATCAAGCCTGTTGTCATCATCAACAAGGTCGACCGTGCTCTTCTCGAACTCCAGGTCTCCAAGGAGGACCTGTACCAGTCCTTCTCTCGTACCATCGAATCCGTCAACGTCATCATCTCTACCTACCTTGACAAAACCCTCGGTGACGTCCAGGTTTACCCCGACAAGGGTACCGTTGCTTTCGGCTCCGGTCTCCACGGATGGGCTTTCACCATCCGCCAGTTCGCTATCCGCTACGCGAAGAAGTTCGGTGTTGACCGCAACAAGATGATGGAGCGTCTGTGGGGCGACAACTACTTCAACCCCGCGACCAAGAAGTGGACCAAGAACGGCACCCACGAGGGCAAGACTCTCGAGCGTGCTTTCTGCGCCTTCATCTTGGACCCCATCTTCAAGATCTTCTCCGCTGTCATGAACTTCAAGAAGGACGAGGTTACCAGCCTTCTCGAGAAGCTCAACCTCAAGCTGGCCACTGAGGACCGTGACAAGGAGGGCAAGCAGCTCCTCAAGTCCGTCATGCGCACTTTCCTTCCGGCCGCTGACTGCCTGTTGGAGATGATGATCCTCCACCTTCCCTCGCCCGTTACCGCCCAGAAGTACCGTGTCGAGACTCTGTACGAGGGTCCCCCTGATGACGAGGCCGCCATCGGTATCCGTGACTGCAACCCCAAGGCTCCCCTTATGTTGTACGTCTCCAAGATGGTGCCGACCTCCGACAAGGGTCGTTTCTACGCCTTCGGTCGTGTCTTCGCTGGTACCGTCCGCTCGGGTCTCAAGGTCCGCATCCAGGGCCCCAACTACACCCCCGGCAAGAAGGAGGACCTGTTCATCAAGACCATCCAGCGTGCCGTTCTCATGATGGGCGGCAAGGTCGAGCCCATCGACGACATGCCCGCTGGTAACATCGTTGGTCTGGTTGGTGTCGACCAGTTCCTGCTCAAGTCTGGGACCCTCACCACCAGCGAAACCGCACACAACCTCAAGGTCATGAAGTTCTCCGTCTCGCCCGTCGTGCGGCGCTCCGTCCAGGTGAAGAACGCCCAGGACCTTCCCAAGCTTGTCGAGGGTCTCAAGCGTCTGTCCAAGTCCGACCCTTGCGTCCTGACCTACACCTCTGAGTCTGGTGAGCACGTCGTTGCTGGTGCTGGTGAGCTTCACCTGGAGATTTGCTTGAAGGATCTCGAGGAAGACCACGCCGGCGTTCCCCTTATCATCTCCGACCCCGTCGTCCAGTTCCGTGAGACTGTCGCTGGCAAGTCCAGCATGACTGCGCTCTCCAAGTCGCCCAACAAGCACAACCGTCTCTACATGGTCGCTGAGCCCATGGACGAGGAGCTCTCCAAGGAGATCGAGGCTGGCAGGATCGGTCCCCGTGACGATTTCAAGGCCCGTGCTCGTATCCTTGCCGACGACTTCGGCTGGGACGTCACTGACGCCCGTAAGATCTGGGCTTTTGGCCCCGACACCAACGGTGCCAACTTGCTCGTTGACCAGACCAAGGCCGTCCAGTACCTCCAGGAAATCAAGGACTCGGTCGTCTCTGGTTTCCAATGGGCCACCCGTGAGGGTCCCATCGGTGAGGAGCCCATGCGCTCTATCCGCTTCAACATCCTCGATGTTACTCTGCACGCTGATGCTATTCACCGTGGTGGTGGTCAGATTATCCCCACTGCTCGTCGTGTCCTGTACGCTGCTACTCTTCTGGCCGACCCTGCTCTTCTTGAGCCCGTCTTCTTGGTCGAAATCCAGGTGCCCGAGCAGGCCATGGGTGGTGTCTACGGTGTCCTTACCCGCCGGAGAGGTCACGTCTTCAACGAGGAGCAGCGCCCTGGTACTCCTCTCTTCACCATCAAGGCCTACCTCCCCGTCATGGAGTCTTTCGGCTTCAACGCTGATCTCCGTCAGGCCACCTCTGGCCAGGCCTTCCCCCAGTCCGTCTTCGACCACTGGCAGATTCTGCCCGGTGGCTCGCCCCTCGACGGCACCTCCAAGGTCGGCCAGGTCGTCCAGGAGATGCGTAAGCGCAAGGGTCTCAAGGTTGAGGTTCCGGGTGTTGACAACGTAAGCAATTCACTCTCCCTCCATTATCAAGGTATTCTGCTAACACATGTTTTTAGTACTATGACAAGCTCTAAACGGCGTCTGCCACTACTGACGTTAAACTCAGCTCTTCGTGCCTTTGCCGCTATTTTGTCAATATTGTTTCTACAACGTTGGGGTTGGGAACTTTGGGGCATTGAAGAGAAAATCTAAACCGAAAAGGTTGCGGTGACAGCTAGAAAGACAAAACTTAAGAGAAGCTGGAGGCGCCGGAACTTTCCCTTAGCTATAGTCAGTCATATGGCTTGTTTATAGTAACGTAGAATTGATTTGATGATCGTATTTTGGGTTCCGTTGATTATGGTGCTGCTGTAAACTCGTCCTGGGCTGATAATATTTGCCGATTGGAAAGTGCAATGGTACGGAGGACCCTACCAAAAGAAAAGGCCCACCGCCTTTATGCACAGACTTTTCTGGTCACTGAAGTTATAGCGACACACTTCGCCAACTGCTCGGTTGTAAGCGCTAAAGGCGCTGGGCTACAGCGATGCACGGGCGCTGATAGTGACTGGGTCTGCTATTTCAGTGTACCGATTCTGCCGGACAAAAAAGGCGGTGGGCCTTTTCTTTTGGTAGGGTCCGCCGTAGAGGGATCCTGCTTGAAAGTGGTGAGCTGCAGTCACTAGGACGCCACAACTGCAGCTCGCTAGCCTCTGTCTGGGCTAACTTTATGCGGGACGCTACAGCGTACTATGGTCAATTGATGCAGCACCTACGAAGTAGACAAGCTCTTTGCCATTGTTGAAGATTGCAGTTTGCGCTGTGAATACTTGTTGACAAAATTATAAATACAAAGACACTATCAGAAATCATATCTACCGATGCATTTTTACTGTTGAGAAATATTTATCTAGGTTATCAAATTACGTGAGCATACCGGAAGGGGGGGTGCACCAACTCACATTCCGTTTAACTTAAACCTGAACTTTTTTACACGGCTGGCGTGTGCACAGATTAATCGATTATTCGACAGACAGACGCGCCGAGCTCCGACGTCAGAAATTATTCTTCTAACCAGTTGTAAAAGAGCAGCTGCCAGCAGCGCAAAAGCGCAACCCGTCTAGACTTATCCGTCCGCTCGCGCTGCGCTTCAGCTATCATCAGTCTTTTCAGCCAAAAAAAACACGACATAAAGATTCTTCTTCACTCTGGTATTATAGCTTCTATAACGGGGCTTGGCTGCAAAGATGTTGTTCCCCGAAGAACACGCGTCACACCTCAAGAAATGGATCGTCAAGCGACTCGAGAATACGTCTGACGCCGACGCCGACGTACTGGCGGATTACGTGCTGGCGCTGTTGCGACACGACGGCGATACGAACGACGTGCGCAAGCTCTGCGAGGCCGAGATACCGGACTTTCTTAAGGAAGATTCTTCGGTGTTTGTGAATGATGTGTTCGAGGCGATCACGTACAAGTCGTATATGCCGGGCGCTCCTCCGCCCCCGTCGAAGCGACCGAAACCGGTTGTTCAACACCAGCTACCACCACAGCTACCACAGATCCCCCAGTTACCGGTGCAGCTACCGCCGGGCGGTGGTTTGATATATGACGACGTACCTTCGATCCCACAGCTACAACATGCTTTTCAACAACAGCAACAACAACAGAATGGAGGGTTTAACTCATCACGGAAACGAGGGTACAATGACATGGACAACATGCAGCAGCAGCAGCAGCAGCAGAATGGAAGGGACGGTGGTAGTGGGCGAGCGTATAAGCAACCTCGGCGCGGGGGGAGGAGCGGAGGAGCAGGAGCAGATGGGAGCCTCCGCGGGGGTGGTGGTGGTGCAGCTACTGCTACCTTGCCTACTACTCCCTTCTCATCAACGCTGCCTGCTGGTGCTGGTGCTGGTGCTGCTCCCTTTGATATACCAAACAACATTACCATGGAGACATTACTCGGGTTGGCAGCACCCGCCGGTGGTGGTGGTGGTGGTGTTGCTGGTAGGGGTGGTAATAGCTGGTCGTTTCCAAATCTTGCTGCTGCTGCTGCTGCACCACAGGCACAGCAAACACAGCAGGCGCGAGGAGGAGGAGGAAGTAGGAGGCGACCAAGGTGCAGGGATTACGATACCAAGGGGTATTGTTCCAGGGGCAATACGTGCATGTTTGAACACGGCGACGACTCCATCTACCTCCCAACACCTCACCCGTTTAGTAGTCCGCCAACAGGGGCAGGGGCAGCGGTAGCGGTATTGCCCACCCAGCAGCAGTCGCAACAACAGATTGAGGAATATGACCCGAGCAATGCGCTCATCGGAGCAGCAGCGGGTGGTTTCCCTGCCCCGTTTCAGTTCCCGCATCTGCTTTCGGGTATGGACCAAAATAATAACTTTGCAAGGGGTGGTGGACGCAGAGGTCATAAGGGTGGAGGACAGCAGAATAAACGTCGTGGACGGGCACCCTTTTCGGCAGATGGCCCGGTATTTGACAGAACGAAGTCAACCATCGTGGTTGAAAACATCCCCGAAGAGAAGTTCAATGAGGAGGAGGTACGGAGCTTTTTTGGTCAATTTGGCAACATCTTGGAGGTCAACATGCAACCCTACAAAAGACTGGCGATTGTCAAGTTCGACAGCTGGGGGGCAGCAAACGCAGCTTACAAAAGTCCAAAGGTGGTCTTTGATAACCGGTTTGTCAAGGTCTTTTGGTACAAGGACGATCACGCCGACCTACCTAAGAATTCGAATGGGGGTGGTGCGAATGGGCATAAAAAGAGCACTTCGGCTAGTGGGCAGTCTGCAACCGGAGGAAACGGTGGCAGTCCAGTGCCCGAGATCGATATGGACGAGTTTATACGGAAGCAGGCGGAGGCGCAGAATGCGTATGAGGAGAAACGCAAGAAGCTGGAGGAGGTTGAGCAGCAGAGACAGGAACTCGAGAGACGGCAGAAGGAGCTGCTGGCCAAGCAGGCTGAAGAAAAAGCCCGACTTGAAGCGAAGCTTAAAAAACTACCACCTCCGGGACAGAATGGTAACAAGGCAGAGGAGGAGGAGGGGAAGCCGAAGAGTCAGACTGAAGCATTACGTGCGCAACTAGCCGCTCTGGAAGCAGAAGCGAAGCAGCTGGGACTTGACCCCGAGGCTATTGAGGAAGATACCTGGGGATCATTGTATCCAGGGAGGGGAGGAGGGGGGTATAGGGGTAGGGGTAGAGGGGCGTTTAGGGCCAGAGGTTACGCACCGAGAGGGGGATACCGAGGTGGTGCACCTTTCAGGGGTAGGGGTGGGTATCCGGGGGCAGGTGCGGGTACGAACGTGCATGCTGCGTATGCCGCATACAGCCTGGACAACCGGCCAAAGAAGATTGCGCTGACCGGCGTGGATCTGTCTCTGTCGGAACGGGACGAGACGCTTAGGCAGTACCTATTTGTAAGCCCCCTTTTTCTTTTTGTTCTCTTTGTCTATCCTTCCCGTTCCCTCTTTCCCCCATTTACTTGGTGCTTTTGGTTGTTTTGGTTAGGTCAGAGTGCTAACAGTGTGTGTGTATAGGGCATCGGTGAATTCACAGACATACAGTCTACGTCTTCGGGCACAGAGATTACCTTTAAAGACCGCAAGACGGCAGAAAAGTTCTTTTTCGGGCTTGCACAGAATGACAAGAGGATACCGGGTATCGAGGGGCAAGTTGAAGCTGCCTGGGTTGGTGGTGGCGGTGGGAGCAGCAGCGCTGCAAATTCGACGGTGGGCTCACCTGCGCCGACATATACATCAAAGCCAGCTGCTAGTTTCAGCAAGCCACCGTTCAACCTCGGACCCAAGGCACAGAAGGCAGCGAATGGCGTTGTTGATGCGGATACAGAGATGGGTGGAGGTGACGGTGATAGGAACATCGACGAATCACCACAAACATTAGAAACCGGAGATGCGGACGCAGGGGGGAATAACATGGACTATGATGTTGCGGATGAGAATCAGTGGGATATTGAGTAGGGACCTACTAGTTACCGCTGGTTGACGTTGGTTTTAGAAAAAGGGGGGGGGGGGTGGAGTCTTGATTTATTCTAATCTAGTATAAAAGCAAGTCTAGGCAGCGTTTATTGTTTTGTATGATATAAAATAGGGGCCGCCTGTAAATAAGGGATATTGGATACGTATATAAGCAGTGATTTGACAAATTGGCTAGTGTTCCCACTTCTATTATGATAATACGGATAATTCCCCCTTCTTTTTTTTTCCCCCTCGATGTCTAATCTGTTTCACTTTTAACATCTCGTTTCCTTTTTTACCTGAATATCAGGTACCAAGCAAGTGTATGCGTACGAAATTAATGTGCTGAAGGTTTCACGTCTCTCTCTACCCATTAATCTCTTAAAAACACTCGCTAGTTTTCAGTCGAGACAGGAGCGGGGAAGAGAGGGGGAGGAGACTAGGTAGGTAGAATCGACTTCTCTAGCCTTTCTGTCTCTCCAGAACTACCTATGATCTCGGTGAAAACCTTTTCGTTTTTTTTTTTACGTAGTTTTGGTGTATTAAAGCTGTTGGTTCCCACCACACACACACACACACTCTCTCTCTCCCCCTTCCTAACTAACTTCGGAAGCGTTTAATTATGACTCCCCCCCAGTATTGTTTCCATTTCTCTCTCTTGTACATACCTTTCGCAAAGCTTACCGTAAAACCGACCTGTCCGGTAAGATTATACAGTACTCCTCCCGTTTCCTGGACCCTTCACTGTCGTGGGCTATTATTTACTGACCGGGGGATAATTAATACATGGGAGGGTGGATGGATACTGTCTTTGTCAACGACGCGGGGGCAGTGAGTCTGGTTTAAAAACTGAACTGAACTGACCAAAGAGCAGTTTTTTTCTCACACACACACACACACACACACACACACACACAAAAAAGACAACGGCTCACAAACATGGTTCAAATTCAAAGCCCTTGGTATAACAATAGGGGTGTATGTTGTTTTCACAGTCATATCTACACACTTTCCCCATTCCATTCCGAGTACACAGTTAGTTCCCTGCTTCTATATATCCCGCCATGACTACCTGACTGAGTACGGTATATTAGTGCCTCTGGTAGCAGAGTTGTGTACCTGTAGTACTTTGAGCGGTGAGGTTTATTTACAAGTTCAAACCTCAAACTCAACTCCACAGGAAGGAGCAGACAGGCACTCGGCCCCTTGTAACAACTAAGAAAGTTCATGATGATGGTGTTGACCCTGTCTGTCCCACGGGACTTGGGCTCAAAATATACGGACGGGGGAAACAAAGAGAGAAAGGGGCGATCGGCAAAGGGACGCTTGAAACACACTTGTTGCTGCTGATTGATAACGGGACGGGATATTGGAGTTTGTTGGAAAGTAGGGTGATTTAAAGTCCACACTGGACAAGAGTGGGGATTTCTATTATATATTTCTTTCCACACAGCTCGATCACCACGTCACCGGGTGACTGTGACTGACCGACTGGCACCCAGCTATAACAATAATTCTGAACAGATGCGCCTTGATATTACACCGCTCTAGCTTATGCAACCCGTAGATTCATTCCCTCCCCCTTCCTCCATATAGTGTATCTTTTTTTATTGTACAGTATGGTACATTATCACGTCGTGTTTGATTCATGGGTATCGTTTGTAGTGTTTTACTCCTTGATCTTGGCAAGAATCCTTTACACAGCATACTCGTTAGCAATCGTTTCTTTTCTTCCGTTTTCCCCCCAGCCCATCCTGCTCTTATCCCCAAACCCATTTTCAGCGGGTGGAAGTCAGGAGTGGGATCGGATCGGATCGGATCGGGTGGGAAGGGTATAACGCAGGGGAAAAGGATGAATGAACGGGGGGGATAAAGGGGATGGATGGGGGTTACACGTACTCGCTATCCCTAAAAAGATGGTACTCCTCCTCGCCCACCTTGACAGGGCTGCCACCGTACTGGGGGATCAAGACTCTGTCACCAGCTGACACGCCCATGGGGAGACGCTTTCCTTCCCTGTCGATTCCACCGGGGCCGACGGCAAGGACCTTGGCCTCGTTCAGCTCCTTCACCGACGACTCGGGCAGGAAGATACCGGAAGCGGTCTTTGCCTCGGCCTTGACGCGCTGCACCAGCACGCGGTCCAAAAGGGGGACCAGGGACTTGACTGAACGGAGTGTGGTGGTGGCCTTCACACAGAGCGAGCGTTAGCGAGTGCCCATTCTTTTGTTTGTACCCATCGTGTGTTCCATCATTGTTGGGTGAGCCAGTAGCTACGGGAGCTCGGCAGCTCTCCAACCAGGACGTTTCCTTTCCAATTGATGGGTAGAGAGAACCAGAAATGGCGTACCATTGTGATGTTTGTGTGGGTTTGCGAAGGGAAGCTTCGGATGTGTTGATTGTAGATGTTGAATTGCGTACGGGATGGTAAGAAAAAAGGTTCAATTGAAGCTGCGTTGAATGCACGTTTATTTACGGTCTCTAGGGGAGCTTCTAAAGACATCTAGAAGACTGGATCGGCTAATTTTTTTGATGGGTCCATTGGATCGAGCTCAGTCCACCGGAACCGCATGTTGATCCACTGCCGAGGTTGGACCGGGCGTCCGGGGAGCTCCCGTCACCTCAATGGTCAAAGAAACAGACGTTTTGATTGGCAGATGCAAACTCCAGCAGTGGTGTGACGAAGCCGAACATATCCGTGCTGTCAAGTTTCAAACATCACCACGTTCAAAAGCTCATATGTATGAGTGCGGTATTGTATGTGTTTAAGTAACCTATGTAGACTCTATGAAAAGGACGATATAAACTCTCCGCTGTCAACCATACCCTGTACCCCTGCAAAAAAGCATGCTGAATGCCCCAACCAGATCTAAAGACTCAACACCGCTCAGTGACCAACCACAACGCCTGCCCGTCTCCCAAACATGCTGTCCCCTAGAGTGATCGAAACCAAGACTGACAAAGACCCCTTATATCCTACATAAGCGACTAAAGTAGAGACTCCACTGACTACCCGTAATTACTGACTTTATATCCTCGCTGTCGAGTTCGGTCCTTCCTCCATTCTAAGGCGGCTCCATTCTTATGACTGTTCCCGCCCATGAACGCCTCCGGCTCCGGCCCCGCCCCCGCTAATTTTTGGGGGCTGGAGTCGAAGGTGGCTCTAGGATATGGGTGTGGTCATCAGCGTTTATCACGACACCACCCTCAAGCTGGCGACAGATCACCGCGTTGGCAACCCAGACATCGTCCAGGACCTCGCTCATCTTCGCGCGCTTCTTCGGGTCGATTTCAAGCATGCGCCCAATGACATGTCTGCTTTCCCTGGGTAATAGTCTGAGTATTCTCCACGGTCCACGTATGACTTCCTTCTTTTCCGCGGGAGGAGCTTCGCCTTGGGTGGCTATGGTGGTTCCTGATAGCCTTGGATCGGTCTGTTCAGACTTTTCATCTGCATGGTCTGATTTGCCATTGTCTGATTTAGGGGCAGGATGGTCTTTAACACTTTGAGTGTCGAAAGCTCTCGCTGGGATGTCGCTCAATGCTGTTGCGGAAACGGCCGATGGGAGAATAAGCTTCCTCGGGTCGTGGCCTGGTGAAGGCTCCGCAGCGAATAGCTTGAATGAGTTGTCTGTCATGCGCGGTATCTTCCACGGGAATCGCCGTAGTGTCATGCAGCAGTATATTATAGCAAGAGACCAAATATCGACGGCCTGAGGATCGTACTTCTTCTCATTATACACCTCTGGGGCGAGATAAGGGTCCGAACCCACGATACCTACCATCACAGTTAGTGGTAGAACGACAGAGTGTGATGCTCATGACTTACCAGAGGCAAGAACAATGCCATTCTCAAATGGGTATTTGAAGACGTGGGCACTGCCAAAGTCGATGATCTTCATAATGCCACGCTCACTAACCACCACATTGTCGAGTTTCAGATCGCGATGAGCAAGTCCCATGCTGTGGAGGTACGTCACACCACTCAGGATCTGGAGGAAACAACAGGTGACTTCTTCTCGCGACATCTTCCCCGTCATGACAATCGCGAATAGGTCGTATGGGGCGTATTCCATAACCTCATACCATTTGCCCTTCTCGGAGACGATGTCTAGCGTCTCGATGATGTTTCCGTGATGTAGCGACGACCCCATACAATACTCGGCAGTCAACTTCTTGACATATTCACGCTCCGTCTCGTAGGAATGGCGGGGTCGGAACTCCTTGACAGCAAAGACCACGCTGTCCTCGCTGCGCTTCATGAGTCTTACAGACCCGCCAGCCCCGGCACCCAATACCTTACCAAGCTTGCCGTACTTGGACGTAAGACCGTGATCGTCGCCGAAAGGGATCTGAGCCCCTTTGGAGGAGCCCGGAGGAGTCTTTGTGCCTGATCTAGTGGACGCCGCCGGTGATGCCGTTCGCCTCACCTTGTTATGAGGGGTTAACTTCAGGAACCGCTTCAGGTCCGCAAAAGAGCTGTTCCTGCTGTGAACCAAGCCTTCATCGCGTTGGACTTCATCCTTCCGATGCCCGTGGCCAGCAAAAAGCCCGGAGGGGCGTTTCTCTGTAGAAACCTTGGGTGTACTGGCGGCAGACAAACTGGCCGAACTATGGTTCTTTTTCCTTGGGAAGATGAATCGGGAATCAATGCCCTTCTGTGCTTCCCGCCTGTTCGCAGCGTAGGGATCGTGGGCATCTCCGGCCGGTGGCAGTTGTCGGGTGTAGAACTGAGAGGCTGCGGCGCGAGACGGGCTTGCCTCACGAGAAGCCGGAACAGAGCTACTCGGGGATTGGCTTCCGGCACCAATAGAGAACAGGCCTTTTCGGTGATCGCCAATCGATAGATGTTCCTTGTCCTCCGACGACAACGGCCTGCGTGGTAGCGGGTCTCTCGAGCCGGGACGAGACCGGGCAGGCGACGGTACCTCATGAGTCGAGTCTTGCGGGGTGATGATATCCGGGGTGCGGCCGAGCTTGTCTTGCGCACCGCCACGCTCTCGGTGAAGTTGTTCTCCTTCAGCAGGACCGGTACCAGCCGGCGTGAGCGGAGGAGTATGCATTTCAGGCGTTCTCAACCCCGGACCGAGAAGAGGTGAGTTGTGACCGGCCGAGCTTCGTGTCACTTCACGGCTGGGCGTTCGAGAATCATCCTCGTGAGAGGCAGTCTGCAGTTTAACATGTCAGCACTCCTCGGTTGAACTACAGACGCGGCACAGTGGTCGTGTGAACAAAACGGCCAACATGCTGACAGGGGCGCAACAAAGAGCGAAGCGCCGCAAATGCCGGCCTTCCCAAAATAACAATGACATCAAACAACAAGACAAATGCAAATGACTTGTTCAACACAGCGCTACGTACTCTTGAAGCGGGAAGAGAGAATGGCTCGTAGGAGAAAATGTTCATTCTCCGCTCCTGGATCGGACAAGCTCTCAATGATTTGGACAGAGCCCGGATCTGCTCGGGAGTGACCGCCCCGGGCTCTCCAAGCGACCCATCTTTCACAGTCGCCGACGAGTTTGTTGCTGTGGCCCTAGGGGAGATTTCTTCGACGGCCGACTTAAATCGAACAGCAGGCGTGGGCTGGCGTTTTTGGCCATTGGCAGTGTCTGACGCATCGTTGTTGAGCCCTAAGTGTTTGCGACCCAATTGTTAGCGAAACGCAACATGCAATGGCTTCAGGTTGGTTGGTTTTTAGGCCGATCTCTGACGTGGGGGTCGTAAAGAGGGGCATTCTCACCTTGATGCTGTTGAGAGTCTTGCGGCTTCTGCTCCGACGCTTGAGCAACTGTCGCCATGCTGGGTTCCATGCACCAAAATGCGCAAAAAGCCGTTGTTGAGACACTCAGGGGCCTAGGAAAGGGAAGCGACGACGATGACGGAAGCAAGATCAAAATAAGCGGAAAAGAATCGGGCCAAAGATGATGGCTTGCGCAGAGAAAGTCGCACGAACTCGTCGTTGCGTCTTTGGTGGGGCTCAGCTACTTGTTCGGTACAGGCAATGTTGGCTGAAAAATGCGGGAGGCGTGGGTACCTGTCTTGGAACTCGAATCCGGCCAAGCCGGCACTCCCAATCGCTAGGTTCGCGACCTGTCCTTCCTCACCAAGCAAGGTGGGCCCCTGACTAAGAGTGTTTGTCGTGCGCTAAACGCGAAATTTCTGGACGGCTATGACTCGAAGGCATGGCCAACGGTGACTGCGATGAGAATCTAGCGTGGCCTAGTGTATCAGGAATACCTCGGAGGGGCGGCATTAACGAGCGGAAAGTTGCCTTGCGTCCGATCGTGACGCCGACTGTAGGAGTCGAGTTCTGGACAGTTGCAGCCATCAACCCAACGGGCTGCTTGAACCCCGCGCACGTCGCTGATCAGTGCCTGTCAGCCAACCATGTTCTGGAGCTTATCGACACGAGGTGAATTCCCTATCGCCCGCGTTGGGTAGCGCACATGGAAGGTGGGATCTCGGCCGCATTCGGCCCGGGGGCCGGTCTAGAATTTTTCTCGAACCCCGTGAACCACTGAATTAAGCCGGTTATAAGCCCTTGGCCGGCTGCTAAGAATACTATCTGTAAATGTCAAAAGTACCTACACCACTGGCCCGCTTCTCGCGTTGAGCGCGTTGAGGCTTTTGCCTTCAAATAAAGGGCACCGTTTTTTGACACTAAAGGCATCGGCCTCTCGTGTTAGTGTGGATAGTCCCAACCGACAAACCTGTTACTTGATTTTCTCGATGACGCACTTTTAGCATAGTGTAACGGTCTCACAACCTCCCCGTATCGGCTGTGTGCTGCTCTTACACACGACTCCTATTCCAGTAGCACTTGCATGTGACTTTCTACAGTGTGCTTGGTTGCTTCTTTTCTGTAGCACAGCATCGGATGGTCGTGGTTGTCGCGTATACCCTTAAATCGGTCTCCTGCTACTTTGACTGCCATCTGCGTGGTGATACCAACGGTGTTTCAGTGGGGCGTGTACACTATAAAACTTGCCACTTGAGTATTCTGGTGGTTTTAAAACAATATATCTTATGGAAGACTAATACATATTCTCTACAGCAGATAGAAGTCCCTTTCATAACTCATGTGGTGAGAATTGCTTACTCAATGTTGCCATCTGATTCGGCAAATGGTATATACAGTGTTGGTACAAGACAGGACGAGTATACAGAGCCAGAGTGCTGGCTATAACCTCCGGATGTGCTGATGCAGCAATTTCATCGTTGGTCACCCAGGACGATGACCGTAGCGCCCCATGCCCTCAGCTCGACTCCAAGTTGGGCCACTCAAGCAACAACATTAACCCCTATCGACTTTGCTTGGTAGATGATGGCCCGGCAGAGTCCTTCTAATGGCAGACCCGACAACCGGAGCTCGGATTGCTTGATCCTTGCGATCTCGTAGATGTGCTTCAAGCTCACCGTCCCCACAGATTCGTGCCCCGGATTGCTAGCGCCCTTCCTCTTGCCATTCTTTCCCGTCTTCACCTCGGCTGCGTTGAGCAGAAGCCATGATGTTTGAGGGGTTCGGACCTCGAAATGGAATGACCTATCCGGCCTGACTGTTACTCTGACGGGCATCGGGGTCCCTACGTTGATGTGTTGCGTCCTGGCATTGAATTCCTGTTTGCGAAGCACGCGCATGTCAGTTTCCTGTGCGATCGTAATATTTCATAAACAACAAGACAAAAGACTAACCTTGCAAAAGTCCATTGACTTGATACCTTTGCTTCCTAATGCTGGACCGACCGGAGGACTTGGGCTTGCCTGTCCAGCTCCGACGATGAGCTTGACGATCTGGTCCACTCCGCCTGCTGCGCGGGCCTTCGACATTGTTGCGGCGGCCCGGTCTATGCACCGTTCGATGAGAGAAGAGGTTCGGGGTTCGCAGGAAGGGTAGGTGTGTTTGATCGCGCGGTCCGAATTTCACATGTCGCTTCCGTCGCGATAACGAGAAAATTCGGTAAGCTTAATTCAATGCGCTCAGCCACAGTTTCCGGCAGGCTGCATGGATTCAAGCCACATTGTGTCTTGACGGACGCAGGGCGGATACAGCCCACCAACGGCTGCCAGGAGGACCCTTGCCGGACGTGCCGGATTCTGGCGGTGCTGGGGTACCTGCTGGACAGTGACGTCCACAGTGAGCCACACAGCGGCAACGCTACAGCGGACTAGCCCCTCTTGTTACTCGCTCTTTTATTAGAAGAGATCCTCGACGGCGGTGAAAGATCCTCGACGGCGGTGAATGATCCACGTCCTAACATTCTCTCGCTCGAAACCCCGAAACGTACTTTTCGCTCTTCGTTACACCAGCTGTTTAACGTAGGATCCAAAACAACAAGTCTATAACCATGTTCAAGTGGGCCCAGCAGCAGTAAGTGCCCTGGACCAGGGTCACGCACCCCCTCCACATACCCCAAGCTTTGGGTTATCACGAGCCTAACAATATATCTAGGCTGGCCAATGTCGCCGGAACGCAAGAGCCCATCTATGGACCGTCAGCGATCAAGTCGGTTGCCGAGGAGGCAAAGACAACACCGTACACGGAGCTCACTCGGGATGATTTGAAATGGCGGGCTATCGACTCGACATGCGTCGAGACGAATACCTTTTACCTCACGTCCGACAGTGGTTATCTTGCGTTTGTCCAGGTCATCTATAGTAACGTGGCGTAAGTCGGCCGTCTATTACCTCCCCGGCCTATTCGTTCTTGCTGACACAGATGCAGCGGCATTCGGACGACCTGTCAGTTCAACTCGAAAGTCTACTACCTCGATGGCTCGAAGCCCCACCTATGGTGCTCAACACCGCTCTCCAACCACGAGTTCAGCGAGGACAGGACAAGCTTCTATGCGAACGACTGCGCCGTCGAGCTGTCAGCGGACGGCACATCATACTCGATCAAGTCGATGAACGACGACCGGGCGATTGTCAACCTGACCATCACAAGGACGGCGCCTGGCTTCCAGGCCGGTAAGACGGGTAACTCTTTGTTTGGAACCGATCTCAACAACCCATGGGGCTCAATGCGCCACGCTTTCTGGCCGAGGTGTGTTTCTGAAGGCACAATCACCACAAAGGACGGTCCGATAGACTTTAAGGGACGGGCCTTCTTCGTCTACGCTTTGCAGGGTATGAAGCCGCATCACGCCGCGGCGAAGTGGAAGTTTGTCGACTTCCAGGGGCCCACATACTCTGCAGTCATGATGGAGTACACAACACCACCGTCCTATGGCTCGACTGTGGTCAGCGTGGGTGGTATCGCTAAGGACGGTGAGATCGTCACCGCAGGCTGCAGCACCAACGCGATTCACGTCGAGACTAAGAGCGACAGCGAAAACGACTGGCCCGAACCGACCAAAGTTAAGTTCACGTGGAGTGGGCAGACCAAGGATGGAAAGTCTGTTGAAGGCCTCCTTGAGGGCGACCTCGAGGAGAAGCTTGACAAGGTGGACGTCATGGCTGAAGTGCCAGGGTTCGTGAAGAAGATCGTGGCGGGTGCTGCTGGCACGAAGCCGTACATCTACCAGGTATGTTTCCTCGTTCCTGACTTTCTGTTACCCTGCTAACATAACCCTACAGTACATGCCTACCAAGAAACCACTTCAACTCCACCTGAAGACTGGCGACGAGGAAGTCACAGAGGAGGGCAAGCTCTTCAGCGAGGCTGTCTTCATTTGCGAGTAATCTGATACGATTGATTTAGAGGCATCATGGCTTTGGGTACCGTACAGTTGTAGAAGTAATGTCTCGGATCGGCGTTGTGAGTCGTGAGGAACTTTGTCACTCGCTGGGCTTGCATAAACATATACGATGATGATGCATCATATTTCACGCACGCTATTTACATGATCATGTTTATGATAGAGCAACATAAAGCTTAATAGAACCACTGGATACCGTGGTGTAAACTGGCGAGTTGGAGCCAGCACTAACTCTACGTTTCAGCAAAGTCGCAGTCTTTGGGTTCGCATTTGAATCGATTTTCTGGGTCGCCAACCGCGAGAGAATACCTGAGCGGGAGAGCGGGAATCATGTCTTGCTAGGACCAAACTGATCAACACATGACACTCAAAATCCACGCCAATCCGCTGCGCAAAAATACCTGAAGCATGCGCAGGAAGTACGGCTACATCTGCCTGGACCTCTGCCACACCACCGTTTCACCAAAACCTGCGCCCACCTTCCCCCGTTCACCGAGGTGAGTGGTGAGGTGAGGTAGCCTAAGAACCCCACTTTTGCCACCCGGCCTTGTCCTGCTAGGTAAAAAAGATCCATTGTTTATGTTTGCTGGTAATGGCTGGCTCTACTCTTTCTTACCCCACTGACCTGCCTAAATCTGCCTGCCGCTTGCCGCCCGGTCACTCAAACTTCCACAGTCCACAATCCACAGTTCACAGCCCACTGTCGCGGACCCGACCGTTTCACGCACAGCTTAAGCCTCATCCACAGCCTCACCCTCACTGACGGGATTCACTCATCCACTCCCATCGACTCATTTCACTTTTAAAGTTCTCACCTACCCGCACACGCTGCGCACGTGTGTAGTCCCCTCCCCACAACCGCCGCGCAACCAACCATTTGGTTGTTTACTTTTTCGGTATTCAGTCGTCATACTCCACTACCCGCCAACACTATTCTAAATTCACATTCTAATCGAATATGCCACCGACAATCCCGCGCCGCGGCGGGCCGACAGGTCTGCAATCCGGTCCCGGTAGATCAAGCGCCGCTGGCCCGAGCAGCAGTGCCAGTGGTGCTCAGAAGAGCCCACGGCATGCGGTCGGCGGAAAGCTAGGCTACGCCCGGCCGACAAGAGGAGGTAAAAGCCGTGGTGGTGGTTACGGTGGGAGTGGGAGCGGGCATGCCGCGGTCGGCGGCAAGACTGTGCTCCAACGGCCCCCTGGGGCGAAACGACATCGGTAAGCTACCTTATTTTCACTGTTTTTTTTTCACGTGCAAAATGCAGATGGGATGATACGCAAAAACGGGAAGACAAAATAGCAACGTGAGAATAGACTCACAAGATGGGATGAAGAGACTCAAAAAAAGGAACTCGATGGGACTCATGGTGGGATATACAACTTGGGGGCGGCACAAGATGAGACTCTCAATATGGGACTCATAATGTCCTGGGGGGGTTTCAATATGGGACACATGGAGGATTATGCTAACTCATAGGGTAGGAAAATTGGCATAGACACCATAAAGGGGATCAGTAAGTAACCCTTAACTTCACAAACATTTCATACTGCTCACCGGGACTGTTACTAACTTTGTACCAGCTAAACCAGCAATCCGGTAAGGCTCCTCTCGCTTCCCTACTACATACTTCTTTCACTTTCTATTATGTTTATAATACCCGCTATCTTCACCTTTCTGGGCTCGGATTTTGTCATAAGCGTACATATTTCCGGATGAGATACTGATGTCGAGTAGACGACTAGCCAGACGCGGGGGAGTGAAACGGATATCAGCAGGAATCTACGATGAAATCCGAGGAGCATTGAAAGCTCGTCTGGAAATGGTACCTCTCCTTCCTCTACCCCTTTATTTTCTCCAGGGTCGGGTACTAATGTGTGGTAGATTCTGAAAGATTGCGTCGCCTACTGCGAGTACCGTCGAGCGAAGACGATAACCGTCAACGATGTAAGCCGGTTCCACTGTCACACTCTTCAGGGTATGTGCTAATGTGAGTAGGTGATTTTCACTCTACGAAGAATCGGAAAGCCCATATATGGGTTCGACCCAGACACAAACTCGAATGACAACAGACGAGCAGCGGCAAGCAGAGGGACCGGTGCGAGCAGGAATGACAATGAAGATGACTAGTTATCAACTTCATAATGTTCCCTCTATCACATATCATACGCGTATGCTCGGCTCTTGTCTGAGCTATGATGGCACACCCTCACAGCAACAGCTACGTGGGAAATGGTTGTCTTTCGGGTTTTGTCTGGCTTTGTTCCCTTGGTTGGTATGATGGTAACTATTACATGTCTAAGTTTGGTTCAGGTTTTTCATGGTTGGAGTGAGATACCATATGTATCAGGGCTATCACTTTTTTTTGTGTGTTGAAGTACATGGTTCATGGGATCAAAATGGACGGACATCAGGAAATATGCGATGGGTTTTTTTTGTCAGGTATAACCACTTGTCTTTTTTAGTTTTTGCGATATATGTGAAGCACGCACACCAAAAAAATCAGGTATCTCAAGGCAGAAGAGAGTGCGGATCAACCAGCCAAAGGCCCATCTGTTTTTATACAAAGATAAGATAATATATCCCAGGGGTATTACGGTAGCGAAAGTTCTATGTGGTATCATTCAAGATCGATCAATCAGAAAGAATGCATCCCAACCACCCAGTCCCCAGTTCTCCAGTTCTCCAGTTCCTAACCCTCAAACACCCAACCAACCCCCATCCATCCATCCATCCCCTACAGAGTTCATCCCATTTCCTACAAATTATTAAACATTAAACGAGTGTTGTTCATTTTCACCTCTTGCGCTTAGTGCCCTCCCACTCGCCGAGAACCGCCTCCAGGGCCTTGGCAGCCTTCATCTCCCTCTTCCTAAAGGGACCATTAAACATCTCCGGGAGGACCATGACGCTGTTGGCATGCTCCTGAGCAAAACCGACCTCGGCATCCTTGCCGCACTTCTCCCGCGTCACCCTGACCGTCTCGTGCAGCATGTCGGCCCCGACGCCCTTGCGGCGGTACCGCATCTTGGTCGTCCAGGCGCGAATGACGCCCCTGCCGCCCTTGAGGCTCAGACTGCGGTTCTTCTTCTTGCCCGCGAGCGACGGATTCGGCTCCAGACGCAACACCAGCGCACCAATCATGTCCTTTCCGAACCGCGTGCCGATCACCACGTCCTCCACCTCGCCGTCCTCCGAGAGCAACCAGTCCCACTTGAGGTCCTCCGCCGCCTTCAGGTACCCGGACGCGAAATACCGGATCCCCAGCAGGAAGCTCATGATGATACCGCTGCTCAGCGTCATTGCCGTCCCGAGATCGCCACTCCTTCGCACCCAGGCATACTGGTACACTCCTCCCAAGAGCGCAACCATGATGGCCAGCAACAGGGGGTGGAAGACCAGGTTGATGGCCGCCTGTTGCCGTTGCTGCGCGATGCTGTCGGCTACCAGCTTCAGCGCGTCCACCTTGTCGTCATGCTTCGTCAGGACGTCTAGCGAGAGCGGAGGGATGTCCTCGAGGGCCGTCAGGGGTGGGTTGGCGGCTAGGGGTGAGGGCGATGGTGGCGGGAGGAGAGTTTGTGAGGTGATGTGCTGCGGCTCGAGATTCGGTGTCGAGACGTTGGACGACATGGCGGAATGGGGAAGGACAAGATTTGCCCTGAGGAAGGTAAAGAATGCTATAGTAATGCCGGAAAAGCCGTGCAAGTTAGAAAATCAACTTGGTCTTATCCAGATCTTGTGCCCCGCTACCTAAGCTTTTGCCAATGCCTCCAATGCTAACGCGCAAGGAGTACTATGTTAAAGATACAAAGAATGAAGCCGTTGCCGATATGCTGCAAGCCAATCGAATAATATAGAAAAAGAGAATTGCAACTCTTGGACTACTCCACGAGCTTCTTTTCGTACAAGCAAAGGAAAACGTGGGTTGTCTAATCCCAGATTGCCACCGAGAATGTCGTAGGGAGACCGTGGGGTAGAAATGATTGGTTCGAAGCTGACGGTTATACTTGAGATGAACACACGCTAGACGAGAAAAGGAATTGTCTCCTTTATGTTCAAAATAGAAAAAGGACACGCGACTGTTATTGCAGAAAAAAAGCAATAGACTGCAAATAATTAAGAAAAGTTCTCTAAACTTACCAGCGCTAGTCTTCAATCCAGGGACCGCGTTGATTCTGTCGGTGATGGTGCTGGGGTGACATGCACTCAAATCGAGCTCGGTGATGGTAGTAGCCATGTGGTGCGAGCCGTCCATGTCATTGGCGCAATGCCAGCTGCTGGTTTTCAACTGCGGAGGCGACACCTTGGGCAGCAGTGGACGCCGGCACTGGAGTTGGTGGTGGCCGGTGCGCCTATACGATGGAACGCACAGAAAAAATTAGCGGACTTTTCCGGCAATGTTTCGGCTGTCAGGGTCACGGTTGCTGTAGTCCCTCTTCATCAACGTCTCCCAAACCCTTGGGTCAGGATTTGACGATGTCGATATTGCCCGGAAACGATGGGCATATATGGCGAGAGATAGGGAAGGCCGGACACAAGGTGGGAGGGTGGTAGCGGGTTTATCTGGGCCTCAAGGAAGGACTCACATGTCCGGTTGTTGTAGATATCAGACCCTTGGAGGAATCAAGAACCACCAAGCAGCCAACCGTAGGTCGAGATAGGTATCGAGAGAGATATAGGCCGAATATGTAGGCAGGATGACGACAGAAAAGAGAGTTATCTCCCACGATAACCGGCCTGCCGGGTATGCATGCAACAAACACCCTCCAACAAAGATTTCCAGGCAATCAGACATGGAGGACAGGCAGCCTCTTTATTTCATATGCGGACCCGAAGTCGTCTTTTTCAAAACAAACCGTTCGGACATCCTGGGGACTCCTGGTCAGAGGCTAGCAGCCAACGAAGAGCCGATCCTCTGTCGCCGTCCCACGAAACTCTGCAGTCTTGTTTGATAACGCGATAAGACGGGCAGGTCGGGCCAATGGCATGCTGATCAGGGGCCAAGGTGGGCTCGTTTGCTGCGTGGTGTCTGCCAACCACGGGCGTTTCCACCTTCACCGTCTTCATCCTGCGCCGCGCAAAAAAACCAACAAGACGGCAAGACCGCATGTTAAAAGGGCGCCAAGGCCGCTATGGTTGCACATGCGATGATGCGAGTGACGAGCCACTTCTTGAGGGGGTGTGTGAGTGGGCCGAGAAAAGTTCGTCTCCTCTTGTTTGACTCGTCTGCAGACGGCAGAACGTGTCGAATAGGCAGCTCTACCCAGAC
This sequence comes from Diplogelasinospora grovesii, assembly GCA_033297225.1. NCBI lineage: Eukaryota > Fungi > Ascomycota > Sordariomycetes > Sordariales > Diplogelasinosporaceae > Diplogelasinospora > Diplogelasinospora grovesii. Next base: position 663,303 of record MU853757.1, read on the forward strand.
ACTGGGCTGGGCTGGTGACAGCCACGACAGTTTCGAATGTCCAGAAAGGGTCCAAAGCAGATCACAAGCGGAACAGGGCACGAGATGGGGCACCCACCAGAGATCGGAGTGCCCACAGCCAAGATCTTCGCCCAGAGGACCAACGGTCCAGGCCACCCTAGTCTGAGACCAGGTAAGCCTGTCAGTTAACGTCTGTACATGCTCAGGAATAGTGTCAACATCAATTCGAAACAACTGAAAGCTCAGCCGCCGCCTCGAAGCTACGCTGTGTTCGCAATTGGAAGTGTAGGAAGGCGGCGACGAAGGCGTATGAGCAAGAATGACGTCGGAGTTTGAGATAGACCAAGACGTGAAAACGCAAGCTGGTTGCATCGTTGTTTTAGCCCTCTTGTCAGTGCCCCTCCACCAAGCCCCCTCCATTGCCGCCAAAAGCTTAAACCTCAAACACCGCCTGCAGCTCCTGCGTCGTGGGCGCTCCAGAGGAAACGTAAGATTTTCCCCGAAAAAGCCATCTGCGGGTCCCGAAGAGTCGTTCGTTTTGGGGATCCCATCATGCCGTCTCTTTTTTGCCTCTAATTCTTCGCTTGCAGCTGTTTCATTAAGCTAAAGTCTTTGTTGGGACGCGCCGTAGGATTCACGATGTGAACATGCTCATAGGTACTGTGAGCATTGAAGGACGAGTCGCAGTGTCTTTGCCCTTCCATCGCATTGGACCGTGTCCGAGATGGTTACAACAGATGCACTCCTTGATGCGGCATCACGCTCTGAGAAGATAAGGATGCAGTTTGAGAGGCTTTTTGATTACTTAACAACTGGACTGCATGGGGTCGGCTGCAGAGGCGGGATAAGACCCAAAGAAGGCTTGGGCTCGATGCTAGTTCACAGTGCGGGCACTTGGAAAGTGTCACGCAGAGCTTTCAAGCCGAGTGCCAATCCCACCCACAGACAAAGCCTTGTTGCCCGGCTTCTTGGGCCAGCAATCGCCAATATATCACCCAAATGAACAGCCATCCACATCGACGAGCATTGGATGAGGCGAAGTGGGACTAGCCACAGCAGCACATAGTCGCATATAGTCTTGACGAGAAAGTATAAGCGATCAGACTATTCACTTGGGTGCTGGCCGAATGCGGTGGTTGCCGTTTGCTAGATCGAGCTATTTGACTCAAATACCGTAGTTGCCGCGGTTGTCCAGCTGTATATTGTATAGTTGTAGTCGAGAGCGAAGGCATGGAATCTGGGTCTTAAGAAGTTAAGCTCGATTCCAGGTTGGCCTCTCGCGCGGCAGGCACAATCTCCTCCCGTCGCACCTGCCTCCAAATTCTTGACCAGCGACAGTTCTTTCTCTACGCAGCGAACTGGCACGTCATCGAAATATGACGACGTCTGGCTTGCTCGGTGTCCAGATTCGCTCCCCGGGTACGAACGCTGCCGATGTCCTGCTGTCCTTTCAAGTCCTCCGGCCTCATTGCCTCACCGTTATCTCGGAGCCTGATTAGCAAACAGGCATCCTCTCCGGTTTCCAGCGAAACTCGGCTTTTCCTTGCCCTTACCTCATGGTACTCGCAGCAGACTGCTTCCGACGGTAGGACCACATGTCTCGTTCTTCAAGGCACTTCCGCATCTGAATATATCTCATGTTCTCGATTTCTGCTCTCTGATCTGTTACTGGCTGTTATGAGGGACCTAGTGAGCCGCGTCTTCAGCTTGCCAAAGCGGGCGGACAACGAAATCTGCCTTGTCGGTTCAGCCCCCACGGCCTTCCATTGGCTGGGCTTGCATCTCCAGTAACGAAAGGCAGAATCCGTCGTCAGTGCAGAAAATCCTGCGAATTTGTCGTCTTGTCAGCATGCCGAGTTACCTGACACTTGGTCCTTGCTCAATCTGTGGCCGTTTACAGTCATCTGCCGGCCGCTGCCAGCTCCCTGGCCGGTTTTCTGTTCGATTCTGCAGCATTTTGGCGAGAAGCTGGGAGAGGCAACCAATCCTCACTCGGCGTCCGCCCTACAGGGCCAGCTGACATCAGAACGCAACCAAGTCCTACCGCACCCCAGCCCAAGTCCTAACTATACTACACCCCCGACTCCCGCTCCGCTTTCCTGTCACCTTTGTTAGAAGCATACGATAGGACCTCGGTGACTGTTCCCCAGTTTCCCCCCCCCACAGGCCTCGCTGGCACCGCTTATTGCTTCAATCTGACAGAGATATAACAAATATGGGTGGCGGATAATTCTTTGGGGTGTGTTCGCTTGCATTGTCTGTTCATTTGCTTTCCTAGTACCTCCGCCTCTTGTGGATTCCGAGTGCATCCAGCCGTCGATGGAGTCAAAGAAGATGTTTGCCTCCCTTATGGAGGATGACTCGGTCGGACCCAGCTCCATGACCGTTAGACCGCTATCACCCTTCCGAACTGGCCGCCCGGCGGGGTGTGGAGGCCGAGAAAGCTCATACGCGACCACATCTCAACCGGGCCTCGACCTTGGCCAGACCCAGCCTTTATCATGCGTGTATGTTTTCAAGTTGTCTTGCCACCGTGTAGAGAAAGAGAGTGAAATATCAGTGTCTAACCATGAGTGCAGAACCCGAGAGACATCGCATGAAGACTGCGCGCGGCACAGGTTCATCGTCTGGGCCGCAGTCAAGCGCAACTCATGCTCGCGCATGACCGCAGAGGAGAAATTAGAATGCCCCTTGCTTCACTGCACTAAGCGATTCTCTGACCACGAAGCCATGCTCAAGCATCTGGCGGGTTGTTCGCACCTGCCGTCGGGAGAGTACTGGTGCTATGATCACATGAGAGTGGAGCGCTTCGACGATATGAAGTGTAAACGGTGTCTTGGTCACCCATCCAAGAGAAGAAAGATGTTATCCATGGCCAAAAACTTTTTCCACTCATTAGGCCACAAATCCAAGAAGGGACACGGATTGGACTTTGATATCGACGATTCGCTGCCGCCGCCGAGTTACGATTCGCTTATACGCACCGCGCAACCGAGCAACAACCACACTGCCACCGAGTTGTCGTCGAACGAAATTGTCGAGATCGACTCGAGAGAAGTCAGCATCAAGCAACATGACGCTATTTTCGACGGTGTAATCAACCCTCAAGCGCTTCTCATGTCCTCCGGTCCCGTCGTCTCTGGTCCTGTCGTCCCCGAACTGGACTCCACAGCATTATCAGATGAATCGTTCATGCAATGGCAAGCGACATCAATGATCATGACCACGCCGACCCCTAATCCTTTCTCGGAAGATGGCGAAGGCAGAAGTCCAATCAGTAGGCCGTCATTGCAGGTCAACACATGTGGTCTGCAAGGGCAAGGGCGACGTCACGCGCCTCGGCCAGTGCCTCGACCCGCTCCCGTTGTGTCGCGCAGCAAGGGGTTGTCGCCCAGTTCATCAGTGAGGTCAAATGCGAGCACAGACAGCAACATCAGCGCAGCTAGCAACGGCAGCTCTCTGATCTCGCCGGCGTCGAACTGGAGTGGAACTTGGTCGATGGCATCAGATATGGGCACGAACTTGACCTCGCCGGTCGACCTCGTCAGCCCGATCGGATTCTTGTCCGACGACCCGTTTGCTGACCAAATAAGCAAATACCACGATGCATGCCCCGACTTCCTCCACGACTTTTACTCAGAACTCCCAGCCGACCTTCCACTCGCCAAGGCGCCTGCTGACATGGCCTCCGATCCTCTCGTTCTTCCCTTCAAGGCTGCACAACAGACGATGCTCCCCTACACCGCGAACATGATGGCAAACGAGGATACGGCTCCTATGATTGAGCTCGATGAGCCTGAGGTTGAGGAGTCCAACGTTTGCTGCTCTGAAACAAAGTCAATGATCGCTTCTGCCTGGGATGCCCTCCAAGAGCACATTGTGTCGTCCATGGTCAAGATACAGAGTGTCCGGGGTAACCCGCTTGCGGATCAGCTCCGCTCCATGTCTACGAGAACAATAGCAACCGCGGGTCTGCGAACCCTGCGGGCGCTCCTCAATGGCGGTCAACCCACGTCTGCGAGCGATACACTATGCTTTATCCACGTCGTTTTTGCATTTTCTTTAGTTATCCACGAGCAGGGGGCATCGCATAGGTCTAAAGATCTGTTCTTACAGACCTTGTCGTACGCCAACTCGTTACCACCAAACGATCGAGATTTATATTCCCAACTTGCTTTCCACATATGGCAACCTTCTGATGTCACCCAAGCGGATATTAACCAATTTTTTGTCAAGAACCCGGGGGTCCCATTAAGCCGGTCTTCGAGCCTGAAAGGAAAGGCACCCGAGGTCACTGGCGGATCCGGCGATTGCAGCATGGACTCGATGCTTGTCGCGGCTCGCAACTTTCTGGATGGTAAATCTCCCTCCCTTGCCATTCACTGGGTCCATGTCACTAAAGTGGCTTTGCTAACATTGCAACATGTAGAACTCGAATGCTCGCTTGTGCTTGGTCAAATACCTTCGTCACCTGATATCCAGGGCTCGGAGTTATACACCAGACACCTTCGGGACGCCAGCCTTCCTGTTGCAGTGAACGAAGCATTTAGAGTCACCGTGGAATGGATTGTGATGACGCTTGCTCAATGTTTTGCCAACGCTGGGGACCTTGTGGGCGAACTAGACGGAGTGAAACTCGGGGTTAATGGCGGTCTCATCTCGAGCATACGGCGAGTCGAGATTGAGCTGCTTCACGCTGGAAAGGTAGGCTTAACGCTCCATCATATCTCTACTTTATGGTCAGGCTAACAGTTGGAATAGGGTTGCATGCCTGCCGCCAGGTTCTTCGACGACTTCGTACCCGCGGTCAGGAGGCTGTGTGATCCGATCTACAAGGAGCACGATGCCGGCGCCTCGAGACGCGATATCTACCATAGCCTAGGCGTTTCGTTGATCGAAAACATGATTCCCGAGTTTGACAGCTCATCCGGCGAACCGCCAGGCCCCGCCCCCGACGAACATGACGATCTTGACGAGTTCATCAATAATCTGACTGCGACTGACTTGAGCAATGTTACATCAGCGCCTTTCATCGGCTTGAATCCGGCTTTTGATCTGACCATGGACACTTCTGGCTTGTGCGGGATTACAAACGGCCTGCCGATTCCGACAGTGACGATGACCCCGCCCGAGAGCTCATTGTCTAGTGCCGGGCCGTCATTCAGCTCACAGACATCGAGTCCTCAGGCTACCGAACAACGACCGCAAACAGCAGGAGCATACGCAGAGACAGCCGAGCAACAGCAGACGGGCCAAAAAGTCGAGGTCGAGGCCGACTCGTGCTGTGAACTCTGCGGTTACCGTCCCAAGGGCGATCCACAGTGGTTCAAGGGCAGCATGGCCAAGCACAGGAAACTGCAGCACAGCACGGCGCCCCCGAAAATCTACAAGTGCCCTTACCCGGGATGCACGAGCCAGTATCGGAACCGGCCCGACAACCTGCGGCAGCACCAGATTAAAGAGAACCACTGGGCACCGGACGAGGAGGGCAGGCAACGGCGGCCGAGCAAGCGAAAGAAGGTTGCTCAGGATGAGTAACTGGCACCGAACTGGAAGGTTATTAGACCACAATAGTATGCTATAACAACGGGCAATATTTTTATGGCGTTTCGGAAGGATATGTACGGGAACTGGGACGTATACAACTGTATTATGAGATACCACTGCATGGTCGGGCGGAGTTTGGATTCTGGCTTTCAATGGATACTGGGGTACGGGATTACTTGGATAATTGGCACGGGTATAAACAGCGCGATTCAGGATAGAGGAGCCTATATAGGATACGGTGGCTCTGTAATACAGCAATTTATATTAAATTCTAACAACAAAGAGTTTTATCCGCACCGTAGTGGCCATCCTCGCCTGTGGCAGCCTCCATGCGTCACCTTCTAGAGTGTGTCGCCATGGCTGCCGTCAGTGCAGCTCATTAGCGACATACCTATGCCCCCCTTAAAGCTGGACACATCATGTAAGTACCCATACGTCCTCCCGTCTTGGGCTTTGTCCAATTTCCCCTGTTCCTCTACGTTGAAGACAAAGGAAAACGGTACCAATGCTAATGCCCCCTTTTCTTTTTCTAAATAGATGTTTCTATGTTTTTTCTTTCAAAGTTCGTCTCTCCAGGGTATGCTATCCTGCGCGCCGAGTTTCTGCACCGTTTTCGCGGCCGCTTTATTAGCTTTTCGTACCGCCGTCTCCACATCGACCCCCCCGCCATCCCCATCCCCGTCCTTCTTCTTCTGTCCGGTGACAACTTCGAGAGCGTACTGTCCCACAAACGTATCCCCCGCGGCAGTGGTGTCCACTACTTTCTGTACCTTTTCCGCCGCTACCAGCCCCATTTTCGCCCCTCCTGAATTGTTGTGTTTGGGGGAGGAGGAGGACATGTAATACACACCGCGTTCCCCCAGCGTGATGACCACGTTCCCCACGCCGCTCCCTATAAACCTGTCTGCCACGCGGCGCAACCCGTCTTCGGTATCCAGCTCAGAGACGTCACACCCTGACAGTATGGCGGCCTCGGTCTCGTTCACGACCAGATGGTCCAGTCCGCGGAGGGCAGACGCGGGGAGGGGGACCGCTGGTGCGGGGTTCAACAGCACGGGCACCCGGCTGTCTTTTGCCAGCGCGAGGGCGGACAGGACGGTCGGCAGCGGGATCTCGAGCTGCATGATCAGCAGATCGACACCACCACCACCACCCCTCAGATCGTCCTCCAGCCTGTCCATCGTCTCCTCGGGTCCCATCCCGGCGTGGTTGGCTTCCGGGGACAGGATGATGCGGTTCTGCCCCGTCGGCTCGTCGACTATGATCAGCGCGACGCCCGTCTTCAGATCTGACCGTCGCAGCACGCCGGTGCAGTCCACGCCGTATCTATCCGAGAGGTTGGATATCAAAGCGGTCCCGTAGCTGTCGTCCCCCACACACCCGACCATCTGGACCGTTGCAGCCGCCGCCGCCGCCGCGACATCACCACCGGGAGCAGTGTTGTTGTTGTTGGTGGGGCACGCCCGAGAGAGCTTGGCGCACGCGACAGCCTGGTTGGCGCCCTTGCCACCACCGCTCACATTAAACCTCGTCGACGTGAGAGTCTCCCCCGGGGAGGGATGGTGAGGCACGTACGACACCAGGTCCATGTTGAGCGAGCCTAGCACCAGGATGCGGGGTGTTGTTTTATTAGTAGATGCCATCTTTTACAACCCAAAAAAAAAAAAAAAAAAAAAAAACCGGCGTAGTAACTGAAGAATTTGTGTAACTACTGAAACACAACCAATTGATGATCTGGAAAAAGAGGAATGTTGTTTAAATGGTTAAAAAGTTAAATGAAAGATGAGAGGTGATGAGGTGAGGTGAGGTCGGGTCGGGTACTGTATGTACATACATACACTTAAACAAAGGCGCGCGTGACCCGCCCCCGAAACCAAACCAGTAGCCTAAAATATAGCGGGTATTAATTATCTCGCCAAGATTCTGCCGCTTGCTTCCAAACACAGATCCTGCAACAACACCATTCATTTGGCATATATGATGAACAAGTGATGCACCGGAATTCTTCGAGGCTCTTTCTTGAGAATTCTAAATTCTACCTGACAAGTTACCTGATCTTCCGCTTTTCACTCCCCGACCGGCCAGACAGACCCTGGGCTGAGGCCTCCGTTCTGATTACTAGCTTACTGCCAGCCCGCGACATCGCGGCCGTTTGATGACACACCTTTTACAAATATGTAGCCAATCACTTTAGCTGTAGTGGGTGACTTTGGCTGTAATGGCTGACTTTAGCTGCGGGCGTTAAATATCTTAGTGAGCTCAAACCACAGTCGGGTTGGAAGTGCCACGCCTGCGGCGTGGCTGCGTGGATCTTACTGCCAGCCCGATTATGGTTGACTTTAGCTGTGGGTGTTAAAGTCTGCAGTAGGTTTAACTTGACGGCATGTGGTCAATAATGGCCAGTAAAGGAGCGGGAACGGGCAGTTCTTCCGCGAGGCATTGTAACGGTGCAGGTTAGAAAAAATTCTACTAACCCATTACAGCATATTACGGCAGGGAAACGTATGCACTACTAATTCCGTGAGATCCACTTGTTAAGGAATGAGAGATTTAACCCGGTAAGTGAACCGTGCACTAACAGATTGTTAAAGGATTGTTAAGGCTGTAAGGATGTGTAAGCTCAATTTTGCAGGGCGAGCACTAACGCAGTACCCGGACTATAACAGGCCGAGCTGCAGTATGTATAGTAGTAACGTCACGGCTACTTGGACGGAAGTTTACACATCAACCATAAACTACCTACAGGTATGGTGCTCAGCCATTGTGAGATATGCAGCAAGATTGCGTAGCTGAATGACGCACCTAAGTAGGCATGATGGGCATAATTAATTCTATTAGCGTGGATAATAGCAAAAGCAAAGGCTTTTAGCATCTAAACCTAACAATGCTATGTCTGCCATAACAACAAGATGCAACCCGCCCACTCAAAGGCTACCTAATTCAGGTCCCGAACCAGACGTGCGCCGACCCATGCATAAGGGTAGTTGCGCTGCCACCAGTTTATACTACCAACATCAGTTAGTCGTCATTGTCCAATGTAATTACTCCTAGGGAAGCAGGAGGGGGGAAAATAGGGGAAAGGGACAAAAGCAACATACAAGGACTTGCGCCCCGCAATACGCGGGTGAGTCGCCCACGACCCTCCAAGCACAATGTTATGCTTCTCATCAAAGAAGTCGCTCGTGTAGCCGGGATATAGACTCATAGGAGCGAAGCCGTCCCAGGGTCGCAGGACGGAGCTGGTCCACTCCCACACCCCGCCCATCTCGGCCTGACCCGCTAGCTTATTACCGCGGGCCGTGACGGCCACCGGGTGCCAATGTTGGAAGCCAACATTTGCACCATCGAGGTCAATGAACAGGTCTTGGTTGTTGACCTTGCTGTCATTGACCTCAGCATCGCCGTCAACAGGCGAAGACGGTGGGGTTATTTCGACACCATCGTTAGAGAGATGACTTGAGTACATGCAAAGTCAGCAAATAGACTCATCAACAGCCAAGTCCTGTTGATATGCTGAAATCTGCTTACCCATTGACCGCCGGAACTGTCTTCCCGAGCTGCTTTTCAACATCCTTCTTCTTCATAGCCTCGGCAAAGGCGTAGATGCTCCGAGCCTCCTCAAAGGTGGGGATCCGTCCCCCCATATAAGCGGCGCAACCCGTAAGCTCATCGTATGAAGCGAACACGGGCCAGTCCAGGGCGTACTTCAGGGGCACGAGACCGTAGACTGTCCGAACAGCTTTGTCTGCCAAAAAGTCCTCGGGAAGCACAGAAGCGCCGTTGCTACTGTGGGTGTCGCTAGAAACGTTTCCATTGCTTTGACCGTTGCTGTGACCGTTGACGCCCTCCCCGCTCTTAGCTAGCTCGTTGGCTGCCTTATCTGCCTTATCGCCCGTATGCGCCCACGACGCCGGTATCTTGGCGATTTGCTTATCGTGCATATATTGCGCGTACTAGTAGAGTTAGAGATATCCCATGAAGCCAACTGACATTTTTTAAGCTCTTCATCTCACCTCTTCATTGGTGATTGGTCGTCCTTGCGCTTGAAAGGCGTGGACCTTGGCCTTCCTCACCGGTTTCTCGTTGTCCCTGTCCTTGTCAGTGGCGGTGCCATATCCAATGTTGAATAGACATATTTACCATCCATAATGGACGTCAATGTCAGTGCCATCCTCGGGGTCATCCAGACCAATGGTGATCTCCTGCTCGGGTATATCAAACCACTCATTCGGGACTCTCTGGGAATAAGCCTCGGCCGCAAGCTTCTCGAATTCTGGCGTAGGGACGTGCGACGGCGGGAGGGTCTTGTCGCTCTGGAGCATCATATACAGCAGGGTCTCAATATGCATGAGTTCATGCTCGAAGCCCACCCAGACAGCACGACCCACATTGCGTGGGATCGGCTCTTGGCCGCCTGCATACAAGTCTCGTAGGCGGGACCTGACGCGGGTCTGATAGGTTAGAATCTCATCGACGGGGGGCCATTCGTCAGGGATCTCAGAGTGGGCATGGCACAACTCCGGGTTTTCGACGTCAGGGTCGATCCCCCTCTCGAAGATGGTGCAGTAGTACGCTGGATCGGAGGGAGCTCCCTTAGTGGTCTTGGCCAACTGGATGTCGAGGAAGGTGGGGATGTGGCCGAGGTAGAAGATGCAGGCATTGCGGAGGTTGATTGGCTTGTCGAGCAGTCCCTCCCGAGGTAGCATCTCTCGAGTGACGACATCCCAATGAGCCCAGAGCGCCTCCCAGTCCTGCAGGTTGGGAAGCGCGTCTCGGGCGTAGACGGAAGGAATCAGGCTGAATGACATTCTCGATTTCGCAAGCAGATGGAGTCCTGCGATATGAACTGCGGTCAGCCAGATGTGGTCCCCAGCTTGCAGATAAGGCAGTTTGCCCAGGGCTCAGTTAATGAGCCCAAAACCCCGCAGCCTGACACCATCAGCAGACCGGTGGCCAGATAGTGTGTGTCTGCGGTGCAGTAGGGCCCGCTCTCGCATGGGGCTGAGGGGGAGCCAGAACCTCATACGACTGGTCCCACGTGTCGGGGAAACGTGGGGGGGGCTTGGTAAAACCTAATCGGGCTGCTGGAGTAGCCAACGGCCCCCCCCAAAACCGTTGATCGAAACACAGACAAGCACAGATCCACTCACCATACTCGTCGCTGTGTCTCCATTGACCCATCTCAGTCAAATTGGCCGCAGCCCACAGCTGTTGGGCTTCGGCTGCAGAATATTTCAAGCTCTGTTCCACCTGAATTCGATCATGCGGTCGGATCAAGTCGCCCATGACAGTTATGTCACGGACCGGCGAGTAGAAGGCCTGATGTCGGCCACCTTCGCTATCGTAGACATATTCGCCAATGACTCTCCAATCCTCCGTTTTGAAGACATCCTCTCCGAGGATAGCATTGGCGTGGCGAAGTCCATTGAGGATGAATCTGGCATTGTTAGCCCCTCTCATTTTTTTGCGATTTGCGTGTTCAAAGTGACAGGAGGCGTGACATACTCGTGGGTAAGACCCTCCTTGTCTGCAATTGTAAAGGGTTGGAAATCAGTACATCCACACTGTCCCAAAAGCTGCACATACCGTTATAAGCGTGACTAATCTGCAGTTAGCGAAACCTCAAACAAGGGATGTTATAACGAGGGTAAATAATACTTACTAGACTTTAGCTGGATTATCGCAGGCATCCAGTCCAATTAGCATCGTGTCACCGTGGCCAAGGACGTCTGCAAAGCTGCGTAGAAACTCCGACGCCTCTTTTTTATCAAAGTTGCCTATTCGCGTTGAGCTCAGCTTGTTCGGCAGTTTTGGAGACAGCTAAATTACCAATGCTTGACCCGAGACTGAGAATACACTTCTGTCTCATGGCGTTGGCTGGGATTCTCAGCCACTCCCGACCGTCGTCGTATGTTCCCAGCAGCCCATGGCAGCTGACATGCTTGTAGGCAGGGAGCTGGGCAAGGGTGCGCTCCAATTCTTCCTTGGACAAATCCAGCGCATAATAGTCGACGTTCTTCCCAGCCTCCTCAAGGGCTTGCAACAGATGGTTGACTTTTCGAAGATTACTGCTCCGACAGTAAGCTTTAGGGCCAGCCAGTCATCTCCCCATGCGGAGACTTACCCGCTCCCGAGCTCAATGACCATGGCACCCGAGGGAATGGTTTTGACAATGTCAGCAGCATACGACTTGAGCAACGCAATCTCGTCGTTGGTCAGGTAGTACTCCTCCAGATACGTAATCTGGAACGAGTTAATGCTAAGCACGCAGAGCTGTGGATGGTATGGAGGAAAGCCTCACACCCTCGAACAGCTGCAGCCCCCTCTCGTCGTAGAGCAGAAGCGTGGGGAGCTCCCTGGGGCCGTCCTTGGATTGAAACAGGGCCAGGATCTCTGTCTTCAGATTGATCTCGACCGCCGCACGGCGAATGTCGATGATATCGAGATTGGTTTGGGGGACCGTGGGGAGAAGCTTGGACATCCCGTTCACCCTAGCAGCCTTGTGAGTGAGGACTGCGGCGCCATTTGGCGCAGCAACGGGCGCTTCGGCACTCGGCATCGTTTTTGTTTGGTGAAAGTATTTATCAGATGAGCCCAAAAGCAGATCAATGACTTTGAGACTTCAAGGTGGGTAGGAGCAAACACTCTTATATAAGAACCACTGAACCACGTACGCTGCAGACAAAGAAGGGGCGAACGTCGGCAGCAAGCTTCAACGGGAAGGAAAGAACGACCTTACCGTTACAGTAAAACGCTAAGAATACCTTGGACTTCCAAGCTCAGTAAGTACCTTGGGAGGGATACGTATATAGTCAGACTGGGCTGGAGAGTGGATTCTATGACCCATCTTGTGGAGGTACCTCGCGGCTCCATGGAGGACGGACGGCTTTGCCGTTTAGAGCAGTATGGCTAAGGGCCTCAGATGGGCTGGGATCCCGCCAGAAACTGCTAAATAGGCCTGCCGTTCCCGTGGGATAACCTGGCATTCAAACGGACTCTCACATGGTTTGCCGGGCCTGCTTGACGGGAATGGGGATTGGGTTCGAGAAGCTGCCGCTAGCAGCATAGTGCTTCGTACCAACACATCCACCCGTAAGCTGCGAGGGCGGCTTTTCCGTGGGCAATCTATATTAGAGACTGGGGAACTTGCCGCTAAGGCTCACAAACGCCGCGAGAGGGTAGAAGAAAGACGAAATCTTTTTGTCATCGCATGCAGAGCGCGCTGCCTCATCCAGGGTCGAGAGTGGGAGTTGGTGATGTGAAGAGCAAATCACGGCCGAGATTGGCATTACGGTGCGCTTGGAGCCCCACGCCCTGGCTAACTGGCGAGGTGCTAGCGCGGTTCGCGTGCATATGTGATGTTCCTGACGGAGTGCCGGAATCCTCCACACCTGAGATTGCCTGGCTGTCGACGAACGACGAGCCGCGGTGCCTGGACGTTGGGGGCGTCTGGAAGCAACGAAGCGGTTTGATAAGGTTCTCCCATGGAACGTTTTCTTTTCGGATTTTATCTCTCCTTTTGGGAAGCGTAACAAGGCAGGAAGGAACGAAGAAGAGAAACTTGCTCTCATGGCCTGTGCGCTCGCCCTATCCCTGTCAGGTGTGCCCACAAATCGTCATCGTTGCCGGTTGTTCTCTCCTCACGAAGCCTCGCACTACCTGGAAACAAACATTGACGAACCATCTCGGCAAAGCCCCATTACCCCATTTTCGAGGGAGAATGTCACCGCATCCCACTGAGTTCCCACTGGCAGTTTAACAGTTTGCCCACCCGGTGTAAGAGTTACAGGCATGTACCTGCCTCGATGACAGCCATTCATGACGGCGGTAGCCGACAGACTCCTCCACTACCCCTCAGTTCGCGGAATACCCCGCGTTGTGTCATTCTTATCGTACCGTACGCCTTCAAAGACATGAACCATTTTCCTCAAATGGACGTCCTCACTGGTGTTTCTTCAGTGTTTTGTCTGATACTAATATCAGTTACTTCTTCGGGGAGCGGCCGGCGCGGAAAACTCGGCGTTGATGCACAAGTCTGCAGATTTTGAGTCTGGACTGAGGTGGGATGACTGGCTAACGCGAGGGCTAACGCAAAGGCTAGCTGATGATCTTACAAATCCGCCATTCCGCGCTCATTGTCCGCATTGGTTTGGAATCACAGTTCCCCGGGTCAGCTCAGAGCCAAGGGCGCGCCTCTGACCTATTCTTGAGGTGATTGCTGGGAAGATTCGGCCGTCTGACGACCTGGAACTCGTCATCCGTCAAGAACTTCCCTGTAACGGCTCTTTCTCTAAAACCTCTCACTGGTCCTCCCAGCTGACAAGTATCATCGACGTCATTTGACACAGCAATGGGTGGCTTATTAATAAACTCAGCACTGAGCATTCAGCCAAGCCAGGCTAGCCAGTTTGAGGCTGACGTGCTTGAGGGGCAGCATTCCATGAACTGGAACCCCAGCTTGCCCGAGGCCGAACAGAGATGCGAGAAATCCGGCTCAAACCACCGGGCATAGGCACTTGCAGGCCCTCACCCAAACTGGGATGCGGCATGTTTGATGCTCAAGTATGCGAAGTTGGCGGGACTCAGGGCTCTGTCTACACACCGATTACAGAACCCGGTTGGCTTTAACAACCCTACAAACCCAATCCCGCAATCATACAGCTCCAGGAATCGCATGTTAGGCAACCTTCATTACCACACTGTGTCTTGCAGCCACCGCCGAGAATTACTCGGAAGTAATCGAGCAGTAACGATAGGTGCATATTACCAGCGTCTCATCCCGATGTTGTGTTCAGCGGGAAGCCACTGCTTCCCCCAACTAATCGACGATCTGGGCTTGTTTCTCGTAGGTAATCCATCCCACGATCGGTAAGTATGTCGCCAAAATTCTCCGAAACGCTGTCATGGAAACGTGTTTTTCCTTGGACGAAGCCCGATTGCATCGGGTCTTAAGCGAGATCAAGTTGACTGTCAGCAGCTGCGAGGGGAGAGGGCCCGACAGTTCCGGCGCTCTTGATCAGTTATCCTTCTCCCCATTTAGCACCGTGTCCTTATGGCTACGACCGGGCATGGTCCATATAACTCCGCTCCTCCCGGCCAAGAAGCAGAGCCCTTAACCGGACGCAACCCCTGCCGGCTCGGGACTCTGATCTCGGCTTTGCGCCTTGCAATAGTCGGCACGGATACGGGAGCAATCAGGCAATATTGCACCGTGTGATATAAATGGAATGTATTTCAAATGTGAAGGACTCGAGTCGCTGGGCATCCCTCTGATTGCCCATATCCAAATCCTGCCCGTGTCATCGGACGTGGTGCAAATCAAGATTGGCGACACCGCAAACAGTGAAACAGACAGACTTGCTCAACAACAAACCTCGATTACTATTCAAGTGACTCAACAAAATAAATGCTGACGATCGGATCTTGATGAATCGTTTTCCGTCCGGCACAAGCGGTCAGCACAGAGAATTAAGGTATGAGTCACCTGACACCGTGTCCAGTCTCGCGATGCGGGGTATCTCTTACCCCGCGCACCTCGTGTGTCGTGTTCAATGGGCGCCACTTGACCGGCGCTCGACGAGAGGGAATAGATAAGGGGCCCGAGCGGGTCATTCTTGGGGTAGGATTATTGGCAAGGGCGCGCCTTAGCTTCCCCGTGACTGGTTGTCACAACAGAGGACTTCGGACTTTTCATTCTTTACAGTAAGTGAGCCGACCTGAGACCTGCAGGCGTGTGATAGTTCACAACTTATTATTGGACCGTTCGTGTCGGTGTCGGAAAGGTGCAGGAATATCACGAAAAGCATGATCGGCCGGGACAGAATTCGGCCGGGAGTTGGGAGAAGGTGTGCCACATGCCCGCCCGTCTGAAGTAAATATATCTGGGAACTTTTGCTCAATTCGAGCTGCTGAAGAAAAGACCTGATACCCACCCCTCTTTTCGTTTGTTGCCCACCGTCTTTCTAGATCTCTATTTTCTTCTTCCGGTTCGGATCCGAAGTCTAATTAGTGTCTGTCGGCCGCAAACATGTCAGAAGCAGCAGAACAGGCCCCTAAAAAGACCTACAGAGGCAACTGCCATTGTGGTGCCTTTATCTTCGAGGTCACGGTGCCCGAGATCAAGTCCGTCAGTGGCTGCAACTGCAGCATATGCACCAAGAAGGGCTACCTGTTGATCTTTCCGGGGGATGGTGACTTCAAGGTGGTCAAGGACGAAGGCAAACTGACCGAGTACACCTCGTCGGGCAAGTACATTCACAAGGTAGGTTTGTGTGTGCGATCTCAGGTGTCGCCCCCCCCCCAAGGTTTCATAGACTTTTACTTACTCCGACTTAACTTTGTTTGTGTTATCAATAGTTCTGCAGTAACTGTGGAACTGCCGTGTTAGTTCACACCGCTGTCAACGTACGTCCTCCCCCTTTATTTCACTAATCTGTGATGTGTTATTAATGAAATAATTATATAATTTAGGCCCGAACTATCCAAGACCTCAACATCTGGAGTCTAGAAACTACTTGGTAACCTATATTATTCCCCCCCCCCCCCCCGCGTCAGTAAGTAGGTTACCTTAGTTTTTTTTTTTTTTTAACAGTTTGTTTTGGTATTGGCAGGCACGACGCGGCAAAGTTGGATCCTCAATACGACCCACCGAAATACACCGGCCCCGAGCCCGCCAGCATCATTGACGGGAAAACGTATTATGGCAGTTGCCATTGTGGCGATGTCAAGATGGCCGTCAAGGTGGCTGGCGATTTAGAAGGGGGCACGTACCCGGACGACATTGTCGAGTGCAACTGCAGCATCTGCCAGCGTGTAAGTGTCCTCCACACACACTCTTTCTTTTCTCTTCTCAGATGTTGGGGGGGGATGTGTGCTGATGGGTTAATGAATGGTGTTTAGGGGAGTTTCATCTGGATTTATCCCAAGAAGGACCAGGTGGCTATCGAGGGCGGCGAGAACCTGTCCGAGTACGTGTTCGGCACCTCGCTGTGTCGCAAGGCGTTCTGCAAGAGATGCGGCGTGTACCTGACGAACGACAACGTGCCCATGACGGAGGAGGTGATCAGCGCGCTGCCGCCGCCCGTCCAGGAATGGGCCCGTCGCAAGGTGCTGCCCGTCACGCTCCGCGCGCTGAATCATGTCGATCTTGGGGGGAAGGTGAAGGAGCAGGCGAAGCGCATGCCGGGGTGGAGCGTGATCCAGCCTATGTACGTTAACCCATGATTTTACTTACATTCACGGTTGAACGTGTTTGTTTTTTTGAATGTATGGGAATGGTGTCGGTTGAGGGTACAGGGGGCGTGGGAAAGGAGTTGAGAGGGGAGAAGATAAGATATCCTGGGAGTTAGTTGATCTCCGCTTTTGTCATGGGGCGTGTGAATAAGGCGAGTCTTATATTAAAAGAAAAGGAGAGACTCATGTCACTATTTTTTTCCCCTTCCTTCCTTCCTTCCTTTCAGTTCCCAAATTACCATAAGTACTATCGTCGTGAACTGAAGGCGGACGGACTGAGCGATTGTGTGCTGGACGAGAGGTCGGTTGTGCTTCTAAACGGAGAGTTCGCATGTAAGTACCTTAATTACGGATAGATCTGAAAAGGACCGGACTATGCCCAGCAACACACACACACACGCGCGCGCGCAAAACAAGCTGGAAAGGATCCAATGACATGACACGCAACCGATAGGCCCACACTTCATAAATCCTTTGAGCATGTGACACCGGTAACCATTAAGGGCAGTGCAATACATGTGCTGTGCATACCAAAATCGCCCGCCAATCCCCTCCTTCCCCAGTGTCATATTATATCTATGGGACGGGACTCTCTGATGGCAAGATCGAGTAGTTATAGAACTACGAGCAGCGCTTCTTAATAATAACGCGGAAGAGACGAGAGAGACGGGAATAGGGGTGTACGTGGGGGTAAAGGAGGGATCAAGGTTGCTGATATAAGCATCATACGACTGACGATCAGACGATGTAATACCATTCGGTTGTCCTGGACATGTCCATTTAGTTGGCCAGGTTCAGAAGAATTATATGCTACATGAGCTACGTAACTAATATCGACTTATTAACAGGTAATTACTATTATAACCAATGCCTTCTTCCCACACACTCAAGACGATATGATAACCAAGTTCTCTGCAGACTAGACTCAGTCTCAGAGAAGGGAGGCATACTACTTCCTTGAGTGTGAGAAAAGAGAGTTCGATGTTTTCCCTCCTTTATCGTGTAAGCAGATATCTGTAGGCAACCTCAGCTACCTTATGTTTTGTCCAAAAGACACCACCAGCTGGCCACCGGCTCTGAATTCAAGACAAGGGGAGTAGAAATTAAAGAGGACTTTGTATCTCATTAGACACCCGAAGACAAGACAGAGACAGCTTCGTTAGGGCAAGGGGCTGGCAGACGGGCTGGATTTGGCAATGAACAAAGAGGAATATATGCTTCAACACCGTGCTTATATTCGCAAACTCTTAACTTCCACCATCATCACATCCCTCGTGTCGTCCTATTTCATGAAAGGAATGAAAAAAAATTCTACAAACTGTGCGTCCTCCTTTGCCTGCCATTCATGCCCAGTAAAAACACATCTCTAAGTGCGCCAAGAAACCGGTTATACACCAGTAAATTGGAATGTGTACTGTGTGCTAAAAGGAACCGGACAAGGTATACGTAGAAAGACCAAAGTGAACCTCCAATTTGTGCGTTATATCATGACATTGCAAAACTACCCTTAAAAGTAGCAGTTCATAACCGTATGTCTACGTCCAGGCGTCCCTACGCCCCTCACCCTAATTCCGTCCCAACCATGTTCCCAATTTTCTTCCCTTCTTTCCCAGTAGTAAGCCGCTTTACTGAGCCTTCTTAGCAAACTCCACCCTGAGGATGAGATGCTTGAACCCGAACCCGTCCATCTTGTTGCACGCTTTGACGGCATCGTTACGGTCGGCAAAGCTGATGAACGCGAAACCCTTGGCGAGTCCGGTGTCTCTGTCTTTGGCCAGGAAGACGCGGGTAACTCTTCCAAAGCGCTCAAACATGTCGCGCAGTTCTGACTCTTCTGCCATTTCGGACACCTGTTGTGTTTCACTGTTAGCCCCCATTCCCCCCCCCCCCATCTGTCGTTCCTTTTGTCATGAACTTACGTTGGTAACTCTAAGCGTAGCCAAGTCATCCCTCTCGCCATATTTGCTACCACCCATCCTATCACCCTCCCTGGCACCCGCACCTCCCGCGCCTCCACGCAGCGCAGGCGGGACGTAGGATCCCTTCTTCCCGGCACCCGCGGCACCCGCCCCCTCTGTCGCTGCCGCACCACCACCACCACCACCAGGCGTATCGTCGTCGGTCCCCGCCGCGGCGTCGGCCGCCGCGTCGCCGATGGGCGCCATCGTGTCCTTGTACGGACAGCGGGCCGTGAAATGCTCGCCGTTGCAGATACGGCACTTGACCTTCTTGTCCTTGAGCTTGTCCTTCATGGCCTGCGCGTTGGGGTCCTTGCTCTCGTCCTTGGCGTCCTTGCGCCAGTTCACCGAGGGCTTGAAGATGATGTTCTCGCCCACGGACGTCGTGTCCGGTGCGGGCCCGGCCACGTCCTTGGCCGACTGGCCGAACTTGCCCCATGTCTTGCGCTCGGCCACGCGGGGATTTACGACCTCGCGGTGAGTGATTAGGCGGATTCGTCTGGTGGTCTTGACCTTTTGCCCGTTATCGTTGATCCGGTACTCGATGATGGTCGTGCTGCCGTCCTTGTTCTGGATCTTCTGGGGAGGGGGCAGGTCCTGCGTCGTCGTCGTCGTCGTCTCGTCGAGGTCTTCATCGTCCGCCCAGTCGTGTCTATTTCACACACACACACACACACATAAAAATGTTAGTCCGGTCGCGGGAGGTGGGCGGGAGGGAAGTGCTCACTTCGCGACGGCAGCCATATTTGCGATATTTCTGTGATTTCGTCGGAAAAAAAAAAAACTTGTGAGGTTCGGTATCGAGAAGTAAATGCAGTCACTGGTATGTTCCGTGCGAAATGCGATTTCAAAGTCGTCGGCGAAATTTTGGTGGGGTTAATAAGTTGAAATCCGGAGTATCGAATTTTGGATATTTTAGTGTGGGGCAAAAATTGCTGACTGTGAATGAACCATCTGAGTTTCGCCCCTCGGTGAGAACGCCCGGACACGCAGCGAACAGAAAGTTTTATATCGAAGAGGAACGAGTTGCGCCACATGTCATACGTTATAATTTGTATACAGAACTATCGTACCTTCCAGCAAGAACTATACCAAATGCGAGATGCTTACAAAGTTATGTGTGCGAGAACACTCTGCGAAAACCGCTGGTCGACGGTGGAACTAGCCTGCACTCAGCAAATAAGGTAGTACCGGTAGTTGGACTGTACTATGAGGGTTCGAGATGTGATGGATAAATGCTCAATAAGGTACTCGTCCATCCCCATTCATATACCGATCTATAGTACAGCATCAAGTCAACTAGTACACTTTCCTGCCGAATCTAGCCCATCTGCCCGTTCGCCAAGTTCATCCCACCACAAATACACACACGCACTCCTAAACATACAAGGTATCCCATACTATATAATACACAATCAGTGTCGTCATCGAATAATAAAAAACATGTTATGCTGAAGAGAAAAGAAAAAAGTCGTTTCAAACGTCATGATCCTCGTGATATATTCAAGAACAAAACAAAACCTCCCATCCATCCAAATACACGCCACCTCATTCATCATTTGCCTGTCAAAAGGCGATATAGAAGAAGAAAGAAAAGAAAAAAACTCCTTAAGAGTCTTGTTTTGGTCACCTGCGCGGACGCGGGATAGGAGGGAGCGCACATGTCGGCGGAGGGGCCGGGGGAGGTAAAGCCACCTCAACTGCTGGTGCCAATCTTGACATGCTGCGGCTACGCAGCGACGAAGAACCCTTGCTGAAAGAGTCGGCCCTGAGATGCTGCGACGACCTCGTAAAGTCCGGTTTCAGCGAAGGTGTATAATCTAGCAACGATGTCGGTCTCTCGGCAGTTTGCGAGTACAGACTAAAGCGTCTTCTTCCGCCATTCCGTTCTCCTTGCGTAGCCATTAAAGTGGGCGGCGGCCCGTAATTGTCCAGAGATGACCTGGATCGAGGGGGAATGTCTCGCAGCTCCTTCATCTCTCGTAGTGCCAGCGGTGGGGGTGGCTGTCGTGGTGAGGTTACCGTTACCGATACAGGGGTAGGCGGGCGCGGAAGAGCCTTGTTGTTATTCAGTATCGATGGTAGTATGATAGTGTGCGTTGTGGTGGTGGTCTCGATCTGAATGTCCGAAGGACGTAGAGTGCTTGCAGAGGTGTGTCGTCGAGGACAGTGAGTCACCGTCACTTGCACAGTTGTGCTTTGTCTGTTTTGCAACAGGCTCGAGTTGCGAGTCGGTACCAAGTGGTTCTCAACTGCGTCCATGTGGTGCGTCCATGACGACGAGGAGAACATCGAAGGCGTGTCGGGGGCAGTTGTCGTCGATAATGACGATGATGGGCTGATGGCGCCCTCCCTCTCTGGCACCATTCCTTCAAGCGGGTCAAAGGGCCCCGTGGGTAATGGTGACGGCTGATCTTGTACAAAGGACAATGGGCGGGCATTGATGGAGATGGCAGTCGGCGGAGGTCTTCGGACACATGGCTGCCGTGGCGGAGATGCCACCGTTACGGATACACCCTCCACCGCTCCTGCTGCCGTAGACCTATTGGCTAGTGAATAGCGTTTGCTTACTCCTTGTGGCACGCTGAAGTTTGGAGTCGTGGCTTGCGGCGTGGGAACAAAAGCAGGTCCAAGCTCCAGATGCCCCTGGCTGGCGTACGAAGTCGAGTGCGGTTGATGGACATGAGGTGGGGATTGGGCTTGAGCTTGAGCTTGAGCCGAGGCGACGCGCAACTCAAAGAGATGGTTCATGGTCCGCATCGACTGTCTCCGATCGTCTATGGCCGCAGCATTCGGTCTGAGCCTTGGCCCTGCGCTCGGTCGTTGCTGCTCTTCTTCGTGGGGGGGTGGCAGCAGAAAGTCACTCGGCGGCGGCGGCGGCGATAGCATCCAGTCTTCTTGGTTGTAACTCGTCTGGCTTGCAAAGGAGTCACGGACCGGAGAACATGCCGGCGATGAGCCTGCTGATGTAATGACTGTCCGTTGGCCTGATGAGATGAAGGACAGCCGGTGAGTACTATCCCTCAGTCCGTCGAGTTGCCTCCCATCGTGAGATATGCCGCTGGCAGCGGTCGAAGTGTCGTCGTCGAACGATTGTTCCCTCGCACTCGTGTCTGATAGTTCGGGTTCGGCGAGGTCCAGTTGGATATCTGGACCCGTCCCAGTTGCTGCTGCTGCTGCTGCTGCTGCTGCCTGGTCCCATGGAGCACTCTGGGAATCTTCGTGGGAGGATAGGACGCGTGAGAAACGGGCCGGATCTTTCATAACCAATGTTCTCTGGCTCAGTTGGCCCCTCAGCTGCGACTGGGACTCGTTGTCGGTTTTCGGTTTGCCCGTCTCGGACAAGTTCTTCTTCCCCCCAAGAGCCTCGATTTCTCGCCGCAATGTTGCGATCCAGCTATCCATATCCTCGGCACTTTCAAATACCATGAGGAGATTTGAAGCGGGCCTTGTCCTTTCTTGTCCGCGAAACGGAAGCCGTGAAAACAGCGATGTCGCCACATGGGAAGAAGTTGGGTTCATGGGACCGCCGTCGGGCTCCGCAACCGATGACACCTGCAGCACCCAGTGACGTCCCGGGATAACGTCACTTGCAAAAGCAGCCGAGTCCTTGCCGAGATGCAGCACCCTCTCAGGGAGCCGGTCGAACGATCCATCCCCAGCATATTGCAACAAGTAGCCCGAGGTCACTAGCACGTACGTCTTGGTTGTCCACTCAAATTTGAACGACGACGACCCGGACGTGTTCCTGCGATGTTTCCTCCTTGACCTGTGCTCGCTCTTCTCACTGCTCGATGGTGAGCCCATCGTACCCAGTGTCAATGAGCTCTGGTTGCTCAAGGAGATGCTGTTCTTGTGGTTGTGCAGGCGGAGCACAGCTTCAGCGGAGATAGTGCATGCCGGCAAATGGGCATGCCTGATCGCCTGCGGATAGGCCTTGAAGAGAGGAGGCGGATCCCAGGTCGCAACGGAGCCTCTTGAGTTTCTTGGGAAGGTTTGTGGCCGCACCACACTCGCCGACTTCTTATGCTTCAGATCTCCTCGACTGGGTGGTGGAGACTTGGCCGACTGCAGCGAGAAAGACGGCAGTGTGATCTCGGACCGTTGACCTTGACTGTGATGACCATTATGCAGGCCATACGGCCAATTGCTGCTGAGCTCAGCCAGTGAGGCCCGTAACCCACCTGGCCTTGGAGAGAGGTAGTCCCTTGGCGCGTCTGTCGGCGCCGATGCTCCTCCATCCCCGTCCGATGACCCTCTGTTCCGGCCAAATATGCTTCTCAACCCAAGCCTCGACTCCCTCCTGCGCATCTTGCTCTCACCATCGGCCCGAAGAGGCACCCTATTCGCCCCCTCAACCTCATTCTGTAAATCCAGTGGTCGTATTCTCCTTGAATGCGCGGCCTGGCTCTGGAGCTGCTCTAAAGTGGCCCCGGAAGGGGCCGACGTTGACGTGTCGGACATAGCTGGCTGCGGCTGTTAATGGTGCAAAGGGTAAGTAAACACACGGTATTTATCCGCAATTGTTGAGTGTCACAACACGGGTGGTGTGAGAAGATGACGTCGGACTTCTCAAGGCGACTCAGACAATGCATTGACTCTTGTATGTCTCGGGAGCGCCGAACACCGACGTGGAACTCGAGAAGCTGCTACTACTGATGCCGCTGAATGTGGGCAAGACATGAAGCAGAGTCGTCACCGTGAGAGTTCGAGAGCCACGAGCCGTCATAATAAGACACGCGTGGATGTAAGCAAACCAGCTTTATTAGCTAGTCGCGTCTGCAGCTTCCGTGTGGCACGGGAATTGCTGGCGAGTAATGAGAGTGGACAATGGGGAAATAGGTATTATAGCGACAGTGAGCCGAATATACGTCAGAGCTCCTCCTAGTCAGCTGCTGTTTCGCGCCGAGAAAGAGGGGAAAACGAGCAGAGGAAGCGGGATAAATCACACGAAGCAGGCGCGAAGTGAGCGTGGCCAGGGAAGCAGGATATATGTGTGTACATAAATATGCACGGTGGGGATTAGAATCATAAGCGAGCGCCAGACTAAACAATGAGTGGTTGGAAGGAGATCTGCCATGTGCGACGGTTCGAGGCTCGCTCTCCAAATCCAAGACCCAGAGCAAACCCACCAGGACTTGTGAAAACCAACCGTGTTTTTCTTCAAGACGTGTGGCGTTTCCCCCATGCAACAGTTTCTAACAAGGGTCCTGGCGTATCGTCGTGGCATTCTTCGGTACTTTTAACGCCCAAGCGCGGGCTGGACTGTCCGTTCACTCGCTCGACGACCGACGGACGCCAAGCTACGAGGCGCCGGGCAAGTCCTGTAACTGTGTCGCCTGCTGCACGTTCGTCGCGCCAGTGGCACACGGCAGAGCTGCAAAGGCCAACTGCCCCAAGTCACATGTTTCCAGAGCTGGGGCTTTTAGCAGAAGCTTTGCCAACAGATAACGGCGAACACCGAGAGGGCGCTGACAAAAAGGGTTTTGCTTTGGTGTCTCATCAGTTTTGCTGTGAGGGGGGGGAAAAAGAAACGAGATAGGGAGCTAGTCTTCGAGGGATGACAGGCCAGGGGTGAGGCCGGTCATCCAACGAATTGGAGTCGATCCGTAGAGCATTCGGTTCGCGTGACAGTCATCTCTGCTCACATCTTGCTAGGGCAGAGATGACCGGGGTACATCGGAACCCGCCTTTGCAACAGCCAGCCTTCTCGCAGAAGCGGGTATGCATGCCACCACACAGTTGAGTCTGGGGAGTTTCAATACTGCATTTGAGTTTCGCCCTGGACGCAGAGCAAAGTGGCCGCTGCAACGTCAGATTTTGAACTTTTCCGAACCTTGGTTGACCTTTGATGAGGATCTCCCTGTGCAGTGCTCGTGCGTCTTCGTGCCGATGGCCGAGGTAGAGCGAACGAAAACCTTTTGTGGGGTCATATGGTCATATTGCTGCATGAGGAAGATACGGAACCAACAGTGATGTCTTGCCCTGAGACGGCAGTCACTCGAAAAGCATGCCACATCAATTGGGCTTTATTCTCCGAGCACAACTCTCTCTTCACAAAACTCCAGCTTCCCGCACTTGACACGCTTCCACTCTCCGGGTCAGCAGTAAGGTTCGCCCATGAGGTCGGGAGAGGTGGGATGGAAGCGAGGAATGAACAGGCACGCGGTGGGCTGAGTGGACAAAAGCTCTATACAAATTAATTGGACGGTTTCGGGAGACCGCGTCTCTGGACGCACAACATGATCCACCTTCGCCTATCGATCTGATGATGGCCTTCCAGGCCTGCTTGCTTGCTTGCGTGCGTCGCCTTCACTTCTTGCATTCCCCTCGACAGCAGATCGAGTTGCAAATGTTAAATTTAGAAATCGTACTGTCGTGCTACCGATTCGGCCGACCGGCAGGCCACCGCAAACGTAACCTTGCCAATCCCGGCATCTGGATCTTGGCCTTGAGAAATGTTCTGGAGACCGCCAACGCTGCAACGGGCCAGGAGGGCGTCGTCACAGAGGAGAAGTTCCACACACATCTGCTTCAGGACCTGGAAAAACGGTGCACAACAGCTCCGCTACCAACTGCTGTACGACATAACTACAGCGTTTCCCCGCCTGGAGCCCGCGTAACGCTGGCCAGAGCTGGCCAGAGCTGCGTGAATACGATACGTAGGAATGCGGATCATGGCATATCCACCGCCATTCTTCACTTCTGGGCACCTGAGTTCTTTTCAGCTCCGATTTATCTGGCCCCGCCTACGAAGCCAGCCGTCTTGGAATTCCCTAGCGATCTCCGGGGTCCTGACAGGTCCTGCTCGAGTTCAAGACATCTTTGTCACGAACTTCCTTTTTGCTTCTTTTTGCACCAACGAGAATTCAGTGTTCAAGTTGCAAACAATAAGAGGGGCTGGCCAACCAGAGGGCCACATCACGAACCCCAGTTTGCTGTTGGTTGTCTTTTCCAACGAACCAACATCGTCGTTCCTGCATTAGCGCCAGATGAGCCCTCCTTCTTGCACTTCTCTTGCACATTTCGTTGCAACTGTGAGCTGACCTCCTGAAGCTAGCCGCCGCCATCGTATTGCGATCGCGATGATACCAGGCAATTCTTCTGCCTTGCTTTCACGTGCAGAACATTTACAGAGACGGGGCTACTAATACTTTGCCTGCTTACGAAGCCATTTTACACGTACCTAACCAGATGAAGCACCTACACAGTACTAAGTATGGGATAAACCTGTCTACATAAAAGCCCGGGGCCAGGCCTGGGCCGCAGGTCCTCCCTCCTTAGTGTCGATCGCCAATTACCGGTATCTACCGACCCCTCAACCCCTGAGTGCAGCTTTTGAAGGCTGAAGAGTGAGGCTGCTGCTTGCTTGGCAACCGAGATCGAAATGACTGGGAATGCCCTGGCCGCACCAGCCGGCAAGACCGGCGTGAACCGACTGTGCTAGCTAGCCTCCGCCAGGAACAGACTGGGCACCAAAAGCTTCGCGCCAAGACGGGGCACGGACGGAGCCGAGCTAACGGCCTCCTTACGGGAACTGACTTGTACATACAACCGCAGGTCTAAATCTTAGAGCCTTCACATGATATCTCAGTAAACTTTACAAGAGGGAGGATGAACGAAGGAACAGATACGTGAGCAGACGTGATATCAACATCAACATCGCGTTCCTGTTCCCATGGAGACGAAGCTACCCCGCGCACTCACATGTAAGACACAATATACCAACATATTTGCCAACGATAATGTTGTGAATGAGGGAAGATCAAATTCAAGCGTCCTGATGCACCAAGTACCGTAGATGTGTTATTGTAACGCTAGAATATAACATCTTAAAAAGACAAGCTGAATGGACTTAATATCACGAAGTATTAAATCATCTTTATCGGTCCCGCTTGTCAACAAGGCGACTCACATAATTACACACAAAAACTCATATATATATATATATATATATACGTACCACTCACGTATTGTAACATACATACAACTGGGTGTGCCTCCATCACTGTGTGGGGCTACCATTATCACTGTGTGGGGCTACCATTATCACTGTGTGGGGCTACCATTATCACTGCACCGGGTTGCAACAATCATCCCACGAGAGAGGTATAGACATATATGACTACCTAAACTGTACAACTTCAACGGATGGCTTCACCAGCAGTCACAAATTGTAACTGACGGTGGGTGTGAAAATCTTGAATAAACGGATTTAGCTTACGTCAAGCTAGAAGCTCATTCCCGTCATTTTTCCCGCATTCACAAACGGCACTCAATTTTTGCATACACACCAGCGAGAGGCATCGTAGGGAGTAGTTATCACTACTAAGTAGGCTGGGGGAGGATCCTCCCGAGAGGAATCGGCATCCCGTTAACTACTAGCTGGCCGGTTCTCAACCCGCTGCATTTAATTAACCGTCGATAACTGAATGGTGGTGGGATTCAGTTTGGCTAGCCTTTTTTTTAAAAAAAGCTTAAAACAAAACAGCTCATGTGTTGCAACCCAGCGACTTGCCAGTGTCCCAGCCAACGGTCCTCATGAAAAAAACTTTAAGTAAACCTAGCTCATTCACATGGGAAATCTGCAGAGTGACTCGTTTTTTTTTTCGGGATTGGCACATGAAGGCGAGACGCAGCAGCAGCAGCAGCAGCCGGGACTCAAGAGCACCACCTCCCCCCCCCCCCCCAACAATCATCTAAAGATGGGTGGTGGCCCAGACATGATCAGTTAGCCAAAGGTGTAGGGTATAGGCCATAATTATAGTGCAGTATGTTAAGAACTGGGTTTTGCATGGCACCTTAGTAGCTTGTTGTGCGTGTGATTCGGGCTAGACGACGACGACGGCGACGGCCCCAAACACATCTTCAGAGTACATATGACTCTGACAAACGATTCAACCGACCTTGAGCGGCAAAGATGATGCACACACACACACGCGGAACACACGAAAACACATTCTCTATATATGTTAACAGTCTTAGCTTGTGGTGTCTAGAGCGGATGGATGATGGACGAAAGAGGTAACCAGAGTAGAGTAGAATAGAATAGAGGAAGTCTTTTGCTGCGCCGAGTACTTGACCCTTCACCATAAGTAAACATGAAACTAAAAAAAAAAGGAGTTACCCACTACCTCCCGTCAATCCCCAGTCAAGCCCCAGTATCAAAGATATGCAATGCAATGCCAAATATGCATATAACGCCTTGAACTCTCATGACAATGCACCCACCGGATACACAACCTAAGTTGAGAATAAGCAACCCCGTGAACCTAAACTCCCAAAATAACCCCCTTACCACCGTTGCAGTTTGTTTGGGGGGGGGGGGGGGGGGAAATAATACCCAATGTCCAGTCTACTCCTCCTTCGGTGTAGCCGCTCCTAGAATTGGCTGTGAGGAAGATGCAGTAGTAACAGCAGTTGACGACTCCTGCTCTGACATGGACGTCTCACGGTTCAGATGTGAACTGTGATGTGTGCTGCTCGGAGTGCCAGTCAGCTCAGTCAGCTGGCGTTCTGTCCATTCATAACTATTAGCATGGACCCCCCTTTATACCATTACATTATCGTCCTGTTGGAACTTACCAAGATCTCTTATACGATGTCTTAGCATCTGATTCTCCCTGATCAACATACCCGTCTCCGCCTGGTAGAACGCGCTCTCATCACGGCCTCCCAGCAACCATAGCTCTCCGCCATCTTCCCCAGTGATGGAAGTGGACCGCAATCCAGGCGACGCCCCTCGGCTAGGCGTCCTGGAAGTTCTCTGCTGTATATCCGCACGCGCCATGTCAAACGAGCTACGCGGGTGTCGCATGTAACTACCCGGGGATCGTGGCAGCGAGCCTGACGAGGCGTGATGCATGCTCGGGTATGCAGACTGTGGTGCAGACTGTGGTGCAGACTGCGGTGCAGATGTAGAGGTGCTAACCGCTTCCTCACCAATAGCTGAGGACTGACCCTGCTGTTGAGCGGCCACCTGCGCCTGCAACCGGCGGATCTCCTGGAGCAGACGGTTCACCTGAAACTCCTGCTCATTCTCGAGCTCCTGGTGCAGTTCCCCAAGACTGGGGGTGCGGGAATGCTGTGCGCTAACGCTGCTTGCTAGCAGCCGGGGAGAGCCCGACATGGGTATGGGCCGGGGACTAGCTGTTCTATAACCGCCACCGACACTGCTGCCACCGAGGTTGTAGGGCTCCGAAACCATCTCGCCGGGAGCTGGTATGGAAGTGTCGGCGGTCTGAAGGTTCATGAGGACTTGCGAGCGTCGGCGGCCATGGCTCGGGGACTGTCGGTGTCGGGACAGAGAACTGCTCGATGATCCTGCAAACGGAGTTAGCAAAAGCAGCCAGCCATAGCGCAGACAATGGCAGGCTTACTTCGGACTGGCTCGTCACCTCGCTGCAGACCAGCGTTGAGCGTCGCAGCGGCTTGAAGATTGCCGGAGAATGCTGTCGTTCTCGGAGACGACGACAAGGGCGAAACGGAACCGTTGTTTCCGTTTTGAGACATCGTGGTTTCGATGTTACGAGATATTGCTCGCGAATCAAAGGAGGTCGGAGTAGATGGTATAGAATTGAAGTTGGAGGCCATGCTACGCATCTGCAGCCAGCAGCTTCCTTCCGCCTTAATATGTCGGGCCTGTGATTAGGGTGGCGAGCAACAGGCTACCTGAAGTATAAGGCCGGAGTTAGAGATGAAAAGGCCCGGACGTGCCAGAACAGCCCACCGTGGTCAAGGTGACCAGTCGCGCGTGACTAGCTCGTGCAAATTGTCAGCTTATTTGGTAATACAAGGCGGAACAGTTCGGAAGACTTGGTGGACGGACTTGTAACTAATGGTCAAGTGGTTTGAAGACGAGGCATGGTGCTGTTTGCAGTTCCGAGGCCGTTTGTAGTGTCCGCCGTCCGCCTCTCGCTTGCTGTAAATAGTGGGATGATGTCGGGAAGAAGTCAGTAGAAGGTGGGGTACATTACGTCGCTTTACAGCGGCTGAGAGACGTGTGCCAAGCCCCTGCCGAGGCGAGCAGCAGTTACAGAAATGTGATTCCAAACGAGCTTCGCCGTAAAAAAACGGCCTCGTGAGCTGTTGTAAGTCGATACCCAGAGAATGTTACCTCCGAGGAGCGGAATTACATGCTACGCTTGTCGATGCATTCCAATTCGAGATAGACGTACAGTTTAGATAAGCCCTGCGTAGCTACCCCTGCCCAAGATAGCCCGACTCGCGATGTTGCGTCACAGTCGGATTATCTGAAATTCATATTCGTTCGTTTGTATGTACAACCTAAGTGTCACACTGTGTGTACTCACCACCCATACTCCTGAAAATGCGCGCAGCCGCGCGGAGTGTGAGTTCCTCACCCATAACCACACAACTCTCTTATGTTCATCATGGGTCTCGCCGCTTGTTCTCAAGTTCCCCAGCCCGAAGGGCCGATTTCACACACGCCGTGATCGGCGGGGGCGTTGTCGGGCTGGCCATCGCCCGGAACCTCTCCCAGCGCTCTCCCAACACCCTCCTCCTGGAACGCCATAACGCCATTGGCACCGAGACATCCTCCCGAAACTCCGAGGTAATCCACGCCGGCATCTATTACGGCCGGGACTCTCTTAAGACACAGCTCTGCATCCGCGGCAAAGACCTGCTATATTCCTTTTGCGACCAGCACGAGATCCCCTATAAAAGGTGCGGGAAATGGATCGTCGCGCAGAACGACGCCCAGCTCGATGAGCTCGACAAGATCTGGAAGTTCTGCAAGGAGGAGATCAACGTACCCATTGACTGGCTGAACAAGCAACAGGCTGCTGAGCAAGAGCCTGCTGTTCGCGTTGAAGCTGGGGTCCTGCATTCACCAACCACCGGGATCATCGATTCCCACGCGCTCATGACTACTTTGCTCGGTCACTTTGAAGATAACGGCGGCACGGTATCCCTCGGCTCCACTGTCACACACATAACCCCCCTGCCGTCAACCGGGTTAATACCTGGGGACAGTGGGTGGGAGATCACCGTCCGCGACCCAACCGGGGACGAATCTACCATTACCGCAGACAGTATCATAAACGCGGCCGGGTTGGGCGCGGTGCACATACACAACATGATCGTCCCCGAGGAACGACACAAGAAAATGTACTACGCCAAGGGGAACTACTTTTCCTACCCAGCCTCGGCCATCACCCCGAGGGTCAAGACCCCGATCTATCCCGCGCCAGAGCCTGGACACGGTGGGTTGGGCACCCATCTCACGTTGGATCTAGGAGGGCGGATAAAGTTCGGACCGGATGTGGAATGGGTCGACAGCCCGAACGATCTCTCCGTAAACACCAGCAGATTACCGCAGGCGGTCGAGGAGATCAAGAAATACCTACCGTCACTGGATGAGAAGCTGCTGGTGCCGGACTACGCGGGCATCAGACCCAAGCTAGGAAAGCAGAGCGCCGTGGCGCACGGTCGGGGTTTCGTGGATTTCTATATAGAAAAGGAAGCAGGATACCAAGGATGGGTTAACCTCCTGGGGATAGAGTCACCGGGGCTGACGAGCTCTTTGGCTATCGGCGAGAAGGTTGCAAAGATGCTGTATACATAACCGCAAGTCAATCAGATAAACTAATTATAGATAATGCATTCATGACTGGATACACAGCACTAGCAAGTTCATCCGGCAGCGTTTTAAATTTACAAGTATAAAAAGGAGAAAAGATACGAGGGTTGGGGATCAATCTTCTTGCGAGACAGTTCAACTGGTCACGTGAGTAGTTGTTGTATGGATATCGGGGAGAGGGCTACCAAAATTGCTGTATACATACTACGTGGCTCACATGTATAATAAATGCTATTGGGGGTAACGTCACCAAGTCGTTGTGTACATAACTTTGATACATAGACATCAAAATGCTCATGTCCTTACGCCCTTCATGGGTAGTTGGTATTTTGTGCATCACAATGGTAAGCTGATCTCGACCGCTTGTCTAGTTAGTTGTACAGGGCAAGGAGGACGAACACGTATGACGGGTGGTTAATCTGATTTCAACGAGAGTTCTGGCTTATGAGCTGTCATGGCTATTGGGAACAGAGTCACAAAGTTGTATACATAGTTCATAGAGTACATCTGGGACGATCATGTTATTACGCCCCCCTGACATTCTGTATTCCTCGGAACCAGATGAAATGGTAATCATCAAAAACCGTAGCCAAAACGAACCTTTTTGTTGCTGGCTGTAGAAGACAAAAAAACACCGGACACCAAACGCCATTTTCTTGCTTAATACGTATGTATATCTCATACCCATCGAAAAGAATAGCAGTAGCAGAGAGAAAAAAAAGCCCTAACAAAGAGTAACACTCGGGCTAAGCTTCCGTCGAAACATATTCACATTAAATTCGTAAATGCCGTCTTCAGCGCCGACGAACCTAACATAAACGGGTCAGTATGTTGCTACAGCAAGTGTAGGTAGCATCGAACGTATGAACTCACAAGATCTGCCCATTCTCACTCCACGAGAGACCAGCTGTATCGTGGGGATCGGGCCGGGCGTGGGGTGAAAAGTAAATCCCCACGCCTCGTCGATTCGCGTTCTCTTCCCATTCTCTCATGAGCGCCGTTCTGTCCCGCCGCCGTACCTCGCCATCTCCCGCTGCAGATGACCGCAGACCGTCGTGAGGAGGCATTGTGCCGTCAAAGGAGAGATGGTACAACGCCTCAATGTCCGACCACCCGCTCCCGGCAGGAGGTGGCGGTAGGGTATTCGGGGACAGTCGTGTCCCACTCGCACGACGCTCGCCATCACGTTCCCCGTTGACCGTCGCACCAAGGACCGCCACACGCCCAGCAACAGCCGGGGGCACTGCTGGCCGACGTCGCTCGGCAGCAGCAATGTCGTCGCGCATGACGGCTCGTAGGCGTTCTTCATTCTCGCGTAGACGTTCCTGATTTTCACGCAAACGCTCCCTCTGGTCGAGAAGATCCTGGTTAACCCGTGTGAGATCTCTCTGGTCACGCATGTTGCCTAGTATGTCACTAACAGTCCGAGAGACGCTTGCGCTGCGCTCTCTTGGCCGTGCGCTGTCCGAATTCGCCATCGACCGGGTGGCTCTCTCGGCCCACGCAAACCTTGAATTGGCGTTTACCGAAGCGGCGGCCCGCTGTTCTCGCCGTCTGCGGTGTTCCTGCAATGCCTCTAATACCATAGTCTCGTCGGGCGTTAATGGAGGATAGCGGAACCGCTCGGGCTGATCTTGCGCTTCCGACCGACGGCTCTGTCTGCCTTCGAGAGACAGATCCAGTGTGTGAGCGAAGCTAGACGAGAGGGTGTCGTGACCGGCGCTGCGCTGTTCTAGAAGCCTAGGGTCAATGGAACTCCTATCAGTTACACCGATATGTTCGTAATCGTCTGGCTTGTCGAGGTACAGTATCTGTCTCGCGGTGAAACCACTGCGAATATCGACAACACCTACACGACCGCGGTCTTCTGTCCAGGCCAGCAGATCAATCGGTCCCGGTGCAAAGGCCATATCTCGCACCGCGCCCAGTTCTGCATTTGGTCGTGACGAAGTGAAAGTCGTGAGGAGTGGGTCGACCCCTTGAACGGTCAAGGCAGGAACGTTGAAAATCGAAATAACTCCATACTGCGTGCCTACCGCAAGATATCGTCCCGTGCTCGAAAAACACGCCGCAAAGCTGCCCCTATTGTCTGAACGGTCTTCCTTGCTTTGGCTCTTGAGGTGGATCCTCGTACATGCGCTCCATTGCCACGTCGATGAGCTGCCCATCGATCCCGTTGCTTTTTCAGTTCTCTCATGTACGTAGAGGTACGGGTCATCGCTAATGGCCACGAGAAGTCTTCCGTCCGGAGATATGACAGCGCGATTCACACAATCAGGGTACGATACACAGTCGAGCGAGTTCTGTTGCCGCAGGCCCACTATGGACACGGTCCTGTCATTGTTGGCCAAGACAGCAGCAGGTTGGTCGTAGGCGCCTTCGATTGGCTTAACCAAGGTGGGCGGAAACCAAAGCGTGATGCAGTTTACTCGTTCTTTGCCAAATGTCTTGCTTTTCGCCAACATATTCTTGCTTGCGCGCGCGCGCGCCAACGATTGAAGGATGCCACTTTCTGAGCCCGCTAAACTCAGGAGAATTGGGAGGTCGTCGTCCGGATCGAGTTCAGGCCGCGCATCGGCGTCGCTCTCGGTGCTGTTCTCTCCGACACGGATCGCAGCAAACTCGCCCGTCTCACCACCGCAGCACACCCACCCATTCTGCGCAACAAGACACCTAGGCTGGAATGGCAGTCGCTTGATTGTTTCGGTCTCGCGCGTCGTGGTGTTCAGTCGCTGAACCTGGAGGTTTTGGCTACCGCTCGGGAAATATACAATGTTTTGCTTCTCGGTTCCAATCAGCGATCGTAGCTGCCAGTGTCTGGATAAAAGTTCCTGTTAGAGGTTCTGTAGGTCATGCTGCTTGTGCAGTCGGGGATCCAGGAGAATGCAGATGGAGACGTACACGGCGGTAACAGAAGTGCGAAAGTGTCGTCGCGGCTTCGGTAGAATGAGGCTCTCAGTCGGATAGAAGCTATGCAGCCAAAGAACTATTAGCATGGAAATGAGTACGACCGAAATACCCACAACTAGTACCATGGATTTATTATAGTAGAGCCGAGCAGACTTACACGTCGTCCTTCACGGCCATTTTGCCAACGGATCTTGGCGCAACAGAGCTAACGTGATGCGACCATAGATGCGCTGAGTTATTTAGGTATGTTTCACCGCGCAAGCTCGAGAGATCAGCGAGATCATCGGTTTCTAATGCCGCGAGCGTTTGTTTGCTAGTTGTGAACGTTTTTCTAATTAGATGTGGTGAGCGTCGAGTGTTTGTTGAAGATGACGGGCCTGTCAGAACACAGTCGTCATAGCTCGTTGGAGGGCGGAGTACTTCGTAAGGTTGCTTTTCCCGGAGCTTTCCAAAGTGCAGAAGCGCCTCGCCACCAGCTTCACAGTTGAGCCCCACAAAGACGATAACTCGTGCCGAGAGATGTTTTCAGCATTGAACTCAACCTGTGAAGCTGAGCCAGCGCAATACACCAAGAGTTGTTTTCTCGTTGTCAGCGGCTGCTCGTCTTCGACCGGAAAGAGCATATGTCCGGACATTCTTCAGCATGCTTGATGCGGCTCACTTGCAGCACTTGATGACTGACAGGCCGGCAAATTGTGGATCACGTGTTTCCCCTGTTCTCCCGCATGTACACAGTAAGGATAGGAGGACGGCACGAATCCCGAATCTTCTGCAGAGGGGTCTGTGCTCAGCTCCACTAGCGCGCCCCCAGTGGCTGCAAGCAAATTTCGAACGCCTTCGATGACAGGGCCATCAATTTTTTCTCGCAAGTACATAAGAGCTTTTCCACTGCTCCGTTCTTCCCATTCCCGCATCTTCAACGATTCCACTTACAACCTCGTCTGCTTTCCTTGATCATTCCTCATCTCATTCCATTAGCAGAGGTGTTTCTTAATCAGACATCAAGATGATGGCATCACGGTTTTCCAGAGCTGTAAGTCTACCTTCGGCGCAGCGCGTCAGCAGCTCCAAGCTCGGCTATCATGGCTAACCACCAACCATACAGCTTCCCAGAGCAACCTCAGCAGCTTCGCGCTCTGCAGGCTTCCTACGGAAACCCATCACGCCAGCTTTTGCTCGGTTTCAGTCAACAGATGAGAAGGTCAAGGGTGCCGTCATCGGTATCGATCTCGGTAAGTTTCTGCATTTTGCCTGCATCAGGGTTTCCCATTGGCACCGGAAGAGCTCGGAACTAACCATGACGCAACAGGTACAACAAACTCGGCGGTCGCGATAATGGAGGGCAAGGTGCCCAAGATTATCGAGAACGCAGAAGGTGCCCGGACAACACCGTCCGTGGTTGCCTTTACCGAGAATGGCGAGCGGTTGGTCGGTGTCGCTGCCAAGCGTCAAGCAGTCGTCAACCCGGAGAACACACTCTTCGCTACCAAGCGGTTAATCGGACGCAAGTTCACCGACCCCGAGGTCCAAAGAGATATCAAGGAGGTCCCATACAAGATCGTCCAGCACACAAACGGTGACGCTTGGGTAGAGGCTCGTGGCCAGAGATACTCGCCGTCCCAGATCGGTGGTTTTATCCTCAACAAGATGAAGGAGACCGCCGAGGCGTACCTCGGCAAGCCCGTTAAGAACGCCGTCGTCACCGTCCCTGCCTACTTCAACGACTCTCAGCGTCAGGCCACCAAGGATGCTGGTCAGATTGCTGGCT
The DNA here is from genome assembly GCA_033297225.1 of Diplogelasinospora grovesii. Taxonomy (NCBI): domain Eukaryota; kingdom Fungi; phylum Ascomycota; class Sordariomycetes; order Sordariales; family Diplogelasinosporaceae; genus Diplogelasinospora; species Diplogelasinospora grovesii. Next base: position 699,322 of record MU853757.1, read on the forward strand.
TGAACGTCCTACGTGTCGTCAACGAGCCTACTGCCGCTGCTCTCGCCTACGGTCTCGAGAAGGAGGCTGACCGCATCGTCGCTGTCTACGATCTTGGTGGTGGTACCTTCGATATCTCCGTCCTCGAGATCCAGAACGGTGTCTTCGAGGTCAAGTCTACCAACGGTGACACCCACTTGGGTGGTGAGGACTTCGATATCCAACTTGTCCGCCACATCGTCCAGCAATTCAAGAAGGACTCCTCCATCGATCTTTCTGGTGACCGCATGGCCATCCAGAGAATTCGTGAGGCTGCTGAGAAGGCCAAGATCGAGCTTTCTTCTTCGCTCCAGACTGACATCAACCTCCCCTTCATCACTGCCGACGCTTCCGGACCTAAGCACATCAACATGAAGTTGACCCGTTCTCAGCTCGAGAGCATGATGGAGCCCCTCATCACCCGCACCATTGAGCCCGTCCGCAAGGCCCTGAAGGATGCCAACCTCCAGGCCAAGGACATCCAGGAGGTTATCCTTGTTGGTGGTATGACCCGTATGCCCAAGGTTGCTGAGTCTGTCAAGAACATCTTCGGCCGTGACCCCGCCAAGTCGGTCAACCCCGACGAGGCTGTTGCCATCGGTGCTGCCATTCAGGGTGCTGTGCTCTCTGGTGAGGTCAAGGACCTCCTTCTCCTCGACGTTACCCCCCTGTCCCTCGGTATTGAGACTCTTGGCGGTGTCTTCACCCGTCTGATCAACCGCAACACCACCATCCCCACCAAGAAGTCTCAGGTCTTCTCCACTGCGGCCGACTTCCAGACCGCCGTCGAGATCAAGGTCTACCAGGGTGAGCGTGAGCTCGTCAAGGACAATAAGCTTCTCGGTAACTTCCAGCTTGTTGGCATTCCTCCGGCTCACCGTGGTGTTCCTCAGATCGAGGTCACCTTCGACATTGATGCTGACTCGATTGTCCACGTTCACGCCAAGGACAAGTCCACCAACAAGGACCAGTCTATCACCATTGCCTCCGGCTCCGGTCTCTCTGAGGCTGAGATTTCGCAGATGGTTGAGGACTCGGAGAAGTACGCTGAGTCCGACAAGGAGCGCAAGGCCGCCATTGAGGCTGCCAACAAGGCCGATAGCGTTCTGAACGACACTGAGAAGGCTCTTAACGAGTATGCCGACAAGCTCGACAAGACTGAGGCCGACCAGATCCGTGAGAAGATCGCTTCTCTCCGTGAGTTCGTCGCCAAGAGCCAGTCTGGCGAGAGCTCCATCACTGCTGCCGAGCTCAAGGAGAAGACGGATGAGCTCCAGGTTGCCAGCTTGAACCTCTTCGACAAGATGCACAAGGCCCGTGCTGAGTCTGGTGAGGCCCAGAACAACAGCCAAGACGCTGGCGAGAAGAAGGACGAGTCGAAATAAGCCCACTATACCCCACTCTAATGCTTGTTGTCATAACTGTCTGAGTATCTCGGAGGAGCGATAGATCATAACTTCTCTCATGTATTTTCATCTGTACTCATATTTGTGGTGTCTTATTTGGGGGTTGTATCTTTATAATACTGCTGAAGGCGGAAGGCGTTCTGAGCATCAAAAATTCGATGTTTTCATGGGAAGATCATTTTTATGAGTTTCGATGATAAAAAAGAGACAGGTATGGCATGGACCGGGGAGCCTGGATAGGTTGCATGTATATATTTGTGTACAAGAACCCCAACAAGAATATATAATAGGAATCCCCCCTCATCAGAGTCTGTCATTTCGTGCCCCAGGTGTATCCTTAAGTGATGTTGATATGTTGGAGGATTACTGCTCCGATCCTTGTTATGTGTCCGGCCGGCATCCACGGCCGATATCCACGACAGATTAGTCTGTAACACTCCATCACATTCTGCTATCGGCTCCATTCATTAATGGTCAACCGATTTTGACGATTAGAACAGAACTGATCTGTGAAAGTCCTTCTCGCTTCCTAGTTATTAGTTCACCCTCGGTTTTGTTCGGTATAGCCCGGCTATGAAAGGAGTTGTCACGCAGAAGCGGGAGCTGCAAAGTAGACTTGCTGTGAGAAGAGCGCTTCGGAAGTATTGATCAGAGTTCCTTGATTGATACAAAAGAGAG